>CM028760.1:2864114-4064114 GCA_016801395.1 Leptodermis oblonga | reverse complement strand
TGCATCCTTAAAGTGGCAATTTGAGTAAGCTGTAATTATAAATGTTTAGTAAAACAAACACATAGATAGCGCCAAATGTTACCACCTTATTTATAGTTCTATAATATTCACATAAATTATCTTGTCGTATTCAAAATTATACCCTCTTTGTTTCATATAAAGAGTCCACTAAATAATTTGAGATTGTTCGATAATTTTTCAAACTTTAGGGTCTACTTATAATTTGAACAAACGAGTTTCGTTAATTGATAAATTATTGCATGCATAAGATGCAATAATTGTTATTGTCTTCACTTATCCCTGAGTAGGAATAAAATAAAAGACGTTTTACAGTTTTTTTGGACAAATTCAGAAATTTGTTTATGACAAGAAAACTCTTGATTATTCTAATTTATTATTTCTATGATTTTTGGAGTTTTAATCCAATTAATACTCACTTGGAACAAAAATTATGTTTATTGCTAAGACATCATTTATTTTGAAGATTGTTAGTCTGTCTAAAAGACTTATATTATGAATCTGAGTGAATATACTTTAGTAATTATCATACTATTCCTGATAAAATTTTACCCTATTAAAATAGTAAGTCATATTTACTTCTTATCTTATTTGTAATCAAAATAAAATTAGAAGAAATATATTTTAAGAACTCAAGTATCAATTAAATACAAACTTTATTTTTAATGATTTTCTATGCCTTGAGAGTCATCCAATAAATCAGAAAAAAGGAAGAAATTTCGTCATTATCTTAGCTTCCATCCATTACCACGTTGGAAAAAAAAAAAAAAAAAAACTAAATATGATTTAAAAGGGTGAATTCGTCATTAACAAAATATTTAAGACATATTTGTACGAATTTTAAAAATTAAACACCCTTTTTTATTTTATAATTTTGAATTTTGTTATGCCCAGGGAATTTTCCCTCTATTTATTAGGAGGGAAAGTCCACAATCAAACGATCAAACGATAATCTCCTAAGGGCAATCGGTTTGTTTTGTTATTTTTGTTTATGCCTACATTGGCTTTTGTAATTTGGGTTTTCGAATGATCCGGTGGACGTTGATCTTTGTGGATTTTTGATTTTGATACGTTTTGTTTGATATGCTGTCTGCTGAGTTAGGGTTTGTGTCAAATTTGTGATTTTTCGTAGGTTGGTTACCCAGGTAGAGAAGTCCAAGTTTTATGGCTTGATTGTTAGTATCAATTAACTGCCGTAAGATGGTTCATAATTGCCATTAATGACGCAAAGAAAAGAATTTGTTATTCACTTGGCAATTTGGCTCTGTTTGCCTAATTTTACTTCAAACTATGTTTGTTGAATCTCAATTGTCTGTCTGGTGCTTTTGCTTGCAGATTTGTGATATTTCATCCCTTTCACCACAAAACTTTGATATAAATGCAGGTTATTAGGACTGAGCTACCAATTATTGTATAAAGTATACAGAGTTTCTGCTTCTTTTTACTTGTTGCTCATATATCATCAAGTGCACTACTGGTAACACATATGATAGTTGGTTTGTGATTCGGTAGGTTTTGGGTTCTCTGTAATCTTTAGACATTGACTTCAGCTGATCAATGGCGGGTTCTTTTTATTCTTTGGTTATAAAAAAAATCGATCCAATTCGTTGCTTATCTATAATTAGTTGTATGAGCTTGCAATTTCCCTCTGAAATGTATAAGTTTTGCCCTGTAGTAGACACATTAAGTTTGCTTGAGTTGAGTTCATTTGTTTTGCAAAGAAACCTAACAAATTGAACATTGGCAGATGGCTAGTATAAAAGATGCAGAATTGGATGAATGCTTCATGTGGCATATGCATGGATCACCCTCACAGTGCCGTTCTCCTGTTGTGCAGTTCCTATGATAAGGGCTGCCGATCCTATATTTGTGATACATACAAGCTATAGGCACTCCAACTGACAGATGATTCTACTGTTAATGGCGTCGTAGTTCTTCGCTCTGTGGCAGCTGGAGTTAGGCTTGAAATGAACAGAAGAGACGATTTGAGTTGCCCTCTATGTCGCGGAACTGTAATTGGCTGGAAGGTTGTGGAGGAGGAGGCCACAAGATACCTTGATCTGAAGTCTCGAGGTTGTGCTTGTGAATCTTGTTCGTTTGTTGGCGTCGCCTTGAAGACAGAGAGAGTATGATGATATATAGTCACTGCAGTGCCAGGTGCTGTTGATGAAGTTTGGGATTCTGGATTTTCTTATGAAGTGCCAAGTTTTGTTGATGAATTTTGGGTTGGATTTTTTGAGGGGTATTCACTATATAGTATGTATAAATTAGGATGTATTCTCACGTGAGAGTACCGTACCGATCAAGAGAACCTTCTAGACTTCCCTGTCGCGCTTCCGAGTACCAGTTTGCTATAAATTTAATGCTATATATATGTGGCTGTGGTTTCCATTTTTCAATTTGATCTAAAATTTTGTATCATTAATACGAAGAGGATTTATTGAATGAGATCTATATAATATCCTTGCATTGATGATTCATTTTAGGCTTAATGACTTTAAACTCTCTCTTGTATTTTAAGATAGTTACATTTTGCCCCCTTAAATTAACTGCGATTGCAAGGATATTATACACAAACTTTAGTATTGTGGACATCATCATGAACGGAACTCCTGACAATGGCAAGAAGAATCAAGTTTTGATTTATTTCACCTCACACATCTTGTGAGTTTGAGATAGCCATACACAAAGATCTTATATGCTTCGGTGGCTGTAGTGTGGCGGTGGTGAGTTAGTTAGGATGAAGATGAAGATGAAGATGAAGGAGGAAAAACAGAAAGTAAAAGGAAGGAAATATAGGGTTAGATGTTAAGGATAATTTAGACTAATTGTATAATTTTTCTAAGGATGTGAGGATAAAGTTGAAATAACAACAAATGGAAAAAGGATATAAAAGTCTTTTTGATAATTTGTATTCTTTGACTATAGTAAAAGGGAGCTAAGTGTTCATTTTAAACAAGGCCGGATAAAGTGCAATTACCTTCAAACGAAGGGGGTTTAAAAGTAATTACGCCTATTGATTTATGATGGATGATAAATGGTGGAATTTGCCACACAAAAAAAAAGGGTACAATTATTGTGTTTTTCCTTTCCACTCGGGTAATCTTTAGTTTTGCAGTTCGATCTTGTGGCATTTAGTTGAAGGACATGAGGTCGGAATCGAAAACCTTTGGGCAAAAAGTTGGAAAAAGGCTCCAATTATGAGTTATATGGTTGAATCTGAACATATTTCAAGAGTTCTGAAATCATGAGTTTGACAGTGATCAAGATGAGAAGCATCTTTACAAACTATATAAGCTAAATAGAAAGTAAACGAAGAAGTCGCCTTCTTTACGGTGATTATTATCATCTATGTGACCAATTATAACAAGTTGAGAGAGAAGTGGTGGGTAGTGGGGTGGATGAGGGATTAAGGTTTGTGGTATAACCAATTAAGAGTAATTTTCAGAAAAGATTATAAATTATATATATATATATATGTATTAAAATATGCTCGGTAATAACAATTGTCTCTGTTAATTCACCAAAAATGTTAAGAGATTAAATTTCCCATACACGTGTCACATGTCAGGTTTAAAGTTATAATGATACAAGAAATACAAGTATTAAAATAAAATGAGAAAAAACTTAGTAGTTACGTTTTATTGTAGCATCGTATATTTATGAGTCAGTAGGTCTCAAATTTTTTTTAGGAAAAATTTCTATTAAGGGCGGAGGAAAAAACCTAATTATTATTAAGGGCATAACTTTTTTATAATTATTATTATAGGCATTAAAATACATTTAATAAGTTCATAATTATCAAAATACAATTCTGTCCTTCATACTTCAAATGAGTAAAATACATAATCTAATTAAATTGGATCTGTGCTCCATCTAGCTCGTTCAAAACGGAAAGCTATTCTAAAGCGCCTGTAGCCTATAGACATCCCCAACTCTGTACTTTGCCGCAACAATCCATCCCGCCAAAAACTTTGCTACCTCGGGAAACTTTGCCCAGACTGGAGATGAAGCTTTCATGGCTGTTGGAGTGCTGAACTGAACCTAGAAGGCTTCCAAATTGTAGGAGATGCTTTGAGTATCATAGTTTACTTAAGGGCATGTTCTTTTTGATTGGATTGAGTTTTGGTTTGGAAAAAATAATTTTATAATATAAAAAGTGTATTGAAAATGTAAAAAGTATAGCTGAATAGTAAAAAGCTGTATTGAAAATTATAAAAACTGATTATAATATATTAAATTTATTGTTGAAATCAAAACCAAAACTTAAAGAACAGGCAATGTGTGGTGGTTATTGCCCCATATTTTTTTACATTGTTCCTCTCAACGCTTAGTAATATTCGCCCCTGCTCTGCTTCAAAAAAGGAAATTTAAACATGATCATATCCAACCTGCTCGACGAAATGCTTGTTCCTTTCCGGTTTGACGCACGGAGTTTCCTGGCTGGAAAACATCTAGACGACGATGGAAGATTAGTTGCGGGTTCGGGGATTTGGTCAAGAGGATTACAGATTTTGCTAATGGTATTAGGGCACAGATGTACAACGTCCGCTACAATCTTCTTCCCATGAATATGTCGGCTATCAAGATGGTGAAAATATCATATGTTTAACTCATTCTTGGTAGGATAATAAATTAAGAAGTGACTGAAGCTTTGGAGGATGCCATTAGCATACCCAAAGCTAAACAAGGATTGTTGCGTGGGATAATTCCAGAGCTTTATAGATCCGATCGTCTTTGAATTATATTATGATTTATACTCAAACATTTTAATAGATATGTATTTGATTAATTTTGAATTAAAGTAGGATAAAATAGTCTTTTGTTAATTGTCAACTTATTAGAAGTATTTTAATGTCCATAATAATAATTATAAAAAATTTACGCCCTTAATAATAATTATATTTCTTCTCCCGTCCTTAATAGAAATTTTCCTTTTTTTTTAATGAATTAGTAATGTAATGATAATAAATATTCATAAAAGTTAAGCTAACGAGCAAACCATAATAAAAGTAAGTACATATTAATTTGTAATTATGAATATTATTACTCATATTTTATTTTATTTTAGACAATTTGATTTCACATATAATTTTTTTTATACTAAATATCATTACTTTATGGAACAATAAGAAAAATAAAAAATAAAAAAATTCAGAAACAATATAAATTGGGAGTGAACAGGCCCAAATGTACTAAAATAGCAAAAAGGCTTCTCCCCCTCTACGTCGTCTGCATGCCCAGCCCACTATTTTCAGAGGACGAATAGTTTACAAAGTTAGAGAGAGAAACTATTTACACTTTAGAGAGAGAAACCAACGACGGGAGCACGAAGACGAACTTCAATTGAAAAACGTATATCCGAAATCACACACACTCACGCGCATATACATACATGTTCATGGTGGCTTAATCATCTGTGTATTTATCGTATATATGCATATATATTCACTCTCGGGTGGCTCCCCAATGCTTCCATTGTTAGGGCAAAAGTTTCTTGCTCCCATTTGAGGTGTCTTCAAAACCCTAGAACGCAGAGGGAGTTTTCAGGGGGGACTTGTGGTAATCGTGTTTTGCAATTCCTGGGTAGGTACTCGCAATTCAGGTATTATTTTTTATTCCTGGCATTGGAAACCCTAGAATTTGGGGGTGCTCGTTTTTTTCCTTGGGAAACCCTAGAATTTTTGAAATGGGTGTTAGGGTTTTGTTTATTGGGGGGAGGGTGGGAAATGTGGGAATTGTCGAATTGGGAATGTTGTTGCTGCGTTTTGTTTGAATTGTTATGGGGTTTTTGCATATTCAGTGGAATCATTCATGAAACTGTAGAATTTCGTACTGCATTAATGCGAGAACTGAGTGTGGCTTTGCATGTCAGTGGATATCCATCTTGCATCTTGCATCTTGCTTGCTTCAAGCTCAGTAGCTTTCAAACTTTATTTTTGAGTTGATCGATTTGAGCTGGGGTTGAATGGCTAAATGTACAATTGACTTTTTTTTGTGTGTGTGTGTGTGTGTGGGGGGGGGGGGGGGGGGGGGTTTGCAAGAATGTATCTCAACCAAGTATTGTAGAGTATAGACGTTTGGAATATTTAAATTATGTAATGCATTTAGGCATGTCATTGTCATCCTAGGTAATGATTCCTCTATGTTACACACCTTCTGAGTAAGGAACATCAATTCAACTTAATGAATGGTAGTCAGTTAGTGGAGAATAGGCACTGTGTTTTACAAAATTAAATGATTCCTTATTAGCAAACTCCATGAATGCATAATTGCATTCGTGGTTCACTAAAAAATCTTAGTTATTCACATTTTCCTATAATGGAGCATGTTTAAACTCCTTGTTTCCCCTTCTGGTTGAAACTGAGTTAAAACTTTTACTGGTTGAGTGGAAGGATTTGTTGATAAACATGTTTCTCTCCTGTCTTGTCCACCTTGCAACACGAGTGATGTACTGCATTAAGTGTACTCTGCTACAGCCATCAGTCTTGGTAGCTTTTTGTGTATTTAGTTGATGCCTGTTGTATTTAGTTGATCACTGTTGCAGTGACTCAAGAGTCTTTTCCGCCCTTTTCTGTTTTTATTTTTTGTGTTTTTGTTGGAAGGTTAGACATTTTGCATCTTCATTATCTTAAACGGTCAAGATGGTGGCTTATTTAGGAATGTTTTCCTTGTGTTTTTGTGTCATTGTTTTGCTTATGTTGTCAAAAGTGTGTAGTTGCCTTTGTGAACATGGTGCATATGGATACTTCTTTATCATGAGACAGATTGTTGTAATTGTTGAAAAATGCCTGGTGATATGGCAGATTGCTATAATAGTGGTTTTGGTTTGCATGCTTCTCATGGTTGATCTAGATTACAGAAGAGCTATTGTTTTTCTTCTTTTTCTGTTACTTGTGAGTGGAAAATGCTCTAGAGAATGGGTGAAGAATAGCAAAATGATCAAAAAGGGGGTTTAGAATATAGAGTAAGGGTTGTCATCGTATGATGATGAGTTAATTAGTATTGTCAAACTTATTAGCTCTGAAAATGTTAACCCTTTCATTGGACAAGCTTAATTGTGTTGTGAAAATTTGATGTGTCTTTCTCTTAATATATGCACGAAACATCTTTTTGATGTTTCTTGTCAGCTTTATCTTTAATCCATTGATCAGTACTCTATATTTTTCTAGCTTTATCTTATGGATGTTTGTAGTTAGCTTTATTTCATTTGTTAATTTTTGACCATCTAAGACCGTATCTATCTTTGTGTGTAGGGGGGGGAGATTGATTCATGTCTGGCCATCTGCCGCTGTAGCTTTTTTGTTCTTAGGGTTTATTTTAATGTCTTAAATGCATGGAAGTGGGGCACCTGTAGCTGTTTAGATAGGAATGCATGGATGCAATTCAGCATCTGCTTTTGTAGTCAATGCTGAGGTTGATTCGATGGGAGGAGTTGTTGAAGGTGGAGTTGGTATTGGGACAAAAACTTCTCCACGACGAGCAGCAATTGAGAAGGTTCAGGCAGAGCTTAGGTATAATCAATTGTTATTATTTGTGAACATCTGAACGGCATAACAATTATAGCTTTAAGTCCATAAGAGCTGTGTTCTTTTGTAATGGAGTTTGTTTATAACAGGCAGGAGTATGATGTCCGAGAAGAAAGGAGAAGGGAGTTGGAATTTCTTGAGAAAGTATGGAGACTTGTTTTTCTTTGTTTTCCTTCTATGAGTTTTGGTATGCACTTTTTAGGTGATTAACAATGAATACATGCAGGGTGGAAATCCTTTGGATTTCAGCTTTGGGAAAGCTACTTCTGTTAGTGTCCAGTCTACTTCCCTGACAGATCAGCAACCTGAACTCTTCGTGACTAGGTACCATTTTCTTTTTGTTTTCTATTTGTTATTGGAATGGATATTGTATTTTAGATGATTGATGTTTTTCTTTTTCACCTTCAGCGAAGCAAAAGGTAGTTTTCCATTCACTGCTTCGCCTCATGGGGATTCAGTGGAAAGCAGTGGGAGGCCTGGTGCTCTTTCTGCTTGTGAACCCAATAGTGCTGATAACCTTATGTTATTTGATGCCGAAAATGATTCTGTGGAAGGCGATAGGAATTCTGCGCATCCCAGTAGGACTAGTATTGCTCCAACCGAACATTCGTCCCAGCAGGATGGAAGTCATAATGCTAGAGAATTGGGGGATTCTGCTACTTTTGGCATCCCAAGGAAAGCATATAAGCGGCGTTCAAGGCCGAGCCGTGATGGTGTTCGGCAAAGCTCAACAGATGCAGTTTTTGGACACGGTGTTCATGGATCTTCACTATCTTCTCAGCATGGAACCAGGGAGGCTAAAGGATTGGGGTCTGAAGAAGATAAAATGAAGGAGCAGAAAGTTATTTTGAATTGTGATGCAAAACCTACGAGTCCTAATGGTGTTACAGTAAGCAAGACTGTAATATCTGAAGGTCAGTTGGACATGGATTCTGTGAAGGCTGTAGAGTCAGCTACAAACCTGATTAAAAGTGATCAACAGGATAACATTGCCAGCTCTAATGCCTCCAAAGATGATCAGAAGGGCCAATCTGACCATCAGTCCGCCACTGATACTAATAAATCTCCGGTAGTGTTTTCTGGAGATCCAATAGACAAGGGAAAAGAAGAGGTAGTCCCTGCTGTCCTTGAATGTCAGCCACCTCTTCCAGTCATTGAAGTGGAGAATCAAGCTGGTTCTGGTCAAGTTAATGGATTTGACAGCAACAGGAGAGATGACAATCGATTAGCAAATGATGGTCAAAATAACAATGCAGCTCTAGTCACCAAGGTTTTAGACTCAGAGTCATCTTGCACCCAAACTAGTTTTAGCTTAGATGGGAACTATGATAGTGAAATGTGTACGGATATTAAGATTGTTGGTTCTAATGGTACTTTTAAAGAGCAAACCTCTGTGATTCAGCCAAAACCAGATGTAGAAGGACACTTAATGGTTGAGGAAAAGGTTGAGATTAAAGCTGATGAGAAGAGTACTTGCATAGATAATGAATGCAATTCTGCTCAGCAAAGCCACAAAGACAATGGGTTTGTTGTCAAAGCCCCGGGAGAAGTAAATGACTCTATATCTGGCTTAGAAGATAGTGTCAAAGACCAAAACCAAAGTGAACAGAGGCATCAAAGTGTTGAAAGCATGGAAACAGATGATTGCAATGGGCTGGGTTCTGGAACAGAAAGGAACACTGTTCCTTCAGCTGTTCCTTCGGGTGACTACTTGGATCCTTCAAGTGCAAATGTTTGCAATGTGAGGCCTGAGGGTCTTACCGATTCATCTGTGGTAAAATTACCAAAGAGTGAATCACCTGCTAGGGTGCCAAATGTTGCTTCAGATGGACATAAATCTTCTAATATGAACCCTGAGGCAAGCAAGGTTGATGAAGACTCAATTTTGGAAGAAGCTAGAATAATAGAGGTTAGTTTTTATTATTTTTTTGTCTTATGAAGTGCTCTGCTGCAAAATGTACTGTGACTTGCAGAGATAATATTAATATATCAACAGGCAAAGCGCAAGAGGATTGCCGAATTATCTATGACAAACTTGCCTATCAGGAATCGTCCAAAGTCTCAATGGGATTTTGTACTTGAGGAGATGTCGTGGTTGGCCAATGATTTTGCTCAGGTTTGATATGTATTTTGGGGGTTAATCTCATGCTTTATATTTGATTTCTTTCTGAATCTATAGTATGGAACCTATTTTGAAAATTATTTGTCCCTCTTTCTGGAAATTTTCACTTTTTTGCTTTATGGGCATATGGATAGTTTCTATGCTTGCAATCATTTGGTTTTCTGTGGCAAACCTTTTTCCCATATAATTTTAAGTTGAAAGCCTTGGACAATGGTTTGACCTACCTTATTTTATCCCCCTTGTAACCTTCTGTCTTCGTGTATGTTTTGCTTAATACAGGAGCGCATTTGGAAGTTGAGTGCTGCTGCACAATTATGTCTCCAAGCTGCTTCTTCGACTCGGTCGAGAATCCTTGAACAGAATGATTGTTGGGAGCAGAAGAAAGTAGCCCGCAGCTTGGCAAATGCTATCATGGAATTCTGGCTTTCTGTAGAGGTACTCCAGCTCTTTTTTTTTGGGTGGAGGAAAGGGGTTGGGGTTGAGTTATTGCTTAGTTGAAAACATAAAATATTTGAAGATGTGCTTACTTTGAATACTTATTGTAGATCTGGACTGATCATAGTTACTTCTGTTTTTAAACCTCTTGTTGAGCTCTTCAAGTTACCTTTAAAACTCTGAATTTTCGCTATGCTTTGTGCCACTCATAATTTTTTCTTGCAATGATATTTTATGCATGACTATTCCATCACGCCCCTAGTGTGTTCATTGATTTGTTGTAAGAAGTTTATATTGATTTTATTCTTTACGAGTGCAGCTATATTGCTGGCCAGTAGTTTGTCTCTAGGCAGTAATTTGACTGTTAAGTTACTTGAATATTGGGTTGTGAACTTTTTATCCTTGGTAGAACACTGAGCAGAGCCAATTTCTGTGCTTCGAGAAGTTGCACTTTAGCCATAGTGTTGATGTTGACACAGCTCAGTTCACATGGCTTCTCGACAACTTGCCTAATTCTTGGTGCATTGGAACTTGTATTATTATAGCCTTATTTATGGGAACTGCTGCAGTTTTGTTTGATATTGCTCTGTAGTGGAATGTTAGTTGATGGATAGTAACATGTAAAAGTGCTACATTATCGATTTTGTATGATCATGAGTTTCCTTTTGTGCCTGATAAAAAGAATTGGCTTATATATGTATCATTACCTTGATGACAACTTGTGACAAAGTTCTTAAAATAATGTTACCTGCTGGAGTAAATGAAAATGGGAAGATAGAAGAAAAAGAGTATATAAACATAAAATCTGATAGTAGTATTGGTATGCAGACGCATTTGCAATTGAAGCCAGACCAATCTATCGGATTTCGAAAGACATATTTTCTTGTTTGACTTAAATGGACATGGTAGTGTTTATTTTGAACTTTTAATTTTGCGTTTGATATGCATTGGATTTAGTACACGATGAGTTTTTTATTGTTTCTGTGGCATTATTTTCTGCTAAAGAATGTGAATAGAAAGTGGGGGAACTTAAAGAGTTATTTTGTGCTCTTATTTTGATATGGATGTGATGATGTGTTCAGGAGAAAAGGGAGGTGCAGGAGCTGCAGTCATCTAGAAAAGATGGTTCTCTGGCTCTTCAGGGTTATGCAGTGAGATTTTTGAAACATAATAGTGTTGATGTTTTCCAAACTAGAGTTGAAGCTCCAGCAACTCCTGATAGGACTTCAGACATGGGAATTTCAGGCATTTCATGGGAAGATCATTTAACAGAGGTATACAATTCAAATGGTTTTGTTGGGCTGTGTATTTTAAAATTATAACTGTGTTTTGATAAAACATAATGGCAATATATAATCCATATAACCAACCTGTTCTTGTGGGATAAAGGCTTAATTGCTGTTATATTGTTGTCTAATTTTGTTTTTCTTAGCTTTAAATCTGTTTATGCATCATATATATGATGTCTCTATATACACATATATATAATTATTTATCAAGTCTTCTATGATAATGTATTCATTACTGTTGTAGTATTATGGCTTTATTCTTTCACTGTAGGAAAATCTATTCTACACAGTTCTACCAGGTGCTGCAGATACCTACAGAAGATCCATTGAATTGCATATAGTAAAATATGAGGTAATAAATTTTGTAGTTGATCGATAACTAATTACATAGCAGTTGATCTTGGCCTGATTTATTATTCTGCTTCTGCCATTCAAAATTTCTAGTTGTCGAAATGTCGAGGTGTCTCTTTGCTTTGTAGATGTTATGAATATTTTTGCTATTTGTCTTTTCATCCCTGATTTTTACGGTTTGAATATAATATTGAAATAGTTACTTGAGAGGTAGTTCTATTTTGAAGATCACCTGTGAGCCATGTTAGACCTTAACTGAAACTAGAATGACATTTGGTATCATTTACTTTAATTAAGTTCTGCTGAGCTTCATATATGTTTACATATTCTGCAGAAAACTGGTAGTAGCATACAAGAGGAAGTTGAGACATCAGCATGTGATATTGTAGCAGGTATATGACAATGTCACAGTTGGTTGATTATCTTCCGATACATCAGAGTTGATTTCAGTGGGTTTTTGTGCAGATTTTGGATCCCAGGATAATGGATATGATGAGGATGAGGGTGAGACAAGCACATATGATACATCAGTTGCCTTTGATGGTAGCAGATCATCAAGGTTTCCTCAGAAGAAATGGAAAAACTCAACCAAGGCGTACAATGCCAGAGCATATGAAGTTGTTGCAGACTCACCATTTATGCAGTGCATGGAGAATAAGGCTGGGAACCAGCAACTTGTTCTAATGGGAAAACGTCCTGCTGGCAGCCTTAATGTGTCATTTCCAACAAAACGCATGCGGACTAATAACAGGCAGAGAGTTGTAAGTCCCTTTGGCGCTGGAACGTCTGGATGTGTTCCAGTGACAACTAAGACAGATGCATCCAGCGGTGATACCAACTCATTCCAAGATGATCAGAGTACCATGCTTGGTGGATCACACTTGCCGAATAATTTGGAAGTTGAGTCAATGGGGGAGTTTGAAAAGCAATTACCATTTGACTCCGCAGAAATATCAACTAAAAATAAAAAGAAGAAGAAATCAAAGCATTTGGTAACATATCTATTTTGTAATGAGAAAGAAATTTGGTCCCACCATTCTTGCTTGATAGTTATTATTGTTATTGTTATGATATTAGTTCTAAAGAATATTTCCGTCATTTTTGGTCTTAATTATGGACACTTACATTTACCATATTGTGACTGTCCAGGGTGGGTACGAGCATAGATGGCAGGTTGACACCAGTTTTCAGAATGAGCAGGTTAATGCCTTGATTTTTGTTATTAGTAATTTATAATTTTTTTCAACATCCTGGAGTACATTTAACATAACTTTTGTTGGGTTTTGGAACCTTATTTGGTACATCAAGCTCAAGAAATGGACAAATATGCATTTCTGCTTGTTTGGAGCTTTTGACAAACTTGGGCAGTATCTGTTCATTTTTGTAGAAGTTATGTTGTCTGTCCAAGTAATAATTTTGCTTTCTTGCATGTCTACTATTTCAGAGGGATTATTCAAAGAAAAGATCAGATAGTCATCAATTGGAATCAAATGGTAGCAGTGGTAAAGCTTGTTTTTTTGTTATATCAGTTGCCTGCTTAATTCTGCTGGATTATGCTTATTGTAGCTGTCTTTTATATGGAAGGTTTATTTGGGCAACACATGGCAAAGAAGCCGAAGACCATGAGGCAATCACTAGATAATTCCTATGAGAGTGGTGCTCCAATTGGTGGATCTGCTCCTTCTCCAGTGGCCTCTCAAATCAGTAATCAGAATAAGATCATGAGAATGCTTAGTAGCCGTGATCGTGGTAGGAAAAACAAAGGTTTGAAGGTACTATATGTCACCTAAACCACCTTGTGCTCCATGCTAATTACTGCTTTGCTACCAATTGAGTACAACCTTTAGTGGACTTTGAGCATTTTAAATCTGTGCAGATGCCCGCAGGAGAGCTGGGTTCTGGAAGTCCATGGACTCTATTTGAAGAACAGGTATCTTTACTTGAGATTATGCAATATCCAGTTTACTGAATTTTTTTACCAGTAGTGTGTAGGTGGCTTATGACACAGATAATAACATCATGAAATTTGTCTAGGCACTTGTTGTTCTTGTGCATGATTTGGGTCCTAACTGGGAGCTCGTAAGTGATGCAATAAACAGTACCTTACAGTTTAAGGTATGTAGCTTCTATATTCGGCCTTTTAACTAAATTTAATCTAATTGGGCCGGCTCATTTACTAATTTTCATGATTAGTTTGTCTGCTATATTCAGTCCTCTTTAGTACACTTCCAATTCTTGGAAATGACACTTTTCCCTTTGATTAAATGTAGTGCATCTTCCGCAATCCTAAAGAATGCAAGGAGCGCCATAAGATGTTGATGGACAGAACTGGTGATGGCGCCGACAGTACTGAAGATTCAGGGTCTTCTCAACCTTATAATTCTACACTTCCAGGCATCCCTAAGGTATGTTGCCTCTAGCTTCTGATTTTCTTTTGATAATAATGGTGATTTCTACTTCTAACCCCGAATAAGATTGGGTTGATGGTGGATGGTACATACAACTAGTGTATTTCCTCCCTTTCTTCAATTGGTGTCCTGACAGCCACATTTTTTGTTCTCAAATAAGTGATTTTTAGCAAATTTCGATGCAGAATATCAAGAAAGTTTCTATTTCAGCCTTCATTTTAATTTTTCCAAATCTGATGGTATTAATTGCAATTATGAAGTTTGTGTATGATTAGGGCTAAGTCAGTCGATTTGGTCATTTCCTAAACTAGTGTGCTTCCCTCACTTGGGACATTTAATAAATAACCTAGAGTATCATTTATGCTGCTGTCCAGTTTCTTGAACATGGTTAATGTGTATCATTCAGGGAAGTGCTAGACAATTATTTCAACGCTTGCAAGGGCCTATGGAAGAGGATACCCTTCGATGTCACTTTGATAAGATCATCATGCTTGGGCAGAAACTCCATAGTCGAAGGAAACAGGTATATTTACCAGACTGATGTCCAAAATAATTTCGACATGCTTTCGACATAAATATGTGCTGAAACACTGCGCGTCATTTTGAGGCGACTGAATCGGTTTATTCTCTTTCATGCCTTGAAGAAAAATATTTTATAAGGCGCTAAGTAACACCACCCCACCCCCACCCCCCCCCCTCCCCCTCCCCCTCCCCCTCCATTTAAAAAAAAAAAAGAGATCTTGAAAGAGATGTTTAGATATGTGTTTTCTCAGGGTTCTAGTATCCATATTTGCTTCACGAATCTATAAGCTTCTAAATTGTTCTCTTAGATATATATTGGGTCTGGTATAGTAGCTCCGTCTTTTTTCCCCTTAAATTAAATTACTCCATGGGTCATGCATTTTTGTTATAGTTTCACTCTTGCAAACGCATAATGGAGTTCAGTTATTTCTAGATCCTGTTTCCTTATCTCAGAATAGCATTGTGATTAATTTGTGTAATTTGGTAATTGGGACTGGCATTACTCATTGTAAAATATTTTTTGTGGCTGATATGAGAGGTTAGATAGAATAAGTAATGCAAGTATTAGAAAGAAAGCAAGGGTAGCTGGAATAGATATTAAAAAAAAAAAAGAAAAAAAAAGAAGAAAGAAACATGCCTAATATGGTTTGGACACATGCGTAGGAGACCCCAAAAGGCCCGCTATGATGGATAGAGAACAAAGGGGCATTAACTATTATTAGAAGGGGGAGAGATCGCCTAAAAAGAATTTGAAAAAACTATACATAATGACATGTTATAAATAAATATAAACGAATAAATCTATCTCGACCGTACACGATGGCTGTATATGATCCATATAGCCGACCCCACACAGTAGGATAACGGCTTAGTTGTTGTTGTATATGAGTTCAAAGCGTCCTGAACTACAAGCACTACTCTGTTTCGCTTACTTGCTTAAGCTGTTAGTATGTGCTTAGCCTAATTGGTACAAGATATGTTTGTATCATTCACCGTATACTAGGTAGCATGGAGTATATGACTCTTCTTTTGTTTGCTTTGGTCATTTTGTTGTGTTGTTTATTAACCCCCTTCCTCTCCCCATTCTTTGTGTGCGCTTTTTTCTTGACTGTTATATTGAAAGAATGATATGCAGGATCCAAAGCAGCTCCAGCCACCTCACAGTTCTCATATGTTTGCTCTCTCCCAGTGTTGTCCAAATTATTTGAGTGGAGGACCTGTTCTCACGTAAGATTTCTGATTTAAGTTTTACGTAAATTGATCCTGTGATTTTTCACTATATTGTCAATGAACTACCATATTCACTGCTTTCTTTTCGTTTGTGTACATCTATTCTTGTGGTGAAGACCTCTGGATCTCTGTGATGCTACGACACCCAGCTCTGATATGCTTCCTATTGGATATCAAGGCCAGCACACTGGTGGGTTGGCTATTTCAACTCAGACATCAATGGCACCAATGCTTAATGGCTCTGTTGTAAATTCATCCGTTCCAGGGTCCTCCAACATGGTTGTTGGCAATAACTTTTCTTCCTCTCCTGGTCAAGTCATTCCTTCTCCTAGGTACCATGTTTTCCTTTCAACAGTCTTTTCCTTTTTGGGCTTCACTTATGTTATGTATAATTGGGTGTTGATACTAGGGATGCAAGATATACTGTTCCTAGGTCAGCATCTTTATCAACTGAAGAACAACAGAGAATGCAACAGTATGGCCAACTGTTCCCTGGTAGAAACCTTCCACATTCAAACTCACCATCCCCTGGAGGTCTTCCTGGAAATGATCGTGGAGTTCGCATGCTACCAGGGGGAAATGGTATGGGCATTGCCAGTGGTATCAACCGTAATTTGCCGATTGCAAGGCCTGGGTACCAAGGAATTGCATCATCTCCCATGCTGAACTCTGGGAGTATGATTTCATCTGGTATGGTTGCTATCCAGAGTCCTGTGAACATGCACCCTGGAGTAGGTTCTGGTCAAGGGAACCCAATTAGACCTCACATGATGCGAGTGAGTTATGTAAATTGTTTCTTTCTGTTTTACCTATATGCTTTTTGTCTTTCCTTTACTCATATAGTCATCATTATTGTTGAGATTAGAAGCCTACATTACTTTTCATGACTTCTATGTCCTGATATTGGTTTTCAGCATTTCATAGTCGTGCATTTTTCTTGTGCCTTCAATTTCAATTGTGAAATCCGCTTCTTATTTCTTCTCTATTTGCTTTATATAGACTGTAGGGCGTAATTTCCCTTCCGACTTGTTTGATCGTTTTGTCAGAATTGAATTTTTTGAGAGGTTAAAACAGACAGGAGTACGTGTCCTCACAAGGTTCTTTTGGTGATATAGATATTCTTAGTGTTACAAATAACTATGGAAATTGTGATATGGTGGTAAAACTGAATGGTTAAATGAAGTGGTTATGGGTACTGGCATAGGTAGATGGAATGAGCCAAGGCTGAGAAGTGGGTGGGTGGCAGAAGCTGTTTTAGTAGGTATAATAATTGATTATGCTTTCAAGATTCCTGATAGAACCACACAACATTCGACACCTGCATGATATCTATTAGCAGCTGGAGGAATGAGAAATGTAAATACAACAACTAAGCCTTTGAATGAGAAATGTAAATATTTTCTGAAAAATATTTATAAGTGTATGCTTCTCTTCACAAATGCTTTTGGGGGGATGCTCCCCCTCCTATATAACAAATTACCCATTGGGGAATTCTGAACCCGGCCCAACATAGGTGGTTTTGCTTTCCTTTTAGTTGTATGCATCGCATAGATTTAAGTTTGTAACTTAATGGTTTTTAGCTGTATCTTTACCTCTTTTAACTTCTAAAAGTCCATTAACTCTTTTTATTTGTATCCACAGCCTAGCCAGAATCAGGATCCTCAACGGCAGATGCCAGGACCTGAGCTTCAGATTCAAGCTTCACAAGGAAGCAACCCTGGAATTGCACCTTACAGTGCGTTAGGCCCCTCTTTCCCAAACCAAGCAGGATCACCGCCTGTTTCTTCCTACCCAGTACATAATCAGCAGTCACATGGTATGTCTCAACAACAGCCACATGTTCATCATCCTCATCTTCAAGGAACAAATCACGTTGCGAGCCCACAACATCAAGCAGCGTATGCTGCGCGCTTTGCTAAAGAAAGACAGCTACAACAGCAACGTATGATGCAGCAACAGCATCAATATGCATCATCCAACTCCATGATGCCTCATGTACAGCCTCAATCCCAGCTTCCCATTTCATCTCCACCACAGAGTAGTTCGCAAATTCAACCACAAACGTCTCCACCGGTATCACACTCTCCTCTGACATCTCCCTCTCCTGTGGCTTCTTTGTCACAGCACCAGCAGAAGCATCAAGGGCTGCCTCATGGGCCTGGACGGAATGCCCAAGCCCCAAGTAGTGGTCCTATTACCAATCCGATGGGCAAGCCAAGGCAACGTCAGCCTCAACAGCAGCAACAACAGTTTCAACAATCTGGAAGACATCATCCTCAGGCACGACAACAAATGCATTCTCAACAGCAAGCTAAAGTTGCGAAAGGAGTAGGGAGGGGGAACATGATGATGCACCAGAACATTCCAATTGATCCATCACTAATGAATGGTCTTTCAACAAATCCTGCGAACCAAACTGTTGAGAAAGGGGAACAGCCAATGCATATATTGCATGGTCAAGGATTATATTCTGGGCCAGCAATGAACCCTGTCCAAATTGGGAAGCAAGTAGTGCCTCATTCATCAAACCAGTCCCAGCCTCAGCAGAAGATTCTTAACCAAGTGTCCTCGTTGGCTAAGCATCTCCCGCAGATCCCTTCTCATTCTGATACTGCTAGTCAAGGCCATATTTCTCCTGCAGCTTCTAGTCCTGTATCCACCGGTCATCAATCCGCTCAACCTCTCGTCATGGCTTCTTCAAATCATCAGCCCACGCAAGTGCAGCAGCCGAATCAGAAGCTGGGCAATCAAAATCAGCCATCTGTTCAGAGAGTGTCACAACAGAATAGACAATTGAATTCTGACCTATCAAGCAAGGTGCAGGGAGCTGAATCTCAATCGGGCCAGAACTCTACATCTAATTCATCTCAAGCTGGTGCTATGACAACAATGCCAAAGACCTCTAGTGATGCAACTAATGGGGTTCAGGTCCTCTCTCCTGCGAGTGCTCCTCAATGGAGGACATCAGAACCATTGTATGATTCGGGTACCCCAAGTCCAGTGACAAATTTCAGTCCCATAGGGGCCTCACCCACAATGTCTTCTGGTAATGAGCCTTCATCTCAAGTAGGTCAAAAGGGGTTAGGCCAGAGGCAATCTTCAGGTAGCATTCCTCCTGTTGGGATGGATGTGGGTGCACAGTGGCAGCAACCATCGCAGCTGCAACAATCTCCCTCGCCTGTCTCCCAGCAGCAGCAGCAACAGCAACAGCCATCACATCAGTCGGTGCAACTGTCATCCCATCAGCATTCTCAGCAACAGACACAGCTTGGAGGAAATGGCAGTAATTTGTTTATTAGGTCTACCGACTCGAGACTGGAATGAAGCAAACGTTAGAGAGTCATTCCATTGCTGTGCTGGTCTTGTCCATTGGGGGGTTAGCATGCCCTGAAAAGAGTAGTGTACAGGTACAACCAGTCTCCTTTCCTGTTGAATATCTGCAGAATGTTAATCTTTGCTTTTTTCCTTAGGCTAACGAGTACATGTCTATATTTTCTTTCCCCAGCTGAAGCTCAACGTCGGAAGATAGAGGCTGATATTGTATTTGGCTGAAGGGGGGGTTGTTTGCAAGGGGGGATGATATTTTGGTTGTTTTGTAAATTAGTAGTGGCTAGAGCTTTGAGAAAGGAAAATAGAGATATATAGAGAGAGGGGTATGTGTACAGGGGTATTGTCTCTCCTATTTGCTGCTGCTTATAGTTTCTTTTCTTTCTTTTTTTAACTTTTATTTGGTAGCTTTTTAGTTTATCCACCCCCACGCCCCCACCCCACCCCACCCTCCCCCAGGTTGATTGGTTCCCCTGCACAAAAAATAGAGGGGCCTTATTTGTTTCTGCCCCCATAGGTGGTCAGCCCTTTTGTATAATTTTGGCTTTTGTTTTGAAAGGGGGTAGGCATCATTGTTATTATGGCCAAAGGCTGTGGAAATTTTGTGAATACAGGTCCTTTAATGTCTACTACTTAGGAGAAGGTCATCAATCATATGTACCATCTAAGGAGCCTGTGCTCTTTTTTTGTAAATTGCTAGTTCTCGCAGTCAACACAAGGGAGGAAAAAAGCTCTTAATTTCAGGTCTCCCTTTCTTCTTGTCGATCTTAATGTTTATATTTTGCTTGAAAGCTGAATCTTTTGCTACCATTTTTTTTTTTCGAGCTTTTTACATAAACAGGATAACCAATTTCACTCTCTTACATGATGAAATGATTAGTTGTTGTTGTAACCTTTAGTAAAGTAATAAAATTGATGAAACCAGATTTCGAAGATATTATTATTTTTTTAAAGATGGTGTACGCTAATGTGTTACGTATTTAGAGTTAAATCCTTAAAATTTGTTGTTGGAACGACGTGAGTAGCATTTATATAAGAAGGATTGATTGATTAACAAGAAGCATCTTTTAACTAGTTACTTGAACAAAGGATTTACATTAATTTGTAGTTGTCAATCTTAGGAAACATGTTCTAGAAGATGAGGAGATACAGAACACATCTTCCTCAATTGCAGAATCTGGTTTGCTTCGGAATTGGATGGAGGAGGCACCATGTGATGAGAGCTCTCCTCCACAGAATATGGTGGGCAAGGAATAGAATTAATTGGGGAAAATAATCTCATTCCCCTCAAGAAAAGATTTGGTACTTGAATGTACAAAAGATGAGGGAGGGAGAACGGTAATCAGCAAGTACAAGAGAGGAGAGGGAAGAGAGGTTGGGTGAACAAGCACGCAGATTCTGGTCGATGGGATGGGCGTTCAGAGAAACCAATAAGACGGGAACTGTAGGGTGTATCGCTGTTGAGCTTGCCTAAGAATAACACAGTACTGTACTCAATTGCAAAAGGATAGATATCCAAAGTCGCATTTCCAAATTTATAAGAAAGTAGACAAGTCAAAGCAAATTTGATGGCCACAAATGCTCTTTGAGGAGTTGGTACTTTTTTTTTTGAAAAAGTTCTATCTGGTACTTAATTAATCAGAGGATGGATTTGCATTCCAAAGAAGAAGAAAAAAAAAAAAAACTAGGTACTTTGGGGGCCATATGATAAATAACTAACTGGCCAACTCTTCTTCAACAGTTGGGGCATCAAATATCAAAGCAACGAACTTGAGTAGCATTTTGATTTTGAGCTTGTACAGTGTTACTTGCCAAGACAAAGTCTAAGGGGCAAAAGAAGCAAGTCAGCATCTAAAAGAGAAATCTCACCAACAACAATATTCACTGGGAAAAAAGACAGCGAGACATATCGGGAAAAACATGCATCAGCCTCCACTGGCACTCCACAGAGTAAACACGAGATCTGGCTGGCCAGTAAGAAGCAGAAAACAAATGGCATGACAATCTTTAAGCCTTGGCCATTACACAATTTGCAAATGTTCTACAATCAAATGACCGGGGATTAGGAAACAGCAGAATCAGTATCACATTCAGGAAAATCACAGAACAAACTAGGCTTCCACTATCAAATATCTTCAAACAAATTTAATAAACATCACACTAGAGAGCGAAACACCACCAACTTTTGCTTCTGAGTTCCGAGTGGAATTGAACAAATTTCTGACCTCAAAAGTCTCAAACTTAAAAACAAAAGTAAAATGAATAAACCAAAGCAAAGGTGCATCAAGGAGGCAGCAATTAATCAGGTTCACCTTTCTCTAATGATCCCTTCAGTCTAAATAACAAAGAGAAATGTTTGCATAGAATCTGCGAAGATTGGTTTTTTCTGGGATTTTTAACTGTTGAACCAACTGCTACATGATTCACAACTGTTACTAAACTCCTATCCTGTACATAAACTCATCAAGCAACATCCTAAAACCACATTATTACCCTTAAAGAGAAGGCAATCATTATTAAGAAAGCAGCAAATTATTTGTTATCACGGTGGAAAAAAAATACAACAGCATCATCTTTCACATTTCTTGAGCCATCTTCACTTTCTTATGAGCACCAAAAGCCCTCCCAATCGTCTCCTCAACTTTTCTCTGCGCTTCAAGAATCTTATCCATTCTCTTCTTCTCCATCTCCATCCTATAAGCCTCAGTTTCCCTCATCATCTCAATCTTCTTGTTTTCCATTCTCATAAACCTCTCAGCAAAACCCCTTATTTCTGCGGCCAACTTCCCTACATCCCCTCCTCTTCCTTTTTCCTCAACCTCCACCTCCTCTTCCAACTCTTCCCCTTCATCATCGTCCTCATCTTCATCGGTTTCTTCATTCTGAAAATACCCTTTTCGCTTCTGGATCATGGGTGTCCTCATTCCTCTTAAAACTCTCAAATTATCCTCACCACCGAAAGCTCTGCTCATCCCAAATTTATTCACATTCCTATTGCTATTATTACCCACATCAACTTCGCCTGCTCGAACAATGTTGTTGATACTCTTCAACTTATTCTTCTTAACCTCAAGAAGACCACAATTAGCCTCCCCCTCATCACTCTCACTCTCTCTATAGCTACCAGCACTCGCATTCTTCTTGTTCTGATACCTCACCGCAGAAATGGGCCGCACCGTAACAGGCATAGGGCCACGTTCCATATGATCCATGAGCTCAAAATACTGCCAAGAATTAGGGCAAGGCTTGAGCCGCTCGGCCCGGTACCTTTTCCTCAGCTTTTCAATCTTATGACGGCATTGGGTAGCGGTTTTAGAGGGAGCATCATAGCCGCAGCGGGCGGCGACGGCGGCCGCGACGTCCTCCCACTGGCTGGCTTTAAGCTGGCCTTTCTTGAGAGAATACCATTTCTCCTGGTACGTCTGGATGAGGCTGATGGTTTCTTGATGGCTCCACGGGAGTGGCGGAGTCTTCTTGGCCGACGATTTCGAGTTTCCGTTGGGGTTAGGGTTAGGGTTACCGTCAGGGGTGGAGATGGGGACTAATTCAAGATTGGGTTTGACGTCTGGGGAAGAACTTGATGCGGCGGCGGGAGAGTGAGAGGGAGAGGGCGACGGCGATGCGGACGGCGACCGTTCGGGTTCACGTTCATTTTCGGGTTCGGGTAGGGTTTGGGGTGGATTTGAAGAGGGAAGGAGGGGAGAGGAAGGTGGGGATGGGATGTTGTTGTCCATAATTGCAATGTTGTTTCTTTTGGCTACGGAGGAGGATTATTTATACGGAGGCCGGGGGCGGCGGGTGGCGGTGGGTGGAGGTGGAGGTGGAGGTTTAGCTTAGTCAAAAGTGGGCTAGTGTGGACGAAGTAACTGGAATGTGAATGGATCCGGTCCATATCCTTTCCGGGTCGTTGGTCACCCAAACCCATTGTTCGGATTCGGAGTTTCCTAATTTTCCCTTGGGCCTTGGGCTTGGTGTGGACTTCTTCCGTGATGACTTTTTACAATATTTTTTCGAAATTGTTATACGCAGTAATCGTTTTACTATTCGCAGTAACATTTCCTTCTAAAAAATCTATTTTACCCTTTACCTAAAAAAAAAAATACCGCACAACATTTGATTTTATAGTCACGAGTACGATCCATATTACACGGTATGTAAATAACCTATACATTTTTTCGAATAAAGGAGATTTTTTTGCCTATAAACGGGATAAAATTTTGCGAAAATACCGCCCTTTGTGGGCGGTATTTTTTCAATGTTCCTGTGAATAGTGTGAAATTTTATGGAAACTCATTTTTTAATACTTAAGGGTAAAATAGACTTTTCACAAGAGAATGTTACTGCGTTTAGTAAAACGGTTACTGCGTTTAGTATGCCTCTATTCCCCCCCCCCCCCACCCCCCCCCCCCCCTTTTAAGATATGCAAAATTTTCATTGTAGTTAATGGTAATTTTTAGTGACTTTATATATTTCTACTTCAAATTATAACATATTTGGTATCAATACTCATAAATGCAACTATTTTAGTGCTTGAAATAAGTTGTGTTGTGTTTACTTTATCGGGTTTGGTTGGCGGGTTCTAGTGTTGACATCCTTCCATCTTAATCTTACTTGTTTAATTATCTCTATTATTCGTGTCGATCCATTTAACACGTGAATCTGTCAAGGCTCAATTCTAACATGTTTATATCGTGTTGTGTTAGAAATTGACAGCCCTACTTGAAATAGAAAGTCAAGGCAACATGATAAATGACATTTCATCACATGACATATTCTCTTTCAATAGTTTTTAGATATTGAAATTTTCAATAGACTCTTTTACTATGCAGAGGGTGAAGGTAGTTGTTATTATATACAATATAAGAAGATCATATATAGGAGATTTTTTTATCTTCAAAAATTCGGAGTTGATATCAATTTCTTAACAAAATTTGAAGCTATTTTAAAATTCACCCAATTTTTACAATCCAGTAGTAATTGTGAATTGGCTTTTATTCAAAGGTAAATTACATTTACTCGCTTGAGATTTTGTACAACTACTATTACTCTCTAAGGATTGAGAATTACACCCTTTCATGAGTATTAATATAACTATCACTAACTAACTTATGAATCGAACATTAGTTCAGAAGTTTATCACAAATGAATCTATCGATTAGGTAGCAAATTCAAACTTTACCAAAGGCAAAGGAACGGTAATTTAGGGATGGAGGGCCCATTAGAGGTCTAGAATAAAAATAAAAAAAAAAAAACACTTTCATTAGTTTCACAATGGGAATCATATTTCAATCTGGACATTCGATTTTCACAATCCAATTTTAGCATGTGTGTTATTTTCATGTATACAACTATACTATATACAAAGAATAGAGGAATTCCGAGCTATAACATATATAATAGACTCTTCCACCTCCAACGAAAATAAGGCAGACTTTAATACCCAGTGGTGAGATCCTTCAACTACATCATCTGAAAACCTGAGTAAACAAAGGAAAAAAGCAAGGCGTTCAGGTGGTGAGATCCTCAATTTCTGGACGTTATTCTTGTTTTTCAGATGAAGATGGGAAATAAACTTACCTCAACGGTCCCGCCTACGGAATTTCTGGATCATACGCTCAAAGTATATGAGCAGCAACACTTCCGAGAACAAAATTTGTCTGAAGAGTCAGCGCTGATGGGAACCACGCGACACTGACCTGCTACTGCGAATCCAACAACTGCTCGTTGCCTATTATGAACCAGGAGGTCATGTTATCAGTAGCAAGTGCAGGAAGTGAATGGAATCACTCTTATCTAATAATACATTTAAGGATAAAATGAAAAGGAACACTCACCCTGACACTTATATCCCTCAAAGATTCCAGTGATTCAGCCAGCTCCACTTGTTTTGATGCTGTTGCAAGCAATGCCTACATAGTATTTACAGTTCCACTGGTCAGTAATTAGCTGTTAAACAAGAATAATAATTCACCGCGCCAATGCTATATAGGTTTCAGAACAGCTCATGAAAAAAAAGTCTGCAGTCTTACTTTCTTCGTCTTCTGCAAGTCATACTCTATGGACTTAATGCGATTCATAGACTCGTGCAGAATGTTCTCTTTTTCAACAGGAATTTTTGATGGTTTGTTCAAAAGTTCTGTCACTGCAGATTCGAGATGCTGCAACCTCTGCCAGCATGGATCTAGGTCCTCATTCAACTGTGGATTCTGTTGCCCTTGAGACCTTGGATCTGCTTGCTCTGTTGTTTGCCGGTTGTCCAATTGACTAGCCACATCATTCTTTTTGAATAATCTGCTCAGAACAGGAACCACCATATAGATGCATGCAAGTAAATTGACCACGAAACCTATCAACATATTTATAAATGATTTCTGTGGCAGCCTTCTTTCCACAATGCTATTGGTCAAATTTCCTGCAGCAAAAGGAGCACATGAATATCAATAGTGCCAACAGATATATTGCTTCTTCCCATAGATTTGAAGCAAAACTACTCATCAACTAGCAATGACGATCACAGTAGTTTGTAGCAATAACAACATAATCTTATCCCACTTTATGGGTTGACTATATGGATAATATCTTGAAATTGTGTTTAGTCGAGACGCACTGTTCCAAACACAGTAGGTTGCAAAATGGATATTACTTTTACCACAGCCAACCAGTTGACAAATCGAGGTTTCACATTGAAAATTGGTTTAGGATTTACATTCGAAGCCAGAAGCTGCTTAAACTTTTAGTGTTTAGCAAACAAAATTTAACCTAATTGGAAAGTAAACAAGAAAGAAAATTGTCTTATATGAAAGTACCATAAAGCTACTTACTTGAAGGACTAGAACAGTCAACTCGAGCCTCATTACGATCTGGTTCAGCCATGCCATGTAATGATGATTCAGTCCTCGTAGTCTTTTCCTGTAATTGAAGAAACTAGCAAGCATGAAACAAAGAACTCTCACAGTGACATTATCATTCTCTAAGTATTAATTGCCATTATGGTACTCATTACTCATTACTGAGATTCTGTTTTCTTCATGCTTCATGTAACCAAAACAATTGTTACTCTATGCCAATTTGTGATGCTGGCGTATCAGAAAACAACAAAACACTTTAAAGAAGCAAACGAAAACCTACTTTATTGGACGGATACACAGTTTGGGGGACGTGAGAAGATGACAATTGATTGTTCGATCCTAATACTGGAGGACCAATTTTGCTGCTTGAGCCCTGGAAACAGAAGCAACATGTTATTCAAAACATGACAAGCAGCAATAGAAAAGACTGTAAGCGTACCGTTTGGGAATAAGAATGCAGCAACTCTTACCTTTTTGGGAATAGGAGAAAGAATTGGTGTGAATTCAATGTCGTCATAATCAGAAGAGCAAGTAAGTTTCCTCAAGTAAATACCTTCATTTGCGTGTAAAGTATGTACCAGCTGCAAGTAAAAGCTATAGACCATAACTGACAGTTCACAGGCAAAATCAAGAAAGAAATTTGCTCCAGAAAGCATCTAGCCCAGAGAGGGAACCAAACAGAGAGCAGCTAGCAAACCTTAACCAATTCTGGATCATTCCAGGGTCCCTTGTCAGATCTAAGGCAACCGCCTTTATTAGCACATGAACAGGTTCCTCCAAGAAAATCCGGCAATTGACTGTTGAGAATAAATGAGTTTAATGAGAAATGTGTCTATGTTATAGCCAATACTGCGAATAGTATTTCATCAATTAGAGAAATCGACCTTGCATCTATACTCTCCAACAATTTGTGCTGGAATTTGTTGCCTAAAACCTGCTTGATTGGTAAAATTCAATCAATCAACGATTCTACATCCTCCAAAAGCTTGAAGCCTTGAACCAAAAACAAGAAGCACTTACATGTATCTTACTAGTAGTCCTTGGGTCAAGAAAGCTTTTTGCAGTGTTCCACAGCAGTTTAAATCCACTACCAGCATTAACAATGAACATTTGATGTAATGTCTACACATGGTAAGGTAGCATAAGAAATAGTTGTCAGTTATTAACAACATGGGGACTTCAAATTTTAACCTAGGTTTAAGAAAGAAAGTCTCCCATTCAAAGAAAAATTTACAAATGATATGCACCTCAGGGTAATTGTCACCATCTACTTTCTGCATGCGCATAACCAAATCATGTGCAAGCTTTCCAAAACTCATCCAGTTCTACAACATAAAACCAACAATAATCTTCAAATTACAAGGAAAGACCACAAATAAAAAAGCAACGGGTCAAGGACAAACCATTCCATGCACATCAAGTATTGTTGTTGAGGAATCAATATGCCTCTTGGCTGCAATTGAACATGCTGGAAACTTCTCAGCAAAGGTTTTTTCAAATCCTTGGATGTGATACTTTAAGAATCTGTCCACTGTAGTAACACTCATAAGCTTACTTGGCTCAACTTTGCCAAGTCTTTCAATGTAGACAGGTCGTCCTTGTTTATCTACACCATGGTAACCATGCGGATAATATCGTTGAACTTCTTCATATTCATCATATACAAAGTCCTATGAGTGCAGAATTTGTAAAAAGATATCTGTCAGAATAGGAAAACAAGATTCACAGAAATACACAAGCCTCAGTTCAGAAATCATTCAGCTTCCATTTTCCTCACTACCACCTCTTTCCTCAATAGTATAATACCAAAGAGACAGATTAGAGATGATTGAAGTTCAGAAATAGAAAGGATGAGTTTTAACCTTACAGGCATAACACAAATAAAAACAAATGCACACTTCAGAAACAAAAGTAAGCCATGGTTTGCCATTTTGACTAGAACAATCAGGTGATTTCAATCTTTGTTCAGTTACAATCAGAGTGTACAAAGAATAAGGTTGGGCCTAATTCATACAAGATCTGGAAATCACGGCCGAAAACTACTTCCAGACAAAGATCATTTCCATACCCCCCCATTTTTTGGAGAAAGAAATTATCGTACAAAAACAGGCAAAAGAATGTTACCTGAATAATGGAATCTACTCCATTATCTTTCCTCCAGGTAAGCATATCCATCCACATGTGCAAAGCCTTATCAAGGTCGAACTTCCTTGCTCTTAAAAATCTGATCCAATAACCATGATCAAGAAACATGAAACAGAAGAGTGATGACTGGAATTTATCAGAAGAAAGAAGCACTAGACCCAAGTTCAAAGATCTACAGATACTTATTAAGCTTCTTCAATCCTTCAAAGGCAATAGTCTAAGCCAATTATTAACTGCTTTATTCAATAAACACAAAACAGAGACCAGAAAAAGAAAAAAGGAAAAAACCAATTTGCAAATGAGAGACCATGTTAATTAAATTTTTAAGAACGGGTTCATATGTAAAATCAGAGATCAAATGAGAGATCCAAAGAGTGTGTGAGGCCATTGTTAAGTTGAGCTGCCACACAATCGTCAAAGCTTAATCAGCAGAAAAACTATGATCTAATTTCAATCAGTTCATCTGCCTAAAACCTAGCACTGATGATTATGTTTAGGCCATTTTAAGTACTGAGTATGTAAGCTACTAGAGCAAGACACGCTTGGCTGTCTAAGATTCACCATGAGTGGCAGAATAGTACGAATTACCTCAACATGGTATGGTAATCATCATGTCGAACTGGAAGTAGATCCTTGTCAATCAAGACTCGTCGAAATACATTGGCAGCTTCCTCTTCCTTCTCATCTAGAAAATCTTCGGTTGAAATGGGGGCAAATCGGCAATGAGCTACTCTCTTACTCCGTTTCCTCAGCGTGTGGGTGATTTTGGTTGCCTTCTTCTTAAAAGATCTGATCCTCGCTCTTCTCTTCTCATCCTCAGAGGTCTCGAGATCAGATCTTCTTGCTTTATCGCCTTCCCGAGCATAAACTATTTCTAAAAAATCAAACCCACCCCAAGAACACCGTGAGTAAAAACTCAAAGAAATCAGTCAAAAAATATCCGAAAGTGATCCAAGAAAGATCCCAAAAAAATCGTCGGAAGTGTTGCTTAAATACCTGGCATTGTGCTCTTATATCAGAATCCAATTCTGCAACTCAACTGCATCAACGAAGAAGATAAAAGAGAACTACTTTTAATACTTGTAAACAACATATCAAACGCAAACACTTGCAGATCTTCAACATCCTAAATTCATCATATTGCCAATAAAACAGTCAAAACATCAACATTTCACTCCATCAGAACGGCCAAGATACCGTCGCTTCGCTCTGACAAAAATTGAAATCAAAAGTGGCGACAAATTTCGGCACAATCACAAAGCTCAAACAACTACAGCACACAAGCGAAAACCAATCAAGTTACACCACTCTCAGAAGTCCGAAGGATCGGAAACAACAAATGCTAAGATCAAACTATTCGTGTCTCCAAAAATGATAAAATTCACAAGTAGCGCAGTAGTCATTCAATCCGCTACCTTTAAATTATCCAAAATGAAAAACGCATTTACAGCTCCGCCAAGATGAATGTGATCAACTCTGTCCTCTCTCCGTCGTACGCCGTAAGTACTACACTGTACAAGAATCCGTATAACACGCCGATGGAGATAACAGAGGTTAGTTAAGATTCGTACAAGCTTTGCTTTCCGTTTACTCTCCCTCTCTCACACGCACAACAAAAAATAAACACAATGTTCCCGTGAGAGAATGGAATGCCGAACCGAATGCGTAAACTTTCTTTCTCTTACGAGATCTCCCTCACTTTCTCTCTCTAGAGTAAAAAAAAAAAAAACTACGCTCGCAAATAATGACAGCAGCAGCGGCGTACAATTCCGGTTACAAAGGTCGGCGACTCGGCGTACTTTTCAATTTCTCAGAGAGGACATGATGGGAAAGGACAGCCGAGTAGCGTAGCGTACAACCACCGTTTATGGGCTGTGGCGATGATGATTGCGGCGGCGGCAAAATAAGTATATCTTAATTAGGAAAAAAAGCCATGGCTGACGAGGTTCCGTTGGGGCGTTTGGTTTGGCGCCTGCGTTCTGAATTGGATGGTCTATGGTACAACATCAGTAGCGAGGGGAACTACTTAACGCGGAGACACAGGAAAAAAGGAATGACTTGGTAGAGTGTCACCGTCGATTTGTTTTTTGAATTTATATATTTTTTGGTAAATTAGCAAATGGGGCGAGGAATTAGGTACTCATTTAAATATTCGGTTCCACTTCCTTCTTTATAACATATTTATATTTATTATTAAATTAATACAAATTTCATTTTCCGTTTTGTGAAACCACATTTATGAAAATTAGTTGGGTTTTTGAATTTAATACTTGTGGTAAATTATTATTCTATCCCTTTCAAAGTTTACATCTCACCTTTTTTATTTGAATGAAAATTTTGTAATTTTTAAGAAGAATTAATAATTTTTCATCATCAATAACCAAAATTAAGAAATATAAAATTAAACTATTATATATATATATATATATATATTTGTTGTAGCAGCGAATAAGGGGCTTAAGTCAAGCAAATCGTGGGGGAAGGAATTTCTGACCCAATGTCTTTCTCTTCCCAACCCGACTTCCCATGAAATTCTTTCCACATCTGTAAGCATAATGATTTCGAAGGTAGGTCGATGGTTCCAGAAAGGATAATTAAGACCATTGTAACATCCCGAATGGAGCCAGGTAGAAAAAAACCATTGGGAAATTCAATAATTTATTTATATTAATAATTTTAAGATCATAATCAGCTCGTCTTAGATAAGTTGATCAGAGATAACGTTAAATAAAAACTAAAAGGAACTCACAAAGAATTACATTGTACTTCTCTACCCGCATCGCTTCTTTCGAAATCTCCAACAAGAGTCGTATTACAAAAATTTATCAACCAATATAGTAATTTAAAATCAATAAAATTATATATATATATAATTTTTTAAAAAAAAAGTCATAGACTCATAGGTAGGAGAATATGTTAATCGTGGCCAACTGGAATGTATGACTTTAATTTAATTTAATTGTTGTTTGGTTATTTGTATTCCAGAGTTTCCGTTACTTCACTTCAATTCAACCACGACAAAGTGGATGAAATGCCTCACAATTTATTTATAGTCAATTAAACTATTGGCTATAATAAATTCAAAATGTTCCATAAATTAGTCGGATTGCTTAACTTTGTCCTTTTGGTTTTCTACCAAAAAAGGAAGGCATTTGTATTTAATTAATCGGGTGTTTGTGGGTGCTTAGCTGTTAACATGTGGAGCAATCATGTTTTGATTTTCGACCATTTGATTAATCAGAATCTTATGATGATGATGTGTATTGGCTTGGGGGAGTCACATATCGCTCACTACAAGTACAAGGCACATAATTCCCTTAAGGTAAGGGGTGGACACTTCGCAATGGACAAACTCCTTTATTGCTATAAATTACGAACGATGTAAATATCTAATGTTTCCGTGGTTGTAATGCATAGAAGATAATCAATGGTCGAGAGCGATTGATTTTTTATATTTGTCAATTTTTATCTCACAGCTTGACAGATCTTAACATGGTTTTATCCACTTATTTCTTTTTCTACCGTCAATATAATAAATCACTCATTCTTTTCCACACACTTGATATAATTGACCAAGATATTTAACCGCGATGATTTTAAAAGAAGAAAAGTATAAACTAGGAATATTAGAGAATATGATTACTGTCCACAAGTTGGAATACGGTGGGCATATCATGAATCCATTAGATGCTTTCCTAACACATCATGACGTTTCCATTTTATTCCAAAATATACAAATTAGGATAAACGGTCACAATAAATGAGTTTTAAGGATAAATGTGGAGTTATTGTAAATTAAGTCTTATTGTCCATTCACGATTTATCATAAACGGAGATTCAGTTAGTAAAAATATTTTTAGCTCTCATATTTTTATAACCTCTATATTAGTCTTTGAAGTTTCAACAACAATTAACGTTATTTTTTTTCATTTGTAGTACCATTTCGAGATATAAAGTATTTTGTAATTTTTACACGAATATCACAACCCGCTCGATAATTTAGACCAACATCGAGGGAGGTGAATGTGATTTACTCGAATACGAAAAATGGAAAGGAAATCAAAATTAAGAAAAGTATAAGATGAAATCAAATGGGACTAATCCATTTCCATCCACTAAAAGTCACGATCTTCACTTCTCAATTATAGTTTTCAAAGTCTTTAATAGTGTTCTTCTTTTTTTTCTTTTTTCCTTACATAAAAAAATCCGTCCATTAATTTAACAATATGAATTATGAAAGAATAGATGATGAGATTCGAGGAAGGACCAATCCCATTCCGACAACTATATTCCCCAAAATATATTTATTCTAGAAACACTTGACTTGTTACTTATGTACTTAGGTACGCCTTTTTATTTTATTTTTCTTTCTTTTTAAATATATTGGACAATAAGGAATTAATAGTCCGATAAATAATTTATTTATTTTTTAATTTTAAAGAAACATTGGAAAGTGGACATGGCCAACCGTAGCTACGTGCTTAAGAGAAAAAGGGAGGACTTTAACGTAAACAAACAAACAATTATAAAAATTAAAAATTGACAATGAAGCGCGTGACAATTTACGTAGCACCGATGAGAGCCGCAAACGAAAAGGCACGGTATTTAATTTAATTTAATTTAATTTATTAACTAGTACTGTATAATAAAAAAATATATATATATATGTATATTATAAATAGTAGGTAGTGTATGAAATTAATTAGTAGTGGAGTAGTATTAAATAATAATAATAATAATTATGAGATTTTGGGGGTTGGGGAGTAGCTCCGCATAACATGCGCCTCAAACCAAGGTGAGCACTAGAATATGCTCATGAGCTGCTTCTTCTACCTGTTTTTCACTGTGTCTTGTGTGTGTGGTGAAAAATTATTGAGTGTATTTGATGTTGATTTTTATTCATCCATGGGATCCTTACATGTACATTTGTTTCCCTAAATATATCTGACTGCACAATTCTACGAAATGCAATCGATGCACTGAATAATTTCTCCTGTTTGTGTGTTTTTTATCTTTAGTTTTTCCTTTTTTTTGCCGTTAAAGAATGAGAATAAGAAGAGGAAACAATAAGAAAAAGTGTGTCCTATAATTCATTCTTGGCATAAAATTCGAGAATATTGTTTGCAATTTTGTTTAACGAGAAAAACGTGTCAAAGAATCAAACACTGCATTTGTTTCGTGATAGATATAAAACCAAAAGAGAGCCAAAAAGAGACGGTTGCAAAATTTAGAGGATGCCATGCAACTTTGTGAGTCGCTTAATGTTGTTTGCAACAATATTTTTCTGACTTTTTTTAAATTTTTTTTCAATCTTATAAGTTAGTGTAACTTTTTGACTTCTTCATGTGAATTACGAGGTACCTTCATTGGTTGCTTGTTTTTGTTTCCTTCGTTGTTTAAGAACATTTATTGGTTTTACTTCTTCCTAAAGGTCGTCCAAGACAAAAGACCAAATCAAAAGAGTTTACTAAAATATATATATATATATATATATATATTAAATAGTGTACTTCACCATCTATGATAAAATGTATATTTTTCAAATAAAATTCTTTTAAAAATACAAAAAAAAAAAACTATTTTAGATAAATGATCTGGTGAATCATGCAATTGATAAAACTACCAAATGAATATAATGACTTGAGCAAACAAATCATGTTACAATACAACGCACGGTATCAGAATGATACTATTGTTACAGCAATAATTCACAATTAACCGTTTTTAGCTTACACTAACATTTGTGCGTATTTAGCAATTCACCCTACATTTTGTGAAAAATTGTAGTTTAAAGAATTGCGGCCCAGTTGAATTCGGTAATTCCGAATCAGGCATATCCCCGCAAACAGATTCTTCAGATTTCTTCCCGTCCAACTCCATTTCTCCCGCCGCCCAACCATGCTCCGCCACATCAACTCCGTATCACAATCACTGTGAAACACAGTCCACACATTGCTCATCAATGGTTGATTCTTCCTCTTCCGTATCCTCAATCAATTCTCACCATAGTTGAGCACAACACCCATCATTCATGGCGGTTCTGACGAATGGGACTCTCTTACTTTGCATTGCTTCCAGACCCATCTTGCTCGGTCCCAATATATGTCGTCCAGTTTCCTCACTGAATGCTAAACTTCAACCCTCTTATGGGTCCAAGCCCTCTGCTCCAGTATCTCGGTACCTTCCCCTGTTTTTGGTGTTTTTCCTTGTCGGGTTTGTACTTATAGAGTCTTGTTTAATTTCATTCATGGAAAATTTAGGATCAAGTGCGTCCGCCGCGAAGATTCTGAAAGCGGTGAAGATAATGCCGAGGATGCCGTGTTACCTAGTCTGCCTGCCGGCGAAAGTACAGTTGGTACTGGGCGCCCATTTCTGGCGACGCTAGTAACGCTTCTGGGAGTAGCTCTGGGACTTACGGTGTTATCCATTGTCTCTGGAAAGCCTAATAATGAAGGATCGTTTCTGGGCATTCAACGTTTAGCTGATAGTTCGTCTTCTTCGGCTCATACTGTTGGGTTTTCTTTCAAAGCCTTCGGATACAGATTCCTACTCCCAGAATATGCCCCCGGGTATTTGATTGTTTAGTTCATTATTAGTACTTGGCCTGCAACTATTCATGGTTTTATGCATGAATATATTTAGTTATTTTCCCCCTTTTCCTCAGTTCCTTTTGTAATGCGGAGAAGAATGACTTCAGCCGCGAATTCCCTATTGGTTTTTCAGATGGATCTACTTTTGGCTGCTGATGGCTGCTGGCTGTGGACTTTTCATCAGTGAAGAGGCATTAAATATATGGGTCTGTCCCTTTTGCTGGTATTTATTGGTTCTTCATCGCATTTGTGAAATGTTTTTCTTTTTTCCTCTTCTTTTTGAGAGGTTAAGTTCAATATCTCCATTTTTGCAGGTTGGCATCACTTTGTCCCGAATGCTTTCATTGGATGGTTCATGGCAATCTTTTATGGAGTCGTTCTCTAGGAATGCTCCCTACATAGTTTCCACCGTAACGTGGGTTTACTGGTTAGTGGTTGCATTTCACTTGAGTCTTTTTGAGCTAATATTTGTACCAACGCTGAATATTTCTTTGTTATTGCAGTTTCATGCTTGTCTCCGGTTGATCTATTAGCTTAAACATCACCTGTATTTCTCTGTTTTAATCCTTTTTTTACATGGAATCTTTATCAGGGGAGTTTGTATCAGTGATATGATCCCATTTTATCTTGGTAAACTTTTCAGACAATCTGGGGCTTCCGATGATGTTTGTTCAAAGGTCTGTTTGATCTACATAGTTCTGACATAAACAAAGCTTATCACATGTCATGTGAATTAGAAGTATTGGACTGATTATCAGTTGTTTGGTCATCATTCTAGTTAGGAATTGGCAAAGAGAAAGCTCTGAGCATCACAAGGATGGTCCAAAGATATGGAAATCTAGTTGGATTTGGTAAGTCAGAGATTCAGAATGACGTCTAATATGCTTTCTGCTTATTGCTGATTATCTGAAACGGGGTACTCCCTTCGTTCCATAAGAAAAGTCCACTTTCTAATAATGAACGGAGGGAGTATAACTTGCAACTCTGTGAAAAACTGAAGTCAAGTCGCCATGTAAGAATACAATGCTTATACTCTGACACATTAAAACTTCAATGCCATTGTTTCCTCAATGTGTTCTGCATACTTTTTCTTAAGTAGTCACTAGTAGTTGCTTCAATATCTCTCTTCTCTCTTACAACATTGTGCCACATTTCATTTGTTGCTTTCTACGTTCCTTGATTGTTCTTGATGAATATATACTTTCTGACCTGCAGTGGAGCGGTTTTCCCTGGGAGTGAGGAACCCTACAGCTTTCCTGGCGGGGGCAATGGTCAGTATGGTGTCTTTTTCATTGCTTGGCAACACTTTTATCTTAATCACTCAAATGATTGATTTTTGTTGATTCCGAGTTCTTAAGTGCTGAACTTGTTTACCCTGATTATTTATAGTGATGTACAAAATGCTTTTCTTTCATTAATGAGCAAATTTTGTTTACATCATCCAATCTTTGGCGCATGCGGCAATTCTTGTACCATCTCCAGTATATTGATTTGTTTTTGTCACCCATGAGATGATGATTTCCTATTCTTTTGTTAATTTGCAGGGTATATCACCTGAGTATTTCTTTGCTGGTGTCTGTTTTGGAGGCCTTGTAACACTGCCAATTCAGGTGGAGTTCAATCTTGCAATTTGAAGTCTCATTCCTTCTTACTTGGAAGATTTGATAGGGGCATGGAATTTGTAAAAGCAGTTAAATCAACTTGTAGTGATCCATCCTTCCATCATCTCATCTCATGCCCTATTTCTCCATTCCTTTTCCTGTTGCAGTTGGGGATTGGTTTCGTCATGAGAGAGCGACCGGTCTTTGCCCTTGCCACCGTAGCTACTGTGGTGGTATGCTACTCTTTTGCATGTAACATTTCGTTCTTTGATAAAGGAATGGAGGTATTATATCAGTTCCTGTTGCTGACAGAAATAATGCGCAATCTTGCAGGGAGTCTGGACAGTGTTTCCATACGCCGCGGCTGCTTTGACAGCATTCTTCCTGTATCTGCGCCGTAGATAATCAACTTAGAGATGGAAATTGGAGGAGGAATGATGCTTGTTGCAACAGCTTGTTGAATAATCATCTACCTCATGCCTTACAGATTAGAATTTATCAATGATGTACAGAATGGCGACTACTCAGTCGATCCCACATAGTGAGACATAGACTTAGTTATTGTTGTTATATAGAATGGCGATTGCCGAGGAGTTGAATCAAATGTAAGCAAACTCATAATATTGAAGTGATTAATAACTTATATGATAGCAGAAGCTTTATATATTATGCTAGCTAAACTCAAAACACTACTAATTCATAATCCACCAGAAGCTAGATATGACAGTTGAATACTGTAGACTTCTTTTAGCTCAGCCAGAACTTCTGCAATTGTCGGCCTCCGCGCAGCATCCCTCTCGACAGACCTCGAAGCAATCAAAGCCGCTCTTCTCATGCTCTCGGCTTCATAAGTTCCCTTTATGCTCTCATCCACTATCTCGAATGCGCCTGCTTGCAGATACGGCTTTGCCTGCAGAAGAAAGTTGATCATCAAATGAGAACAGAAATACTTAGTTTGTCAGTCAACTCCAAGTGAATGTCAGTTTATATAGTTACCCATAAGACCAAATTATAGGAATCAGGAGAGCCAGAGTGAGTGAGTGGTTCTCTTCCACATATGAGCTCCAGAAGAACAACCCCGAAACTGTAGACATCGCTTTTTTCTGTTAATTGCCGAGTGGAATAATACCTGCAGACACAGAGAAAAAACATAGTGAGGCTACAGAAGAAACTTTTCATTGAACAAAAGCGTCAGTTTTTCAAGAGCTTACTCAGGATCAAGATAGCCAGCAGTACCCTTTACAGCAGTGGTTATGTGAGTTGCATCAGCCTGAGTCATTTGCTTAGAAAGGCCAAAATCAGACATCTTGGCATTCATTTCAGAATCCAAGAGAATGTTGCTGCTCTTTACGTCGCGGTGAATGATTCTTGGATCATTACCATTGTGCAAGTAGTCCAATCCTACATTCAGTAAGTTTCAGTCCAAGAACCTTGAAAAAGTTGGTACATGAATGGCCTTAAACTATACTAATGATGAAGGCTTGAAGATTCAGTTCTGATACCTTTTGCTGCATCAACTGCAATTTTCAACCTGCGAACCCAGCTTAATGTAATCTTTTTACTCTTTGTACCTGCAATTAGTGGAATAAACGGTGTCAAATTAGCTATTTTACGTGTAAGTACCTTGAAATCCATAATAAGTTGTATATTTTCGAAACCAAAATCTTCTAGTGGAACGAGGGAGTAATTAGTTTGGGCGGCTAGAAATACCATATAGATTATCGGACAATGACCCCCCAGGACAATACTCATAAACTAGTATCTGCTGCTTTGCCTCTTGACAGAATCCTTCCAAAGATACAAGACTTTGATGGCGAATTTGTGATAGAAGAGAAACCTGTAAAACATCTATAAAAGGTGAGCAGCAACAGAAGAAAAAACCATTCTCTATAAAAGTTCATGTCACCAATGGTAGACCTCATTGACAAAAGACTCTGCGCCAAGCTGAGTTTTGTCAAACCGCACTTTAACAGCAACTAACTTCCCATCAGGAAGCTTTCCAAGGTAAACCGATCCAAAACTACCACGGCCGATGACCTCCTTGAAGTTGTTTGTGGCTGCTTTAATTTCTTTGTAAGAAAAGACTTTTGCAGCATTCCAGTTGTTTATATCCATCTGGATACCTACCAATAGGAACAACATTATGGCCGCAACATATGCAGAATATTTCTATTCTTGATACTGTAAGGAAATGTCATACTTCGTGTGGATGAATCCGTGCGGGACTTTCTCCTTGCCAACAGAAGTACAGACACTGAAATGAGCGCAAAAGCAACTCCAACGCCTCCAACAACGCCAATTATAGCTGCTATGTGTTTGGGGCCCTTGTGCTTACTCGGCGTAAGGACAGTGACTTGTGGAGTTGCAATAAAGCCTGAAACGTCATTGCAGGATAATGTGGAGAATGATAGGCACAAATTACCCGATGCCCTGGCCGGAGCAGGAAACAAAGACAAACAACGTATAGATGGATCAAAAGGCTGCCTTTCTGATCTCAGACTGGAGAACTAAAGCTGTAATTTTATACCATACCTGACTTCCAAGCTTTCCCTGTTTAATGATTGGGGTAGGGGACCTTGTAGTTTGTTATTTTCGAGATTTCTGCATGTTTCAGAAGACAAAATGTATAGTTATAAAGCTGTTTGTATATGTAAATGAAGTTCAATGTCAGCAATGGATTATGCTCACTCACAATAGGTGAAGGTCCTTTAACTCTCCCAAGCTGTCAGGAACTAACCCCACCAAACTATTGTTTTTCAAATCCCTTCACAAATGTAAATTGTTTAGATTGAAGAAAAGAACAAAAAACAAAATCGACGCGTTATAAACTTGTTGGAATCAATGAAAGACTTACAGCACTTGAAGGTTCATCAAGTCCTCAAATTCAGAACCAAAGGATGTTAGTTGGTTGAAACTCAGGTTCCTGCAATAATGAATCTGTAAGTGGTTTGAGTTTGCCTATATCTAAAGCAGCAAAAGCTTTACATGAAGTTTTCCAGGTGAACATTACAGTTTCTCAAGATTCTGCAGGCTCCCCAGGTATTGTACTTCTCCAGCAAGTGATGTGTTACTCAAATCCCTGTCAAGAAAACGACCGCCAACAAATCAAGATTCGGATTCTCAAGTGTGAAAAAAATCTAGCAACCAACAAGTGCTACAATTTAGAACAGGAAAGAATCTTACAATGTTTTAAGGTTCAAAAGGTCACCAAAAGTAGGGCTAATTGATCTCATTTTCATGTTGGAGAGGTCCCTTCGGAATAAGCAGAAAAGATTAGTTAATGGAACTTTAACTAGATTTGAAGGACACAAAAATTCAATTGAAACTATGCACATACAGAGAGTAGACAACATTTCCTTCACATTCTATGTGTTGCCAGGATTTTGGTGAACACGGATCATCTTTCCATCCGAGTTCCAGACCCGCGGACTGCTGAATTACCTGAAGGGCAGAAACTGCAAAAGGGAACAACAACTTAGGATGACGCTTCAATTTCCCGGCCAGACAAAAGAAGCAGTTGTGAGATCAGGGAAACAATTCACCTGTGGTGGAAGAGGTTTCTGCAGGAATGTCTAGAATTTCATACACTTCAAGCGCGTTGATCAGAGGGTAGAAGCTGATGGTTTTCAGTGTGATATTCAAGCTTTTGATACCCCTCTTTGTGAAGAAAGCACCATCAGCATCCCATCTTTTCACAGTATAATTTGACCAAACAACTTCCCCATTAATCAGTATATCGAATGCTGGAGATACTGGCAGAATCCCCGAAAAGTAGAGGACGATGTAGTAATCTCCTAAGCCACCAATAGGCAAATTGTATGTTAAGTCGGACCATCTTGCCAAGACTCTTGCAGTTTGTAGAACAGCCACAGGAGGATTTTCTTTCAGATTTGACATGTTAAAGGAATTTTGAATATCGAAACCAGAAGACACGTGAAATGGACTAAAGTCCTCATCGGCATCCCAGATTCTATCATACTGATCAATAGGGTACCTTTCATAGAAAGCATCAATTCCAAATCTAATGAGACCTCAAGAAAATAGCGCGAAAGAACAAGAAATGAAAGTACGCTGCTTTGCTTACCTTAGTGATCCATCACTATAACCACAGTTGATTCTGTAAGACTTCCTTAGCAATTTGGAGGGAAATCCCCCCAAGCCACTGCTGTAAGCCTCTTGAGGGAGTGGACGAAGCTCGAGGGAAGAAATTACGGGGACTCCTCCCCCGGGGAAAGAATGAAAACATAAAGTCAGGTTGTCCTGATCAACTGGCCATATGAATTCCTCAATCCATGGATCTTCGTTAGCAAGATTCACCGTGGTGGTCATAGCTCTCCCAAGAGAAACAGAGAATGCAGGGGGCTTATGAAGTCCATCATAGTTCTTGTACACAAACTGAGTTCTAACAAGAACAACAGATGATACATTACTTAAGGGGATCCTGTAACACTTGCTACTAAGAGAATCAGGGAAGAAGCGAACAGGTACACGCGATGGAGAGCTACGATCAAGATAATCCACAGTAGTCGTGTTGCCAGCATCTATGTAGGAAGCATCAGGTATCCAAGAAATATTCAAGGAATCGACATAACTCACAGTCCCACCACATGATAAGCTCAAGAACCCTGCCACATTAGTGATGATAACCAAATTTGAGCCTTCAAAAGGCAGAAAGTGATATCACATTGCATTATATTTTGTGGAAATGAAGTTCTAGTAAGGCAGATACAATTAAGCATTTTGAATCACAAAATGAAAACCGTTCAAAGGAACCATTTTTATCCGTTATTACAGAAGCTCTATAATGCAATAAAAGTCAAGTGTGGCATACAAGTAATAAATCCATACCCTCTTGATCACAGGAAGCAACTTGTACAGCTAAAGAGAGAAGTAAGAGCCATAGCCAGCAGTCCTTCAGCAGCTCCATTAAGCGGGCAGGGGGGCGGCAACAAATTAGGAAAACGATCCAAGTTTTGCTCTTTAGGCCTTTTGGAACAGCTTCAAAGATGATTTCTTCAGGAGAAATAAAATGCAGCCATGGCAACAACACAAAACAGGTAAGTATTAAGTGGGGTGACAAAGTGAGTAAGCAGCATTGAGTAGAGTGTAAGGAGTGACATTGACAATGTTCCATACAGTGAAAGGTGTGCTACATATCTATTATGATGATTGATGAGCTGTGATCATTCTTTCCGTTAGGTACGCATGAAATGAAACTGATAGAAAATGCATCAAGAACAGTATCTAACGAACCACACCATTTCCGACTTTCTTCAAAGTCCTGGCATTTCCGACATGGACAAACAATGTTGTCAAACTTTCCACAGGGAAAGATGCATAATGCCATTATGTCCCTTTTGCCTGGCCCCATGTTAAGTCAGTAGAGATACTTGGTGGTATAAGATGCCATCTGATGGATAAAAATGTAAATTCAACCTTATGAAAGTGAGAGGGCATATTGTACCACCCTATACAGAGGATCTTGAGTCATGTTAAGTACGCAAAATGGAGAGAAAACGATTTATAAGAAATGAAATGTGATGGTGGGTGAAAGATGAATGATGACGCTCATGCATAGGATGCTTGCAGTTGCAGGGTACTAGTAAGCTGAGGGTCCAAGAGATATCATTGTTTCTGCTTTTCTCTTTTGCTTATTTAGTGAATCTTCCATACGAAGGAATTAAAATCTTGATTAGGGAAACAAGAGGGAGGGGAGGCAGTCAAAAAGCTCGATAAAGAAGCTTTCATCATTATTACCACAAAGATCAGATCATGCTATTATCTTATACAATGATCAATGCCATGCCAGTCAACTGAAACAGTAAAAGGAGCTAAAAGAAAAGTTACCGACTTTGTAGTTTCTAACGACAACTAAACCTTTATTCCATAATATGTAGTCGACTATATCGATCATATCTTCTTCATCCGTCGTGATATCAGATCACTGTGTTGTTAAATTAAAATGGGGTCCCCGTAGTTTGTTGTTAAATTAAAATGGGGTCGCAAAGACTGTGAATATAGTATATATGTTAGTTACTTGGTGAGCCTTTCCCTGCTGATCTGCCATTTCCACCACCATGGTCTTAACCATCCTTTGCTCCTCCGCCTTCACCACCAAACCCCCTCCAAATGCTCCACCAAATCCATTTCCGTCACTGGAATCAACACCCCTCCAAGCCACCCCTTCCGCCGCCTCGAATGTATATCTTTATATAGTTTATAGCATAACTCTGTCCAAGAACCAAAAAAATCTCACCTCTTCTGGAATTCACTAAAAAATTTCCCACTGCTGAATTGTTTTGCAGTGACGATTTATACTGTAATTCTGCTATTGTGGATGTGTTGATATTTAGCTTCGGATGGGTTTTAGCAAACATTAATTGAGCCAAAAAAATAAGGTCTGAAGATGCTATGTAATATAAATATCATGCTACATTACTGGGGAAATCCAAAGTATCCGCTCAAAAATCATCAAAAAAAGATGGACTTGTATCATCAGAACAAATAAGAAATTTCCAAAAACCTGAATGATCAGAAGGTCTACAAGTTGTTGCCCGGTACAACTCTTACCACATGACATAGTGCTTAAGAAACTACCTACTTTCAAGAACTTAGTAATTGACAGAAGAGAGAATGTCTAATTGGGAACCTAGCTTCTCTTCGGCAACCTTTCCGGCCTTTATTCTCAGCCTTGTGAGCTGCTTCCTCCTCTCATATGTTGCCTGTGCCCTCTGTTTCCTCTTGTCCTCCAACTCCTGTTCATTCACATATTTTAAAATAAGCACCTTTACATTTCAGTTCAATGATCTAATACAAATGCTTACTCTTGTAATCACTCAACAGAACAAGATTAACATTCATACTTCAATACAATCAGAGAACAGCAGGCTTCGAAAATGAGATACTTTTATTCACCTATCACTTCAAAGGCAGGTCGGTAGCTACTTTTCATTGTTTCACAAATTTTTCCATCAAATTTATTTACTTTGGATGAAAAAGTGGTGATAATCTAGCTTAACTCAAAAAGATGCACTATATAGCTTATATATAGATCCCATTGATTCAAAAGCTAAAACTAATGAATCCTGTGCGTTGGATGAAAAACCAGTCAAACAGATAGCAGAAACATCAAATGTTGCATCAGAAAATCAGCCTAAAGCTAACTATTTTCTAACCATATAGTTGACAATTCAATATCACTTCAATTTGTACACTAACCATCAAGAAACGCAACAAAATAAAGGAAACCATTCAGTATCTGTATGCGATAACTAATCAGTAAACTTCGGAAGCTGTATTATGAGCCAATGAACACAACAATGAAAGCTCATTTAATAATTAACACGAATATACAAAACATAGAAAAGCTTACCCTGATGGTGTCAGCATGGTTCCATCCAACCTCAGATGATAGCCGACCCAACAAGCAGTACTTATGGCCAGCCTGAAGCCTCAAAACCCTACATTCCACAAAGGCAAATAGAGAAGCAAATATCAATTAATCGGATATAAACAAATTAAAAATCATATATTTCATCGTCATCATATATGTTCTACCCAATGCTATCCAAACTCCCACCGATTAAATGAAAAATCGAAATTAAAAACGAAGAGAAAGATAGAATCACTCACTTGAGAGCATCAGGAATAACCATCCTTTTCGTTTTGTCATAGGGCGGGGGAACTCCTTCGTAAACCTTCAACCTCGCCAGGGCTGCAGCTCCTCTCTTGGTCTTATGCGGGATCATCCTAAACAAAAGAACACCTCTATATTAATCACTCCTCAACTTCCAGGACAATACGGAAAGTGGAACAAACCAAAGCTAGACAAAAAACAAACCCTCGGATGGTGCGCCAGAGAATCTTAGAAGGGGCACGGAAATGGATGGGGCCATGAGAAGGCTTGGTGTTCATGCGCTTGCGGAGGAATCGGAGGTACTTCATCTTCTGCCGGACGAGACCGCCGGAGAGACAAATCTCCTCACATCGGACCACCACAACCTTTTGGCCATTAAGCAGCTCCTTGGCTAAGATGGACGCCAACCGCCCTAGCATGTGGTGGCGCGCGTCAACCACCACCCGTTTCGCGCAGATTCCCGATCCCGACACCATTTTTTTGCTATCGTCTCTGCTCTCTCCGCTCCGCCTCGCCGACTGCTCACTGCAAAACGACTGTGTGAGTGCGTGTAGTTTGCATATATACGGGGGAAAGCTAGGGTTTTATTAGCCCTCGCCTCACGCTTTCAACTTAAGAGTTGAGGTTTGGGCCCCAATGTTTTTGGGCCCAACTTGCGGGCCTATACCTTAATGAGCCCAATGACTGATGATTACTCAAGCCCAAATTTTGCAACTCCAGAGTCCAGTGTGTGTAGATTTCTTGTGGTTGTGATTTTTTTTTTTTTTTTTCGTTTTTTCTTCTCGAGGCAAAATTTTAGTTGGATTGTATAGTATTTACCTATTACTTTTAGAATTTGGAAGAAATGTACAAAAATACTTCATCCGTCCCAATAGAAGAGTTAATGTTCAAATTTATTATTATTATTATTAGAAGAGTCAAGTTTTGATTTATTTACTTCTTATAACCTTACTAATATAATTATGTGTGATCCATGATTAATTCACTTTTAAAAAACAAGAGAAAATTCTTATTAAGAATGTAGTATAATTTAAAATTATTGAAGAGGGTGTTAAATTTTTTTAATTTCGTTTAAGAGCACAAAAATATTTTAATGTTTTAATAAATTGTTAATGACTAATTTACCCTTTAAAAAACAGTGGTGATATTTAATATTTAGTGCGGACTCACTAAAAAAAAAAAAAATCCTAACCTCACAGATGGTTATAACTTAGAGTGAACGGCTTATTATGTATTTATATTTTGCCTTAGTTCATGGTTATGTATATATACTTTATTTTTAGCCCAAATTATCATTATACTTTCATAAATGCATTAGCAATGTCATTTGAGCTAACAAAACCGTTAATAAATGCGTTTGCAATGTCATTTGAGCTAAAAAAACCGTAACTCTAACGGCAACAAAGACGTACTTCTCACATGTTACTTTTGAGGATAATTTAGATTCTTTATCACATGTTCATCTTCTTCTTCCCGACCCCCCCCCCCCCCCCCCCCCCCCCCCTTTTTCTATTTATCTTCCTATCCTGATCGTCGTGGAGAAGTTTTTGTCCCAATACTAACTCCACCTTCAACAACTCCTCCCATCGAATCAACCTCAGCATTGACTACAAAAGCAGATGCTGAATTGCATCCATGCATTCCTATCTAAACAGCTACAGGTGCCCCTCTTCCATGCATTTAAGACATTAAAATAAACCCTACGAACAAAAAAGCCACAGAGGCAGATGGCCCCAACAAACAAAGATAGATACAGTCTTAGATGGTCAAAAATTAACAAAGGAAATAAAGCTAACTACAAACATCCATAAGATAAAGCCAGAAAAATATAGAGTACTGATCAATGGATTAAGATAAAGCTGACAAGAAACATCAAAAAGATGTTTCATGCATATATTAAGAGAAACACACATCAAATTTTCACAACACAATAAAGCTTGAGCAATGAAAGGGTTAACATTTTCAGAGCTAATAAGTTTGACAGTACTAATTTAACTCATCATCATACGCTGATAACCCTTACCGTATATTCTAAACCCCCTTTTTGATCATTTTGCTATTCCTCACCCATTCTCTAGAGCATTTACCTGTCACAAGTAACAGTCAAAAAGAAGAAAAACAATAGCTCTTTTGTAATCTGGATCAACCATGAGAAGCATGCAAACCAAAACCACCTATTATATCAATCTGCCATATCACCAGGCATTTTTCAACAATTACAAGAATCTGTCTCATGATAAAGAAGTACCCATATGCACCAAGTTCACAATGGCAACTACACACTTTTGACAACATAAGCAAAACAATGATACAAAAACAAAAGGAAAACATTCCTAAATAAGCCATCATCTCGACCGTTTAAGAAAATGAAGATGCCAAACATCTAACCTTCCAACAAAAACCCAAAAAAAATATAAACCGAGAAGGGCGGAAAAGACTCTGAGTCACTGTAACAGTCATCAACTAAATACACAAAAAGAACCAAGACTGATGGGCTATAGCAGAGTACAAATGCATACAGTACATCACTCATGCTGCAAAGTGGACAAGACAAGAGAGAATTTATCAACAAATTCTTCCACTCAGCTAGTAAAAGTTAACTCAGTTTCAACCAGAAAGGGAAATTTGGAATTTAAACATGCTCCACATTAGCAAAATGTGAATAACTAAGATTTTTTAGTGGACCACGAATGCAATTATGCATTCATGAAGTTTGCTAATAAGGAATCATTTCATTTTGTAAAACACAATGCCCATTCTCTACTAACTGACTACCATTCATTGAGTTGAATTGATGTTCCTTACTCAAAAGGTGTGTATCATTACCTAGGATGACAATGACATGCCTAAATGCATAAGGGCATCCGTAATGGTTCTACCTCTAAAGGAGGTATTTTGTTGCCACATCAGCTGCCACTTCACCTAATACCTATAACCATATTTCTCTCCAACAATTCTACCCAAAAAGTAGGTATTTTATTGCCACATCATCTCTCACTATCAATTATTATATACATCTTATTTATATTTACTCATTTATTATATCATTTTTAATTCTGTATAATTAAACATCATTACTAATTTTTTAATGAACATATTTTATTTTTAAATTATATATTAATAATATTTTAATAAATAAATTATTTTAATAATATTTTAATAAACATATTTTATTTTTAAATTATATATTAATTAAAGTTAATACATACATAATTTAAATAAAAAAATTCCTAAAAATAATTAACTATAATTAAAATTTAACACACAACGCAAAACGATTTACTTCAATTTCACAGAAATATATAATACAAAGCAGTGTAGTAAAAAAAAAAAAATGAAGTAAGAAGCAACGGCTAAAATAATAGCCGTTGCTTCTGGAATGCAGTAGCCTAAAAACAGCCAAAAAGGTAGAGAAAAAATAAAAAATATACAATAAATATCCCACAAAAAGTAAAAAATAAAAAATAAAAAACAAAAGTGGCCCACTTTTTTCTTCTCTACCTGGGTAGAGAAACCCTATGTTGCTCGGACTCCGGTACGGGTGTCGGGTATGGGTGCGGGTCTAAGCGTCGGGTACATCTTTTCCTAAATTTTAGGGTACGGGGACACCACTACGGATACGGGTACGGGTACGGGGATATGATGTAATTGAATATAGAATAGGGGATATGAGTCAATTTAGTTTATAGAATAAGGGTTTGTTGGCAATTTAGTAAAAAATAATAAGGGTTGATCTCCTACATCTTATTTTGCTGGCCGCCCACTAGGTCAAAGAAGCCCAGATCTAAGAAAGCTGGCTGCAGTCGGCTATGGCAACTTGCTTCAAAGTCCTTCCGCTCAACGATCCGATCTTCTCAATAGCCTTCCACCACCTGTTTCATCAGCGAACTTAGGTCTGCAGATTGACTCCCCTCCGGTACCGTTTCCCCCATCTCTTCCTCTTATTTAGCCGTTAGATTCCTTTCTATTTCTACTCTCTTCCTCAACCAGTCAAACTCCTTAACCTTCTCTACTACCTAAACTTCTCTCATCACCGTCTCTCAGGCCTTGGGCAGCAATCTCTTTTTTTTTTTTTTCTTCTTCTGAATCCATGCGTCATCAGTCAACGTACCCAAAATTTCATGACCGAATCCGGGCCGGATTCCGTACCCGTACCCGTGTCGACTCGTGTCGACACGGGTACTCCTTCAAATTTGAAGAGTCCGAGTAACATAGGAGAAACCTCTACCCAGGTAGAGAAACTCCACCCTCTACCCCATTTCCCCAATGGTAAATACCCAATTGGTTGGGTGGATGCTGACTGCCATGTCAGCATCTACCCAACCATTGGGGATGCCCTAACATAATCTAGATATTTCAAACGTATATACTCTACAATACTAAGTTGAGATACATTCTTGCAGCCCCCCCCCCCCCCCCCCCCACCCCCACCAAAACCCATTCAACCCCAGCTCAAATCGATCAACTCAAAAATCAAGTTTGAATGCTACTGAGCTTGAAGCAAGCAAGATGCAAGATGAATAGCCACTGACATTCAAAGCCACACTCAGTTCCCGAATTAATGCAGTACGAAATTCTCCACTTAAAATGCAGAAACCCCGTAACAATTCAAACAAAACGCAGCAACAACATTCCCAATTTGGCAATTCCACATTTCCCACCCTCCCCACCAATAAACAAAACCCTAACGCCCATTTGCGAACCCATTTCAAAAATTCTATTCTAGGGTTTCCCAAGAAAAAACGAGCACCCCCCCAAATTCTAAGGTTTCCAATACTAGGAATCAAAAACAATACCTGAATTGCGAGTACCTACCCTGGAATTGCAAAATACGATTACCACAAGTCCCCCCTGAAAGCTCCCTCCGCGTTCTAGGGTTTTGAAGACACCTCAATTGGGAGCAAGAAATTTTTGCCCTAACAATGGAAGCATTGGGGAGCCAACCGAGAGTGAATATATATGCACATATACGATAAATACACAGATGATTAAGCAACCATGAACATGTATGTATATGGGCGTGAGAGTGTGTGATTTCGGATATATGTTTTTCAATTGAAGTTCGTCTTCGTGCTCCCGTCGTTTGGTTTCTCTCTCTAACTTTGTAAACTATTCGTCCTCTGGGCATGCAGACGACGTAGAGGGGGAGAGGCCTTTTTGCTATTTTAGTCCATTTGGGCCTATTCACTCCCAATTTATATTGTCTGTGATTTTTTTTTTTCCTATTGCTCCATAAAATAATGATATTTAGTGAAATTTTTTATGTGAAATCAAATTGTCTAAAATAAAAGGGAATAAGATTCAAAAATTCTAATTTTTAAAATTTCTTTTAAAGGCATAAATTTATATTAATGTATTAAGTAAATATCTACTTGAGCGGATGCAAACTTGTTTGTGAAGTAGAAGCGCAGTCGCTGTCATGAAATGTGATCATGGGGTTTTTTTTAAAAAATTGTGTCTTACTGCTCTTTTTTTTTTTTTTTTTAACTAAATATGTTTAAATGGAAAATGTGATCATGGGTTTTTTTTATAAAAAAAAAAAAAAAAAACCAAACATCACATAGTTTGGATCCTAAATAATTACGACATCAGCATCATCATCGTCTTAAGCACCATCAATAAATTCAAATAAACTAATAAAATCTTATTGAATTCATAGATAAAAATAAATTCAGAAGTAGAACATGCTGAAGAGCCACGGGGAAGCGATTGGAGTTGTGCTGCCCCGAGCGCCACGTTGATCAATGGTCGATGATGAGGTAGTGATAAGGTGTAGATGGAAGGTACATCCTTGACAGCGAAATCCGTGAGGGCAGCGACTGGGAGCTTCAGAACCACCGCCCCCGGCCAATAACTCGTGGAAATGATTGACTTTAAAGAACAATAGTGAGGGAATCTGCATTTTCTTATGGATGGTTCTAGCTGGAGGATCGAGCTTGTGGTGTTTGTGGGGGTGTAGAGAGCTTTTTTTTTTTTTTCGAGAGGGGAGTAGGAAAAGCTGAAGTTGAATGCTACAGAGTGCAGACATAATAATATGGAGAAAAGAGTGTTGGATATTGGACTAAGTTTTTTTATTTTATTTGGGCATGTTATTTGCATGACACTTTTTACTAAACATATAACACTTTTTTAAGTTTTTAAGTGGTAAAAAGACATCAATACTCTCACTTCTAACAAAACAAATTCATACTTTAATTTTTTGTTATTATTATTTTTAATGCCATTGTTGCCTGCAACCATGGCCGGCGACCTTCGCCGCAGGGCGACGAAGGTGCTCTTTTCCTTTTTTCTTTTAATTTTTTTTCTCTTACAAAACGTCGGTCGACGTTCTGGTATAAATTCATAGCAGAACGTTTGCGATTGCAAAACGCCGACGTTCTTCTTCAACTCGATTTTGGCACGACGAGGAAGACTAGACAACGAGGGGAAGCAATTTTCTTCGAACAATAGAGGGTCAATTCAGTCTTTTCACTATAGAAAAATTAAAAAGTGTCATATGTTTAGTAAAAAGTGTCATTTGAATAACAATTCACTTTTTTTTTACCGTGTGTCCGCAGCTTCGCCACGTCATTGAACCATCTCATCATTTTAAACCAAGATAATGATTGTTGATTAACACCATTTACCAATTCTATTATAGAAATGGTAAAATTGAAGTCCTTTTCAAAACATTGGTGGTAATTTTGGACATAACTAAACATTAATGGCAAATGGCATGTTCTTTACATTTTGATTTGAGTTTTGATTTTTGTTTCAACACTAAATTTAATATATTATAATAAGCTTTCATCATTTTTAATACAATTTTTTACTGTTTAGCTAAACCTCTTTACATTTTCAATACACTTTTTACATTATAAAACAATTTTTTAAAAACTAAAACTCAAACATTCAGTAAAGAACATGCCCAAGTTAGCCTTAGAGAATGTGTTAGTGGCAACCTTCACCCTATCATATATAAAGTAACTTGCAATTTAAAACAAGAGAATTAAAAATAGTGTTGAGATATAATTCATTGTACATTTCAAAAAATTGCAATAAAAAATAAAAACTTATCCAACACATAGGTAATAACCGTATAAACATTAAATTTGGAATAATGATTAAATTTGATTTGTTAATAAAGTTAGGTTGAATACTAATTCCTTAATTTGAGGTATTGATCATATATATAAACTAAAAGTATACTAAAATTGAATTTTAATTTGACAGTAGATTAAATGTGATGTGTCAAAATTAATCTATGTGGCACATGTGAAGTGTCATATGCCACATGACAGAAGGAGAATGAGCTTCTTAAATATTGTTTTCTTTTTTAACATAATAAGATATTTCCTCTAATTTTATTTTGAGTACAAATAAGATACGAAGTAAATAATTGTAGGGTAAAATTTTATCAGAAATAGTGTGATATTTACTAAAGTATACTCCTCCGATTCAAAATGTAAAAATCTCTCAATCAATCAGATGAAAGAAGAGATTCCCCAGTGCAACAACATGACATCAATTGACAAAGATTATTCATTCAAAGGAAATCAACAATCCGACACAGTAAGTAATCAAATGTAACAACATTCAAATTCAAGAAAAGAACAAACTGACAAAAATTCAAACTTGACACTGTAGGATATAAAATTATATCCTACAGACTAGGGGTGTAAATGAGCCGAGTTACTCGCTAGTGGCACTGTAGAATATAAAATTATATCCTACAGACTAGGGGTGTAAATGAGCCGAGCTACTCGCGAGCCACTCGCGAGCAGCTCGGTCAAAGCTTGGCTTGAGCTCGGTCAAAATCGAGCTCGATTCGACTCGTTTAATAATCGAGCCGAGCTCGAGCCCAATTATAACTGGCTCGAGGGCTCGTCGAGCCTATCGAGCCCAACTCTATATATAATTTTATAATATTTTTTAAATATATTTTTAGTATAAATTTAAAAAATTAATTCGAGCTCACGTTCGAGCTGGAGCTCGGGCTTGAGTTCGAGCTCAAAAGCTTGCTCTACTCTGAGCTCGAGCTTATAATTTGGGCGAGCCGAGCTCGAGCCCAAATATTTATGATCGATCTGACTGGTTTTTACCAAGCCCAGCTCGATTAGACCCTAGCTCAGTCTCAGCTCGGCTCGTTTACATCCCTACTACAGACACGAATCAAATGGAACCACTAATTAGTCCATTGCTTCAAAAGGCTTTTCAGGCTTCTCAAATTCCTAGAGATGCTATGCGACTGTCACAAAAAAATTTAATAGGTAAACGTTATATAAAAAAAATATATGATTATTTTTACTTACGCTAGTGCACTTTTAGCTTTCTTCGCCCTTGCTTCCTCCACTGAAGCTCATGGCTTTCTCGAAAGCCTCTTTATCTTTGCTATAACCCTTCCCAAGTATGAGTGCGCTACCTAAACAGTAGTAACCCAAGTACCATAGGGGTTGTAATTCTACTGTCTTCTCAGCATCAATAAGTGCATTATGTTGTTTACCCAAGCAAAACCAGTACATGCTACACTTTGCATGTGCATGTGCATGTGCATTATTAGCTGTAGCATTCTTAATTCCGAAGAAGACACACAGAGCTTGCTTGCACTTCTGTTTCTCGCATAATCTTTCTCCTTGGATCATACTTTCACGGACATACTGTTTGGCTCTGTTCTTTTCCATTCCATTTTCGGAAAATCATCGCTTTTTTTCCCCACAAATTCACCATAAAGAAATAACATCATTTTTACAAAATTTCAAATTCAAAATTTAAAATTCTCTCTAAATTTTCACTCATATAAATTCAAAAAATAACATAATCATTACACTTTCTTCTCTTTTCTACACAAATTTCCAAAAGAACTTCCCTTTTAAAAAATATTACTTACCACAAACAAGAATTTCCCAATTAGGTCACAAAAAAACAGAGCCTTAGCAGTCTTTTTTTTTTTGAATCAGTATAAAACAATAATCAACAATTGTATCTAACAAATAGGATATGTATAAAATATAGCATATGCATGCTATCTCATATTGCCAAGTGTCGGAGGAAATACATGACTGTAGTCCTGCAAGGGTCCAATCTGGATAACTCGTGACCCTCGTAGTAAAATCAAGGCTGCCTCATTCTGCTTCTGTATAATCGCACGCTCTAATGCGGTCATATCAATCTGAAACGAAAATAACACATTTCAGTTTTTTAAAATTATAAATGCATTTTAAATTAATATTTTTAAAATTTTAGATATTTTTTAACATTTTTATTTGGAACAATAATAATTAATTATTATTCATATTAAATACAATTAGTATGTAAAAATACTCACTTCTCATAAAATACTTATTTTCTATTACATAAATCCTAAATAAAAAATATTCATAAATGTCTAAATTATTAAAAGAAAGTACTAATTTAAAATGTATGTATAATTAAAATTTTGAAAAAACAAAAAAAAATTAAAACATAAGGAATAAAAAATAAAAAAAAAACCCCAGGCCGCAGTGGCCTGGGCTGTTTTTTCTCTTTTTTTAATTGGCTGGTGTATCATGGAAAGGAGAAGTAAAAAAAAGAGTTAAAAAGATGCAGTAAAGTAGAGGGGCATTTTAGTCATTTTCTAAAATTATTAAATTAGTACTGCATGGAGTAAATTTGGTACTACAAATAAGAACTCAGTTTATTTTTTTATCAGAGGATTCATTTATTTATCAGAAGGGAAATCCACAATCAAACGAGACTCATCGCCTGAAGATTTCGCTTTCCTCCAGAATTGTAATTCCTAACCTTTGTTTATGCGGGAATGGGGTTTTTGATAGGTTTGATGTGGTAATAAAGTTAGGATCTTTTTGAGCTGAGTTGGGGGTTTAAAAGGGAGCGTCTTGTGATTATGGTTTCATGATTTCTGCAAAGTTGTGATTTTTCTGGATGGGAGGTTTGTGCCTTGATTGGAATTTTTATCTTGCTTTGTAGCCTGACACCGAATTCAACATTGATCAATTTGTTATTCACTTGTCTAATTTTACTTCAAACTGTGTACGTTGAATTTAATTGAATCTCACTCGTCTGCATTTGCTTGCAGAGTGAGGTTTGTGATATTTCATCCCTTTTACATTTGGTTGGTGTACTTTGCTTTCTTGAGTAATTTTAGATAAGAATACATTTAATTGCTCTCCTCTTTCTTCATTTTTTCTTTACTGCACAACCATGATTGGTTCTGGTTCTGGTTTTGGTTTAGTAATGTAGATGATTTCTTCTTGGCTGAAATGTTTAAGTTGTATCACATTAAGTTTGTTTGAGTTCATTTGTTTTGCGAAGAAACAGGCCATCTATAATGCTAACAAATTGAACATTGGCAGATGGATAGTAGAAAAGATGCAGAATTGGATGAAGCTTCATGCGCCATATGCATGCATGGATCACCCTCACAATGCCGTTATCCTATTGTGCAGTTCCTATGATAAGGGCTGCCGATCCTACATTTGTGATACAAGCTGTAGGCACTCAAATTGTCTTGACCGTTTAAGGAAACTGAAAGACGATTTGGGTGTTGTAGTTCTTGACTCTGTGGCAGCTGGAGTTAAGCTTGAAGTGAACAGAAGAGATAATTTGAGGTGCCCTTTATGTCGGGGAACTGTAATTGGCCGGAAGGTTGTGGAGGAGGAGGCTAGAAGATACCCAAGTGTCGGATGTGGCCTAAAATTACATAAATACACCAAAAAAAAAAAAAAAAAATTGATTCCCAATCTATTGAAAACGAAGGTGTGGGATTCGTTTTTAGGAGAAAATGAATCTGGCGCCTTCGTTTTTACAAAATAATTTCAAACAAAATAGAAAAAAAAAAATTTCCCCCAGAAACCAATTCTAGTTTTGCTATTTTTTTAAAAAAAATTAAAATTCCAGAAAAACGAATTTCCGGAATTCGTTTTCGTCTTCATTTTTGATGTGACGCAAATTGTCCCTCGATGGATGCTTCTTGCGGCCCAATAAGAATTCTTGCGCGTCAAGGTCCACTTCGGTAGTTGCTAAGTTGAGGAGAAGGGAAGCGGCGCTGGAAACCGGGCTGAATGGCTCGGATTCACTCGAAGGAAGGGGAAACCGGAGGCTGTGGATAATTCCGATGACCAATGTAAAAACGCAAGAAAGATGCAAGGCTTTCCCCCCAGTGTAACTCCGACGATCAAGTTAGAATGGTTGAAGAAGATGAACAGTATGCACTAAGAGCTCAAAACGTAAATAGTTGCGTACCTCCCTAAGTCTGAAGACTTAGTATTTATATCAAGACCCAAATTATGCCCGTTGTAATGTAATGATTAGCATACCCAACTGCTCCATCTCCCTGCGTGTCCAACTGCTCCCGTCATCATAATCTGACTTGTGGCTTCCTTCACGCCATCATTCTGAGTGATTTCTGCATGTATTTAAAATACATGTCTAATCCTATTATGACTTCTACCTACTGTGCATATCCGAAGTCAAACGCCTCGCTCGTGAATTCCGGCCACGCCCTGTATAGAAAAATCTCCCGTCGGAACCCAAATTTTCGAAAAGAGGCGACTGCTTTATGGAGCCCTAATTTCCGTCGGTTTCCCCTTCATTTTCGGCGGAGCCCTGCGATTCCGGCGCCCTATATTCGGTCGCTCCGACTTTGCTTCCAAGCATTGAAAGGACAAGCAGGTTTGTTATTTCTTTTCTATTTTTATGAATAATTTAGGTGTGATTAAAGATTGTAAATGAAGCTTTTCTATCTGATTTTTCTGTACTTATCTTTCATGTCAGTTATAACTGTATCATTGTTTGATTTCTAGGAACTGTGTGATTGATTTTTGGCAATTTGGTGAGGACTTTCTAGCCTATTATTCCTTGAAAAAATTCTCAAAATGAGCATGTCTGATGTTGGATAGTTTGATAATAAAATTCATAGATTATACTGATTTTTAAAATTCATAAATAAGCAACTATAGAAAGCTTGAACATGGCTTTGATATGCTAAACACTAATGTAGCTTTGTTAGAGGCTAGATACGTAGAGAGTTTAGTTGTATAAGGGAAAGTACATATACTATGCGTAAGTAAGACCATTCAAAGTTATAATAGAAACTAATGTTACCCAATGGATGGCTTTAGTGTTCTTACTTTGTAGAATCTGAGAAACCGTGAACCTTCCGATGAAGTTAGGAATGCAAATATTGATTAATAGCTTATTTTTGCTAGTTTTTCACCTTAAGAAAGTCAACTTAGGATTGAATATTTTCCATAGTATTTCTATTACAAAGTCAATAATCTGCATCCTTCTATTCCAGTATCTCTCTCCTTTGAAATTGTATGTTTCTTTCACATTTTTTCATTAATTCAGAATCTTACTGTCCTGCAGAGCTTGGATTCTCTCACCCACTTGGGTTAATTTATGAATTTAGTTGCAATGAGCATGTCTGATGTTGCGTATCTAGCCTCTAACAAAGCATTGCACTTAATGAAACTAGTTATGGGGACTGCTACAGATTTTCAGAGGTGGTTATTTCGATATCATATTGTCACATGAGGTGTTACAAAAAATATTACAAAGAGCAGTAGCATATAACTTTACCAAGATATTGGTATGAAGAATAAAGAATTAAAGGATTGATGAGTGAGTGATACATGGTTGCATTATCACTAAGCATCAGGAGATGGTCCGATGAGTTAACCCAAACCATTTTGTTCTGGGGTTGGTAATGCACACTTAGTTCCTGTAGTAAAATGATCGATTTGTTATGGGGTTTAAGCACTGAAGCATTTGGTTGTGTGCAGCAATTTTGATCAAGTAATTGTTAATGCTGTTTTCCAAACTGTTTTGGCTGAAAAATAATTTGAGGTAAATAATTTTTTTTCATTTTCGGTAATTATATAGCGGCGCACTTCTTCGTTTTGACCATTAATTTGATATTATCGTGAGGTTAAAAAGGGAAAAATATGAAATTGAATTTTCGGGATGGTGATTTTGATTTTACACCCCCCCCCCCCCCCCCCCCCCCCATTTGGAGCGGGGTCATATTTATTGGGGGGTTTTTCTGGAGCTGGTTCCAACCCTTCCCAGGTTCTATTCCTATTCTGCTGGTATGATTGGAGGGGCCTTGGGATTTGGGAGTCAGAATTCATGAGAGAATTATCTTTATAATTTGATAAGTTTATGGTTTTGCTTTTGGTTGTTGGTTCTCATTTGTGGAATGAGCTCCCCAAATTGGTTCTTCGCATTTGTAAAGATGATATTTTTGCTTTAGGTATGTTAATGCGTATGTCTTGATTCTCTCTCTATTTCCAGTAAACAAGATTGAAGAGCATGATGACCAACTGTCACTGTGGAATCCCAGTTGCTGTCAAAATTACATGGAAGCCTGCAAATCCTAGCTCTTCTTCTCTGCTCTCAAGTTACGTACTGCATGGGATTATTTGATTGAGGAGGCTGGTTTTCGAAGAAGTTGATTTGAGAGACTGGAAAGCTTAGGATTTCCGAAGCACATTTTTAATGTGCAGCACAGATTGCATCCATCCATAAGCTTGTTTCCCAGTACAGAAGGTGTTTCAGCAGGCAGGCATGTCTATTGTGCTATCGACAAAGGTGTATTACAGTCCAAATGCCTCTTTCTATTGTACTACTTGGTTAATCTGTTTATAAAAGAAATGAATCTATCATTCAACTTCCTTCATTTTTTAACAAAATGCTATAAAATTCATGGATGAGTATCTCACTACCATAATAGTTTTTATTTTTTTGAAATTACTGAATACCTTATTGTTCCAGAGGAAAGCTTCTTTTTCTTCTTTTTTTTTTTTAATTTTTTAAAAATAAAATTAACTGGAAGAGTGAAAATTGATCATTTAATTTAATGCAATTTCTTTTCTTTGCAATTCAGGAAAAGTGATGGAACTGTTTCACTGAGATATGTGTTCTATATGACATCAGAATCTGCCAAAGGAAAGGTTTTGATGCAACAGATTGTATTGAGACTCATTAAAACAAGGTTAGACTTATGAGATTGGTCACCATTACCTTGATTGGAAAATTTTTAGTTAATCTTCCAACTCTGCTTAGTTGATGCGTATTGCGCATATTATAGCAAGGTACCAAGTTTGTCTTCCAAAGGAAAAAAAAAAAAACAGATATCTCTACTTGAGCACCGCACACAGTGCGGTATTCTATCAACTACTTATTATCTAGAAACCAAATTAGCGGAAAAAAAAAAAACTAAGTTAGAAACGAATTCTCTAACTTCATTTTTAATTGAATGGAATTTTTTTTTTCCATTTTTTTAAAAAATTTTAAAAAAGTAAAAAGAAACGAAGTTAGTGAATTCGTTTCTATTGAATTTAATTTTTTTTTTCTACTTTTTTGTTTAAATTTTTTCCTAGAAATTGAAAATGAATTTGCTGTCTTCGGTTTCTCTATATTGGGAATTTCTATTTGTTTTTGAATATTTTGGTATTTTTATGTCCCCAAAATGAACATTTGGGGAAAAAAATCCTGTGCGATAATATTATGAAATTTGGTTGATTTTTTTCCCCAAATATTCATATAGGAACCATATAAATACCAAAACAAACAAAAAAAATTTTGAATTTCCCAAACTATAGAAAACGAAGTTGTCCCAACTTTGTTTTCTTAAAAAAAAAAAAAATTGAGAAAAAAAAATTGCAGTGTGAATTCGTTTCTAAAAAACGAATTCAATTCGTTTTTTGCTGAAATTTTTTTTTAATTTTTAATTGTAAAAAATGTTTAAAAAATTTTGGTAGAAAACAAATCTTGGATTAAATAACTATTTTGTAATGTAAAAAATAATTAAATAATTATTTTGTAATTGAAAACGAGTTCACCAAAATTGTTGCTAATTTTTTATACATTTTCAAATATAATATTTTTTAATGTAAAACGAATTAAGGCGATTCGAAATGGACACCCGTAATTCGTTTTTCAGGTTTTATGGAACAAAAGCAAGGCATAATTTATATAACTGAAAATCTAATTTGTAATTGGATATATATTTTAAATAATTTTTATTTTGTTTTTTTTTGTTAAATATTTATTGATAATTTATACATTTTTTTGGAAATATTTAATTTAAAATGAATGATATAAAACACGAACTTATGTTTTAATAATAAAATTATTTTTAAAATAAGTTATATAATTTAATAAATAAAATTAATTTCAAAATAAGTAAATAATTAAGTGAATTCGTTTTCTTCTGAAAACGAATCTCCAAAATTCGTTTTCTTCCTAAAATTTTTTAAAAATAAAATTAGTTAAGTAGTTCTATGTAAACTAATGTAAAAAATAAGTAAATAATTATTTTGTAATTGAAAACGAGTTCACCAAATCGGTTCTAAGTTTTTATGGTTTTTTAAAATATAAATATTATTTAATGTAAAACAAATTATGGTAATTCGAAATGGACACCCGTAATTCGTTTTTCATTTTTAGGGGAACAAAGGCAAGACATAATTAAATAACTAAAAATCTAATTTGTAATTGAATAAAATTTTTAAATAGTTTTTTTTTTATAAATATTTTTGAAAAATTGAATTGAGTGAAATAAAATTATTATTAAGCTTATTTTTTAAAAAAAAAGAAAAAAATAATCTTAGTAGAAAACGGATCTATTGAAATAAAATTATTTTTAAAATAAGTAATTAATTTTAGTTAAATAATACAAAATGAGAAAACAAATTCACTGAATATGTTTTCTGAATACTAGTATTTTTAAAATAAGTAATATAATTTTAGTTAAGTAATAGAAAGTGAGAAAGAATCCGTTTAATAAATAAAATTAAATTTAAATTAATTAAAATAATTTTAGTTAAATAATACAAAATAATCTAACGAATTCATTAGAAAACGAATTGAATTCTTTTTTGTTTTCTCATAAAAATTCACTGAATTCGAATTCAAGAGAAAACGAATTTTCTGAATTCGTTTTCTCTTGAATTCGAATTTAGTGAATTCGCTTTCTACCAAAATTGCTTTTTTGGAAAAATTTTATAATAAAATTAGTTAAATAATTCTATGTAAACTAATGTAAAAAATAAGTAAATAATTATTTTGTAATTGAAAACGAGTTCACCAACTTCGTTTCTAGTTTTTATGTTTTTTAAAAATAATATTTTGTACCTTAGGTTGTACAACACTCTTGTCTACTTGCATGGGTTAATCAACTGGCACGATAATCTGAAACAGAAAGGAAGAAAGAAAAAAAAAAAAAAAAAAAACTATGCCTTAAATATTTTAAATAATTTTTTTTTTGTTAAATATTTTTGGAAGAAACGAATTCAGCTAAATAACATTATGCATATTTTTAAAAAATACAAAAAAAAATTAAATAATAGAAAAAGTGAAAACGGATTCATGCAATTCGTTTTCTCTGTTAAATTTTTTTTTTTAATTTTTGAAGGAAACGAAGCTCCCGGATTCGTTTTTTGGGAAAACAAATCTGGGAGATTCGTTTTCTATACATTGGGAATGAAAAAAAAAAATTGGTGTATTTTAGTAATTTTTGGTCCCCATATGAATATTGGGAAAAAAACCCAAATTTGGTTAAATCAACTTGGAATAAATGACGATAGAGGGATCAATATGTAATTTCTTGAAAAAATTAAGGCTAACGAGTAGTTTATCAAACTATTATAAATCTAAACACAAATTGTTAAAAAATAATCCACCAGATCAATTACAAAAAATAACCTCAGAGTTTGTTCAAATTATCTAGCAAATTTCAATAACTATAAATCACGAGTATATATTTTTTTGGAATTCAACACAGGCAAATCTGGCATAAGTAGGAATCCAATCTCGACTACTGGATGACCTATATACGATACACTGACTCGTTCCTATTAATTGGACCTTGCATAATACAAATTAGTTGTCAAATCGTATTTTGAAATTCCAAAAAACATTATCACCCCTTTTCATTAGAAAGTTTACTTTGACTAGTGTATAATTTATTATAAATATTAAGGTACAATAGCTAAAATAGTTAATTTGTCACTCTTTATTTTATATATATCTTTATTTATTAATTATGAAATAATTATAAATTACACATAATTATATTAGAAATACGAGAAGAAGTAAAAAATTTAAAAATTGATTCTTCTAATATAATTGGATTATCGTAAACAAAAGATAGAATGTAATGTGACGCTTTGGATCTGGAGAAAATAGATCCGCTATTCTTGTCGGGACTTGAGGCCACGAGGAAACCATGGGATTCTTCTTTTTTTTTTTAATTTTTTAAAAATAAAATTAACTGGAAGAGTGAAAATTGATCATTTAATTTAATGCAATTTCTTTTCTTTGCAATTCAGGAAAAGTGATGGAACTGTTTCACTGAGATATGTGTTCTATATGACATCAGAATCTGCCAAAGGAAAGGTTTTGATGCAACAGATTGTATTGAGACTCATTAAAACAAGGTTAGACTTATGAGATTGGTCACCATTACCTTGATTGGAAAATTTTTAGTTAATCTTCCAACTCTGCTTAGTTGATGCGTATTGCGCATATTATAGCAAGGTACCAAGTTTGTCTTCCAAAGGAAAAAAAAAAAACAGATATCTCTACTTGAGCACCGCACACAGTGCGGTATTCTATCAACTACTTATTATCTAGAAACCAAATTAGCGGAAAAAAAAAAAACTAAGTTAGAAACGAATTCTCTAACTTCATTTTTAATTGAATGGAATTTTTTTTTTCCATTTTTTTAAAAAATTTTTAAAAAAGTAAAAAGAAACGAAGTTAGTGAATTCGTTTCTATTGAATTTAATTTTTTTTTTCTACTTTTTTGTTTAAATTTTTTCCTAGAAATTGAAAATGAATTTGCTGTCTTCGGTTTCTCTATATTGGGAATTTCTATTTGTTTTTGAATATTTTGGTATTTTTATGTCCCCAAAATGAACATTTGGGGAAAAAAATCCTGTGCGATAATATTATGAAATTTGGTTGATTTTTTTCCCCAAATATTCATATAGGAACCATATAAATACCAAAACAAACAAAAAAAATTTTGAATTTCCCAAACTATAGAAAACGAAGTTGTCCCAACTTTGTTTTCTTAAAAAAAAAAAAAATTGAGAAAAAAAAATTGCAGTGTGAATTCGTTTCTAAAAAACGAATTCAATTCGTTTTTTGCTGAAATTTTTTTTTAATTTTTAATTGTAAAAAATGTTTAAAAAATTTTGGTAGAAAACAAATCTTGGATTAAATAACTATTTTGTAATGTAAAAAATAATTAAATAATTATTTTGTAATTGAAAACGAGTTCACCAAAATTGTTGCTAATTTTTTATACATTTTCAAATATAATATTTTTTAATGTAAAACGAATTAAGGCGATTCGAAATGGACACCCGTAATTCGTTTTTCAGGTTTTATGGAACAAAAGCAAGGCATAATTTATATAACTGAAAATCTAATTTGTAATTGGATATATATTTTAAATAATTTTTATTTTGTTTTTTTTTGTTAAATATTTATTGATAATTTATACATTTTTTTGGAAATATTTAATTTAAAATGAATGATATAAAACACGAACTTATGTTTTAATAATAAAATTATTTTTAAAATAAGTTATATAATTTAATAAATAAAATTAATTTCAAAATAAGTAAAATAATTTAAGTGAATTCGTTTTCTTCTGAAAACGAATCTCCAAAATTCGTTTTCTTCCTAAAATTTTTTAAAATAAAATTAGTTAAGTAGTTCTATGTAAACTAATGTAAAAAATAAGTAAATAATTATTTTGTAATTGAAAACGAGTTCACCAAATCGGTTCTAAGTTTTTATGGTTTTTTAAAATATAAATATTATTTAATGTAAAACAAATTATGGTAATTCGAAATGGACACCCGTAATTCGTTTTTCATTTTTAGGGGAACAAAGGCAAGACATAATTAAATAACTAAAAATCTAATTTGTAATTGAATAAAATTTTTAAATAGTTTTTTTTTTATAAATATTTTTGAAAAATTGAATTGAGTGAAATAAAATTATTATTAAGCTTATTTTTTAAAAAAAAAGAAAAAAATAATCTTAGTAGAAAACGGATCTATTGAAATAAAATTATTTTTAAAATAAGTAATATAATTTTAGTTAAATAATACAAAATGAGAAAACAAATTCACTGAATATGTTTTCTGAATACTAGTATTTTTAAAATAAGTAATATAATTTTAGTTAAGTAATAGAAAGTGAGAAAGAATCCGTTTAATAAATAAAATTAAATTTAAATTAATTAAAATAATTTTAGTTAAATAATACAAAATAATCTAACGAATTCATTAGAAAACGAATTGAATTCTTTTTTGTTTTCTCATAAAAATTCACTGAATTCGAATTCAAGAGAAAACGAATTTTCTGAATTCGTTTTCTCTTGAATTCGAATTTAGTGAATTCGCTTTCTACCAAAATTGCTTTTTTGGAAAAATTTTATAATAAAATTAGTTAAATAATTCTATGTAAACTAATGTAAAAAATAAGTAAATAATTATTTTGTAATTGAAAACGAGTTCACCAACTTCGTTTCTAGTTTTTATGTTTTTTAAAAATAAATATTTTGTACCTTAGGTTGTACAACACTCTTGTCTACTTGCATGGGTTAATCAACTGGCACGATAATCTGAAACAGAAAGGAAGAAAGAAAAAAAAAAAAAAAAAAAAACTATGCCTTAAATATTTTAAATAATTTTTTTTTTGTTAAATATTTTTGGAAGAAACGAATTCAGCTAAATAACATTATGCATATTTTTAAAAAATACAAAAAAAAATTAAATAATAGAAAAAGTGAAAACGGATTCATGCAATTCGTTTTCTCTGTTAAATTTTTTTTTTTAATTTTTGAAGGAAACGAAGCTCCCGGATTCGTTTTTTGGGAAAACAAATCTGGGAGATTCGTTTTCTATACATTGGGAATGAAAAAAAAAAATTGGTGTATTTTAGTAATTTTTGGTCCCCATATGAATATTGGGAAAAAAACCCAAATTTGGTTAAATCAACTTGGAATAAATGACGATAGAGGGATCAATATGTAATTTCTTGAAAAAATTAAGGCTAACGAGTAGTTTATCAAACTATTATAAATCTAAACACAAATTGTTAAAAAATAATCCACCAGATCAATTACAAAAAATAACCTCAGAGTTTGTTCAAATTATCTAGCAAATTTCAATAACTATAAATCACGAGTATATATTTTTTTGGAATTCAACACAGGCAAATCTGGCATAAGTAGGAATCCAATCTCGACTACTGGATGACCTATATACGATACACTGACTCGTTCCTATTAATTGGACCTTGCATAATACAAATTAGTTGTCAAATCGTATTTTGAAATTCCAAAAAACATTATCACCCCTTTTCATTAGAAAGTTTACTTTGACTAGTGTATAATTTATTATAAATATTAAGGTACAATAGCTAAAATAGTTAATTTGTCACTCTTTATTTTATATATATCTTTATTTATTAATTATGAAATAATTATAAATTACACATAATTATATTAGAAATACGAGAAGAAGTAAAAAATTTAAAAATTGATTCTTCTAATATAATTGGATTATCGTAAACAAAAGATAGAATGTAATGTGACGCTTTGGATCTGGAGAAAATAGATCCGCTATTCTTGTCGGGACTTGAGGCCACGAGGAAACCATGGGATTCTTCTTTTTTTTTAATTCGTTTTTTGCTAAAAAACTCACACACTCTAATTCTGTAATTGTCCATAAAACCCCCTCAAGTTTCGTCTCTAACACATTTACTCCCAGAGAAGTTTTATTTGCTGTCCAATTCCTTTGCTTTTTAAATATTGTTTAGATTAGGGCAACGCAATATTTCACGGGCCGGATTGGTTTAACCGTGCCCGTATTAAGTTTAGTCTCTAAAGTGTTGTGTGTATTATGATATAAAGCACATTAGCTTTGGATATATTGCGTGACGCTAAATAATGTATCTCACAATAATTATGAGTTAACTGTTGAAATATCGTATATTACGTATGACCTAATATATCTACCCTATATAATAGAAAGTAACATAGGTTTGATATGAGGTTGCCATGTGGCTGCCACATAAGGATAGTATTTAATATTTATTTTATATTATGTGCCACATAGATGCCATGTTGGCAAGATCTTTAATAAGTAAGCAATCTAATAATTACATATGCCTTCTCATCTTCTCCACTTAAAGAAATAATAATATTAAATATTTTAATCATGTTGAAAAATAAATTTTTCTTATTTGTTTAGATTTTAATATAGATTAAAAAATATATAAAATATAAATGAATACCTTATAAATCATATTATTAAATGTATAATTTGGACCTACTACTACTTTTTAAATATATACTTCCTATATTTTAAAATAATTTCATTGTTAAAAAATTATTTGAGAACGTGTGATTTTATAAATCTCAATTTCATCTCAATTTCAAAAGGAAACAAATTGTAATTTTATCCTTTATTTTTACCCTATATAATATAAATTAATATAGGACTGAAGTCCAAATGTCACGTGGCTACTACATGGAAATTTTTTTTTTATAGGCAACGTATAATAAATTTTCAAATATTCACATGTAAGTTAGGTAAAATTAGCATTTGATTAGACTATGTAATTTTTTGGCATTAAAGTTGAAAAAAATATCAAGAGTCATACCTTAATTAATATTTGTTGTTCCTCTTTCTGATTTTTATCACTGCTAATAATAGCACCACTAGAAATTATTGCAAATAGTTTTGTTCTTAATTTATTTTATTAATTCCTCAAAATTATAATATTCATTTGTCAAGTATGCAAAATAAAGAAAGATGAACCATATTCCTCAATAAAAAAAATTTGAACGACAAGATAAAAAATAATCAACTTTAGGTTAACATAATTATTAGAGACATCTTTAATTGATGCAAAACAGTGTCCTTTTACTTCCCCCACTATGTCCAAATTATTTTTTATCACCTACGCACTTTAATGAGGTGATTAATGATCCAGTTTATCTATTTAACAAGAAAATTTTCCCATATCCATTGATGGGAATGGAAATTAAACTGAATAAGTATCTTCGATTTTCATATGGATTGGGTGGGTGATGAAGGTATACTTAGAAAAATAGTATAAGTTCTCTATTGTCATTCAGGATTTTATCTACCTTGCAAAATTGTCACCAATGTTCATCAATGTGTTTTAAATCACTTTGCTTAACATTACATATCCCTGTTGTTCTTCTTTTTATGTAATACTACATCAAGTTTTTTGTTATCATCACATTTTTGTTCATTCTAATATTTTTTCTTTAATTTCTTTAAAAGTAATTCTGGAGCTTATGCCAAGAAATTGCAAGTAACCTTTGTGAAATAAATAATACTGTGATTCGGTGAATGTCACTTCACAATCATTGTTGATTTATGACTTTCTTTTATACCATTGACGACTGAGCAATTTTATCTATCACTAATTATACATTATCTTAATAATTTAAACCTCGGGATGAGGCTAGATTTTTTAAGGATGTTATATGGTCCCTTACGAAATTACATGGACTAGGATTATCTTTTCTATTAATGTTGATTTGTTTTCCTCTGTATGATTTTTTTTTCTTAATTTTTTTTTCCCTTGAATAAATCATTGCCTCTAAAATTGAATCATATCTCTTCTTCTGTTTGTTGGTAAAATATTAGCTGATGTGATGGGAAAATGTTTGCTTCTCTTGCATCTAACCTAATACATACACTTCCATTGTATATATTTAAAACTATGTGTCATATACATCACATAAGTATAACCAAATTCTAAACTTATCTCATATTCTTTTTAAGACTTAAGTCCAAAGGAGAACTATAACTTAATAATATTACTAAGCAAATGTCGGGCATTGCACGGCATACAACTTCTAGTATATATATATATATATATATATATATATAACGATTAAATTAAAACATTAAATATTGTCTATAGTGCAAAAAATATGTGTATCAATTATATAATTAAAGTATCATATATGGAACTATGCAATCGTCATACATGACATTGGCTCATAGAACAACAATGAGTACATCCATAGTAATGAAAACTTTACCCAACATTTCTGTAAATCGATGGTAAGTAGTTATTGAAGTGAATTGTTACAAGTGCTTATTTTTCTGTTTTTTTCAATTCTATAAGTATCGGTGAGTTTCATATCTAAATTCTTTATTCTCTAATTTTGAGTGAAACTCAAACTCGTAATATTTGTGATGAATTTGTTTGTGTTGAACTATTGAATCACTGCTTGATTCCCTATAAATGCTTATGAGATGAAATATGATTGAAAGCCTCGACACTCAATAATTCAAATTTTTAAAACGAAGGAAAATGGTGACATTATTATTATTATTATTATTTTCTTAAGTTATGATTTGTAGGATGTTATATGCAACAACATACTCATGACATGATATTATTGTGTACAACTCTACAATTGCAATTAAGAAGAGTTTTTGGGTTAGTGGATTTTTTTACTACCCTTAGCATCAACCCTATGCCCCCCCCCCCCCCCCCCCCCCAACACTTTTTCTTTTTTAAAAACAAAGTTGCAATTACTCAATCCTTGTAATTCTTTAAAGTGATAAAAGTCACCCACTTTAAGTCTGGTAATTTTTCACGCATATATGCTCGCATCTTTTGATAGGAAATTTAATGATGGTAAAAATACTCATAATTGTGGTATCAACTATCAACCATATGTATATAAAGTAGCATCCCGCTCTTAAGACTTGTCACAACACCAAAGTCATAATCTTTCCAACACCTTCAGCGTTCTTTTCCATATCTCATCTCATAAAAAAATAAAGCCCCGTATGGTATGCATTTTAAAAGGTGTTTTGAAAGGTATTTTGGATTTTAAAATTATTAAAGTTATATTGGAAATGTAAAAAGGTGTTTGGGAAATGTAAAAAAGTGTATTGAATTGATGAGAAAGTATTATAAAATGAAAGTGAGAGTGAAATGAGATGAAAAATAATTGTTGCCATACAGGGCCTAAATCTCTCACAGTCACAATTATAAAGTGAATCAGAACACTTTTCCAATGGTTTTGAAGAAAATACATTGATAGTTATACTTAAAATCTTATGGGGTACTTAAGAATACAATGGAAAAATCGGGTCGAAATCATAAATAGAGAACAATAATGGGACCCCAAAACGCAATATGAAACTATATAAAATCGCCAAGAAGCATTATTGGCTGACGATCGACACTCGAGAGGACACACAGGAGGCATCTCGACTTCTACACTTCTCACCTAACTCCCGTATCCACTTCAATTTCTTTCTTCGACCCACCAACTAACCCCACCTCCCCCTCCTACCCCCGCCCAATTCTTGTTTATACATCGCGTTTTAGTTTGATTTCATCCTTTCTTCAAGACCCTCCACAAGCCTTGAAGAGCGGGTGGACTTGATCTTCTAACATTTGTGATTGTGGGTTGTTTTTTCGGCGTTTTTGAATAATGGGCAGTGAGACAAAGGTTTACACTTTGGCTGAAGTGGCCAAGCACAATCACTCCAAGGACTGCTGGCTCATCATTGGCGGCAAGGTATTTCGGGTTCCTGCGTATTGGGATTAAGCGGGTTTTTGTTTTTTAATGTTCAGATCTATCAAAGACTCCATTTTTATTTATGATATTGGGACAGTTCGGATGGTTTCGAGAATTTAATGATGTTTGAATCCATACGGGTGTTGAATTTTTGTGGGGTGATCCTGTTTTATTGATGCAATTTTATGTCTTGATTGAAATGCGAATTTCTTTGGTTGGTGGGATCGCTATTTTCTGGTGGATTTTGAAATGTGTGTGGTTTTTTTTGTTTTTTTGGGTGTTGATTTAACGGGGATCTGTTTTGAGGATCCGTTTGTTAGGACTTAGAATTTGTGTGGGAAGTGGGAGCCTTCCATTTGAATGTAGGATTTGGAATCGCGTGTTTGTTAGAAAGGTGAAAGATTTATCGGCTTCCTGAGGTGTTTGTCTGCGAAAATGTTCGGCAAATGGCTGCTGAATTTCTTCCTAATTTCACATGGACATAGCAGTTAGTAGACGTGGCCTTTTGTTTTTCTGTTATTTTGCTACTAGTGCTATATGGCAAGAATGCAAAATCCATGGTGGACGAACTGTGCATAATTGCCAGAAAATGTGTGATTAAGCTAGGGACCTGTATTTACTTATGAATGTGTGCACCTAGGGCGATGCTATGGCATATTTGGGTGAGGCCTTATTAAATTACACAAGAAATTTATGTTCTTTCCGGAAAAAAGTATGTACACTACAAAAGCTGGAGTGAACTGGTTCATAATTCGAATGCAAGCGATTTGTTTTCTTGAAATTTTGATGTTTTCTGAATGATGAATTGGTATTTCTTGTTATCCCAAAAAACTCAGGAGGGTATTATTCGTACTAGTGTTTGTTTATATTATGCCCCGCACGGCCATAATGAATTATCTTGATTACACAGCTTCCAGTCTTGTTAAAAGTTCCTCGAAACCATTTCAAGCATTGCTGGCTGTGTATATTTTACCATTTTCTCGAATGAACTAGTTAATGATATGCTGCTCGTAATTGTTCAACAGGTGTATGATGTAACAAAGTTCTTGGAAGATCACCCTGGTGGCGATGAGGTGCTGTTGTCTGCAACAGGTATGGATTTTGCCTACCATGTAAACTAATCTGCTTACCTGTTAGTTTTTGTAGCTTTAAGTATGAATATTTGTTGCTAAGAATACATTTTTGTGATACCTTTTCTTCTGTAGGAAAGGATGCGACCGATGATTTTGAGGATGTTGGTCACAGCACGAGTGCAAGAGCAACAATGGATGAGTTATACGTTGGTGAAATCGATTCTTCAACCATCCCTACGAAAACCACGTACACCCCGCCGAAGCAGCCTCAGTACAACCAGGACAAGACATCCGAGTTCATGATCAAGCTTCTCCAGTTCTTGGTTCCTTTGATCATTTTGGGCGTGGCTGTCGGCATCCGCTTCTATACCAAATCGACTTCGGCTTGATAAAACAATGTTGTACTAGGAGGAGAGACATCATCGGCAAATAAGGAAGAATATGATTAGTATTATTATTGTTGTCATTGGTGTTTGAATGAATTTGTTAGATTTCTGAGGAAGGAGAGGGTAGAGGATGTTTCAACTGTTATGGTGTTGCGTTACCTTTTGGAATTATTATTAATTTTCTTTACACGGTTTGCATCATTCCATTTTGGCTTCATAATGATTTCCCACAAAGCTCCTTTCTTGGTTTGTTTCTTTCTGGAAATCTCTCTTTGAAAGTGGCCAATGTCGGAGTCATATCAAGGGTTAAAGTCACTGCCTCCCTTAGGGGACTATTTAAAAATCAAGAAACAAAAGAAATCCCAGCTCCCCGGCTTGGAGAACCGGGGGAACAGGGAACTATGTACGAATGAAGAAACGCAAATAAAACTCGATTCCACTTGTTGGGATTACGGACGAATCAACATACAATGTTTTTGTCACAAAAATGAAGAAGAAAATGTTAGGTTTGGCTGAAAAATTGGAGGTACAGAAGCTCATCAATATTCACCTAAAACTATCGTCTCCACAAAGGCACCAATCCTTTACCTAACACTAACAGTGCTAGTTTTAATGTGTCATCAAACCCCACCAAGAAAATATGACACCTTCTCACATTAAAAGACTCATTGTTCACAAACATATTTTCAAAACCGTTTGGGGTTGGTTGCAGTCTTTGGCCCTTGAAAGTATTTTGATAATTCTGGAACTTTCACTCTCTTTTTCTGGAGACTTCCTCTTCTTTCTTATGATATTAATTCAAGTTAAACTAGTCAAATATGGTATCTTCGTGTTGAACAACGTAACAAGATGTCTGCTGTCTGGTATGGATAACTCATAGCTGGCCTGTGGCCTGTAGTAGCACCAGGATTTGGGGAAGGAAGCCCATAATAATCCCACAAAACTAAAGAAAATTTGGTTCCGCGAGCACCTTTCAACTAGTAATGATACGCTATGTAAAAATTCATAATGAAATTGTAAGGTGATTGACGTGACATTTACGTGGCAAAAATTTATTGGACGTCTAAAATTAAAACCGTCAAATGTAACTAGCAGGTGATGCAACATCATTCGCTCTATATTTTCACTCTCCCGAACATTTTCCCATTTCAGAAACACCCTCGTACACCTCAAACATGACGAACATATTCGTTTCTGTTTTGTCCTGGTTCACGTTTCAGGATGATGATCATTCTAAGAAGATCTATCTTCAGACAAACGTATTATAAGCTTATTCTTTTGTTCTGTTTCTTCCGCCATTTGACCTTAAGGGTCGTCCAAGCGTCAAAATGGCAGCATTTATTGTATCAAACTGAGGCTAGCTAAACTGTCTTGTCTGAAGGTCTTTTCATTTCTTACTTCCTGCGATCGTTTTTTAGGGGTAGAAAACATAATTTTTCTCCGACTTATCCTTGTCTTAACCTATTTAACTAAGAAGTAGTCATTATCTTGAATACCTAAAAATGATCTAGTTGCTTAATTTGTTTGAAAAACTCTAAAAACGACTTTTATCTGGATCGGAGTGAGAATGAAACGACTTCTTAATCCATCCAAACCTGAAACACAGGTTGCCTGGAGGTGATAACAATGAGTTCATCGCCCATTGGCACATTGCCATTTTACCATAACATGTCTGATCAGGACAAAACTCCAGCATGTCCAAATTGAATGTAGATCTTAATTAAACCACGTCCTCCAATCACAAGAACATCTTAGAGCAATGCTAACTTAGGTTTCCCCGGAGAATTTTTGTCCTAAAGGGTACAGAGAATGCTTTAAAGAGTGGAACTTTGCAGTCTCTTTTTCCCCTCCTCTCCCTCTTTTACAAGTTATCTCCCAAGACTAAAAAAGAAAAGCAAGGAAGCGAAGAAAATTCGAAAATGGGAGTTTCATCGCGAGAGAAAGGCGTTCTGAAGTTAGTGCATCCGGGTAGGCATGTGGAAATCCACAGGCAACCCGTTGCTGCATCTGAGATAATGAGAAAGTACCCCAGGCATTGCATCGCGAGGCCTGATGTTTTCAAGTATCCCTACATTGTTGTTCGGCCTGAATCTGTTTTACTTCCCGGGAAAGTTTTCTACCTTGTTCCCAACCGCACGCTTTATAATCTGTTGAAGGCCAGGGCTCAAAATTCTTGCCAGGAAAACCATCCTCCACAGGGCCATGATCGCCGCGGTCATGCTAGACAGGATTCGGGTATCAGATGCTGGGGAGGAAAAGCTCCTGCACAGTTACATGACCGAGGCCATAGGCGAAGATGGAAGAACATGCTCGGTGACAGGAGCAATAGTTATGTTCAAGATTCTGAAGGCTACAATAGTGACACATCCTATATTGATGCCTGGAATGAAATCAGCAATAAGGTCCAAAATGTTCACCTCGATGCTCCTAAACGCCAGCTACATGATCGCGGCCATAGGCTAGGATTGATGAACATGCTTGGTGACAGGAGCAATAGTTATGTTCATGATTCTGAAGACTACACCAGTGACACATCATATGTTGATGTATGGAATGAAATCAGTGATAAGGCCCGAAATGCTCACCTTGATCCTCATCCAGATGATTCATCTTTTAATAATTCTATATCTCTTTCTTCTAAAAGATATCATTATAACGGAAACAAAGCAATTTCATCAGTGTCCATAACTGGAAAAGGATATAATGTCACTTCAGCACACTCTATTGTAAGGGATGAAGGCAAAAGAATTTCAGGAGATCAACGGAGAATGAAATCTTGCATCAGGAAGAAGGATAGCGCGCGGAAGCTCAATCTTAAGGTTACCTTTTCATCTCCAATTATCATCCCAAGACTTTCAGGCAGGTCGTCAAGTCTTCAACAACAGACCAGTTAAACTTCTAACTCTCACAAATTACGGCTTTAAACTCTCACGCTTTGCCTCGCCACTATAGCATCACCAATGGTAACCAGTTTAGACACGAGTTCATCAAGTAAATTTCCAGGTAAATTCTGGTCAAAATTTTGGGACAGTGCCGAATGTTTCTAGTGCAGGAATATGGTGCAAGATGTTGAAGTACATAGATTTCTTCACTGTTTTCTTGAAAGACTATTTGAGTGTTGGAGAGTCGAGTTTCTTATTTACTTTTTGGTGTATTTGAAGATTGTCTGACTTCTAACATGAAATAAAAAAAAAGGCTTCTAAGGATATTCATATATTCTCTCAATTTTCCAGCCTATAACTTTTGTTGTTCCAAACTAAAACCAACATCTCTTGTTAACAGAAAGGCAATTTACAGAGAAGTCAAACTTCGTTGAACGACAAACCTCTTTGTTGTTAAACAGTGTACCATAACTCATGTACAAGGTTGGGAAAGGGATACATGGAAATGAGGAAAGGACAAAACTAGAAAACATGCTTGGCCTATGAAGAGCATCAGCAGAACAGACAAGAAAGGGAAAAATAATAATGACAATAACAATACTAATAAATTACCTAAACTCTGTGCTTTTTAAAGTCTGTCTGTTAGCTTGGAGTCAGTTCGTTGTGACTGTTTCGATGGAGAACTCGATCCCTTTGAGGAACTGTGGCCAAAGAAATTCAGTTTTCCCATCTTCCTGGAAAAGGAAGTCATGAACTTGCGAGAATTGGACCTTTCCATACTTCTCTTCATACAAACGTGTTCTTTCTCCAAATCGTTTAATCTCATCCTCAACCTTGCTAGTTCAAGCTTCAGTTCCCTGTTCTCTCGCCTCAGTGATGCGTAGTTGTCCCGAGGGGACATTGCAGCACTCAGAGCACCGCTGCTAATCCGCCACGATTGGTGCATTGGCTTGTGCTCGTCTTCAGGGTAGGAGCAAAATAAGGCACTTCGTAGTCTCATTTGTTCAAAATAAAGCACTTGGACAATTGATTGGAGTGGAAGCCTCTCATTTTGCGCAGCGTGGGCACCAGCTTCTTGTGTTAATTTCTGAAAATCGATCAATTTGCAGAGCTTCCTCTTGTCTGCATCTGACAAACCTTGATGTGCCTGAATCATGTACGACATAAGCAGAGAGGGAGGTAATAATCTGACCAATGAATTCCATTTACCTTATGTCTAAGGACAATTACAGTTGATTTTTTCCCTTGAGGATCAAATATTACATTTGGCCATTAGGATTTCTATGACCACTATTCAGTTACAGTACATTACAGCCAGTAAATCACATTCATATAACTACTCATTATACCATTTCATGATGAGAAGATAAGTCAAATTGGATGCAAAGATAAACATCCATTTGGTTTACTTCCAAATCATAAAGTATCTCCAATTAATGCTCTTAATCCCAGTTTCTACTTATTTCATACATGCCAAGATTAATTCAATACAAAAGAAAGACTCGTCTTACTTTGAGGTAAAGATCAATTGCTCTGTACAACCCGTCATGATTTGTCCGCGCATGTGTTGGCAAAGATTCTGCAATGGCTAGAAACTTATTGAGTTTCAGATTTGCATCAGGTGCAATTTCAGCAAGGTAATTGTCCACTAACTTTGAGACCTTGAACAATGCATTTTGAGAGGGAGAAGGAGGACCGTCAGAGTCAAATACTGAGGCATCATCCATATCTTCCTCACTGTCATCTTGCTGAGAAAAGTTCACCAATATTCTGTGCACTGTATCAATATCGAATAACGTATCACTGGCATGGTGGAAGGATGGAATTAAAAGATCATCAAGTGTAGCAATGTCTAATTGAGATCCTATCCGCCTCTCAAGATCAAGCCTGCAAGCTACACTGCAATCAAGCATCACCGCACTTCTCAATAGACCGAATAGAAAGCTTATGGGAACAGCAAATTTCTCAACAGGAAGAAGGCTAACAATTGACTCAACCACAAGTCTTTCGTGCACATTTGGACCACAAACCAAGTCAACTTTCGTCTGGTTAGATGGATTCCATAAGCAAGATTTCTTGGTTAACTCCTTCTGGGCATAATTTACAAGCGATGCCCCAATACTTTCAGGTCTAACCCCACGACACTTCATAGCTGTTATGACTCTTTCATACAAATCAATCCGGAGAACAGAGAGATCTTCTATCCACCAATCTCCTTCAGACTTAGCCTGCCTGCTCATGTGGAGTCTTCCTGAGCTACTGTATTCTAAGCGCGAGAAACTTGAAGCAATTTGTTCTACACAAGCTTTTGAGGCTATTGCATCAATACATCTACATACAATTTTCAATTCATCAGCCAAGGGGAGCAAGTTTTCACATTGTTGCAGGACTTCCACACACATTTCGAGATTTTTGCAGACAATACTCTCAAGATATTCTTCAGCTCTAGTACCAAGATTATTCTTTGAAAATTCCTCGCTCATTTCAAGGTAATCAGAAGCACAAATTAGTTGGGCAACATTAGATGAAGTTATTTCAAAGTTGATGCCATAGCAGAATTTGGCAGCTAGTTCAAATGACTCTGAACTTCCTGGAAGGCCAACAAGCTCAACTCGCGATAAATCAGAATCCCTGTGTTCTGCTACCAACTTCCGGATTCGCCCACTCCGCGAGACCAGAGGAAACTGCAAGAAACTATAGGCATGAAGAACTTCTGTCTTTTATGGCTAACATTTCAAGTAATTGCCAGCTATATGATTTACAAGAACAAGTTAAAAAGAATCTCGAACAAGATAAATCCCCCATGGAGAGCAGAGTGCTTTCCTTATATCATGACTAAGAAAATGGTAATCTTCTTCCTAGATGTGAACCATTTTATTTTTAGTTTCTCAAGTATGAAACAACAAGTTATGAAGCTTAAAAACAATATGCAAATGAAAATAGTTTTTCATTTTAAAAAAAATGGACACTTTGTTTTTAAACAAATATCCGCAACCATGAACCAATTAAAACAAACATAGGATGCAGAATCTTGCCTTGTGCAACAAAAATGTTGCACCTTCTACTTCAATCGTTATGTCGCTTGGAACATCCCGAAATACCCTGAAAGAGATCAAACGCAGATTGTCACCCTTTCCAAGTACACACCAGTTTCAAAACACCTCAAAATGACACCATCTTCCCTTTTTCTAAGTGAGCAATTGTAACTGGTAAAGAGAAAGCAAAAAAGAACTGAAACTCAAGAAACAAAAGCAACAGAACAAACAGAAAACTACAAGAAAAAAATATGTAAACCTCAAATCCCAAATCAAAAAGAAGGGATTTTTGCAACAAAAAAAAAAAAAAACAGAGCCAAATTCAGAAAGGAGTTAACGAAAAAACCATGAAAAGCTAAAGCTTCAGAACAAGAGACAAACCATTCGCTGCTCCGATGCTGCCGTCCACATTTGGACAGTGGCATCTGCTGATGGTGTTTGTCCATTGCCAGAGACGACTGAGAGTGGAAACTGCAGAGTTGCAGAGCAAGCAAAGTGGGGAGGAGGAGGAGAGAGAGTGAGGCAGAAGCCAAGAAGAAGGTGAAGATGTTTCAGTTTGTAATGTTTGTTCTTTGGCCATTTTTGTCAAACAGTTTGTGTGCAAAAAAATCATAGATTGCAATCCTCCAAAGCTATGGGCCTCTCCTGTGGGACATCCTCCTTTTTTTAAAAAAAGGGGATCAATTTGTCATGCAAATCCAAGAACCAATAGCCATATCTACAGTCAAATGAGTAGCAAGAAGATTGTGGGTTTGTTTTATACTAGTATATACTATAATATTATTGTTGAAAATCATCAAAAGTTTATGGGTTTGGGATCTAAGCAGATTAAAAGGATGGATTTTTTGCTGACTTTGTTTTGTTTCATGAAAGAAAGAAAGTCAAGAACCAAGATTACACAGTTACACTTTGCCTCCTAAAGAAGAAAGAAAAGCAAAGGGAAAGGGAAAAGTTTGGGAAAGAAAAAGCGGGAAGAAAGGCCGTTATTCTGTTTTGACTTGTTTTACTCGTTGTTCGGTTGTCCCCAAACTATTCGCTATTAAGAAAAAGGTCTTCTATACTTTGATGAATATACAAATCACCTCTCAATTCTTTCTTACGTCATTGGTCGAGGAGGATGATAATTCGAGTTGTATGTAGGTTAACATATCACTCTTAACGTATCACAATATAAAAATTGTCGATTATGAAGTGAAAATTGAAATGATATATGAGCTGACATACAACTTTAATTATATCGTGTTTTTATATTGTATCATAAATCATAACCTCTTTTATTTTTTGTTTTTTATTCCACTTCGAGATTGTGTTTCTCTTTTTCAGCACCTCCCACATATAGTGCTTTTTCTATTAACATGGGAAAATATCACTGTGTTTCTCTTCTTTTTTGAAATGTCACAAATTATTATTGTCCTTGAGATCTGATGAAAAATATGAAAAAGTTATGAAAAAAAAAGAAAGTTTATAAATAAAACTTTTTAATGAACCAAAAGAAGAAATAGTTTCATAGTTGATTTCAAATAGTTAGGTTCCACCATTACATACTCATTTACATTGGACGGAATTTGGGTTTCGAAATTGAACAGACCAATAATAATAAATTTCTTTTATAAAGGTCAAATATTTATATATTTTTTTTTAATGAAATATAAATACTTACCGATAATTGTTTCTTCCTTGCATGCCTACTTAATAATGTACTATCTTCCGTCTCTCGGGTCATGTACATAGCTCCAAATAAGTTTCTAATCTTTCACTTTTTCGATTTAACTCATATGCAATTGAAACGAATCATTCAATTTTTTAATAGAACATAGAGAGTAGTTGATCAACACATTACAAAAACACCAATTTAACATTCAATTTATTATGAATTTTAAATTTGAAACATAAAATAAACTGTTTATTATACTTTACTTCACTAATAATCTTACCTTCTACCTTTTTCCAATTTGTATGATTCTGGATTTTAAAAAATGTATAATTCATAATCTTACTAATAAAAAAAGGTAAAAACAAAAACTACTTTATTACTTTTTGAAAAGACTTTCCGGTTAGAAATCTGGATCGGACCGGAACCGGGTTGGACCGATATGCTAATCGAATAGAACACGATAGCACAAAATCTTGGATGAATCGGTTCAATCAACAGCACCCGATCCTGGTAACAAGGTGTCCCATTTGAATTCTGTCCTTAATTAGGGACTATAAATAATATTCTTATTTAAATTATTGTTAATTTTTTCAAAAAAATTTTAAGAAAATATTGAAAGTTGTTTGCCAAGGAAGAAACCCTTAATTTGGAGTAGATCACAAGCTCTATTTCATTCATCATTGCACATAATATTATGGGTGTCAAAATATATTAGAAATTTGGTCGAAATGGTTGGATTTTGAGGCACTTTTTTGTTTGTTCCAAAAAAAAAAAAGAGGAGGCTCTTTTGCTGTTATTTTCTACGCCGCTTTCGATATAAAAAACGGTTTTGAAAATTTGATAGACATTGTGCACATTAACTTTTGAGATCACTTTCGATGTCGAGAGGGGTGTTCAAAGTCAACGAGATAACTACTAACGGTTGGATTTTGTGAAGAGGTGCGACTGTTTAATCAAAATTTGCTTCTACCTCTTACCTCAATATTTAACACCAACTAGTGAACAAGTGTTGTTAGTCACAGTTAAATCAACTTTTACCATTCTAATTTTGTTCAAACTAACAAAGAACTTGTTGCTTTGTTGTTTGAAAGTGTAATGTATCTAAGAGAATATTGCCAACTATACTGGTTAGTAAGTATAGTGGAACGATAAACTCTTTAAAGACACTAAGTACACGCTTTAAACTTAAGACATTGGTCCAAAAACCTCATTCTTGTTGCGTTTGCATAATTCCCACAAATATGTTTTTAGTGGTCACTTTAATTTGTTCTTTTCTATTTTATTGAGTTTATAGTGTCTCTTAACTCCAAATCTCCAACAAGACAACGAATAAAAGAAAACAGTGTTCAGTGTCACACCTCGACTGTACACAATGGTATCGTTTTAAGTAGTTAATGGTGTTAAAAATAAAATATAATTTATTAGTTGGAAATTAAAATTTTATAATAGAAGGCATATGTATAATTGATCAATTGAAATGAAATTCAGAAATTGTGGATCAAAAACTGTGTCTAGAGGCTACCAAATGAGACAAGACAAGATATGATAACCGAAAGTAGGGCATCCATACCATAGTGATCATTAAATATTTGTAATTTGGCATAGCTGTTGCTTCTTCACTAACAATCTCACCCCTACAAACCAATCCATAATGATACCAACTGAGATTTCTCATTTCTTCTTTTAAAAAAATATATATATCATGTAAACAAGTCAGTATTTCAACGATTATAATGTATAAAATGTGACCTAGATGCCGGGGGTTCGATTCTTACTTATGCTAATTCTTAATGAATGTTATATCAACTACTATAAACCTAACACTTATATTATCATGTCCTATTATTAAACAAACAATTGGTGGGAGAGTTTTTTTTCCATTTTAGTTACTAATATTTATGAAGAAAAATATAAGCCATGACTAAATATTTAACATCTATATCAAGAGTTTATTGGAAAAACAAAATTCCAATTGCACAGTAAAATTATTAGGAGTGTATTGCATCAATTATTGAGAAAATTTGGTATGTTTTGTAAATATGACTAATCTAATCTTTATCTTTAGTTTAATCAATCATGAGCAACAGTTAAAAAAGTGACACTTAAGTGTCACTTTTCCTTACAATGGCTTTCGTAATTCCCATTTACTTTTCGTGATGTGCGCGAGTCGGTCACTAAAGATAAAACACACACACACACAAATTTTCAAAAAGAATAAAGCATCGATATTTAACCGATGTGACGGTCCTGGTCGAATTTTGAGTTTTAAAATAACTATTACTCTAACCACAAAAATGCAAAAGTTTGTATTTGACAGGTATGACAGATCAACGATCATTGTAGTATTGTGTGCTTTCGAAACCGTGCACCGTTTTGAGGTGCTCAACTAGTATTGAGTTTAGCTTTTGAAATATCGAGAGTATGTTAAAACAATTAATTGTCGTATGTTTTCAAAACACGTATACCATTTTTTGGTGCTGAAGTTTCAATCGCATGTACATTGAAACAACAAATATTTTTAGAATAACAATTAACCTTTGAGATACTGAGATGTTCAATTAGTAATTGAAGTGATACGATTATATTAGAATAATAATTAATAAATATCGTTTATATTGAATAAAACACAAATATAGTTGTTGAAGTATCGTTTACACGTTCTTCTTGTACGGTGATTGATATTTGATAGTGATGAAAAATAAAGCAGAAGTATAATAATAGTGTATGATTAAGCACTAACATCCTCCACCAGTGGGTGTGTGGCCGTGCTCTCTAATGGGATCCACCTGCTCCAATTCCATAATTATGCATCCATCATTTATTATTATCAATCAGCATATATTTGTCTTCCCACCATCGCCACCGCCAGCCGCCACCCCCACCACCACCACCGTCTCAGTATGCATGCCAAATGACAACAAACATATTTCGTGCTCAGATCTGATGAGGAGTCAAAGCCAGCCAGCCAGCCAATGTGACATCTTGCATGCAACACTATTTCCAGATTTAATTATAATTACTAATTAATTTAACTTAAAAAATATATACTCTCTCGTTATATTAGAAGAGTATACTAATACTAAAAATAATATTAGAAAGTGGACCCTTTTAATGAGACAGGAAAAGTATGTCTTATTCCATTTGTAAACAATTTTACTGGATAAAAATGTTGAGAAAAGTGACAAAATCTTTATTAATAAATCAAAGATAAACAAATTGAAAACATGATAATAATCAAACGAACAAAGTGACATGAATATGTAAAAGGTGCAACGAGAAAATGAGAATGGAGTGAATAGACATGTGTTTATCAGAATTCAAATTCCTATGTTTGGTATGTTTATGAATCTAATAATTTAAACTATTATATACTATAAAAGAAAATTTTAAATTTCTTTAATGAGAAATTTATCAAATTCCGAATATGAGATATCTCATTCTCATTCTTGCGCAACAAAATATCACGTTTCTGCTTTTATTCACACTGGGTTATTATCGTTAATAATTTCGAACTGTACATTTTGAAATGTTATAGGTCAAAACTCAAAATTAGCACCTAGATCTGCTATGACCAACTAGACTAACTCAACTTTTTCTCCAGAAGAAAAACAAAAAAAAAAAAAAAGAAGAAATCGCATGCAACCCCTAAAATTTTATTGTTTAAACCCATGATCTCGAGATTATTAGAATTTTCTTTTACAACCACGCCAACCTTCTCCAGAAAAGAAAAAAAGATAACCCAACTTATTCTTACATTAGAATTGCTAAAAAAAAACAGTAATATTTGGATAGGGAATTATACAATCACAGGAATTTCCCTTGATTGGTCAATATCAGAGATCACTTGTTGTGTATTATTACACATTGTCTCAATTTCGATAGGTTAACATCAGAAGATAGAACAAAAGAATGGATGTAGAAATCCAACGTTGACTACCGAAAACAAAGGCGGAACTACTCAATCATGCGAATTCGCAGGAGACATCGTACGTTCGTTCGGGCCACAAATGAAGCAACTGGCACATTGCCTACTTTAATACGATGTTGCCAAAATTCGCTATTTCGGTCGGCACCATAATATATATTTATATTTATATTTATATTTAATAGTAACGTAGCCTTATAAAGTTTGACATTGACGCCACGATTGAAAGACTATTCTTGATTAATTATGTCGTCTCCGGCGGTCGAGTTGCGAGCAAATCCGGCGTGGTATTGAACATTGGATGACCGGAATGTATTTCAGCCGTTGTAATTCCGGTGCTAAAGTTAGTTGAAAGGTTAAACGTTGAGTGGTTGCATATATATTTTGAAAGTTATGGATTGAGTACATTGTGCAATTGGCTTAGGTGATTTGAGTCACCTGATATATAAACGAGATTGTTTATGTTGAGACGTTATTTAAAATTCAAATAAGGAAAAGAATATATTTTCGTGATTCTCAACTAAAGCATTTTTTTAATATGGCTCATTGTTTTACAAAATACTCTTTACATTGGGCCGAACTTAATGACCCGTTAATTTTCTATGTCAACATTTCTTAAACTTGAACTCGGTAACTAACTTCAACGGTGGAAATAGACAATTGAATCCAAATAAAGACCAAAGGTTTTGCTAAATTAATCCAACTCTCATTATCTTTTTAAGAAGTTTGAATTTCGCGCGTTACAAATACTTAACAACTCAATTCCGTTTCTAGAAGGGGGAAAAAAAATCTAGTGCCACAGTGGAACTAGGGGTAGGGTGTTCCCCGAATTTCTCCACCCTTATTAAAAGTATGCATTTAATTGTAAAAAAAAAAATTTATGTATATACTTAACTGGTAAAAAAAAATTATTCATATATTTGATCCTTGTAGATTTTTTTTTGAGTCCGTCACTGGCCACAGGGAGGAGGGAGGAGGGTGAATCCTGTTCCCTCATTGAGGGTTTGCTCGTGCAAGAAAAGGGATGATGAAAGTGTGAGCGTCTCAATCAATTGCATTTGCACGCGAAAGAAAGGAGTGTTTTGTGAGCGACGGAGTGTAAAGGCATCCTATGCACAGGTAAATGCTAGTCTATAGTAGTACTAATTACCGTGTTTGAGTTTGTTCCCTTTCTCCTTTTTTTTTTTTTTTTAATTTTAAAATACTCATTCTCGGTATAAATAGGCAGAGGTAAAAATCGAAATCCCGACATTTAAGTGACTCGCCTTATACATTAATCGCTGAGACAGTAGCTCGTTCCTCTTTCTCCTTCCCATTGTGACTTGCAATTTGTCATGGGGAATCATTTTGAGTTTTTTGTGGACCCATCTCATTATTTTTCTTGCCTCAATTCCAATATTATATATATATATATATTATAAAGTATTTTTACCCCTAGGTTTTGGGTCAGCACAGGCAAAATTTAGGCTAATCATTAAACCTACAAAAAAAGAGAGAGGCAAATATAGCATATTATGTCAAAGATAAAAAGGATTGTCTTTTTGTTCCCTTTTTACTAATGTTTGCTATTGTTCTAACTTCTAACGTTTGATTTGCATATTGATAGAGATATTGATGAAGCTCACTTTCACATGGCAAATTTGGATTAGACATACTTGAATCCAATAGAAATATGAGCATGTAAGGAAATGTTTACGGTTAACACTTTTGAAGATTTAAAATATCAGACACTATCGAATAATAAAAAGATTTCAAAGATTTTGAGTTGAGTCTAGATCTAAATCGGACACGCCAAATACCTTATAATATAACGTTTCACACTCGATCACTGTCATTTGACTTTCAACCCTTTTTTTAGTTTTTCTTTCGAAAATAATATGTGAATTATATTGTCAAAATTCTCACTTATTAAAAGTCTTGTTTTTTTCTTGGGCATAAATAATATAAAAATTAGAATTCCACTGTAGGAAATTAGGAATAATGTACAACACGTTTGAAAGATTGCGGGATCAACTCGATTCAACGGATTATGGATCACGATTTTATTTGGGCTTTACTTTTAATCTGCCCGTAAAATGGGCCTAATTTACCGTTCTCTTTTATCTAATTGTGGCCCAACGCGGCCTCCTAAAAAAATTCCGGGTGGCGTCAATGACGCAGCGCCAGCTTTTATTTCCCAGTCGATGCGCCGGCGGGAGAAGGAGAGAACGGAATTCTAGACGGACAGTGCCGGCCATGGATGTGTACTCGTGGTTCCGACGCAGTCTATCGCGAAGTCGAAAGTCCCCCATACCCATCGCTACCACCGCCAACAATGACAACACCCGTGGTAAGGAAGACGAGGAACGATTCTATGGAATCACCGACGAATTGATCGAGTTCGTCAAGTCCTTCACGCTCGATACGTTCAGGAACTTTCCTGTTCCAGGTACCTCTATTGTTCGTGCTTTCAAGTTCTGGTATTGGAATATTGGATAGTCGTACTCGTACGCTGGTGATTTTGTAGTGTTACAATGAATGTGAAGTGAAATTTGATAAATTGGAGCTCGTTTTGTGTTTGCTTGCTGTTTCAGATGCAGATGAAGAAGAAGGAGGAATTAGAAGGACGGGTACGGGTGGTGTTGGCTTTTCTGGAAACGCCAGCGATGATCTATCTGAGTGGCAAGAACGACATGCTGTGCTTATCCTTTCCAAAGTCAAGGTTTTGTTTGGATTATGCCATTGTGAAGTTTCATTATCAGTTTTTAGAGTACTTTCTTTGCTACAAGTTAGTTTTTTGAGTTGTCATCTGCTTGTTTGTCTCGTTTTGCTATGATAATCTCCTAATTAGCTTTGTAAGGAATTGGTTATACTGTATGAGATCCAATATGAACAACTCAATTCCTTGGAATTATAATCTGGATTTGTCCCTGATTATAAACAGCATCGTTTTTCATTGATTCCAGGAACTGTCACAACTGAGGTTTAGGTTATGCCCCGGGTTGTTGAAGGAGCAACAATTTTGGAGAATTTATTTTACTCTAGTTTGGAATTATGTGGCTGAGTAAGTTTTGTTGTTTCAAGTTGATTCTTTAGAATCTGTTTATATTCTGTATTTTCTTCTTATGTTGTTGCAAACCAGAGCTAAAATGAAGGTCTATGATGTTGTGTGCCTTCAAACTTCTTGAAATTGAGTTACCCTGTGGATGAGTACAGTTTTCATGGTATAGAAAATCATGAAAGACTTTCATCAATGAATATTGATCTTTTTTTCCTTGAAAGTTAGATTCCAGCTGAAATAAGGTGAAATCGTGGCACTGGCAACATAAGAAATAACTTGTAATAAATTTTGTTGTTTTTCCCTTTTGTTTCGACTTAGCTATTGTAATATAGTTTCTGGGCTTCTCGGTCAGTTTCTGTCAAACTTCAGCATGACTGCAAATGATCGTTTATTGTCTGTATAGCTTCCCCCGAAAGTTGATGGATGTTTGATCTTTTACTTGAGAAGAGCCAATTATATTTTTGTCCTTTTAAAGCCAATAATGTTCATCCATAGTTCCTGTTAAACCTGCTAAATTCTAACTGTTCTCTTTGTCTCTCTCCATCTCCATGCATATGATGTGGTTTCTCATGTCAATAATCAGATATGAGCTGCATGCTGTACGTTTAGCTAAACTCAAGCAAATAAGAGAGGGAAATGAAACACAAACTGCATCAAATGGATTTGAAGTAGAAATGTCAGAGTCAAAGCCGACACCACCTCTAGGTAGTGCAGCTTCACTGGAGTGAACTGAAATCTAACAGAAAACACCTCTTAAACAGGTAAGATTCCCTCTTACATTCACAGAGAATTTTCCATGCGGTTTTGTTTATAGATTATTTGTGTTTTATTTGATCAAGAATCGCAGAATCTGATTGCCCATATTTAGTCAATCCTGTTTGCCATTATCATTCTTTTTGTTGAAATCTATTAAAAAAGGAACGATAATAGCCAACAGGACTGTTGATGGTGAACCCATTTTCGGAATTTTAGAACTGTATTTGGCTTTAATTTGCAGACCAAGATCAGCTGATCAGCATTCACGCCGAAACTGTATCTGTATAGCTATCTGATGAAGATGAGTTTTATGTTTAAAGCTTCCAGTTCATCTGTTGTACCAAGGAAGGTTCATCTGTTGTACCAAGGAAGGCAACAAATTTCTTCTGTATACTGCCTTTTCAGTGTGTTTACTTTTATTTATTAGGCTCATGGCTCAGCGCTCATGGGCAGGTAGGAGCTTCCTTGATAAAACGATCTTTCTTCTGGTACATAATAACTTGTAATATAACTTTTTCCCCATTGATATTTGATTCACATGATTTTATTGTTAGAAAGTGTTTCTGTATTTCCCTTTCTTCTCTAATGTTTGATGGCACATGAGAATTAGAAGAAGAACAAGAACAAGAACAAGAACAAGAAGAATCCAAACACCAACTAAAAAATAAGGGGGGACATGAAAGAGGACAAGATGGTCTGATCTGATCTATTTTCTTCCATCTAATCCTCTCTTATGTGTTATGGTTTCTTGGCCCTCATTATGTTTACAGAGACACACATGGAAAGCCACTGAATTGTGCAGTCAGTCACCGAGTCACATCTCACATGGGCGGATGGACTGTGGTTACTCCTGAAGCACTCTTCAATTACCGTTTGGCTAAACTTCTGCTGCTGCTCTGCGCTAAATGTGCAGCCTGCAGCGGTCGGGGTAAGTTGAACAGTGCTATTTTACCTCCCAAATTGCCATTTCCTTTTAACCGTACCTGGCTGTCTTAGGAAGAAACATCAGTTGGTGGTGAGCTTGAACAACCAATATAAATTGCACAGGGAGAGAAACCTGGAAAGCCCTGCAGGATTCGTACAGCATAATCTGAAAGACTTTAATAGATTGCAGCATACATGGTGAGAACTGAGACCCCTCATTGCACTGATTTCTTAACTTGTACTATATTGTCTTGAGACAAAGTAATCAAGCAAGCTGAATTCTATGTTTGGGCAGATAGGACCAAGATGTCCAAAACCTCTTAAAAAAAAGGTATGTAGTACTGTACTTAATCTGAACAAAGTAGTAGTTGAAATTGTTGATGAATCCATGAAAGTCCTTTGTTTATGTCCAAAAGTGTTTTTAGGAGCCCAAGATGATTGGTGGAGGGACCATACATACGCGGCCCATCACTTGGTTTTATGCAAAAATGCACATTCTTTGTGGCATTATTATAATAATGTTTGTTGGTTTGGGTTGAGGGATTGAGGGCTTGAGGTTGAGGAGGGTAGGTGGTGTTTGATTTGAAGTCATGAATTGTAGGTTTAGTCAAGAAAAGTGATGATAGAGGAGGGAGACGAGAGCATGATATCCTGTCCCTGCCTTGTTCCCCACCATGTACGAACCACATTTCTCCAGGTTAGTATTTCCTTTTTACCTTTGCCTGAAAACAATATCTCATTATTTATCATGTATCACTATAAAAATAACGACATTGTTTTGATAGGACACGGGATTAGAAAAGGTGGGGGTGGGATAATCTTGTGTCTCGCCCGCGCACTTTCTATCACCAGCATTTGGTGTTGAATATGGTAGTGGAAAAGAATAATTAAAGGAATGAGCTTTTGAAAGAAACTGAGTGGGTTATGCATGAAAGTAAGAAGATTAGGAAATGATTAAAAGGCACTAAAGACGAAACAAAAAGATAAACAAAATTGGTATCACGGAGAGGATAATCATTTTTTATCTGTACGATTTCCCTTCACGTGTGAATAGTAGTAGCAGTAGTAATAGAAAAGAAGAGCTACTCTTACGCTGTTGTAAAGAAGAGAAAGGGGAAATTGGGAAGGATGCAACAACATTCATTAAATGCGAGGAAGAAGAGAAAGAACCAAACATGTCTAGCCTAACTGGCAAAAACATGTGAGGTACCATTTACCGCAGCGGGAGGTCCTGGGTTCGAGTCCGGCGGACAACAACTTAAGGGGACTTTCCCTGCAAAATTTAAGGGGTTGACGGGGTTCGAATCTGGGCTTCCCGTTAGCACCCTTTAACCAAACATGTCTAGCCTAACTGGCAAAAACATGTGAGGTACCATTTACCGCAGCGGGAGGTCCTGGGTTCGAGTCCGGCGGACAACAACTTAAGGGGACTTTCCCTGCAAAATTTAAGGGGTTGACGGGGTTCGAATCTGGGCTTCCCGTTAGCACCCTTTTAGCCCCCAGGGGCTTAGCTCAGTTGGTAACTTGGCAGCAGATTGCAGCCAAGGACGCAGGATCGAGCCCTGGCAGCCGCAGTGTGGGATTTTCATCCCCCAATGTGGGGGGTGGATCCTTGTGGGTACCAGGCACTGGTCCTCCTGCCAAGGTTACCGCTGAATCACCCTGATTTACCTCTCACACGAGGCTCATGGGGCTGGGCGGTGTGGGCCCTGCGGGCGAGGGATATCGCCTTTTGCAGCCGAGGAAGAAGAGAAAGAATATGGGGACAAAATCCTTCAAACTCCATGGGTCTATCACACTGGCATTGAAAGTTCTGACAAGTCTACCTGAATCCCCCCCCCCCCCCATTTGTATTTGTATTTGTATTTGTATTTGTATTGATTGGATCCTCCTCATCCTCTATTTCTTTAGCTAACTAGTAGTAATACACAAGCGTCCAAAAGAGAGCGAACGAAACAAGACCTTCTTTCTTTCATTACTGCTTCAAAATTGCACCATTTCCCTCTGCTCAAAATCAACCATCAATCATCAATCATCAATCATCATACCCATTACTAGTTGCATGCAGAAAGTAATTAGTATTTTGCTATGTTTCCACACGACTGTCACTCTGTTTTCCGCCCTATCAAGTTTCAAGGGAATCAAATCCAACTTTAACACAAAGCCAAAACTGTGTCAAAGTTCATATAACTCGAAACATAACTCATTATATAGTGAAACATAACTCATTATATAATGAAGAGGATGAACGTATGATGTTTTTTTGTCTCTGCTCAGTGCTCATCAACGGACTGAACAGTAGTATAAAACAGCATGAATATGGACGGGTGAGGAGCTTTAATCTTGTTAAATTAGGACAGTTTTTTGCAGGATAAGTGAACAGATTTTCCTCTTATCCTTCTTCCGACAAGACAAATAAAACAACATTTGGACAAGGGACCATGATATTTCAAAACAAACACGTTCGTTCATTCGTTCCTGTAAAACCTAAAAATCTTCAAATCTTTGCATTTTCGACCAGACTCTATCACAGAGCTACTACTAACACAGTTAACACTTTTTCTTCTGCCAAATCTACCTCCCACTGTTACTGTTAGTCATCATCCTCCACTTCCACTAGCTCTACTTTTATGTTACAAATCTCCACTAAAATTACACGTCTATTCTTTCTGAAACAAGTCATCTTCTTCCTCTAATTGGAAATAAATTAGCTTCTTTTACTTCCAGATTTATCAACAACTGATCAAATCCAAAGCTCAGGTGCTCAGGGTTCCACTCTCACCCACTCGTACCTTCCCGGGAGGGGCACGTCATTCACAATATCAAAGTTATACCTGCAAATATCTGTCTCATAAGTAACAACGCCAACAATGTCTCATATAATGCGAGACCGGAAAATAACTTTGCTGCAAAATAGACCGTCAAAATGTTACCTGTCCAAAAACTGTTGCTGCTGTTGCTGATCTGCACGGGCAAAGAATTCCTCTATCTCGGAGGTTGAAGGAATATTTTCCAGAGCCACACTTCGGTTTCTTCGATTCCCCGCACTGACTGCCCTTGGCCTCGTAGAAGATCCAGGAGTTACCATATCCACATCCCTTATCAAGCTACAGGGCGTACTTTCACGGGTGCTCCTGCAACAAAAGGGCTATATTCATCAACATACTGCTGCCTCAAAGCACTCTCATTCAAGCTACTAAAAACCATTGCATGTATGACGATTCTCAATCACAGCACACAGAAACTAATAAAGACATTTTCCCAAATACCATCTGACACCATGAAAAAACGAGTTGACGTGAAGTTCTTGCCATTGTCTTCTTAGCAATAGAGCTAATTTCTGAAACATTTTCAAGACCAACAAACACAAACACAGAAAAAGAAATACGCATTCATGCGGGGAGGCGCTTTCAAAGTATAAATCCACTAGCATAGTTTTCACCATCTAATGATGGAAGCAAATAACAGTTGAGCAAAGATTTACTTGCCCTTCTTTGCTTAAAATGGTCCAGTGAACATCAATGCTTATACTGGGTAAAGCATAAAGCCTATTAGCAGCAGCATGGCCAACTTAAATTCAAGCCAGTAGCCACTGAAACATCATGAAACTAGTACTTTTGCTTCCTAATTTCCTGAAGAAAACTCCAACACACACAAATTAAATACTGTAAAAGAACACAACTTCAATCTCCCACTTCTAAAATATTCGAAAAAATTTCATCCCAAAGACATTTGCACATGTTCTATGTTCTACTCACACATTTTATAAATTCCTCAGAGAATACCACAAGACTTGGATTCAGCCTACAACTGAATAGGTGGAAGTTAACAGAGTTGAAGAAGCAGTATAGACAATTTTATTAGAAAACCACCATTCATTTTTATTGCCACATCAACATAAGATAGAGGACCACCTCAACTGGCCAAAGTGTTTATGAGCTACAGAACAACTTATCAAACTTATACCATGTTTTAAGATAAAACCTTAGTACATGGCATATGACAAACTTCACCATGAAGCCTCTCAAAGTAAAAGTCATGGAAATCCCTTCAATCATACATCTTTCGGATAGTGTCCAGATTCATACCAACCGAATGCCAAATTTAGCATCAACACAAGCGATAAAGCACATTTCTGCGCCAAGTAAATTATGGCAAAATGCAGATAATAACAGGGGACAAGAGACCAAGAAGAAGGAACCACATGCACAAAAATTGACGGCACCCTAAAGGAAAACTAAGCTGTATAATGAAAACCCAAAATAGCATAAGCTATAAGTAAAGTTTTATGAGATTTACTATCGAGCAGACAAATTATGTGTGCTGCAGCAGGGAAAGAATACCATGCATATGCTCAAAACAATCAACCGCATGCTACTTCACTCGTGTATAAACAAGCTTAGAAACACCCTACCCTTCTTTCTTTCATACTTCAAATTGAAGAGGGAAAAAAAAAAGAATAATAACACATCCCAGAAATGGACCGAGAATTAAGCCCTCGTTTTGCCCTTTTGGTGAAACGGGGTACCTCAAATCAAAGGAACAGAATAAACAAAACCTTGAGGCCCGAGAAAAACTCCTTTCTTCACTATCCCTCTCTCTGTGTGAGTCTCTATATCAAGAAATAGTACGACTTCACCGCAGCTCCGTCTCTCCCGCCAAAAAATAAAGACTAATATTTACCAAAGAATGACAAAAAGGGGCAAAATTTTAAAAACCACATGCAACAAAAAAACGCAATTTCTTTTATCACGAAAAAACAGGAAAAGGAAAAGGAAAAGTGGGCATGGCTATTTCATCGGTAAAATTACCTTTCCCTGTGTTCAAAACCCAAACTGTTTTCTCCAAATGAACCCTCAACGCCCATATCATGGTCCTGCCCAATTTCGTCAACTAATCTACTTCCGAAGCAACCGTATTCCTTCTTGTTCCTGGTAATTGAGCCCGAATTCTCAAAAGAATCAGCCCTGACATTGGAATTAGACCTAGGGTTAGGTTTAATTTCCGATTCCGATTGGGAATAATCATTCCGAGAAGTGGGTTTCTCGGCCCTCGGCTTCAAACAGGAGGGCTTCTCGAGCCGGCGCGAGCGCAGTTGCAGGTAACAAGAGGAGTCGGAGGAAGCATTCACGGAGGCTGGCGGAGCTGGAGAGGAGGGAGATGATTGCAGGCGCTGGAGAGCCAAAGTCCTGGCCCGAGTCCGAACTCCGAGAGTGGCCTGCGAAACTTCCATCACCGCAACGTCGGCAGAAATTTTAGCCTTCCGCATGTACTTACCCATCTTTATCCTCACTCCTTGTCCCTTATATCTTTCGAACTCAGGCTTCAAAAGGGAATAGATATCACCTGTGTATCATTCGGTGAATCAGAAATTCCTGGCCAGGAGGTGGAGATAGACGGTGGGAGGAGGACGGAGGAGGAAGGGCGGTGGGAGAATTTGTGAGCAGAGAAGAGAAGGAGAGAGAGAGGAGGGAAAATGAAAAGGGAGGCAAAAAAAAATGGAGTAGCCTTTAATTTGTAAAAAATGCAGAGTTAGGGTTGGTGCCGTTGGGGTTATAGGGACACTCTCGACTCGACACTGTTACGCTTACACCTGCCCTCCGTTCCGTTTTTCCCCTTCTTTTTTTTTACGTTTAGCCCTCATGAACTCTAAAATTTCGTTAAACCATCAACACTTTCTAGACCTTCAAATTTTTGGTAAAAACTTGTATTCCGCCGGTCAAACAATTCGAAGCGCACCTCTTTCTTTTTTGGAAATATACAATTTTTTTTTTTAAATACTCGAGTATCGAGTATAGTTTCAAAATTATTGCATATATGTTATGAAATATTGTATATCTAATACTTTAATGGCAAAAATATTGCATGTTGAATTGTCATACGGTTTGACAGAAAACTCTTTATACATATTGCATGTTGAATCGTTATACGGTCTGACTGAAAACTATTTTTACAATGTTTTGCCACAAAAAAAAAAAAAAAAAATCCTTGAGTTTTGAGTTTAATTTTTTGGCTCACAAAGGAGAAATTATAATTTTACCAAACCATATGAGGTAATTGTTGTATTATTATCCAGCCAAGGGGGTCATCGTAATTTATAAAACCTCAATATTCATTTAGTAGTTTTCACAAATCTCGATAAATAGACATAGTTTACGGTATATTTCTTCGCCCACAGAAATCTTACTCAGGAAAAAATAAAATAAAATTGAATTATCTAGTAAGACTTGAAGCATTTAAGGTCTTATCCTACCAAGCTGTGGTCATGCTGGTGTAATTAATTGTAATTACTATGTAAAGAAATTATATTTATATGGAAGGCTTAATTATACTAGTAGATACCAAAAGTTTTTTAGATAAGAATAATCATCATAATTCCGTCCGGATGCAGATTTAGATTATAGTTACAAAATTTTGAAAATAAACCTTCTTTATTTATTTATGGAAAAAAAAAAGTACTACAAAAAATAAAAATAAAAACCACATTTGTTGCATTTTTGTTTGTGATGAAAATTGAAATGAAACGGTGTTTGTGCACCGTTTACGCGAGTGAAAGTAATCACCAAAGTGACCCTTTTTTCCGTTGGTCGTCACATTATTATTATTATTATTATTTTTTTAACTTGTCACATTAATTTCATTTAGTCTCCAAATCTTTTTCTTTTTTCTTTTTTTTCATTTTTCAACATATTATGTTACCAATTTTATTATAACAATTTCTTTTTTGAAGAAAACAAAATCAAACAAATACTCCATCGATTCCATTAGAAGAGTCTACTTTAACAAATGTGTAATTTATTATGAATGTTAAGATACAACACCTAAAATAACTAAATAAAGGTTAAGTATGGGCTAATTGTGGATCGCGCACATGATTGTATTAGTAAGATATGATAAGTAAAATATTTGAAAGTGAACTATTTCTATTAGAACAAAAAATATTTTTCAAAATAAACTATTCTAATAGAACGGAGGAAATAATAATAATAACAACATCTACCTCTATGAATTTTAATGAAATCATAAACATCCCCCAACTTGTTTTGTAACTACAACCATTCCTGAATTGCTATACTTTTTTCAAGATACTCACTCATGTCGATATTACAAAGTGAAATTCTTTTATAAAAAAGATAAAGTAATAAATAGGTTCACGAAATTTAAATTCAAAATTTTCCAAGATACTCCCTGGCCATATGTTCTTAAATTAGTGTTCTCTTGAAGACGAGTAATTTAAAACAAAAAAGAAAAAAGAGATGAGTAATTTATTCTTTTACCATATTTATATTTTATGGTTTAACTACATATTAAATGATAATTTTGTGTAACACGTGTATGTGAAAATACGATATACTTTATTCATCCCACTTAAAAAGTTCACTTTTTTTTAAAAAAATTATTGTCTCGTTAAAATAGTATATTTTGAATTTTTTTACATTACATTCCCTTACTAATATAATAACGTGTGGTTCATAATGAACATGTACTTATAACGTATGGATATAAGTGAAAAATATAGTGTCAAATTACTTATTTTAGGTATTGTAACTCACAACTCTTAATAAGTTATACATTTTTTTAAAGTGAATAAGTGAAGTGAGTAACTACTAGGAGTACTATTAAATGAGATAATTTATATAAGGAATAAAATTGAGATTCTTTAGATTGTTGGTATTGAAATTTGTAAATGAACACTTGTTCTCTGTGTATCTCCGTAGAGATTGACACACAAACTAGGGAGGAGACCAGTAAGTAAAATTGACAATATTGAAACTTTTTGCAGTGAAACGCGTGAAGGGAATTATCATAGAACATAACCAGTATTTAATAAATTTTAAAAAAATCTCTAAAGCGACATTTATTTGAAAACATAGAGAGTAACAAATTGGTTTACAAGAATGAAGTTCATTTCTTTGCTCTAATAGGGTGAGGGAGTAACAAATTGGTTCACAAAAATGAAGTTCCTCTCTTTGCTCCAATGGAGGAATGTGTAATTTCACCAAAACTCAAGAAAGTAAATGTAATTGTCAAAAACCTTAAGTGACATTTGTAATTTTATCAAAACTCGAGAGAAATAAAAATATATATCTTAATAGCCCCCAAACAATACCCTAATAAGGGAAGTGTTATTTGGAAGAACAACTTAAAAGATTATAGGCTTAAAATGACAAAACTAACAATGTTCTAATATTGGAGAAAATACTCTAAACATCTCACAAAAATCGGAACTCTCCATCGGTTATGCTCTCCATCGATTATGCAAATTTTTGTCCAACGCTTTTGCAATTCTCTGGCGGTCGGCCGCAGTTGAAGGGAAACTATCCCGAGGTTATGCAATTTTCCCGAGGTTCTCTTGTTTGAGCACCTTGCTGGAAGCTTGAAGCCATCGATCTTGCTTTGAGCATCGGATCTAAATAGACATCGGTCACAACTTGAACCTCGAAAGTGAATTCCGGTTTTTTTTTTTTTTTTTTTTTTTTCCCCTAAACCTCCGCCACAGGCTGGCGGAGATTTTCTAAACCTCTGCCAACGGCTGGTGGATGTTTTCTCAACCTCCGCCAACAGCTGGCGGATGTTTTCTACACCTCTGCCACTGGCCGGGCGGAGGTGTAGAAAATCTCCGTGAAAAGAAATTAAAAAAATTGAAGGAGGAAAACCTTTGCCATCCTGGTTTTCTACACCTCCACCACAGGCTGACGAATGTTGAAGAAAACCTTCGCCAGCCAAAAGGCGGAGAAGATGAACCAGATCCAGCCGTTCATCTTCTCCGACTTTGGTGTAGTGTTTCGCCTGAAAACTTCATATCCATCGATTTCAGGTGGAAGCAACTGGATCTGGAATGTTTCATCAGAGGCTGTGAAGAAGATGACCAACGGATGGTGGTTCTGCAAGGAGGACAGAGGCGCCATCCGCTAGCCTATGGCGGTGGAAGTTAGCTTTTCGGTGAAAGATATATTTGTGTAAATACGCAGTAACCGTTTTACTAACATTCCCTTATGAAAAGTTTATTTTACTCTTTAGATAAAAAAAATACCGTATAATATTTGATTTTATAGTCACGAGTATGATTCACATTACACGGTATGTAAATAATCTACACATTTTTTTAAAATGGAATAAAATTTTGCAAAAATACCACCCTTAGTGGCGGTATTTCAGAAAATACCGCCCACTGTTGACGGTATTCCCAGTAATACCGCCCACAAAAAACAGTATTTTCTGGCCACAAATGGCAATATTTTTCCAATGTTCCTATAAATAGTGTGAAATTTTATGAATTTTTTTTTTTTTAATACTTAAGGATAAAATAAACTTTTAACAGGAGAATGTTACTGCGTTTAGTAAAACGATTACTGCGTTTAGTATGCCTCTTTTTTGTATTTACACTTTTTAACTAATTCCTACAAATAATAAAATGATTAATATAATACACATATTCCTGCAGCCACAGAGCTTTCACATATGCTCTACTAAGTAGACTGGCTTCTGCTTCTGCAAAAGCTGCACATATTCAAGAGATTATTCCTGTTGAATTTGATCGATTTATACTTTTGAGGTTTTTGCAGGCATGTTTTCAAACCAAAACTCATCAGTGAAAGACACAATGAAAAAAGTCTGGAAATCTTTTGCATTTGAACAACTATGAAGATCCAAGAAGCCATTACACTTTCAGGTACTTCTAATGTACTTCTTACTGCTAACTAAGGACTAACTAACCACACCACAGGTTAGTTTTATGTTTACATACCTATATTATCACTAAAATCCCAGATCTACTTCTCTTTCCAGTTTTTCCCCCCCTCTAAAACTAGCATAGTTTACATGGACTAAATCAACCTCTTTCTTCCAAGTTAATCACCATTAGTATCATCAGTCGAGGATTAGGTAAAAACCGAGAGTCCTGTTTACCGTCTACTGGTTTACTCTAACCCATTCATATCGTCCAGGTAAGGGAACATCGTTACTGATGTCAAAGTTATACCTGCAATGAACCCTTTGGTTAATGAACACCATCATGCTACTAAGGATTTTATCAAAACTGCAGAGTAAAAACAGGATTTGAGCACCATACTTGTCAATGAACTGACACTGCTGTTGCTGCTCTGAACGAGCGAAAAATTCCTCTATCTCAGCTGTTGAAGGGGCATTTCTGTTAACTGCATTTCCATTCCTTCGATCCACTGCTGCAGCACTTACAGTCGGCCTTCGCCTTGTAGAAGAGCCGGGGGTTGCAACCGCAGCGCCCGGATCCCTCATCAAGCTACAAGGTGTACTTTCCCGGGTGCTTCTGCAAAACAGAGAAGAAAGAACCAAATTCAGTGAATTCCTTGGCAGATTTTCACCAGAGAGGAAATCTACCAGCAAAATTATAGGGCCCCCCCTCCCAGACAATTTCATCACCCCATTGTACATTGTCATTCTAAAGACCACACCAAACTAGCAGAAACGCTGTCCACCGACAACCACCTTAGCACCTTTTTACCCCAAGAAACATAACATTAGTTCTTGCCATTTGTGTTTGTATAGGAACTAGGAAGTAGCATAAGCAGGGAGTCCAGTACTTTACATGTACATAATAACATCTTACCACATAAGACGGAAACAAAATATAGTTGCAAAAAAAGGTTACTTTCTTCATGGTAGAAAAGAAAAGCACCAAAAAGGAACATCATAGATTGTCCCCGTTGTACCATGAAAATTAAAGCCAACATGAGTTTAGTGCAACACTGAAGAGCTAAGGTGAAATCCCTTCAAAAACCACAGCACAACAATTTCCAAAGTGAAATCAAAGAAAGTATTGCCATTTTCAAAGTGCTCTTAAAATAATGCTCTGCTGCATTATTTGTTAGCCATCTCTGGTCTCCTCCATTACATATCCTTTCAACCCTGAACTGAAAGCATTTAAACAGTAGCCCTTAAATGTCGGGAAAAACTTAAAAACTTGTCCGGCTATAAATATGTGGGGGCAACCAGTGCTATCAAAACCAAGTTTATTAATTGCATCAGAAGCCCAGCTAACTGGAAACCAATATGCACAAACAGCAAAACACCATTTCAAGGGATATCAAGAAATGGCTGAAATACACATTTTTAATGAGCAATTTACACCACCAAAATTTCTGAGAGGATGGAGAGATTCTTATTTATGAGAATGGGGAGGACAGTGTCCCTACGTTAAAAGAACAAAATCAAATTTTTCTAAAGGATGCTGCCAAATTTTACGAAAAAATGGACTCATTATATTCCATGGCTGAAAGGGACCAAAGCTTATATCATTGGAGAAAATAGATGAGTAATAATGCTTTCCTTTGATGGTAGTAAGCCTAAAAAATGGTAGTAAATGAAAATCAACAGTCCCGAAAAAAGGAAAACCAAACGAAAACAACCAGTCCCATAAAAGGAAAACTGAAAGCAAACCCTTTTCCAGCCAAGATGAAAGTGAGAGTTTTCTCAAAGGCTTCTTTCAATAGAATCAAAAGGAACATAAACAAAAGCCCCAAAAATTTCCCTCTTTCTCGATAAAGTACGGGAAAAAAAAAAAGAAAAAAAAAAGAAGAGAAAGTAAATGCATACAGTACAAAATTTTTTGTTCAGTATCCCTTTTCCTTTTCCCTTTCCCACCCTAGCTTCCGAAACGTCAAGATTTCGCCTCCTTTTGGCCTTGTAGCCCTCAAACAAAAGCATCATCAAAAATCATTTTTGATGAGTAAAATGGAACAGAAAAACAAAAACTCACACCCCATATCTGCAATTAACAAGCAAACTCGGCTGAAATTTTAAGAAAAGGGTTACGAATTTTAATTCATAAAAAATTAAAAAAAAATTACCTCTCTCTGGGTTCAAAGTCCAAATTATTTTCCCCAAAAGAAGCCTCAACACCCAAATCACACCCATTCTCAAAACACCGCTCTTCTTTTCTAGCTCGGCTGATTGAGCCCGAGTCGTCGGAGCCCGAATTCACAGAATCAGTCGCTCTGAGCCTAGAACCCGACCTGGGCCCGCACCTTTTTTCAGATTCTTGCTGCCAATTCCCCTCCGGCGAACTGATTTTAACACCGTCGGACTTCATAGCCGAGGCCTTCACAAGCCGCCGGGACCGAAGCTGAAGATAGCAGGACGAGTCAGGGACGTTGGAGGAGGACTGAAGGCGTTGGAGGGCCAAAGTTTTAGCCCGAGTGCGGACTCCCAGAGACTGCGAAACCTCCATTACAGCAACGTCTTCCGAGAGCTTAGCCTTCCTCATGTATCGCCCCATTTTTTTCTCCGATTGAAAATTGAAAATCAGTGAATTTAGAGAGCAGATTTCATATAGAAAATGGCAGAGGGAAAATTTGGGAGAGAAGGGAAAGAAAGGAGAGGGAGGAAGAAAGAGGAGACCTTTTTATTGGAAAGTACGGAGAAATATTATATTAACGGAACGGAAAAATAGCATTAGGGTCGGTTTTGAACCAAATTATAGGTTAGGACTCATTTATTTTTGTCGGAAAAAATAATAATAATAAATTTATTTTAAAATAATAAAAAATAAAAAAAAATACTTCATTCATCCCACTTAAAGAGTCTACTTTCAAAAAAAATTTTGTCTCATTTAAATAGTTCACTTTGAATTTATTTATATTACATATTCTTACTAATAAAATAATGTGTGGTTCACAATTACTTATTTTAGGTGTTGTACCTCACAACCCATAATAAGTTGTACATATTTCAAAGTGAACTCTTTAAGTAGGACGGAGGGAGTAGTATTTTCACGTATTTTAAATTAAAAACTTGTGTACGACGGTGTCACCATGCACATATCGAATTTAGTCTATGATATATCGTGGTTTTGAAATCACATGTAACGGAATTGGATTTAGGACATGATATTCGCATATTGAGTTTAGTTTCTGATGTTTTGAATTTTAGTGTAGTTGTTTATGTATAACGATTATGAGTTTAGTTAATGAAATATATGATATCACGTTTAGCTTATGACGGATTCGCGTATTGAGTTTAGTTTATGGTGTATAGAGTTTAGCCTATAATATATTGCGGTTATGCTAAAGCACAACTACTGCCTATAGTAAAAAGAACACGCCCATCTAATTTAACATTTTACGTGTCGCGCACATCAAACCATCAAACTCATCTTAATTAAATGTCAGGATATATATTGAGAATACTAGCTAACCAATGTTAAAAAGTAGGGGGTGTCAAACGGGCGGGTTGGACGGGTATTAAATGGGTGTTAAGTTAATGGGTAATGAGTACCCATTATCCACTCAATTAATGGTTTTAACTCAAATGGGTAATGGGTAGTTATGGGTACCCATAATACCCATTATACAAAAATATAAGGCTTATTTAATAGTTTATTAATAAAAAAAATTTTAATTTTTTTTTTAATTTCATTTTAATTTTTTTTAAAGTGAATTTTAATTCTTTGAATATATTCTAAAATTTGAAATATTAAACTTTATATACTTTTATATTTAATTGTATGTAATTTTTTTGTCGAAACACAATTTTTAATTTTTTTATATTTATATAAACTCGTGCATGCCCCGACACCGAAACTGGGCCCGAGGCCTAAAACTGATCTCGAGGCCCAAAACTGGGCCCGCCCCGAAATCGGTCAAAAACTGGGCCCGAACTGAGCCGGCCCGGCCCGGCCCAGCCCAAACCCGAACGAATTTTGAATTAGTATTATAAGTAGGTAATTTAAAAATATTATAAAAAAATAAATGAAAAAAAACGTAAAGTAATTGTAGGACACGAAAAATAAAGAAAAAGAAAAAATAAGTTTGAAGAAAAAAATAAAATGAGCACACTAAATTATGTGAGTTGTTGGTTTTTTTTTTTTATACTTTTAAGGATAATTGTGGATGAGTATTTTTGATACCCATGATGGGCGGATTTTAGGGTACCCAATGGGTTATCCTAAATCCGCCCATTACATATTTAGCCCAAGCCTACCCAACCCATTATTTTTTAAAGTGGGTTTTATTGGGTTAATACCCAATGAGTTTGGACGGTTTTTGGGTTAGTGGGTTTTTTTGTCACCCCTATTAAAAAGACAACAAAAAAAAAAAACAAAACCAAAGTCCTCTTTGTTTTTTTCGTTTTTGTTTGTATTTTTTTGTTTTAATCGTATATTTAATGTATTATAGTAATTTTTAATACAAATTTTATCAATTAACTAAACATTTATTTTAATACAGTTTTTGTACTAAAAAATTTTGTACTCAAAATATGTTCTTAAAATCATGTCAAAACGAACAACGGCACCAACAAAAACAAGTAGTTTGAAATATTTTTCTAATATGAAAAAAAGATTAGAGGAGTATGAAGAACAACGGAAAGGTCTCCCGCCAATATGCATTGGGTTGCGTTAATTAAAAACAACAGTTTCAGTGTAATTTAATCCATACTAATAACTAGTCAAAGGTTAGTTCTAACTGCTAAGGTTGTTCCCTCCCAAGGAGCTTTTATTAAACTAAATTAATACTTCTAACTTTCATAAAAACTGCATTATTACTCCATAAATTTATATTAACCCTCAATAACCAAAAATTATCTATAAATTCTATAATTGTGTAAATTATTATTATTTTTTATTTTATTTTTGTCGAAAGTGTGAATACAGAAGAACTTTATGAATACTCTATACAATATCGCAATTTATAATAAAATAACAAAATAATTAATTGCCCATTTAATTGTATGTTCTTAAAAACACTATTTTAAAAAAATGATTCAAATTCTTCCTGTTTGACACGAATTAAAAAGGCCAAAAAACAATAAGAAGAATATAGAGGATATTCTGTCATTTGGATATACTTCACCCGAGTATTCGAAAATTAAATTAGAAAAATACAAAAAGGCATATTCTTTTTCTTATACCATTTTAATATTATTTTATTTGTCGTGTTTGCTATATAAAATATAAACTACAACAACTAAAATAAATGTCGTGACATATTTTTGTCTCATGTGTAATTACTTTATAAATAGATCAATTAATTGTGAACCACGCATTGTTATATTATTAAATGATATCAAAAGTGGAAAAAAAAAACATAATTTTTTTTTTGGGTAACGTAAATAATAATAATAATAATAATAATAATAATAATAATAATTCATTGAGACAGGTTATATACATATATATATAAACATGACTCCATACTTACTCATTATGTGTCAATACTCAATAAAAAAAATCTCAATTAAAATGTAATAAAATAAATGGTGTTAGATTGATTGTTTTATATGTTATAATTTGACATTTATAATAAATTGTACGTTCGTTAAAGTGGACTCTTCTAATGGAACGAAAACAGTATTTTTTATTACATTTATAAATGCAAATATGCATGATCTAACTCTATTACATAGAGTAAAAAATATAATTAATAATAAACAAAATTAAAATTTAAGATCCTAAAACTCGTAGAAAAAAAAAAAAAAAAAAGTTGGGGGCCAAGGGTATTAATGAACATTAGCTGAGAAAAGCGCCAAATGAAGTGGGGCCAATAGGCGTAATGCGGTGTCTAATCAATGCCTCAATGGTTAGTTAAGATTAGGATTATTAATTTCCTTTTTATAAACTAAAAAATAAATAAATAAAAGTTGAGTGGTTGAAGTGTAATTTCAATCAGCTCAATGAGAAGAATCCGAGGCAAACAGTAAACCGTACGCAGTAAGTTTAGGTTAGTAACTCAGTGAATGGTGTAATTATTTTAAGAAAGGATAAAAAAAAAGTGAAATTTTTTACTGACAAAAAGAGAACAGGCAAAAGTCAAACGCACGAGCAATTGTTTATGTTTCTGTCGGTTTTAGTATTGAAAAATGAAAATGACCCCACCGCTTTTATTTACACTAGTAATTTACTGGTAGTAATAGTAATACACAATCTTCATTTCCTGTTTTTACTTTTTACTATTCTTAACTCTCATTTAATGAGAACAGTAAAAATTAGTTTTTTTTTTATTTTTTAAATTACTCAATGCATGAATTGTGCCTCATACATAATAGGACGAGACTATCAACAGTACAACAATTATTGATTATGTCCTAGATTTGAATCGGTGGGTGTAAATACATTTTTTATTGCATGCTACACCATGAATGTTTACTTGATTTAGGGCTTGTTCTTTTTAGGCGTTTTGAAAACGATTTTGAAAACAAGTTTTGAAAAATAATTTTATAATGTAAAAAGTGTATTAAAAATGTAAAAAATAGATGTTGAATAGTAAAAAGTTGTATTGAAAATTATGAAATATGATTAAAATATATTAAATTTACTGTTAAAACCAAAACCGTTTTCAAAACGAAACAAAAAGAACATGCCCTTACTAGTTTATATTTGGATGCTGAAAATTAAAAATTCAATTATCCACGTTTGAATGGGAATGTTGCATTATTTGTTCTCATTTGATTAATTAATGTAAGGAAAAAAAAAATACATTTTTAATACTTCAACATTATGAGAAACTTATTTATTAAATAGGAACAAATAATACAACATTTACATTCAAATGTGGATAATTGAATTTGAACTTATTTATCAAATAAAATAAAAGGGGTAATTTTAAAAATATTATTAGGTGTAAGGGATAACCATAGATATGACAATAATCATAAGTTAAGTTGTACTATTTAAGAGGTTTGAATTTTTTTTATCAATTATAATGAAATTTATTACCTTTTAATCAAATAGTATAATGTATTAAGAATGGTAATCAAATAAGTCTAGCTAAGTCTTTCTTTGATGGCCAACTCCGTTAAAAAAAAAATAGTTAAGAATAGTATTAGTATGTAACTGTGTAGTGATTCTTTGAAAGTGTAGCATGTAATCATATGTCTTGCCTTAGCGTTACAAGACATTCCCATTAACCGTTGACCCATCTCTCCCCGCCTTTGAGTTCCTATTAATACAATGCTAGGTTGAATAAAAATCATTTAGGGTGTGCTTGTTTGGGGGTTATGGAAGTGGAAAATGAAAATTATAATAATTTATAGGTGTTTGGTTGGAGGTTATGATATACTGGGACCCACCACCATTGCCAACTTTTGGCCTATTCTAGGAGATATGAGAATCATTCCCCCTCTAAAATTTTCTATTAAACACATATTTGTCTTTTAAAATTATAATTAGTAATAATTGTCATTGTAATACATTTAAACACAAAATTTATGACATTAAAATTTTAAAACAAAAATCTATTAAAATAATTTTCCTCCTTAATGATTTCTTTTTAGTAAACCAAACACCATCAATGGTAGTCATTCTTCGTCACAAACCAAACAACACCATTGTAATGATTTTCTCTACTATATTCCCCAATATTATCATTCTCATTATCTTTAACGCACCAAGCGCATACTTCGTCTCTATCAAATAGTCATTTATCAAATTCTAATATCAGTTTAGTTGTCATCATCATTCTACCCACTTTATTATTATACTTTTTTTTTTTTTGGAACCAATATATTTTGGGACAATTTAAAACATTAATCATTTTTATTACTCTTTTTTTTTTTTCGGTTAGAGAAGGATGTGATTTACAAGTTCATTTAGAATAATAGTTCATGGTTTAAATAAATAATAAATAAATCAGGTCTCCTATTTGTTCACGCTTTAACAAGGGGATTAACGATATCATCACTAAAATAAAACAGGCAGGTTGCACAATGTACTTTATACTTCGAACGTACAGAATAATTTATTCCTAAATGTACCCTTTGTACTTTTCCATAAATGTGGCAGCAATAAAAAATACTGTGTTCTCAATTTAGGGGCCGCTTGGTTCGTAGAGGAGAATGAGAATGAGAATGGGAATGATAATAGTGGGGAATAATAGTAGAGGGAATGATAGTAGAGGGAATGATAGATGGTGTTTGGTTCACAAATAAACTTTTTAGGATTAAAATTTATTTTTATTTTTTTTACATTTAAATTTTGATATATTATAAACTATTTGTGTTAAAATATATTATAATGATGAATTTTAGCACTTAAAATTTTTAAAAAATAAAAAATACACACAAAAAGAAGAAATCAAACCCATACCCCCCAATATGCTAGGATATGGAGGATTCCCTCAAAGGAGGGAATCAAACTCATACCCCAATCTAACCAAACAACAACTTTCATTTCCATACCCATTCCATAGTCACAAAACCCCAAACCAAGCAGCCCCTTAGTGTATCCTTGCAAAATTCATTATAAGAAATTTACAATGTTATAATTTATCATATTTCTTTTTCCCTTAAATATATAATGGCATTAATTACATTTTTTTTCTAAAATAACTGTAAAACCAAGTTACAGAAATTACTAATAATTTTAAAATTAGTGTGTGTGTATGTATATATTATTATATGAATTGAAAAAATAATTTAAAAAGAAATGAGGAGAAGTAGTACATGAAAGGGGTGTGAGGTCATGATAGTCATAACTAGTCATTGGATTCTTTTACCTTCCTTCTTGTGAATATTACTACCATAGAGGAATGATTCGGTTGAAGTTACTTGTACTACTTTTTCAAGGCAACGCCTTTATTAACCATTAATTGATTGCCCATTGCCCGCCATCAATATGGACTTGGGAGCCATTATTTGTCCCGATTCGGTACAGGATCGATGCGCGTGGGTGGAACTCCACGTCAGCGTCTCGGTTTAAAAGACAAAAATACCTTTCATTAATTGATTAAGATAATTATTTTTTTTTTTTTGCTTTTTTTAACTGTTTCAATTTCTTTTCAAACAATACAATCTTTATTGTAAAATAGTACATAGAAGTTTTAAAATCAGAACAGTCTTTATTGTAAAACAGTACATAGTAAAAAAATACAATCTTTATTATAAAATAAAAATAATAAAAATAATACACTCTTTTATTATAAAACAGTACATAATAGTCATATTTGTAAAACAGTATAGTGTAATATAACAAATAGCACAGTCTTTATTGAAAAACAATACCTAGTAGTCATATTTTAAATTAATTGTCCTACAAAAATTGGACGAAGAATAAAAAATAAAAAAAATTCCCATATATATAAAACCCATATTTTTACTCTATATTTTTAAAAAATTTGGACGAAAATAAAAATAAAAATTACCTAATGAAAGAATTGGAGGCTATGAAAGAAGAAAAAGATAAAAGAAATCTATGAGAAAAAAGAGGAGAGGAGAGAGAAGAAAGGAGGAGAGGATAGAGAAGAAAGAGAAGCTAAAAAAGAAGGGGGCAAAATGTAAAAAATAAAATTGGATTCCTTTCGAGAACCCTCGGGACTGGAGTTATCTGTCCAGAACCTCTTTCCCTATGGACTTATCTTTGTGTGTGTGCGTGTGCCCTTTGAATCCAAAGCCGGAGGGAACAAAGTTACAAAAACAAGTCATTGTTTCATCGGTTGTGATGCACTACTTAGAGGTTGAGATTCGATTATTATCTCTACAAAATTTAGAGTACAGATTGACAAGACTCTTAAAATCGTTTCCCAACTTCTTTATTTATCATGTAATAGATAGAATGATGTAATAGTAGGAGTTAAACTACTCGTGTTAATACTTAATCTCATTTAACAATGGTTTGACCAAATTAGTTTGTCTCCCTCTCCTAACTCCTTAATCTCATCAATGACTTTCTCTAACGAGTAAAGTTCCCATTTGGTCATTTACATTTCAAAACGATCTTTTTAGTCCCTTACATTTTGATTAATAATCTTTTTTGTCCCCTGTATTTCAAAACGATCTTTTTGGTCTCTTACTGTGATTTTTTGAACTATTTGGTCCCTTGATTGTTCAATTCGACGGAAAATATTAATATCACTCAGGTGTTGTTCACACGACTCCATTAGCGAAAGGGCAAACTTGCCGTTTAACTCGACAGAAAACATTAATATCACTCACGTGCCGCTCACATGACTCTGTCAACAAATAGCAAACTTGTCCCATCATCATTTTTAGCATCCCAGTAATTATCTGGGACAAATTTGCCTTTTGCTAATAGAGTCGTGTGAATGATACGTGATTCATATTAATGTTTTCCGTCGGGTTAAAAGGCCAAGGGACCAAATAGTTCGAAAAATAAAAATAGAAGACCAAAAGATTATTAATCAATATGTAAGGGACCAAAAATATCGTTTTGAAATGTAGATGACCAAAAAAATCATTAAACAATATGTAAATGACCAAATTTGGACTTTACTCTTCCCTAATTATTTTTCTCCCCACCCTGTGTCAGTCTGACTAACCTTTTTTTTTTTTTTTTTTTCAATTTCGTGTCATGACATTTTGTTAGTGAACGATGTTTCCCGTATGTTCTATTAGAATAGTTCATTTACACAAATATATAAATTTTTTATGAATATTTAGATACGATACTTAAAATAGTTAATTTGATGTAATTTGTTCATTTACTATCTTTACATTTTAAATATAGATTGATTATGGACTACACATAATTATATTAGCAAGGGTAGAAAGAGTTAAAGTATTTAAAATTGAATTCTTCAATTGTAACGATTTTTTTTTTCCCTTCTAAAAGTGAACTCTTATAATAAAACAGTATCGTTACAATACGGTTCGATCCTCGCCAATTTCCAAACTTGTAATAAGCTGTATTTATTTGAGTTTGAGTACAGTTAGTGGCGGAGCTACACTAAAGCTATGCGGGGCAATTGTCCCACCAAGTCATGTTTAAAAACACACTTAATTAGTATAAATTTTAGGATTATTTAAATAATTGTCCCATAGAAAATTATAATAGAGGAGGTTATCAACCTTTCTTGGGGTATTAAAGAATTATACCCTATCTGTCCACTAGAGTAGTCCAGAGATACAACTGTTTATAAGTTACAAGTTATAACTCTAATGTGGACTGTTGTAATGAAACTGAGAGAATAATATTTTTAAATTTAAGTATGCCGTAAAAGAAAATTTGTTATCTTGGATATTTTGTCTCTCTCGTGACATCAGAGCTCGACTCCACCACCGATACATTTATAAATAAATAAATTATAAATTGAACTCTGAATTGTTGATGATTGAATGTGTAACTTCTTGGCAATTGCGAATGAACTTTAATGTGAGTTAGCATGCTCTAATTAATTATTCAATAAAGTTAAACTAGTGATTAAATTTATAGTAAATCAACAGAGTTAAATGATTAAACACAATAATGATCCCTTTTTAGTTGTTTTTATTTTAATAATATGTCAGAACTATGTTTCCTTATTTGTTGATCGTGACGCACACCCTTAACCTACGAGTATCTTTTTACCTTAAATTAGGGCTTTAACACATAATCCCAAGATTAAGTACTAAATTAGTGTTCATCCAATCCACCTGCAGAGAGTATAATCCTACCACAATAGATTCAGGCCCGATTCGCTTTCATCGGTTTTGATTTGTCTTTCTACGATAAACTTAAAATATTATTAAAGAAATTTCATCATTTCCATTAATATATTTTACTATTTAATTACATTTCTCTTAAAGTTTAACGTATTTGTTTTCATTTCTTAAAAGAATATGTTTTCAAAAAATGTGGTTTAAAAAATAATAAAGAATTGGCACAAACACTATTGGAGTATTGCCACAGTTACATGTTGCGGAAACCAATGAAAGAGAATCTTTCTCTTTCGCTTTGCAAGAGATACCCGCCAAAATCTGCAAATAGTTATAGGGCTTATTTTTTTTGTTAGGTTGAGTTTTGATTTAAAAAAAATAATTTTATAATATAAAAAACGTATTAAAAATGTAAAAATGTATAGTTAAATAGTAAAAAATTTTATTAAAAATAATAAAAATTAATTATAATATATTAAATTTACTGTTCATATCAAAATTGAGACAAAAACTAAAACTTAAAGAACAGGCTCACCAGTTTCACACTTCCAAGTTGCACCACACACACACCCCTACCATTAAGATCCATCGGTTTAACCCTCCTCCAAACCAAGAAGACGTATACTTCAAAATATGAATTTTTATATAAAACGAAAGAGATATAATGTAATAATAGATACAAATGACTTCTATCGCATACTTATATTGCGTAGTACTCACAATTTAAAGAAACCGTAAAGGATTAAGCGAAAGACAAACACTCCACAAGGTGAATGCACAAAAAAGGTCACGCAAGAACTCGCCAATGCTTTAACAATGGTCACACGTAAATAATCACCCAAAAGTCATGGTTCGATTTCTACCTACCACAACTCTCACTATGTAATAGTTCATACATAACCTATCGAAATTTATCTCATACTTTCAACGTTATAGTATTCGTATTTACTCTTTAAAAACTATGTATGTTCAAGTTGCGAATACAATATCCTGGTAATTTTCAAACCTTGTAGGTCAGGAAACAAGAAGAAGTTTTCAACATCCCAAAATATTGAAAGAAAAAAATCCCTCCTTACAAACTTCAATAAATTTGGCTTTCCTCCAAACTACAAAAAACGTACCAAGTGGAGGGTTGGATTTCAACTCCTCTTCTCATATCATCAATCATCTTCTCCAAAAAAAAAAAAAATTATTCTTTTTTAATTTTTCCCGCAAAATACCAAAAGGAATCTTCAGAAAACCAGTTTTCATTTCAGCAAGCCCGTGGATAGGTAAGAAAGAAGGAAATCTGATTAAAATAACAGAATAAGGACAATAATTGTTATCATCGGAGAGCGTGAGAGTGACGTATTTTTACCATCACCTTCCCCTATTTTTTTACCGCGCTCCAACGTCGTTTTGGGGATGCGCGACCCCCCGGGAAACAGCCGTACAGATGCCAACGTGAGTTTTCTCAACTGAGCCAATCAAGAAACGAGTTATTATTCTACCGGTTGTCACTCAAAAGTCGGGTGTTCGCTTATAACCCAGCATTCAAGTGTAATGGAACAGAATATTATAGTAGTGACGACGATTTAAAAATAAAAAATAAAAAATAAAAAATCAGCCAATCGCTATTTCGGTCAGATCTCCCCGCCGGACTTTCCCTCCATATTTAACCATTCTTCTCATAAATATTTTCACGTCCTCCCGCCGTTTGGGCCGCAACCAACCGTAGCGCAAATGCTAAAATCGAGAAAGAAAAAAAGATCTTCATCACAAAAATAATAAAAGCCCAAACCTCAAAATCTGACATCAACCTAAAAAGAGACTGCATTAAAATGGTGAAAACAACAGAGAAAATAATACTTAGTGGTACAACTGTTGTTTACGACTCTTCAAAGGGCCGGCAAAGGGACAGAAGGAGTACCCGTTAGTCCTCCGATGGCACTTTGCACATTTGTATGGAACATTTACAGCAAAAGGGAAGATGTGAACATGAAATTACATAGTTGCTGTACAGAGTCCCTAAGTTTATAACTAATATTATTACATCATATATATTGTGGAAGCGAGGTCGGACATCTCTTACAGGTATGAACACCCCATAAATAAACCATAATCTTCATAAAGAAAACAGCTTAAACCGTGTCCTAAGAACATCATGAAGATGCTTGATTGATCTCCAGTGAGCCGTAACAGCTGCAATGGGGAAATGGATATCACGACGTCGGATTTCCGCCATATATCCAAGAGAAGAGTAGCCACACCAACATTTTTCAGAACTAGGGAACCATATGTCAAAGCCAAACCTGAAAATGCGTGGCCTACGTGGAATATGATTAATATTGCCTGAACACTCACATCGTATCATCCTCCTCCTGGTGGTGGTTACTCTGATCCTCAGTCTCACTCGGGGTAACAAAACCACTTTCTCCAATTTCCGGTGCATCATCAGGCAAGGGGGGAGCTACAACTACATTTTCTGGAACATCACCATTGGCGGTGTTAGGAGGGGAAGAAACATCTCTAAGCAACCTCAACATTATATTGCGTATAGAATTTGGCCTCATGATCTCAAATTGATGCTCTGGGGTATGCTGTTGATTGAAACGACCAGGACGCTTTGAGCGAGTGTTATAACAATCCCCGCATAGGTCAAAGCCGATTGACTCCACACAGTCTTTGCATTTGTACCTATCTCCAATAATCGGGTACATCTGTAAAAGATTCACCAAGACGTTAAGAGATAAACCATATCTTCAAAGCTTCAAGGATGTAAAGTTCAAGTATAGGCAAACAACATTTATCACCATAATATAAACATTCTAGGATAACTTCAACCTGAGAAATACGGTATGCTTTCTAGTGTTTCATGAGAACAGAACTCAGTTAGACCTAACAACTCTTTGAGATAGTTCTACATTATCTGGTTGAAACGGAGATGCATTTCAACCACTTCACCGATTGAACAAACCTCACAACTAACTATAAGTGTACCATTTGGACAGCCTCATATGCCTAACATTGAAAATCAAAATCCTAAAAGCCCCAAACATATAACCCTGTCAATAAAGATGAAACAACTATTATAGAGGGTTAAGGATTGCAGCTGTTAAAAACACACCCATATAAGCCGAATTATATATTCTATTGATAGCATAGCCGTGGGTTGCTAATATAGGCTAGACTAACCACTGTATGAGTGTCGAATGAGAAAATATTACACTGCATGAGATGAGATTACCACCAATCTTCTTTTGTGGGGGGGGGGGGGGGGGGGGGGGGGGGGGGTTCGTCATTATTGCATGGGATTTATAAAAATGGTGGCAATGGTGCTTGTTCACCCACCACCTCATATGGTTAAAACCATCAATTATTATTGTGTCTAATAGGCATACATACATACCCCACAAGAATCACAACCTGCTGCAATGTGAACTTTATGATCACCCCACCATGACAAAGGATTGTCTCCAGATGAGGCCAACAAGTGTAAACTTTCTTTCGCACCACCTGATGGGCCTGAAAATGCATATTTTCATGGATTATTATCAGGTGAAACATCAACATGACTCATCATAGCCCAACAAACTGGCATTCAATGTGTCCAATTACCCGTTAGACAAGTTAAACTCAGAGAAAATGAACGTCAACGATTGAACACAACATTAAACTGATTAGAAGCATTTTCACTACCGCACAGCAATCTCTTCTTCAGGTTTTTGAAACTAGTAGGAGGAAAAAACAAAGCTCATCGGGGAAGACCGAGGATTGGAGTTTTTGCAAGAAACTTTGAGCAGGCAGTATGAAAAGTGACTCTGCACAGTTTCCATTAATTTGACAAAGTTATGTGCCATTCAACTATAATGTCACATTGCAAAGCGACTAGTGGTGTTTGTTTCTTCAAGATGGACAATCAAATACAAGTTTGCGAGCTAGCACACATCACACCTCTAAGCCAAAACTACTAGTTATGTTTAGCTACCCTGAATTTTAGGAACTAGGAGCTCAATACCAGCAACCAAGTCCAAACGTACATTTATCAAAACCTCAACTATGACACAAACTGGAAAACAGCAATTGCACATCAACAATTAAGGACAAAAACTATACAGTTTACAGTAACATACTCGTGCTTGGGTTTTCTTGCTGAAAGCATGACTGTTGGAGCTGAACAGAGCTTCTTCTCTGAGCATATTCTGTAGGAAATTGTTCCTGCAGAAAACTATCCAGTTCCAAACAGACTTTCGGGGTTCGTCCTGGGTGTGCAATCTGACAGTTTACACATCTGATTATTTCATTTGTCTGGACAACAATGCAACTTTCACAACAAACTGTTCAATTTCAGTAAGAGAAAACCAGGCACACAGTGAGTTTAGATGAAATCAAGCACCCAAATATATGTATCAACTGGAAAAACTACTGCAACATAAAAACCATTGATGACAGTTGTAGAAACCAGTGAATTTATAGAAGAAGATGAGGATAATGATGATCCATACCATGTCCGCAGTTGAGAACCACAGGACGATATATGAGTTGATTGCAAAATGTGCATAATGCGTCATCTACTGAAATTTTTTGGCAGTTTCCATTAGCAACCCTATGGTGCAAGTCATTTCTGTCATCCATTGTGAAACTACTTGATTCAGTGTCTTCCTCTTGGATTTGAGAATTGTTGCCATTACGCACTTCTTGCTCAGTTTGTTCCTTGCATAGAGGACTCTCAAGTTGTGGAGAAAAGCAGTCAGCTTCTTTTTCATATTCTGGAATAGAAAATCATTATTTATCAAAAACAAAAAAAAAATGTTAAAAATATCTCTTCTTTCTCAATTACTTGAATAAACTCCCACTCCCACTATAGCCAACCAAAATAAAACTTTACCTGTGATTTGAATTTCTCTTCTCTTATGTGCAACGGGATACATCTTAATGAGTATGAAGTGCAACATCTGACATATAGTTGGAAAATGATGATAGGCATGTCTACAGATTGGACAATGAGACTCACGCAAACCACTCATTGACTTGTGAACACACCAAAAACAGGAAACATGGCCGCAAGCTGCAAGTTTTGTAAGCAAAAATTAGAAAGGACAAAAACATACACACAAAAAAAGAAGAAGCCTCGTTGGCATCTTGAGAATAGTATATTACCCAAAACTACAGGCTTGTAAAGCAGATCCCTGAAAAACAAATCCAAGTGAAATCATCAGAACATATCAACCCCAGTAGGACTTAAGACACACATGATGAGAGACTGTAAACAGCAACAATTAATTCACAGAGCATGATTTAGCTGTCTGTCACAAACAATGTATTCCAGCACAAATTATAAAACAAGCAATCCATAGAGCGAAGTGACCCAACTATTTGCAGCTTCATACTCCACTTATCCACTAACTAGGCTCAAATTTAAAGCAACAATGATAGAAACTGCTTGTTTGATAAAAGCGAAATAGAAGCAACAGAACAAATCCACCATAAGTAACCCTTCACTACCTCTGAACCCATAGAAATTTCCATAAAGATTTGGATTAAGTCTAAAGCACCAATGCAAAGGGGCCACAGTGCTATTCTCTTCCTATATATTCGACAGCAAATAGTTCAAGGTATCCTGGAAGCAACTATTTGATAACTTCCATAGTTAAACTGGCTTTTTCACTATAAACAGAAAACAACATGTCTTTTCTCTCGTTCATTCAGTTCAAACTTAATTTTCCATACAAAGCTGTACGAAAAGCTTGTAAATTCACACTGAATTTCTCTAGCCGCAAATCCAAAAAAATGAGAAAAATAAGCATAAGATGGTTTGGACAAGTGCATTGGAGACCCTTAGATAGTAGAAACCAGCGAGGCATTGACTAATATTTGATAGGGAAGGGAAAGATATAACAATAATTAGAAAACATTAACAAAAAATGACATGTTATATTTAAATCTAAATGAAACAATATGATGGCAGGATATGATATACATAACCAACCCACATAGTACGACAAAGGCTTAATTTGTTGTTGTAATTACTCATCAAAACTTTTGAAGTGTTCATTCTTGACCACTCTGTTTATTTTAGGCAATGAGCAACATTAACAGAAATTTTTCCCGACCTTATCCCCCCAGGTTGAACTACTTCCGTCAAATTCTATGCCTAAGTTGACAGAGTGGATAATGGTCACTCGATTCGTTGCTCATCCAAGAATCATCAAGAATGCGAATGGTAGAAGTAAAGTGCCACTCAAGGTAACTTGCCAAAAAAAAAAAAAAAAAAAAAGTAATTTCAAAAGTTAAAAACAAAAAGCTACCCCTAAGATAGAAATTATACTCTTCCTGTAAAGATCAATGAAATCATATGATGGTGGAATTCGGTATAATTAACAATCTTATTCGAAAAAAATAATCCTTAAAAAATTCTGTTGATTAAGAACAATTATAGCTAACATCTGAAGAACGAATGAAGAGAATGCAGGCACAGCAAGATATGAATATACAATAATTCATCAAACTGCAAGTTTCGAGAGAAAAATTTACAGGCAAACGCAGCAGGTGAAAGCTTCCGAAATTTTTTCCGACGAGTGGTCAAGATCTTCTGATTCATCCTCGATTAATTTCTTCACCTTCTCCGAAATTTCCATCCCTTGGTCAAAGGAAAATTCTGTAGCCCTACTTCCGATTTCCAGCTAGAAAGAGCGAGCGGAAGACGCTTCATGATGGAGGCAGAGAAATGGGTTTTCACATCCCATCGGTGGACGGGCGGTGGTGGGCTCCGATTTCAGTTTTATGGGCCAGCTCTTCTTATACTGGTTCATGCTACGAATAATTGTTTAAGTGGGCCTCTAGAGAGTAAATCTGAAAATGGACAACATTTTGGCACTCTCTGGCCCAGATCCAACTTTAATGTGGCCCAATGACTTGAGAGTTTGAAACTAGGCCCAAAACATAAAAGGGTAAAATTATATTTATCTCCTCAAAGTTTGTCCAAACTACTAAACAAACTCTGAGGTTTTGTGAAACAAAGATCACCCTTTTCGTGCATTCTTTATTTGCTAATTTCTTATGGAAATCACAAATCAATGTACCACCTATTGTAGTGAGATATGATGTAAGAAAAAGAAAGAACATATTTTAAGGTAGATATTTATACATAGAGGTATAGTATAGTGGTACATCTCTCATGTCCTTGAAGTAAGAAGATATTGTTGCGCTGAGATCAAATTCCTCTAATGCAACATATAACAAGAAGGCACAAATGCACGCGGAGTCCCCACTAGTATAGTATCTATAACGCAGGTCTAGCTTAGAGCGCGTGAAACTCATCATTACTTCGTAAGGGCGTGTGAAATGAAAGAGATCATTGCCCTTAATGAATGTTCGTGGACTCCCCACCCTCCAAAGGTGGGCATTGAAGTGAAATAGATCATTGCCCTTAATGAATGTACGTGGACTCCCCACCCTCCAAAGGCGGGCGTGTGAAGTGGAAGAGATCATTGCCCTTAATGAATGTACGTGGACTCCCCGCCCTCCAAAGGCGGGCGGTGCTCTGACCAGTTGAACTACAATCCAAATGAAATACCCGAAATAAAGAATCTAGCAAAGACTTTTCTTTTTTATCTCCGTGTCAAGCATTTGTGAAGGGCAAAGGGGTGTCCGCCCTATAAAACACCCCCTATCTTCCCCAAAAAGCACTAAACTAGGGTGAAGGTCAATGGACCTAGGAGTCCATCATAAGTCTGGAAGGCGGCGCCTAAGAAAGACCCGTATAATAGAAGTAATTGATTAACAAAAATAAATGGATATTTGGATTCGACCATTTCGAATTCAAAGTTCACATATCGAAAGGTAAATCATGTTTCTCGATTAAATTCGAGCAATTCATGGACCAAAAACATCACAAGCAATGACTTTAACACAATAGAAGAGAGATTCATCTACATTTTACAATCAGATTCAGCTGAAAGTATTCACAAGCTGTTATTAGTAACAGTGACAATTAATAATAAGCAGTTGAGTTGTTGTCAATGGCACCCACACCCACCTCTCAGCAGCTACTAAGTTACAAAACTATGAAACAATCTTTTCTCTTGACAAATCTACCCCATCCATTTTACACTCAGATCATCACAACAGTTGCAACATTACATCCAACAATTACTATCAAATTTCTCATAATTTCTACCCCGGTCTGATCCTCTCGGCCCATTGTGCGCCGAAGATGTATCCTTCTTCTGAACTCCCATTAATCTTTCCTCCAAACTCCGATCATTTCCATAACTTGACAGAGCGGTCGTGACTTGCAGAAGCAACCATTCCTGTGACAGGTGACTGTGCCAAGGCAGCGATTATGCGCTCATGGGCTGGGAGAGTCATAGTTCTGTTTCCAACCATGTCCCACAGCTCCAACGACTGCAACATCGACATCAATCAAACAAAGCATTACTCACACGTTCTTCGTATTAGAACAGCATTTCGAAACAAATTATTTAAAAAGAAACAGGATAAGAATGCTCCTCTGGATCATAACATGATATGATATGACTACTTATGTAAGATCCTTGCATTTCTAATCTGGTCACCCCTTTATATACTCGGTTAACAAAGTACACCTGAGCAACCATCACTTTGATACTACCCTGATATTCCTAAGCGAATAGTACCAAATACAATACAAATGTAGCAACTAGCAAGAGGAGACATACAAAGTCCAAAGGCTTGTATCACCAAACTATCTTTGTACAAAGTTCATATATAGATAGATGGCATTTCAGACTATTTCATTAAATGTTTAAAATTATAAAATCTCAAATAGGACTAAATTCACCAAATATGAAACTTCAATGTTACATTCAGATATACTCCTAAAGATAGAACTCGAATTGCCAAAAATTCCAAAGGCTTGCATGGATAAGAAATCATCGGAACTGCGAATCCATGGACAACATCAACAGAGAAGTTGTCTAGAGTAATGAAGATCTTACAACTTTTAAGCACGCTAGCGTGTTCACATAGACAGAGAGATGGGAAAACAAAAACCACAAGGTAGGCAATAGGAAACTACAAAAAGTAAAATCCACTTCAACTAGGAAAAAGCACTTCTCGCAAGTAAACTATCTTCAAAGTAGGAATTACCTGTGGTCCTCCAATCACCAAAATACCAGAATAATTGGGATGGAAAACACAAGAATGGAATTGGTTTCCATCTCCATCGAGCTCGTTAATGCACTCCCCAGATGCTAGTGACCAAACTTTAACAGAATCTTCACTTACAGATGCCAAACGATCCCCATGAAGATCCCAGCACAAGTAGTTAATCACATTAGCATGTCCCTGTTAAAAAGTCACACAAAAATAAGAAAGAATCACACCTTTGCAGCCATGATTAAAACATTCATGCTTTGCAGAAATATAAAATTGAACTTCACTATCCAACAAAATACCAATCAAGCATGTCCAAACAAACCTGGAAATAATGGATTTGCCTGTCTTTTTCTACATCACAGATGGTCACCACTTTGTCTGAGGCTGCTGCAAGTAGATTCCCAGTAATTGGCTGAAATCTCACTTGTGCACTGCCTCCTTGCTACAATCACCAAAAGAAGATTGATATTCATTTTTAAATTGCTTAGCTTCATAAATACAAAGTAAAAACAAAGGGAAAAGGAAAAAAAGGGGAGAGAGAGAGAGAATATAAGTGGGGCAACCTTGGAAACCCGAGCACAAGAGAATGGACTAATATTCCAGTAGCGAATTTCATTGCTACTATCACAGAAACAGAACAGATCACTCTTTTTTGGATGGAAATCTAACGACATAATATGCGAAGGGTGTCCCGTGTAAGCTTGCAGACAGTATTCAGGCTGCAAAACAAGTTTAAAGTAATTCTTTAATGAATGAAGTGCAAAAATAAATGCTCCTAAGTAAGACAAAAAATGTACCAAAGATTCAGCTAAAGGGATGCACGCTTGAATTGGTAAAATTTCTCAAATGCAAATATTAGACCCTCATAGCATAGTTTGAATCGTACTATACATATCAGAAACAAAAAAATTTGATACGTCTAGTATAAGCGTATCGGACTTTTAGTAAATCATTCAATTTTTTTAGTATCGTAGGATTTGATGAATAACTCGCTTTAAAATTGACATTTGACCTTCTGTTTCTAAAAAAATTCCATATTACCAAAACACCAAATACGGATGCTATTAGACTTGCTTTAAAGAAAATAACAAAAGACTTCCTTATAAACTAGAAATCCCAATTCTCAACTCCCAAGTCCCATCCACCTCACCTTCTACAGAATTCATAGAGGACCCTAAATCGATAACAAAAATCATGAAGATGAATGATCAAGACGGATGAACCAAAAGGAAGCTTAAAGCCTTGAACTTTAATATTGGGTTTTCAGCAATCAATTTCAGTAAGCTTCTCATATATCAAAGCAAAGCAAACTACAATCAAACAAGGTACTTTCCTTGGTTTTTCTTTAGACTCATTCATTTTTATTTTGATTATCATATAAAATTTAAAATAATTTGTTTTCACTATGTCAAACTTTAAAAGAATCATTTTTCTAACCGTAGTCTTAAAAAATAATACTCATAATACTAAATTTATGAAATTCATGTCATTATAATTACTTATACTTATGTATGATAAAAATATATAATTACAACACATTTTTTATAATATCTTCAATAATCTATTAAATTATGCCTCGTAATGTAAAATCAGACTTCTGATGCACGATAAGTATCACTATTTGACAATTATGCCTTGTAATATAGAAGACATTCGAGAGACCGAGTCAATTACTGAAACATTGAAACATTATAAAGATGTAGCACAGAGATCATACATTTGTTGCATCCCATAGTCTGACAGACTTGTCAAATGAAGCGGTTGCGAGCAGAGTCGAGTTCGGTCTGAACCTGACATCCGCAATCAGTTGCTGGTGATCTGCTGGAGTGGTCTCTGTTCGCAGAGTATCTATGTTCAGAATTATAGCCTGACACAGTGAAAATAAAACAGAAAATCAACTGATTAACACTAAAAACCAGGCACAGCCATATTCTACAACAGGGAAAGAGAACACAACACTCCTAGTTCTAGCACTGGATTCTACCTTCTTATCATGTCCAGCACAAGCCAACAATTTTCCATCCGAAGAGAAGTCGCAGCTAATCACTTTGTTTCTTGTCCGGACGCAGTATACATCACCAAAGAAAAATGCTGAAACAAAGGCATCCCAGGAAACAAATTAGGTTTCACTGAGAATAAAACATTTCAAGTCACCATACGTGACGTGCCATTTACTTTTACTTTCATCAGGAGACTCAGTTTCGTGCTCCGATCCGCCATTGATATTTCCATCTCCATCATCCTGTGTTAAGGAAGCTTTTAACATCTCCAAAATTCTCTAACGTAAACGATGATCTCATGAGAAACACAGCATAAATAATGGAATCAAACATCAATTCTAGTGTCTGGACTTCACCAAATGATCAAAATTTTCACACTTGTAAAGCAAGAAATCCAAACTTGTAAAGGCTAATTAGGGAAATACCTGCTTGTTCGTAGACGACGATTCATCCTCGTTTTCCATATCTTGGTCGTTGGAAATTTTTGGAGCCTACTTCCCTTTTCGGGAAGACGCTTTCACGACGGAGGAGAGATGGATTTTCACAGTTCTCACTTCCCACCGATGGCTGGGCCGTGGTGGGCTTTCGGTTTCAATCTTTCGGCCCAAATCCAACTAGAGAAGCGGGTCATTGACCCAAAATATAGAAGAGAGAAGAAAAGGCAAAACTATACATTTTAGCTGAATATCTTTTTTTACCGATTTGAAGCTTTGATTCTGGAAAAATAGAGTTATACTCCCTCCGTTACCTCTAAAGAGACCGTTTTCAAATTGTACCTTATAACTTAGAAATGACAGAAAAAAGATCCACATTCCACATCGGAGGAAAAACGGCTGAAATCATAACATCAGTTTTCTCTTCAATTTCTCCAATCTGGGAGCACACAACAGAACAGAGGTTCCATCTACGTTTTACATTTCAGATTCAGTTGAAATTATTCACATACTATCTGCAGTTCAGTTGTTGCCAACCTCTCAGCTACTAACTATATGGTGAAACAATCTCTCTCTTATACTATGCTAATAATACTACCTCGTCAAATCTCATCTCCCCCATTCATTTTTCACTCAGATGATGATCACAACAGTTCAAACATTCCAATTAGACATGTAAAAAAAAAAAAGAAAAAAAGGGACTCCTCCATGTCCTGATCCTCTAGGCCACCCTGCGTCGCCGAAGAAATGTGTTTCTAAACTCCTCCCGTTGATTGACCTCTTATTCTTTTTCAGCAAACGGAGAACTCCAATCATTTCCATAACTTGACTGAGCTGTCGTGACTTGCAGAAGCAACCGTTCCTGTGACAGGTGACTGTGCCAAAGCAGCGATTATGTTCTCGTGGGCTGGGACAGTCATACATTTATTCTCAACCATGTTCCATAGATCCAATGACTGCAACATCAAAACAAACAACGCATTTCAATGCAAATTATTTAGAAAGAAACAGGATAAGAACCGTCGAATGCTCAGGGATCATAACATGACATGATGTGACTACTTATGTAAGATCCTGGCATTACTAATGTTATCACCCCGTCTGGTCACCTTTATAACTTAATCCAAATATTCAGTTAACAAAGTACGCCTATGCAACTATCACTTTGATACTACCATCATATTGCTAAGTAAATAGTATAAAATAGAATGTAATGTAGCCAATTAGCAAGGGGACATAGTCCATATGTAGATGACACAAGCAAAGTCCTAAGACTTGTAACACCAAACTATCTTTTGTACAAAGTTCGTATATAGATGACATTTTAAACTATGAATCTCAAATTGGACTTAATTCGCCAAATCTGAACCTTAGATGTCACATCCAGATACTCCTAGAACTCGAAGTCACAGAGACAGCAAGATGGGAAAACAAAAACCACAAAGTAGGCAGTAGGAAACTAGAAAAAGTGAAATCCACTAGAAAGTAGAAATTACCCGTGGTCCTCCAATCACCAAGAGAGCAGAATAATTGGGATGAAAAACACAAGAATGGAATTGGTTTCCATTGGAGCCGAGCTCATGAATGCACTCCCCAGATGCTAATGACCAAACTCTAATAGAATCTTCACTTACAGATGCTAGATAATCACCATGAAGATCCCAGCACAAGTAGTTAATCACATTAGCATGTCCCTGTTAAAAAGTCACATAAAAATAAGAAAGAATCACACCTTTGCAGCCATGATTAAAACATTCATGCTTTGCAGAAATATAAAATTGAACTTCACCATCCAACAAAATACCAATCAAGCATGTCCAAACAAACCTGGAAAGAATAGGTTTGCCTGTCAGTTTCTACATCAAAGATGGACACCACTTTTTCTGAGGCTGCTGCAAGTAGATTCCCAGTAATTGGTTGAAATCTCACTTGTGCACTGCCTCCTTGCTACAATCACCAAAAGAAGATTGATATTCATTGTTAAATTGCCTAGCTCCATAAATACTACATAAAGCCAAAGGGAAAAGAAAAAAAGGAGAGATACAGAGAAAATATAAGGGGGCAACCTTGGAAATGCGAGCACAAGAGAATGGACTAACATTCCAGTAGCGAATTTCATTGCTACTATCACAGAAACAGAACAGATCATTCTTTTTCGGATGAAAATCTAACGACATAATGTGCGATGCGTGTCCTGCGTAAGCTTGCAGACAGTATCCAGGCTGCAAAACAAGTTAAAAGTAATCCTTCAATGAATGAAGTGTAAAAGTAAATTGCTTCCAAGACATACTAAAAACATGGCAAAAATCAGCTAAAGGGATGCATGCTTGAATTGGTAAATTTTCTAAGCCACAGGATTTAGTCCAATTTAAGCAAATATTAAATCCTCCAAATATAGAAGACAATCGAGACAATGAGTAAATCACTCAAACATGAAACATCAAAAGATGCAACAGCACAAAGATCATACATTTGCTGCATCCCATAATCTGACAGACTGGTCAAATGAAGCGGTTGCGAACTGAGTGGAGTTCGGTCTGAACCTCACATCGGCAATCAGATGCTGGTGTTCGTCTGGAGTGCTCTCTGTTTGCAGAGTATCCATGTTCCAAAGTACAGCCTGATACAAGGTAAAAATTTACTGATTAACACCAAAACTAGGCAGTCAAAAAAAGCATAACACCATCTTTTGGGTGAACATCTGTGCTGCTAATTACATATAAAAATGAAGGTATCTTCTAGCTCTGTATTCTACCTTCTTATCATGTCCAGCACTAGCCAACAATTTGCCATCTGAAGAAAAGTGACAGCAAAGCACTTTATTTCTTGTCCGTATGCAGCCAACTTCACCAAAGGAAAAACCTGAAAATACGATCCCAGGAACAAATAAGATTTGACTGCGAATAAAAAATTACAAGTAACCATATGTGGCATGCCATTACTTTTAGATGATTCGGTTTTGTGCTCTGTAAGAGTCTTCAATGTGCCATAGATACTTCCATCTCCACCATCATGTGTTAAGAAAGATTCTACATTATCATCCAGGGAACCAACATCTCCAAAATTCTCTAAATCATCCTGTAAAAAGAAATATAAGGTAAATGACGACATCATAAGAAACACAGTATAAATAATGGCATGTAACATCTATTTTATTGTCTAGAATACATTCCCTTGATTGCTTCATCAGTACTTCACCAAATGACCAATATTCATAGTTGTAAAGCAAGTAATCCACAAAAGCCTAATTAGACTTACCAGCTGGTTCGTAGACGATGCAATACCACCTGCTCCCTCTCCACCATACATGAAGCTTTTCGACACACTGTTCACATGCTGCAAGCCGCTAGAGGCCATCCCATCACCAGGAGTATGAGTTGAAGGAGGAGAGTTGGGAGATGGACCAACTGTATTTCCTGTGCCTGTACTGTTGGCAGCTCCAGAGGATGAATGTTGCTTCCTTTTTCTGTTATTCTAAATTGTAGAAACAAGCCACAAACCATAAGTAGTTCATTCCATAAACAAAAAAAGAAAAAAAAAGAAAAAGAAAAGAGGTTTAATCAATAATAGTGTTCAAATGCAGATGTAGGAGAAATGATCCCTCTGCCAAAAAATCAATATGCAGGCATGATATGGAAGATTTGTCTCCTTACAAACCTGTTGTAATTGTTGTTGTTGCTGCTGTTGCTGCAACTGATCCGGTTGTTGAGACGAAGATTGCTGCATCTGGGTCATCTTCATCTGTTTATCCCAGAAAAATGAGTTAAAAACTACCAGTTGCAGTGACCAAACAAAGAAAAATGTTTCTCGAGAATCTAGTGAACAAAATATTGTTAGAATGAGAATCCCCAATAGGGCAAAGATAAGTTAGATCATAGCTGTTAAAAAATCGCTATCTGGATCATAGGATCGTACAGTTCTACGATCCAGATCCAAAGAATCGATCCTGAGTCGTTCATAATCGTTCTCTGCACTAGAATTGCTCCAGAATCGGTAGAATCATGTCTACCGATCCTAGCGATTCTAAGAGATTTGATAAAATAGGTCAGATATATCTACATATATTAAATTCTGGCACTAAATAACAAATGCTTGAATAGCTCAGTGGTTAAGTAGCGCCTGTTTTCTCCTGCCCACCCGTGTTCGACCCTCCTTTTGTACAGATTTCCACTCATTTTCCTTAAATGTTATAATTTCAGCCCAAAATAGTCAAGTTTCTTTGTAAGTAAAGAAAAATTTAAGCCTGAGGACTAAAATCCTAATTGTAATGCTAAGAAGTGTTATATTAGATCATATACGAGTTTCTTTATCAATGTGGATACGAACACACACACACACACACACACACACACACACACACACACACACACACACATGAATATTTTGACGCATCTGTTTTAGCCATTTGTTTTAAAGATCAACATACTTAACCTGAGTCATTCAAAATTGTTTCCTGCACTAGAATCGCTCCAGATCGATCCTAGCGATTCTAAGAAAATTGATAAAAATAGGTCAGATATATCTATATATTAAACTCTGGCTCAAAATAACAAACGCTTGAATGGCTCAGTGGTTAATTAGCGCTGTTTTCTCCTGCCCATGTTCGACCCTCCTTTTGTACAGATTTCAAATCATTTTACTTAAATGTTATAATGTCGGCCCAAACTAGTCAAGTTTCTTTGTAAGTAAAGAAAAATTTAAGCGTAAGGGCTAAAATCCTAATTGTAATGCTGAGAAGTGTTATATTAAATCATATATAAGTTTCTTTAACAATATGGATACGAACACACACACACACACATGAATATTCTGAGGCACCTGCTTTAGCCATTAGTTTTAAAGATCAACACACTTAACCTGAGTTGTTATCGTTTTCTGCACTAGAATCGCTCCAGATCGATCCTAGAGATTCTAAAAAAATTTGATAAAATAGGTCAGATATATCTATAGATATTAAACTCTGGCTCTAAATAACAAACGCTGAATAGCTCAGTGGTTAAGTGGCGCCTGTTTTTTCCTGCCCACCCGTGTTCGACCCTCCTTTTGTACAGATTTCCACTCATTTTACTTAAATGTTATAATTTCGGCCCAAACTAGTCAAGTTTTTTTTGTAAGTAAAGAAAAATTTAAGCCCAAGACTAAAATCCTAATTGTAATGCTGAGAAGAGTTATATTAAATCATATCTAAGTTTCTATAACAATATGGATACGAACACACACACACACACATGAATATTCTGAGGCACCTGTTTTAGCCATCAGTTTTAGAGATTAACATACTTAAATACTCCCATGTGAAACTGATGCCACATATTTATTATTTTCCATGTTGTACTATCTTTTAAGCCTTTTGGGGGAATGAGAGGAAGGGCCAGAAATATATTATAAATCTGAATCAATCAGAAAAGTGGCAAAGCAATTCTTATTTAAATTAAATTGTTACATAATTAGATGTACAAACTCTCACAACAATAAGAGATCGTAACATGTTCTGCATGCCAAACACTAGTAGTTAGATGCTAGCACCAATTGCATCTAAAAAGCTAGTCAGCAGCAGTAACAGGTGCTCATTCTTTGGAAAACATAAAGATAAAAGAGAAAATAAAATTAAAGAACTTACCTTTGGTGAATTTGACTGCACAGGTGAACATATTGATCCATCATTTCTTGGTGGTTGCCCATCCTTCGTATTAAAGCTGCCCCTTGGTAATCCACCGAAACCATAATTTGGGGAGCTTCCAAGGTTGCCTTGTGCCTGAGCCTGTGCAAGGACCTGTTGCTGTTGAGAAGCCAGAAGAAACTGGTTTTGATTCTGTAAATTTGGCTTTTGTACTTGTAAACCCAAACTTGGTCGCAATTGCTCAATTCCCTGTCCAGGATGTCACCAAGAAAAAACCAAAAGTGTTGTGAACAAATAGACCTTGATAACAAATGCAATTCCACAAGTCCTTTATAACTTACAGTTAAAGGCCAGCCCTTAAGTGGTGGAAGCCCCGTCACACCTTGATTTAACCCTGAGAAGGGGCACCAACATCAGCAATTATTTTCTTTGTTAAAGAAAACACAAATCCAAGTAAGAAATAAATAGATTAATCAATCCAGGAAACTAAAATGGGTTTAAGAGCCAACAGAAACTGAAAGCAATGAGCTAAATGGCATCATCACAAGAATTAAAGTAAGCTTCTTTTGAGAATCAGTTTCTAGAGTGGCTACCATCTTGTACAGGGAACAAGAAGACAAAACTCAAATTAGTAATTTAGCCCTGCATGGCATCACATCTAAAACCTCATTTTGCATTTTATAATAAGTTTTCATCATTCCAAATACACTTCTTTACATTTCTAATACAACTTTAATTTTATTAACACACATCCCAAGACACATCTCAAAACACATTTTTTGCAAGATGTGACACCATAGAGGGCTTTAGTATCCTAATTAGGTACTTGCTCTTCTCAGTATCAAATTACCTGCACCACCCAGTCCAGATTTTGATTGAAGAATTGCTTGCCCATAAATTGAGGAAGGATCCATAGGTAAAGATTTTTGAGTAGCACCCAAGCTCACTTCATTTTTTATGTCCTGTGAAATTCAAGAAGGTATAGACTTAACCTCAGTTAACAAAAGCATTATTGGCAACTAACAAAATTACACGGTTCCAAGTAGTTACAGTAGTCAGTTGAGGCCTTCCTTGCATTTGCTGCAATGTTGCAGATATGGCCCCAGAATTTCCTTGTACCAACTGGCTGAATCAACCACAAGAAGAACAGCAATTAGTGATCCAGAAGTAGTACAGATCTTAATAAACAGCAATAAAAAGGTATCGACCAATCGTACCCTTGATGATTTGTGGCTGATTTAAGGAGAGCCATCCTGTTGGCATCAATAATACCTGGAGATGTGTCTGAGTCCATAGAATGAGGGTGCTTCATGCGATCCTCATACAATTTCATTGCCATCACACTGGCAGATGGCTGTCCCATAATTCCTTCATTGTTCATTGCATTCATAGGACCACCAAGGGGGGGCTGATTTGGATCTCTTCTTTGTAACTGGGCATTGCGCTGTTGCATGAGTTGCAGCTGCTGCATTTGCATTTGCTGCTGGTGCTCCCTTGCTTTCAGTTGTTGAGTCTGAAAACGAACGCAAATCAAAGTTTTAGAAGAATATACCAGACACAAAAAGATCACCAACAAATAAACGCTTCACTAGCAAAACCTATCCCACTCATATATTGACAAACCTCAATATAAGCTGCAGCTGCCTCAGAATGTTTCTCATTTGTCCTAGCAATGAAAATATCCCAAAAGACAGACCACCATTCAAACAGAAATCCTCCAGGTGCATCAATTGCTGCAATTTGTAAAACAATAAATATATTCATTAGCAATTAACCATACAAAAGGAAACAAACTTAAAGTGGACTAATAATAAAGCAGGGCAGTAAACAATACCACTTCAATTCTTGAATTGGCTTAGGATACTATAAAAACAAAAAGACCTGAAAGCATACAAAATTTTCTGGTATCGTCATTACCTACAGGATCTGTGGCAACTTTCCCTTCTGTCATGAAAGCTTTGGCAGAGTTATGCAACTTCCTCTTCAACAGATAATCATGTATGTAGACATCAAGCCTGATAAAGTAAAATAAAGCCGGATAAAAAAGAAAGAAACCCGTCATAAACGCCATAACTGACAAGCAAACTTTAATCAGAGAAGTAGAACAAGACTAAACCCAGGCACACATGCTAAACGAATTAACTACGTACATCCTCATTACTTCCCGTGAGTAAAATGATCACCAGAGAATAAATTCCTTCACGAGTTTGAGTTCAAAATAATTTTGTTTCACGAGTATCGGAACTAAATAAATTTTCCTCTTTATTACCCTTACTTCCAAGTCAACAGATTAAGCAACAGGACCATGTCAGAACAAATAAAAGAGTGAAACTTTTAACAAAAAGGACGAAGCCGCATACATCTTATCTGCTTCCCAATTACTCTGCGCCATGGCTTGAAGCTTATAAGGATCGCCTCAAGAAGATGAGGGCACCTAATCAATGTGTTTATCGGTAATCACCCCCTAAAAAAATCACAAAACACCATAATCCAATTAAGAATAACACAAACTAATAATTCTACCAAAAAAAAAAAAAAAAAAAGAAAAAAAACGAATTGCTGGAAACAATTAAGTCAAAATCATACCGATTTTATGGATCACAACCAGCATTGCCGATCCAAGCAAGATCTTCGGGAGACAAACCCTAAACCGAACTGAATCAGCACCACTTGTAGTTAAAATCGGGACAATCAAAGAAAAGATCTCAAATTTAGTGATTGAAAACCGTAGAATCCTTGCTCAAATGCAGAATTCAGTTAAGGGAAGTCCACTTAAGAACCGACAAAAATCTCCGAATTAACCACACCAAAAAAAAAAAAAAAAAAACAAAAAACCAATTTTGAAAGCCGAGATAACTCCAATTGAAGTGAGCTCCCGCAATTGATGAAACGATCGCGACTGCAAATTAAAAATCCCTCTTTATTAGATGAAGTTACCGAGCAGTACTTCACAGAGTGAAACTCCCTTCAATTTTATAGAAATCGAAGAAAACCAAAAAAGGAAAGAAAAAAAGGTGTAAATTTGCTCCAGTGAAGCTGTCAACCTGATGACTGAAGCTTCCCCCGGAGAGAAAGAAGAGTAAATATCGGAGGAGAAAGCTGGAGATAGGCTCGGGAGGGGAACCATAAATGCGAATTTTATACTGCGTGGGTTCGGACACAGGCTCGGGCAATAGGGTTCGGTTCGTTAAAGTGGGTCGGCTGGCTCGGCGTTTCCATATCGAGGGGCGTGAATTGCCGAACCAGGCTGCGTCAGCGAAGCGGTTGCTAAAGTGACGCGCCCATCATATGTAGCCTGGTGTTGGCTTACGTGGCAAGGAACAACGATGCGACGTGGTGGATATTAATAATATTAAACGAGTTTTATTTAATTGGGCCTAGCGAATAGTAATCGTTTCTCTAATTTCTATTGCTGCGATGGATATATACGTGCGTGTGAACACCGAACCGATGTTTCAATGACAGTCAGGTTTAAGGTCCATGTAAAATTTAGGTTCGGGAATTTTGACCCGACACGATATAGACGCGTTTAAATGAACGAGTGAGGTTAAAACTGAAAATGTTGACATGAAAAATTAAATTAATAAAGTTAGGGGTGAAAGTTATAGACATGGCAATTGGCAACCCAAATACTAGTAATTTGTAATATAACAATGTAGGCTAGGATTGGTAATGTCGACGCGAATATTTAATCGAATAAGGTTATTATTAGGATTGTCAAAATAAATAATTAAGCGGTTGATATTAGAGTTGGAATTTTGGAAAGTGTCGATATGGAATTTGAGTTGCCGATAACACGAATTCGAATAAATTGTAATACAAAAATGTTGGTTATGGTTGGTAAAGTCTGCACGAATAATTAAACATACAAAGGTATTATTAGGAATGTCAATACGAATAATTAAACGGGTTATAATATAGTTTAAAAGTGTTGAAATATAAATCCGTCAATTCGAAAAAGCTAAATCTGTACAGCATTGATTTTCAGTCCGGTGCAAAATGTAGTGACTCTTTCATTTTTCCCAAATAGGAGAAAATTGATAAATTTAAAAAGCACTAAAAAGTACAAATATCCTATGAGATTTGGAAAAACTATTAATACTCCATAAATTTATATGAAAATGCAATAAATAATAATGAAAATGTATTTATTTACACAAAATATTAATTCTACAACAAAAAAAAAAATCATATTATGGCTAATGAAAATTACACATATTTATTTTTCTGGACATTTCGTCCGAACTTTGTTTCTCAATCGTTGCTTGACATACGATATTTTTTATGGGGTGGTTGATTGGGGGGGGGGGGGGGGGGGGTGAGACTGAATTTGGCCCAATGAAAGAATGGAGATCATGGTTGAGCCTCTAACCCCAACCCACCCCTCCCCCCAGTAGAAGCAAATGGTTTGGGCATAAGGAGGCTATATACAATTGTGGACAGTTTCTCGTGCAAGATTTTGGTGGAAATTGCAAAGAGGCGACAATATTTTGTCGAAGTTTATGTGGTCATTGTCGAGCCCAATTCGCGTTCTCACACGTGGAAAATAATAGCATAAATAGATTTAATGGTGCCATACAAGATACAAGGGTATTGGTGGGAAGGGAAGATTACAGCTTTTTGAATGCTAACTGATTGTGAGAGGGATAACTAGCAGATTATTCTCGGAGCGAGACTTACCAGTCCCGTCTATAGATGTCAACAAAATTTTCCGCAACCCAAACTCGGCTCATTGAAGGGCTATGGATCATACATAATTGGAGTATGGAAAGTGAAAAATTTAGAACAAAACTCTTATAGTTGGGATAAAACTACAATCCCATTACACAGCTGACATTAATAATGCATCAAAAGTCACTATCAAACTAGTAAATTATTTTGTTACGAGACTATAGTATTTTCATACAGTTTTTCAAGTAAAGTGCAACAACTAAAATAATTAATTTACTAATATCTTTTTCTATTTATGTTATTGCTTTGTTTGTATGAATTGATTATGGTCTGAAGTATATGAAAAGTAAACATATTTATATACCATTTGTCCCACTTAAAGAGTCTACTTTATATTACTATTTTTGATAATACAAAGTTAATTAGTTGAATGAGACGGAGAAAGCATTAGATTTGTATTTTTTGTTACTTTTAGTATATTGAGTGCCCTCTGAGAACACTAATTTTCTAATGTTCTAAAAAAATAAAAGACGACGTAAAACTTTTTAATTCATGAAAAATCAAACACAAATGCGAACACTTGCATATAAATAGATGGTGCCAGTAAAAAAAAAGCCACAAACACATATATCATATGGAACGAACCAATAACAACATATTATTGTTTTCAACCCAAACATTTTCATCAATGTTTACAAAACCGGACGCTGACTCCGCCGAACTCAATGGTCGGGGTCGACTCGGTGACATAATAAATTATTTAAAAAGATTTCTTTTATGGAAAATATATATTTCCTTAATTATTTCCTTCAAAAAAGATTGAATATACGAACGTTTTTCTAAATTATAAAGAAATAAAAAGAAAAAATAAATAAAAATAAAGCAAGATTAAATTATAAAAATTAGAATTATGTCATGAGATAAAATGTGTTTGTCCCACATGGATGATAAAGAGTATAGTGGGGTGAGAAATCTCTATAAAACTAGAACAACATGTGAGTAATTTATCATTGTAGGCCTACTATTAAGAGTAAACACATTATTTGGTCCCTTACATATGCCTTAGTGATCTTTTTGGTCCTTTACATTTGAAAATGCTATTTTTGGTCATTTATTTTTCATTTTCGATCATTTTCATCCTTTGCCGTCTAATCTGATGGAATCCGTTAAAATCAGTCTCGTGAATCTTGGGACAAGTTTGCCTTTGTGGTGTGAGATTCACGAGACTGATTTTAACAGATTCCATTTTAACAGATTCCATCAGATTAGACAGCAAAAAGATCACTAGGGCATATGTAAAGGACCAAATAGGGTGTTTACTTACTATTAATTTGCCAATCTACAAGCTTAAATTTGGCAAATTATAGCCCTTTTAAAAAAAATAAATAGTGTTGGCTGAAAAAATAGGGTTTATTTTTTCTTTTTAAAAGAGAAAAACTCGGTAAAAATCGGGATTGTTTGAGCATTTTGACTTTTGGTTGTAGGGCACAACTTGGCTCGGACTAATATTGCTCTCACCTCGGTACTAAAAGTGCGATTTTTTCAAATATATAAAATGATGTGGGATATAAAAATCCTTCAAAGACCTTCAATATTATTAGAGTCTAGGGACCATTCCAATAATATAATAAAAGATTACCCATAATTAAATGTTGACAAAGTAGGAAGCATACCGGAAAAAAGCAAGAATAAACGAAAAAGCGAATTCGCGCAGACCAAGTCATAAAGTCCGCGTATTCGCCCAATTAAAAACCAGTTTTTGAAACTTGTCGAACACGTGGAGGCACCCCATTGGATAGTAGCTTCTAGAAAGTCGGAGAAACTTGCAAATTCGGGTCGTCGAAGAGAATCTTCTACCTTCCAATTCCCGTATATATATTTCCCTCCCCGTGGTAATTTGGTTCTGTTTTTATGGTTGTTGTTTTTACGCGAAAACTTCCGCACGCATCGGCGAACGCTCTCTTTCCTTCTTCTGAGGTACGGCTATGGTTTCTTTCGTGCAATCTTTGTTCGTTTCTGTTTCAAGTCGTATTTATTTAGTTATTGAATGTTCTGTGGAGTACTGGAGCCCCCAGAGTTTCTTCCGTTTCCTTTGGGGATCGAGGTTTCTTTTGAGTTTTTAAACCTGGTTTTGAATGTTGGGCGGCATTGTCTTTTCGATGTTTGGGGGAATTAGATCTGTGTCTTGATCTGCAGCATTTTGCAATGGTTGGTTTAGGGCGTTAATTCGAATGAATTTTCTCGAAATTTTATTCATGTATTTTATTTATTTAGTTTTGGTGTTGGTAGTTTTCTAGTTGCCCTTTATGTATTCGTTTGATACTGAAGGTGATGATCTTTGTTTGTTGAAGAATGTGATGCCTCAACCGTATATTGTGCTGAAGCCGTTTCTGTTAAATCGGTGTGTAATTTATTGCACAGTTCATATGAACTTCAGCTTTAAATTTGGAATCACCATTAATATATTGGAAATTGGAAAGGAAAGGGAAATGGATGTTTTTTGTAGACACTGATTAACTTTTACGGACGGAAATTTTATGCAGTAGGAAACTCGATACTGTGATGTAGTTTCTGCCTTGATGGGTGATGATTCCGGGATAGATTTTGATTTTATTGCGTAATGGATGTGTTTTTAATCTTAATTATTACAGCAATAAGCTTTTTACTGTCATTTATGACAATAATGTTTTTGTTTTTGCTTCTATAGGCTGTCTCAATTTCATTGGCCTATAATTTGTACTTTTATCTGCCAAGTGCAACAGGCTTTCTGAGATGGCTGAGGTATGTTTGCCTTTTTTCCCCTTTTTTACATATTGAAGAGTCTTCCTCTCTGGTTAGATTTTTCTATAAGTTACAATTTTACATTAGAAATGTATGTAGCCATATTAAGATGTATTTTCAACATTGGATTACTGTAGGAGGGTCATAGAGTCTGCTTGAATGTTTACGACTTAAGCCAAGGGCTAGCTCGACAATTGTCAACAGCATTTTTGGGAAAAGCCATAGAAGGGATATGGTAAGTAAGAAATTTCAATAAGAAATTTCAATAATGTAGCTCCCATTTTATGCTTATGATGTTGTTTCCGTCTCGTCTACTTTGTATCATTACTGCCTGACTGCTTATATTCTATAGTTTCTCTTATGGATGTAAAGAGTAGGACTTCAGTCGGATTAATGGAATCTCCCGACTAGTCGAGTAGTGCTTTAAATTTGGGTGCTTCTATTCTCTGTTGTTGAGAATTAAACTTATCTTGTTGCAATGGTGGCTGGAACTGCAATAAAGCTTGTCAAAATACTGTCGCAATGATGTAATGAAAATGGCTGTTATTTCCGATATTAAACAAGATTGATCTAATTCTTGAGATATATGCCCCCTGTCAGGGATAGTTTTGGTTTGGTTCGGTTTTGCTTTAGGGTTATGCTGCAAATGGCATTCTGATCACCCTGCATTTCTTTCTATCTCTGATGCAGGCACACAGGAATAGTCGTCTATGGTTATGAATACTATTTTGGTGGTGGCATACAACAAACACCAGCTGGAAAGACTCCTTATGGTACTCCTCTTCGAGTTGTAGACCTTGGCATCACTCATATCCCTAAGGATGTATTTGAAATGTACTTGCAAGAGATCAGCCCCCGCTATACTCAAGAGACGTACAGTCTTATGGAACATAATTGCAACAATTTCAGCAATGAGATTGCGCAGTTTTTGGTTGGTACAACCATTCCAGAATACATCTTAAACTTACCAAACGAAGTCATTAACAGCCCAATGGGTTCCCTTTTCTGTAAGTCCCTTTACCCCTTTTCGAAGTCTGCATATGTTTTACTCTTTTGTCTGGAAAATGTTGGTATGTTTAGGGATACTTGGTTTGAACCGTGCACTATCAATGTGGCTGATAATACGTATTATGAAAAACGATGGAATTGCCTACTCATGACATATTCTCTATGCAGTGCCTATGATACAGCAACTGGAGACAACATTAAGAGCAGGTGCTGTCCCGCAGGCTCCCCAGTTTAGTGCAGCTAAAGTGGCTCCTGCTGCCCAGAAAGTGAGCAGTGAAGTTTTGGAATCAAAGCCAGCTATCTCGGAAGTGCAAAACACATCAAACAAGGGGACCCCGACCACTGCAGACAGTCCAACAAAGACACCTACTAGTGATGTGGCGTCTGATCCCCTTGGCGATGCTCGGGGCAAGGTGCAAGAAGAGATCAGCCAGGAGTTTGCTGCAATAATGGCAACTGGAACATTGCGAGCAAGTGAGGCTGCGGCACTGGCGACGAGGAGGGTTATGCAAAGATATGGACACACGAATGTTGCCCAGAGTTAGATCTGGGAATGCACACATTTTCAGGGCTTTCATTCTTATACAAGAAACGAGTTAAACTGTACCATTTAAACATTATTGGCCAATTCTGTGTAACTGATTGGGTTTGGATGGCCTTTCTAGCGACTAGATATATCTTGTGTCCTGTGACCAGCTGCATATGAAACTATGCATCATTAAACCAATACACGTCAGATTTTGTAAACCATTTTTTATGCGACATATTTGTTTGTTTCATTCAACCCTTTGTTTTCAGTTAAGTTCGACCGTGTCTTACATTTCTTTTCCCTCTTCTCCTACAGATAGCCATTTTCGGATATGTTACAAGGTGGAAGTTGGAACGAACAAAATATGTCGTATATAAGACGGTGAGATGGTAAAACGTTCTGAATCCAAGGCATTCTCGCCTTCGGTTTGGTGGTAATATTGTGTTCCAAACAAAAGCATAACTGAAGATTTCTAGGATGCATTTATCCTTCAGTGTATCTTAGCAGAAATGACTTCTTACAAGTATAGGAGTAATGTACAGGACCTGATTGCTAGTTCTACTCTTTGCCCTGGGCTCCCCAGCACCATCACAGCCTTCAATAACATCTTCATTCGATACCCAGTGCTGAAAGAATCAATGCAAATCTTGAGATGAAACGATCTTCAAGAACAGTATACTCATGGCCAGAACAGGAAGAAGAAAGAGGGAGAGAAGACCGGATGCATTCATCATTGCTGATCCCATTCCGTTGTTTGCGGATGCCCCGCCTCGAGTTCAAGAGAGGATTGGTTTGATCTCGAACAGACTTCTGGAGGAATATTAATGCCAACAAAACCAGCCATAATAGCAGCTGCACCAGCATAATCTAAGAGGTGGGGAGTATTTCCTGTTATGGTATCTACCACAGCAGCCAATGGAACTTGGATAGTGAGTCCAGCAGTTGCAACAGTTGTGGAAGTCAAAAGAACCGCTTTCGCCCATAAGTAATCACTCAACACATTATCCAGCAAACCTAGTCAATTTCAAATTCACACTATGAGAAAATAAGAAACAATGACCCAATATGGAAAAGAGCAGCTAAAGGAAGCAATGAAGCTAGTTTCCATCCGTTGCTAAAAGACCACAGCTAACGGACCAATATCTATCTGATTCACCACTATTCGCCCACGCAAAGAAAACATGTGCTTATAACTTCAACAAAGCCAACTTTTGAAACTAGAATTGTCCAACTTCTAATCAAGAAGATCTAAAGGGTCAAAGAATCACCACACCAATGTGATTCTATGCATGCAGGAGTTGATTTGGAATTATAATTAGCATTCAAAAGTTCCCTTATTCCCCATTACCCAGCCACCAACTTAAACAATCCACACTAGAATCTAATCACTTCCACAGTTTCCCCCCATCAAGAGAAAATATAGCCCAATATAGAATGAGTTCTTGAATCAGCCATGTTGGCGATTTGATTACAAGAATATCAACTTATAAGGCTCCTTTTGTGCATAAATGGAAAGTTTCTCATTACAGAATCAACCATCATGTTTCCCACATATACCGTTCCCCCTATTCTGTTTATGCTATCTAAGTAACAAAATCTTCAGATATTTCAAAATAATTACCACAATCAGAATAATTGGCAAACCAGATGTCAGAAGCTTACTTAAAGCTCAGCAGATAAGAAAAATCATTCAGCAGCTTACAGTAAGCTTTTCTACTGACTTTGGTTTACTTGTCATGGAAAGAAAGAATATCAATAACTAATGCATAGAAGTTCTATGTTTTATCACTGTTTACACTTCATTCTATGTTGTTAGAATAATAGTTCAATGAAGGAAAAAGGTCAGAGAGAAGCATATTAGCAAGTTCTGGTTTATCTTTTGGTCTAAGCAAATAAAGGTAATGCTGGGAGAAAAAAAATTGTACCTTTACCAATGATTAGGCCGACTTGCTTCCAGGTCAGCATCTTGAAAGGCTCCAACTTGGCAAGGTTGAGTACTAGAGCAACTGGTAGAAATATCAGGAGGTTAAACAAACCAAGAAATCCAAGGAACTGTGCCATACTGGCCTGACCCTGTTTCTTATCATCTTCATCGGGTAGCTTTTTGCGTATAAGTGTAATATAGACAGCATATAGAGCCGCAGAAAGAAGAGAAAGAGTATCTCCAAGAATAGGCTTTGGAGCAATAGAGCTGGATGCAGCTTCTGAATCACCCAGGCTGACAACTATTGTGCCCGCCATGCAAAGTAGAACGCTAAATAGCTTCAACCAAGTAAACTTTTCACCCAGAAACACAAGAGCAACCAAAAAGGTGAACAGGCTGGAGGCACTGCTCAAAATGGTATTTGACTGAGCACAAGCAAAACACAAGTTACTATTACACTTCAAATACATAGCTTCTGAGAATGACTGTTTATGAGCGGAAACAGAACTCACAATTACATAATTTTGGACAAAAATAATGGTGAACTGATAAATACTTACCGTGACTGTTGTATACTTCAGCGAGAGGTTAAATGTAAGTTGTGCAAGAAACCAAAATGGGCATATAAATAAGCTAACTTTTGCTACTCTAGTGCGTGTCCAACGCCCCTTTGCATCCAATCCTAAATTAGCATCTTCAACCAAAGCTTCATTTCCCAAAATGCCTTCTCCTCCATGGTTGTTTATGGTTTCTTCTTGAGAAACCAGCCTCAAATTATCACCGTGAACACCAGCATCATTGCTTCCAAGAAGAATGACCTCTTCTCCCGAATGTTGTGAACTACTAGGGTGATCTGGATTCCACCAAAAGAATATACTTCCATACTTATCCTCCAAAAATCGACCTATTTCAACAATGGGAATGTAAACTGTAAACAATGAATTACAAATATAAGTCACCAAGAAGGGTGATATGCCCTCATCCACAACTGATTGAACCACAAAACTAGCAGCAATCCAAATAGCTGCGACTGCAATTATATACACTAATCCCACAACCCATCTCCAAAACGGATCTTTCATTCCTTTCAATCTTATCTCCGGAACAAAGTTCCAATATTTGATGCAACCAAAACGTCCCCAAATTTCAAAATACTCCAATCTAAATAAATGTCTAGAAAAGAATGTCTTTTTGCTCTCTATCTCTCTCTGGTTATCACAGATAAGCAAGCATCAAATGCAGAATCTGGAAAGAAAATTCAGTCAGCGTATGAATGAGGCATTGACAATTAACATTGAACCAAGAAAATCAACCCAACTGAGCTAAGCACGTGACGGGTATTGTTAACGACCCATTACAATTGCCATTGATTAAATAACAACCCATATACCAAAACATTACAATAAACAACAACGTTTGATCAAATTTGTTACAGAAAACAACATCAAAAATTAGACGAGGGAAAGGAAAAATGAAAAACGGAGAAGAACAGGTACCAGAAGGCAGTGTCAGCCGAAGCTGATTGAGTTTTGGGTGGTTAGTGGCGATCGTGAACGGGTTGTTTTGGAGGATCTCAGCCTCCCCCAGATGAAGTGTAAATGAACAAGCAAATCTTCCTGACCTGGTTTTTTCTCTCTTTCCCTTTTTTTTTTTTTTTTTTTTTCACAAACAGAATGGCCAAGTTTTTCTTGGTTTCTTTCTTTGGTCAAATTAAGAATTTGCCTATATTTATTTTGTCTTTCCTTTGATTGGTCAATAATACCTTGATTCAAATTGGATTAATTTTAATACTTTTAAAAATATTAGAAATATATTGAAAACTTAATAAAATGCTTTTTGGAAAAAAAAAAGTGTATTAGAATTAATAAAAAATAATTATAAATATAAAACGAGATTGAAATCAAGATTTTAATTGTGATAATATACACTTATTCGAGTTATATGCTTTCAGTTCGTTCAGTCACTAATTTTTGATAATTTTTTTAAAAAAATTGAGTGCCTAATTTAGGACTTTTCTTTACTGAAGATTTGAGTTTTGATTTTTGGAAAATATTGTAATTTTATAATATAAAATGTGTATTAAAAATATAAAAAAGATATAGCTGAATAGTAAAAAACTGTATTGTAAATGATGAAAGTTTATTATAATTTATTAAATTTACTGTTCGTCAAATTTAGTAGGCAAAAAAGAATTATTTTACAGTAGTTGAATACTTATGAATAAAGTAATGTTAAACAAAAATTGCAATATATATATATATATATATATATATTCCATTACTCTAACAATGATTATGTTTAGACATTCATTCGATTCGATACTTCTTAATTCTTTAAAAATGGTAACAACATTTCTTTTATTTTGGATTTTCTTCCGTCCAAAAATCTTACAAACGATAGATAGTGTCGTGTAATGGATAGAAAAAAATTGGATTAATTCCAATTTAATGAAGAATTTGCTGATAGAGGGGTTAAACGAGCATCTCACTCAGACCCAAAAGGTGCCTGCCTACATTACATAGGTCTTTCCCGAAAATTCCCCAAGAACTAAGGGCATGTTCGTTTTGAACATTTTGAAAACGGTTTTGAAAATAAGTTTTGAAAAATAGTTTTATAATATAAAAAGTGTATTGAAAATGTAAAAAAGTAAATATTAAATAGTAAAAAGTTGTATTGAAAATGATGGAATATGATTAAAATATATTAAATTTACTGTTGAAATCAAAATCGTTTTCAAAACGAAATAAAAAGAACAGGCCTAAGGTAAAAAATGTAAAAAGAAGTACCCAAGAGATCATAACTATAATTCATTTAGTTATGTACCAACGACCACCGTGAACGTGCATGATCAAACCTATTTCCCGCCATTTGTCCCTTAACGCATCCATCATTCACAATGGGGACATCTAATACAAAAATTTTCTTATGAATCTTGAAAAAAGTGTTTATTAATGGGATGCAAAAGCACGAGGTGTATTCATCAATGGCGTTAAAGAAACAAGGAAGGAAGAAAGACTGAAAAAACACTGGGTTTTCTTTTCCCTCCATTTATAAACGGCGTTTCAAACGGAAGAACCCTGAGAAACGTTTGATTTCGGGTTACAGTCTCTGGAATTCGAGCCCCATTCAATGGCTTCTGCAATCGCTCTCTTGCGCTCGCTATCAGATGCAGCTGCAGATTCATCGTCGTCCTCCGTCGTTGCGCTCTTCGTCGGCGATGGGGATCCTCCCTCTTCTGCCGAATCTGGGCCTACCCCTAAATAGCTTAGGGCGGTGACGACATCACTGATGAAAGGCCTGATCGAAACGTCTTCGTTTAGACACATTGCTGCGACGGCCACCGCTTGGTTTAAGCTTTTTCTTGGGTATTTCCCTTTGAGAAGTGGATCCGCCAGTTCTTCAAATCTGTTTGGCTCTCTGAACTTGGGATCCGCCTGGAATTCGATTTGCAGAAACAACAAAACCACCATTGTTAGTTGTTTCGTTTTCGTCCATCAACTTCAAAAATTGTTCTAAAATAGTTCTGAGCTTGGATTTTCATTCTATTTGATCTGCTTTCGGCTAACACCCTTAATGTGTGTGAATCTCAGGCGAAAACAGCTCAAATATTGCCAGAATTTGAGGGCTCGGGACCATTTTGGAACAAATTTCAAAGTTAAGGGACCAAAATTGAAAACTTACCCAAGTGACTAAATTCTGTTCTTGAGGAGCCCTTGTTGTGTCGATGGCTCTTCGTCCTGTAATTAACTCTAAGAAAACAACTCCGAAGCTGTAAACATCTGACTTAACAGTGAGCTGCCCTGTTCTTTGGTATTCCGGGGCGCAGTATCCGTATGTTCCCATCACCCTGGAAGACACATGTGTTCTGTCTCCCACAGGTCCCAGTTTGGCTAACCCGAAATCGGAGAGTTTAGCGTTGTACTCTTTGTCCAACAAGATGTTTGAAGACTTGAGATCGCGATAAATGACCGGTGGATTGGCCTTGTCATGGAGGTACTCTAAGCCTTTGGCTGCTTGTAATGCTATCTTCATCCTTGTGAACCAATCCAGAGGAGTTTGTCCTGGCGAAAGATCTACACAAACCACAAAAATCAGGCACTTTTTGTCACGATGCATGATTGGTACAGAATAAGCGGTACAATGGATGTGAACCCGATGTAAAAAAGTAAGATACCTAATAGATGGTCTTCCAGGGATCCCAAAGCCATGAACTCATACACCAGGAGCCTCTGTTCTCCATCAGCACAATATCCAATCAGATTTACCAGATTTTGATGATGAAGAAGGCTCAACATCAAGACTTCTACAAGGAATTCTCTGTTTCCTTGTAATCCATTTCTGTCAAGTTGCTTCACAGCTACTGTCTAAATTCACAATTAACAAACAATACAAAATATGAATGAATTTTTCTGGAAACTAAGCTTCAATTTCATATCACGTACTCTTTCCGTTCCACTAGAAGAGTCACACGTTACAACTCCAAAGTAGACTCTTCTAATAAAAAAGAGTTTGACAATGTGAGAATATCAATTACCTGGCCTGTTTTTTCAAGGAATCCCTTGTAAACTCTTCCAAATCCACCTTCCCCTAATAAACACTCCTGCCTGAAATTCTTCGTTGCCGTGGCAAGCTCTCTGAAAGTAAATGTTTGCGCTGCAATGTTGTTGGATCCTTCTTTAGTTTCAGTCTTGTTAACGTTGTTGTCTTTGTCTTCTCCTTGCGATTTCCCGCCGTTCTCTGCATTAATTCCCAACAACAACCTTCATTCATTCGCTGCCTAACGCCGAGAAGTAATATTAATGATAGACATCTCAATTAATCATCACAATTTTTTCATACCAACTCACGTTGACATGCATTCATTGGCCAGTTATGTGATATTAATAATTATTTCAAGAAAATATAAACAATGAATGCATGTCACACGAGTTGCGATCGAAAAGGTGATGATTAGTTGGGATGTCTATCATTAAACACATGAAAATCGAATCAAAATCTTACCGGGCTTGGACTGATGACGATGATGATGGTGGTGATTATGGTGGTGATGACTGGGTTGCGGCTGCCGAGGAGCCTGCATGGCAGGACGACCGCCGCCGGGGGTTGACGGCCCTCTCGGTAGATTTTCATATTTGTTTGATCCTTTCCTTTCATGGGACGATGAGAAACACGAAAAACAATTCATTTCTATCTCAATACTACTGAATTTTTCGGAAAATCCCAGAAACAAAAATTATCCAACGTTGTTCAACAATGATCTTGTTGAACTTTTCTTTCTTTCTTCAAGAAAAACTGAGATTAATGATCAAAGAACAGGATAATAACGTATGAATCTATATCAATCGGGAACAGAACATAACAGAAATTGTTCGTTTGTTTGGTTGTTTACAAATGTGGAAAATTAAGGTCTATAAATGTAGACAACTAATTAAAGTTCCAACGTTAGCAAGAAATAGGAGGAAAACAAGTCATGTTGAGGTGAGGAAAATGGGAAAAGGGAAAAAGACACGAACGGAATTTTGACTTCATTTTGACATTTTTCCCGTAGAATCTGTGAAAAAAAAGGTAAGGAAGAGAGAATTTGACGGGGAAGCTTGCACCACTGCCCTTTTTTATTGGCCATTGTGGGAAAGAAATAACATAGCCTCTAATGTTAGTTTCAAAATTGCATTTTGGTCACTAACGTTTTGCTTTCGATCCAAGTTGTTATTTTAACTCAAACCTTAAGGACCGTGATGTAATTTGCCACATCTATAAAGTATATTATTTGTTTCACTTTTGAACAACTTTATCGTTATCTTGTTGAAAATGTCAAATTACCTTGATTTTTGATATTTCTAATAATTACAAACACATTTTAAACTATTTATGTTTTTTTTTTCAATAAAAAATGGTCTCTAAAATTTGTGTTACTTTTTATATCACTTACAAGAATCGATTTGTAATGATCATCAAACAAAGGAAGGTATTTGTAATTGCCAAGAATTATAGGGATCAATTAGTAATTAAACCAAATCTCAAAGAAGGTAAATGCAATTTGCCCTATTAGTTAAAAATCACACTAGATACCAATAGATTGAGTAAATAACAATAATAATTTAGTGAAAGGAGATGCTTAGTCCTAAAAATCCTTCATGACATTGATAAAGTGTAACCAAACTTGCAGAATCAATCTCACACTTACAACGATGAGATCATAATGACCTCTATCTTCTTACAATAGGAATGTAAGCCCTATGATACGACATATGAGTCTCACCATTCATTGGGAGAGGGTATGTAGGTAGACATGATTAGATCAGACAGAGTATCTGCTTATCTCCATTATTATAATACACCAAATTTTAGACAACACAATTGCATTAAAACTATCCAACACTGACACACAAACTGGACAACATTATTACTCCATTCAAGAAGTGCAACTTTCTAGTAAGCATTAACTTGAGCTTTCACTCCACCATCACAATGGCCTGGAATGGTACAGATGAAGTAGTTCTTTCCCTTCACTAGCTTGATCTGATCCTTCCCACTGCTGTAGGATTTTGCTGCTGTAGGATTTTGCTCTTACAGGGGCAGTGCATCCATTATACCCTTTTGCACCAACCACCACCACATTGTGAAGTGTAGAATCATAGTTAAAAACTGCAAGCAAAACAACCGGAAAAACACAGCCTAAAACATGGGAACGACGGTAAAAATTTACAAATCTGTAGGAAATTAGTAAAGAATGTTACTTAGAAGGTCTCCAGCCTTGAAATTCTTCCCATTTGTCCAATTCCCCATTCTGAATCCCCAGCCAGACGAATCCCCGACTACATAATTGGCAGCCTGGGTGTGAACTAGCAGTGAAAACAGAATCAGAGTGCAAAAAACTGCAGCTTGCATTGCACTGCTTCTTCCCTGGGCATACATCCTGCAAAATTATCTTTTTTTATGAACAAGAATGATGTCAAAGGTGGGTGTACAAAATGGTGGTGAAGTTTGTTTATATAAAGTTCTCTCAAGTGGGGTTGAACTTTACTTTTTGTCTTGATCTTTCAACAATGGTCTCAATTACTCTGATGGAATATTCAAACACAAAGTTGAAGTGTTGGTTGAAAAGAATCTGAAGATAAGAAATCATTGCTTCAATGCATATTTCAGAGCTCTGTCTGCTTCTGGGCCAAGCACTACTAGTGCTGAATAAGCAACATTTGTTGGTTTATGCACAAAATGGGAAGAAGTTCAAACATGATTGTCAATGGCATATTTATTCAAACCTAATAGGGAAGTAAATAACAACTTGCTTTTAAACAACTATTCCAGCATTCAAAAGGTACAACTATTTATGAGTCACAAAGTACAATTTCAAACACGACTATTTCGTTGGCATGAAAGGGGTAATTACCATAGAAGAAACCTCTTTGGTTAGGTCAAGGATTTGGAAGGTGCATGCTGAGGCTACTAAGACCAGGCTCTCCTTTTAGAGCTCCTGTTCTCCAGCTCTCCCTCACCCTATATGCTTCCTTCCACAATCCAGCAGCTGCATAAACATTAGAAAGAGTAATTTGGGTCGTAGACATTTGGTTTCCTTGGATCAACATCTTCTCAGCCACGCTTTCGCCTAATTTCACATTACCGTGCGAGTAACACGCCCCCAGTAATGCACCCCAGGCAGCAGGGCCACAGGACCCGGCACCACCTGATTCTGTATCCTCAGTCTCCTCCAGCAGGCGAAATGCATCATCCAGCCTGCCAGCGCGTCCCAACATATCAATCAAACATGTTTGATGATCTTCATTTGGAACCAAACCATACTTTTGAATCATTCTGAAGTATTGAAATCCCTCGTCCACCAAACCACCATGACTACAAGCTGTTAGAACAGCAACAAATGTCACTTCATTCGGTCGGATACCAGTTTCAATGAGCTCCTGGAAAAGTTTAAGGGAATGGAAACCAAAACCATGAACTGCATAACCCATGATAATGGATGTCCAAGCAACCACATTTTTATCCTCCATCGAATCGAAAACTGCTTGCGCATATTTCAATTCCCCTGACTTGCAATACATATCTACCAAAGATGTTCCAATGACCACATTATTAACATCAGCATTCATCAATGTTCGAACGATTTTCGCATGTAATTGCTTTCCCATCACCAAATCAGACAAGTCACCACATGCCTCTAGCCCCACTACAAATGTCAAGCTGTTCCCATTAACTAACCCTTCTTTGCTACAGTACATTTTTGCCAGCAAACTCAAGCCTTCACGAGGCATCCCACTCCTCACATACCCTGTCATCATGGTGGTCCAAGAAACCACATTTTTCTCTGGCATTCTCTCAAACAAATTCATGGCATCTTCTGACATTCCATTACAAATATAACAAGATATCATTGAGTTCCAGTGTGAAACAAGTCGAGGCAACACATTATTGAAAACTTTCCGAGCTTCACCAACATCACCACACTTGCTGTACATGTCAATCAAGGCACAGACAATGATAGCACCATCTTCAGACAGGGCAATTCCATAACATGATTGAAGTGAAGTGATGAAGAGTCCGTGGAGCTGCTTTCCAACTTTGAGCAAAGAAACCTTTGCACAAGCAGCAAGAAGTGGAACAATCACCGTATGATCCCGGTACAAAATCATAATACCATTTTCAGCAGAAGAAATACAGTTCAGGGCATCTCCATACCTAAAATTAGAAATATATCCTCTAATCTTTATAAGCTTTACAACAAAGTCATTTGTTCCTCTTCCCTCCAAAATTTTCTCAGCAAAACAAACTTCACCGCAATGGAAATACATATTAGCGATAGCATCGGCACAATTCGACTCGAACCCACTAACAATTGCAAAAGCATGAATTTCCATTCCCAAAACTAAATCCTTCAAACCAGCACAACCAGATAGCACAGTCGCCAGTGTAAACTGATCAGGCCCACAAGACTCCGCATGTTTCATCTTTAGAAACAATTCAAATCCTTTAAATTCCTTCCCGTTCTGCATATATCCAGAAACCATCGCATTCCAGGTCACTGAATTTCTCTGCGTCATTTCATCAAACAGCTTCACCGCACATGTCAACATCCCGCATTTCGCATACATATCCACAAAAGCTGTCTCAACCACGACATCCGGGGGTATGAACCCGCGTTTGATGATTACCCCGTGCACCGTTTGACCCAATGAAATCTGCTCGGCGGCCGAAGCGACGGCCCTGGCCACGGAGGCGAAGACGTAGGCATTGGGCTGTGCACTGTGGGAAGCTTGGGATTGGCGAAGCAAATGGGAGAAGAGATGGAGAGCTTTATTGGGATGATTGGAGCGGGAATAGGCGGAGATGAGAGAAGCCCATAGAGTTGTGTCTCTGAGGGTGGAAGGCACCTGATCGAAGACTCGGTGGGCATGACTCAGTGAGTTGGTTGTTGGGAAACCAGCGTACTCTGCAATGAGTTTGGAAGCGGACAAGGGATTGGTGTGAAGGCCCAGTTTGATAAGGCGGGCATGTCTGTTCATTCATGGAAAATATTCACTTTCAAGCTTCAATCACTTCGAAATAATAATATGGTATTGGTACCAGGCTATTGTTCCAGCCGCCGTAAATGGCGGCGGCGGCAGATTTTCGAAATCGGGGTCAAGGCAGAGACGAATATGGACTTCCGCACACTGGTCTAGATTACTAGAAGTTTAGAAGCCTTTTAATCCTTTTCTTTTTTATTCTCGTACACCTTTTATTCTCGTTTTGTGTGTTGTGGCAATTAGAATTCATATTCTTTACATTTTTGGCGATTTTAGTCCATTTTAACAATTGTCGTCAGTTTTGCGAGTCATCTGGGATCAGAATGCAGTTTCATAAAATGAAAAGAAAATTGCATTCTGCATTTTGACCCAGATGACCGGCGAAACTGTCAACTACTAGTAAGAAAAAGGGACCAAAATCGCCAAAAATATAAAGAATAAGGACTACAATTGCCACGACCAAAAGGAAGGACCAAAAGTGTGATTTTTCCATAAAGTTATTATTTACATGTTTTCAAAAACATGTTTTTTGTAATTTTAAATATTATACTAATTTCTTATCATGTTTAGTGCACATTTTTACCTATCAAGCCCTTAATTGAAATAATAGTATTTATGATACTTGGAAAACCGTATTAGTTTGATTTTGTTCAAATATCATCTTTTTTTAAAAAGAGAGAAAATGAGAGTAGTATTCATGTGAAATCCGACTATAGTCCATTTATGTATCCAATCAATCATTGAATATTGGCCTATGCAATTACATTAGTAAACTATCATAGCTCATTATTCAATAATTAAACGGTTCCATAAATGAATTATAGTATTTTTCATTCACGTGAACAATGATAGCATACATTAACTCGTTTCGCACAAGACTAACTCATGTTGTAAAACTAAAAACACTAACAATGTGAAATGAAATGGCGAAGAATAACAACGCAATGTTACAACAAAACCTAGTTCTCAATTCTCAACTACTATTGCCTTAAAGAGCAACATTGACCTCTACGGAGGAGTCCGTCAAAACAACACTTTTGGAATTGTCGGCTTTTGGATGGCCACCAGTATCAAACTTGAGTCTCAAGTGCAAACATTTTACGAACACTACTTCTTCCAGATCCCTTTCAGAACTCAACAACAACTGAATTACCGGATCTCTTGTAGACTTTCTCATTGGATCGATCATATCTGCTATCCTGGCTGCTTTCTCGGTTTGATTCTTCCGATTCGGGTTCTTTTTCAGCCTTAAGTATAGCGGCGCGAAAATGAAGACCTGAGGTAAGTTTCTGGACCGCGTTAGTGGAAGAACAGTATACCTTCATCTAAAAGCAAGGTTTGTATGAAAAGCGTACCTCGCTAGTTCCTGGACTCGTAGCAATGGTGCAATCGAAGCTCACTCTCCCTTCCTGCAGTTCCTTGGTAGGAGCTGTGGTCTCTAGTAGTGTACTTGATTCTTTTTCTGAAGTTGCAGAGGTGAGGTGATCGATTTCATCGTACCACTGTTGGGCAACACCAACCTGCAAATGCAAAAGAGGGGATGAACTCTGCATATAGGTAAGAGCAAACTCCTCGAAAATTTGCTAGAATGGTAAGCAATCCGCTAGTATTTAACTCTAAAATCTGTAAGAAGTTTAACATTAAACAAATGCCGTAAAGCTCAGTGAAAGGATGACACCTTTTCTGAAAAATCAGCTTTGCTCTCCACTCCTGAAATTTCCATTGCTGTCCCTCTTGCCTGGCACCATACGGATCTTCGGCTTAGTGGTTCCACCAGATCCGTGTCTTCAGGAATTGCTACCTTCACCGATATGCTCACCTTACCTTTTATGTAACAGAAACTATGTCAAATTAAAATGGAATGAATGAAATTCCACAAAGAAAGGGGGAAAAGGAAGAAAGATAAAAGAGTATAAGCTTCAGATTTTTTAATTCGGTTTTTAGCATGTTGCAAAACCTCTTTTAAAAGCCTTTCAAGAGCTATTATAAATTGACAAGTGCCTACATAAACAAGTAAATCAGCAATATAAGGTAAATCTTGGCATCCAAAAGATTCACTTTATTTTCGTAGTGAACAATAAAATACCTGGCAACAAGGAGAAACCTTCAACATGATTGATGTGCATTTCTGACAATATATCATCACTACATTATAAGAAGAAACATATATCAGTAAGGCCAGAGAAGACAAATATTATTACCCAAAAACTATTTACTTACTCTGCACAAACTCTCTCCAGAGGAAATGAGAACCAATAAGGAAGCCCCAGGATACCGAAATTTGAGAAATGTAAGCTTGATATGAGCCCAGATTCTCCATTAAGTTTGAATACCATCTGACCCACTTCAAATATAAAATAATCATGAAACTAATCACACAATTATGTCACTTAATCATTCAAAGAGACAGGTGAATCTGGTACCAGCATCACAAACGATGATATCATTCTTCAGTTTGGCTACTGAAGACATCAGTCCAGCATGAGGAATTCCATCCAAAGAGCAACTAATACCCATCTGCTGCAACCAGTCATAAGGTATGTGCTTCATAACAGATGACTTCTCCATAATCATCTGTCCACAAGTCTCCAAAATGCTTGGAAATCCTTTAATATTTAGATTAATCAGTAAAAAAATGCAGCTTCCATATGAAAAGAAAAAGATTTATTGATAAATTACTGACCTTTAACCACTTGCTTCATGACCCCAGAAGCCATATCCAAGATCCACAGAGTGTCAAAGCTGAAAAAAAAGAATGTAAATGAATGACAAGATCCTATGCGAAAATATCAGCACGCTGAGCATAGTATTCAATTCAACAACCTCTAAGTGTTGTATTGGTTACAGAAAATAAGAAACATTATTGTGTTCAGAAGACCAGGCCTCAAGCACCAAGAATGGATAAAAACACATAAAAACCCCAGTCATATTGAATGCATTCAGCATCTCCTTAACTTTCAGGTCAAAGCCATTTTTGGTATCTCAAATCATTAAACAGATCAGACTTCTTCTGTTGCAACAGATCCACAAGTGTTCAACTGTACTGCTATAAATTAGTACATGTCTTTTGATGATTAAGCCAAATAAAAATCTATACCTGTAATTGAGAATGTAGAGCTCATCACTGGATGACTTCAGTAGATGCCAGGGAAATAACAATGAATCTGAATGGAACTCATCAGACTTCACTTCAACAGATCTTTTCTTCCTAAATTTATCCAGAACCCAGCTCCATAACTTAGAATCCGTCTTAGAAGTATTTGTAGGAAAAACTGTCTCAACAACCCTCTTCTCCATATCAGCTCTTCTTATGGCATGGTTCTTCAATAACAAAATTGAAGTAAACAGAATGATGAGAGCTTTGAACAGACAAAACTTAAAAATAAGAAAAGATAAAAGCCCATGTGGAACAAAAATGGAAGTGAACTAAAAGCCTGAAGCAATGAATTATTTACTGAAGTACTCATTCATTCATATTCTTGGTCATTTCATGTCCAGCGCAACTTAAAACCTAGGGAAAAACATGGAACTTGAGAAGAATCAAAGGATAGGTAATTCAATTTCCAACTACAAGCAAAGTTAAGGATCATAGATATGCAAAATTACACCACATCCCGCATCAAAACTAAACAAAACTAAAATGCCTTTTGCAACCCCATACCTCAGAGTCCACAAAATATAGACAATCCTCAGATGCATGATAAAAAGAAGCAGCAGGGCGCATCAATTTTGCATTCTCGAACTCTGAATCCTCAAAACCAGGAGAAGAACCTATCTGAAGTCCAAAAAAAATAAAAATAAATTCATACACCTAAGATATCTTCACAATGATGAAATGGTTAAGAGCTTTTGGTTACAAGGCTACCTATATTACAGGAACAACAAAATTTTAAGTTGTAGTACTAAACATATTTCAGATCAAATTATATATAACAACATACAGCATCCAAAATCTTAGCATTTGAGTCCAAGATGATGATTCGATGATGGTTAGAGTCAGACAGGAACAAGCGCTTCCCATCTTCATCAACAGAAATACAACCTGAACAATAAAATGAGGAACAAACATCATGATTTTTTTATATTACTAAGAGCAAACAAACACTAACACAATCCAATCATTGCATATATAATCAAATGTGAATTTAAGATGTACAACCTTCACTAAGCATCACTGACAAATGATACACAAAAGGTTGAACTTGAACGCTCTATTTATAGAAAACTATAAGTTGAGCCAATCCTTTCAACTCAGACTGAAGATCTCGCAAGAACATTTTGTCATTAGAAATAATCCAACTTGTTTTGTGAAGAGAAATACTAAGGGGGCGCTTGGTTGGGTGTAGTAGAAGGTTGCAATGGAAGTCACTTGGGAATGAATGCGATTGATGATGCTTGGTTGGGTGTAATGAGAATCAAAATTCCTCAATCACTCCCTTAATTCCAATACATACTCCCCCCATGTATTCACCCAACCCCATTGAGGAGTTAGTGAGCTCTATTTTTTTCTACCAAAAATGCCCTTAATTCTACTAACTTTATTACTTCAATTTCTCTCTCTAAATTTTTGTCTCACTCTAACTTTCTTACTTCACTTTCTCTCTCTAACTTTATTACTTCACTTTCTCGCTCTAAATTTTTGCCTCACTGTCTCTCTCTATATATCTCCTTTTACTTTCTCTCTCTACATATCTATTTTTTACTTTTCCTGTCTAATTTTATCCTTTCATTTTCTCTCTCTACATTCTCTCTCTCTCTCTCTCTCTCTCTCTCTCTACATCTATTTTTTTTTTCTCTCTAATTTTATCCTTTAATTTTCTATCTCTACATTTTCTCTTTGTCTGTCTACATCAATTATATTCTCTCTCCACCTTTTTCCTTTAATTTTTTTGTCTCTGAGTTTATTAATTCACTTTGGTTATTTTCTTAATATAGTTGAAAGGGTAAAACTGAAATTTTAACTGATTGTCATTGCTAATGATGAGCTAAACCAAGCATTATCAATCACAATGATACCCATTACACAATTTCAACCAAGCACAATTGACTCTTCAATCATTTTCATTGCCATTGACCCCTCAATCATTCCCATTGCCATTCCCATTGAGTAATTTATGCCAAGCGCCCCCTAAATAGTGCAGGTCATAGACTTTACCCCCAACAGCTACTTGTTAGTTTTTCCATAAAAGAGCCAGAAACATAATATAAGAGGCATAGAAACTCTAAGCTAAAGTATTAGAGAAACAATGAAAACTTATTGTCAGTGACCCAAAGAGCTTTTTGAGTCAACATAATAATCAATCTTCAAACACTGTAATATCTAGTATCATACGTTAAAAAATATCCAAAACATGAAAAGAAGATATTTCTGATGCAGCATCATGAGGAAGAATTATAACCGGAATTATGAGAAACCTTTACCTGGGAAGTAAAGAAGCAAATTCCGCAAGGACAAGCAGTGATATGGTTCCTTCACAGCCTGAACGGGATTCGCCCAAGGGCTATCCAATTTATTTCCCAACCCAGAGCTCTGATCCTGGCCTGAGGTTATAGTTCTGACAGCTGCCATTAAGATACGAAACAAAAAAATTTTAAATCCCGTTAAGGAAATCTGAGATTCAAGATGCAGTTAAATTGGCTCAGAGAACCCAATGCTGAAGAAGAAACTGCAGAGCATTTCAACTTTTGTTGTGATCCATGCATATGAGACTCACGCCCTAATCACAAAAGGAAGTGTTGAAAATGCCAATACATGTATCAAAGATTAGTACCTTTATCAAGAGTTGCAAGATCAATGTCCTTTTCATGATAGATTGAAGGACTCTCGAAACCCTTAAACAGGAGGTAGCAGCCACCATCTTTCATCTAATTTGGGCAAAAACAAATTACACATATATAGGTGAAAATGGACTTGTGCAAATTGAGAAAAAAATAAAATAAATGTCACCCAGAACATCGCATCGACATGGTTAAACAGTCAGGGAACCAAGGGTACAAGGTATAGAAAGTGGAACCTAAACTTGTTACTGAAAAAAAAATTCTGAAAGTTATGCGAGGCTATTTTAGCTTTCAATTAAACAGCAGAATCATCACAGTCAACTAAACAAGACTAAGTTACCTAGCAATACAACCACTCAGAAGATACAAATGAGACTAAACAGGTATTCAATGAAATCCACTAAATGCAGGACTTGATGTGTTAGTACGTCAGAATGTTAGCTCACCTATGTAAGACAAAGCATTCTTTTCAGTAAGATAGATTAATAATTGGAAATATCTCAAGACCATTCAAATATTTTGTTCACAGCATTGACATGCAACAGCAAGCTTAAATTCAAAAGGAAAATGCTGACATCAAACCAGTAGCGATCCACTGTTGGATTTCAAGTAAGGAGCTAAGTTCCAAAATAAATTAAACAATTCTGGCAAGACAATTAATTGTATAAATGGCTGCTTTAGCGAAAGTAAGTGACCATCTATTGGCACCTTTACTGAGAAACTAAAATTCACCTGATGATGATACTTGTTGGAGATTAAAACAGGAAAAGTGATGTATTCAGCCATGATTCTCAAGAGTAAGTCTCTATGAGCTGCGTCCTTAGAAATTGATGAGCTATAATGAAAACCAATTATTTGGAGGGAGGGATACCTGCAATACCAGTGAGTAACAAACAGTGTGTGATCAGACTCTCTTACTCTATAAGGATCAAATTTAAAAGGCTTATACAGGTAAATGGTTCAAAAATTATTAGACCTCTGCTGAAGTGATTTAACTTTTTCCAAACTGATCAAATGGTCACAGCCAGAATCAAAAGAATCTCCAATGAATTGACCAGCAACTATTAAGAAGATTCCATCTTTTTTAAAAGACTTCTTGAGATCCCCAGATTTATTTAACCAAAGGTGGGAACAGCCTGCAGGTTCAAGACAAACATTCAAAAAAAGAGCAAAGATAGTTAGCTCTATAGCAAAAAGACCTGATCATAAGTCACCATCATTTATCTAATGCAGAATTGGATGAGTAGAAGATTAAAACAATGTTTCAAAAAGCGATTTGAATACCTTTTTGCGCATCCAGAGTAGATTGAATAAAGGATAAGAAATCAGCATCATGGAGAGGTTCATGTGATATCTTCGGCAAGGTTGAGTACCTGAAAAAGACTGTCATTGAAAAGTAAGGACTTTCTGGAGAGTGCAGGCATTGTTCAGCGCAGCATCTTCTAGATAGGGAAATTAGCAGGAATAAAACCCCTCTACATTTTGTTATTCTCAGCTTTTAGGCAAGAATAATTCACATTTTGCTTGAGCAGCAAACAAATCTTTCTTATCAAAACGCTTTACAGCTGCTGCTAAAATCGAATTACAAACCAAGAGAATAGGAGCACAACGCAATGTAGACAACATAAATTTGAACCACCACCTCAAATATGTCAAGCTACAAATGCGACCTCCATCAAAACAACCAGTAAGAAAAGAAACCTAAATCATCAACATGGCGCGGAAATCGTATTCATAACTACCTCTGTGAGTGGAAGCTTCTCCATTCCAGCCTCCTGCGATTGTAAACTAAACACGCACTCCGCGACGATGACCAACGTGAATAGGAATAGCCGCTGCCTCCATTACAACCTGCCAAAGACAAAATGAAGTTATAGCGGGAAAACTAAGAGATTTAGAAGCTGACTGAGTTTTAAGCATAAATTAGTGAGGCCAATTCGACCATTGCAAACTCTGGGGAGGATTCTTGAAATTTCTTTCAACCGCCTTAGTCCGATAGCCGTTTTAATCATTGCAGACAATTTAACCAACACTTCGCCGGCACACTGATCCGACTCCGGTTGACGACGACGGCGGGAATGAAAGAGGGAGCAAGCAGAGTCCCAACTCTTAAATCTCGGAGAAGGCTAGAATTCTTGGGCTAGGCTGGATTAGAGAAATATATTTGGGCTTTAGAATACAAAAGGCCTAGCCCACTTAGTGTAGCCCACACTAGATTTCTCGGGCTGGGCTGGATTATAGAATTTGGGCTTTCTTGTTTTCCTATTCTTCTTCTTTTTTTTTTTTTTTTTTTTTTGAGCTATTGTTTTCCTCTTTTGAACTTTTCAGAGCATGTGTGGAAAGTATTATTGTTCATATTTTTTATTTCGTTATATTTTGAAAATGTAACCAAAAAAAAAGTATGTATTTGATTGGGTATTTCATATTTCATAACTTTCTTTTAATTTTAATGAGACGAAAAAAGAAACATTATGAAAAAAGAATAATGACAACAACTAAGTTATAAATAGCATATATATATATAATTTTCGCCACGTAAATATCAGGTAAGATACTTTGAGAATTTCTGTCGATCATTTTTCATATACTTCTTTGTTTCATAATAAAGTGATTCGTAAACAATTGTATTACTGAACTCTTTTAATGAAACGAACGGAATATATGATACCGAGGAGCCCAGAAAGAAAATGACTTTATATCTTTTGGAAAAGTAGAGGATGATCAGAATTTGCAGCATTTTGCATGACGTTGGGCTTGCCTTGCGGGGTAAAAAAATAGAATATAATTGAATATTTTCCTGCGATGGCAGGCGCGCACTGCACTGTGGGTTTGGACTTGGCCTACGCATCGCATTTCGCAAAGGACCCAAAATCACTACTTTTTTTTTTTTTTTCGCACTTTTTTCAGCAAAGGAAAGGAAAGTTCTGAGCAAATTAAAGCAAAAGCAAAGTTTAATCCTTTTGACACCAATCTTTTTCATCTACCTTCCAGAAAAAAGGTATCTCCAAATTTATAATCTTTGATTCTGTAAATTCAAAGTAAACGCACTTGTACGTTCAAATTTACTTTTCCCGTCACGTTAAAAGAGTAATGTTGGGAGTTATACTTAGAACTCTTGCGTATTTTCTTTAACTGTATTTCAGGGAAGACAGAGATCATTTTCCACGCCACAGTTTGCAATTAATGCAGCAAGAAGGTTTGTTTGAAGTTGTTGAGGGAACATTTAATTAATTTTTTGGCTGCCATAGCTTCGTGAACAGACAAACAAACATCTAAATGAGGAAATCTCCATCGTCATTTTGGTTGTTCCAGGCCCCCCACCTTGCAAAAATCAGCTTCTTGAAAATGAAAAATAAAATATAATTAAGAAACCCAAAAAATATCACACAAATGCTACATCTATCTCTCTTGCACCTCTCGCTTGTATCTGTATTAAAATGATGTCATTACACCTGAGATTTGTCAAAATTCGAATCTTGGTTTCCCTATTGCCAAAGGTCTTAAAATAAATTGGATGTATCACTGGGTCAAGCCCTTACGTACAGTGATACGTTTATCTCTTAATTTGCTCGATGGAATTAAAGTGAATTAATGAACCGGTGAAATTCAAGCAAACCGTCCCAGTAAAAGAGTTGAATTTCTATTTGTTTATTGCATTGCATACTCTTTTTTTTATATTATTTTACCCTTGCATACCTCTACTAATATAATAAGGTGTGGTCTACAAACTCTTATTTAAAAAGTAAATATATAAGTAAAAAATATAATCACAAATAAGTGTTATATTATTAACACTTATACTAAATTGTAAAATTTGTAAACTAAACCCTTTTAGTGAGACGAACAGATTGATACTTAATGTACGACAGAAAATATTATATACCTTTCTTTTATTTTATTTTTTTAGAGTTTGTCGGTGGTGACCTTGGCCATGAATGAATGCAAAATCTATGCTTCGTCACCATTCAATCATTAATGACGCATGGCTTTATATTCAGATGGAGTATAATATAGCATGCATATACGTTTGCCAATTAATTATTATTATTACATATATACGCACAGAATGATGTTATATATGAAAATTACAATCATAGTTTGCAACATCAAACGTGGGATCAGTTTAGGTATGGGATCTGAATCGATAGGATCGGCTGTAAGATGCTACACAAAATGTGCACGTAAATTTTATAGGGAGTCTCGTATTTGACTCAACAGAAGTCAGTTTCTAAATTAAATATGCGTGTTTTTTAAGTTGTACTCATGGCTTTTGCGTAAATGCAATTTATCTACTGCTAAACTTGATGTATCAGAACTTAAACTCAATATTATACAGTATACGCGATTTATCAGCAGCTATACTCACAATCATGAGGTATCGTTGCTACATTCAATACAATTAGATGTTAAACTCAATACACGATATAACATATGTTATACATATATACATGTAGTTCAGCAATTAAACTTCATAACAACAATAGCAACAACACGTTATACGTCATAATAAACTAAACTCAATATACTACACAAGAGACTAAACTTGAAACCCGCATAATTAAACCGCCAAACACATCAAATACAAATTGATACTTACCTACCCCTAATTACCTAGCTAGCACAGTGATATAGTAGTACTATAGTAGATGAGGGGGGCATGATTGGTGTGATGAAATAACAGTAACAAATGGCAGTAGTAACTGTTATGATCATCAAATCATGGGCTCATCATGTCTGTCTGGAATCAGCTTTATTGGATTTTGTGTTTTGAGAAGACAAAAAGTTAAAGTCCCAACTCTCTCATTTATTTATTCCAAATAAATTTAGAAAAACAAAAGGTTCTTCCGCTGCAGATCTGACTCCACTTTCTTCTGCAAATTAACATTAATTCTTCTTCCTCTCTTCAAATTTTACAATTTACTCCATCTTAAGAAGATTGATGAAACCCTAGTGAAAGTAAAATGTTTTTCTTAAAAAAACCATGAATTGATTCCAAGAAGTCTTAATCATCCATTGTGCTTCAGATTCTGTTATTCTCTTGAAAAAGTCAAAAAAATTGAAGAACAAATCAATCTAGTGGAGAATAAGACAGCATCAATCTCTAATGCCAATAATATATACTCCGTATCCATCTTATGTAAAGAATCGTATTTTTAGTTGTATCTTATGACTAAAAAAAACGAGGAAACTATTATTAAGAAAGCAAAGATCAAGAGATAAGTACAAATTATAGAGATTTACACATAAAGATTTTCATGCACTAATATTCAACGAATTACACAAAACTTCTTGAATATTTCTCGTCCCTCAAAACTCCATCCATCCATCTCAGTGCTACATAAAGTATTATGCAACAAAAACAAATAAGAATTATACAATATCCGCAACATATATATGTGTTTCAAAATATATATATATAGCTACATACAAGAATAATATACACGTACAGTTCTAGCTAGAGAAACAGAACGGCAGGAAAAGAAAAAAAAAAAAAAAAAACGTGGCGACCGATCCTCACCGACATATATCTGATGGTAGCTGACGATCAATTGGAGATGGGGTTGGGTCCGCTTGGAACTTCATGCTCAGCGCCTTCAAATTCCCTTGATGATGATGATCTTCCTCCTGCTGCTGCTGCAGCAGGTTGGTGGTGGTGGTGGTGGTGCAAATTCATATGATTGGATGATGAGGAGGAGGAGGAGGAAGTTTGAGGGTTTAGGGTTTGAGTGGAAACCCTAGAAGCAGAAGCCATAGCCATGGAGGTGGAGGTGGAGGGGGAGTGGAGGAGGAGAAGGAAGGTGAAACAAAGGGCAATTAGGAAAGGTTTTTGATGAGAAAGATGAATAATATTAATGGAGGAGGAGGAGGAGGAGGAGGAGGAAGAAGATCTGAAAAATGTTGCCATGCAATCAAGAAATAGAAACAAGAACCACCCCCCCAAGAGTGTTCCAAAGATCACTATCCATTAACCAATTAAGGCTATAATTAGTGAAGAAGAAAGAGAGAAATTATGGAGTACTCTATATTAGAGACACAAAGAGTTGGTTAGAAAGATTAAAAAACAAAAGAGGTTAATATATAAAGATGTATGTATAGGATGAAGGAAAGAAAGAAAGAAAGTGAATATTGGGAAAGAAAAGGCAATGGATTTCACAATATTCTTCTTCTTGGGAAGAAAGTAAGAACCAAGAAAGAAGAGAATAATTCAGCTTGGGAGCTGGCTGGCCTCTATAAGCAACAAGAAATTTCTTCTCTAATTGACTAAACTGTCCCCCTTTATCATCCTGATGCATGCATATGTATGGAGACAGACAGGGACTGCTCTTTACTACCTCTGTCCACATAAAATTATCGTGTCTAAACTTATATCTTGTAACTCATAAATAATTATATTCTACGGAGACTATTACGATGTAACGTTGGGTAGTGAAAAAGAAAGGGAAAAACCAATTGATATTTCCTGGGATTCCATTATTCTGTGTTCGATAGTTAATTCGTGCTCATTTATATTCTCTTAACTAGAATAATTCTTGATTAATGCCACTAATTAATTTCAAATACTGCACAAGTGAATATATATATATATATATGGCGTGGGGGGGGGGGGGGGGGGGGCCAGAGACACACACTCATTTTTAATAATTAAATATAGTAATATATAAATTGAAGAAAATGGTGTTTGCAAAGTGTAAAAGGGGAAAAGATGAAATTAAAGAAAGAAAAGGAAAAGATAGCTTAGGTGGTGGCAATGGCAATGGCATATATTAAGAGATGATGACTTTTTCTTTGCTTGGGCGGTTGCTCAAGAAATTCTTCTTTGACATTTTTAGCTTTGAAATTTTCCCAACTTAGTTGGGAATCATTTTCTTCTTATTCTAATTTTTCCTCCCCACCTTATGCATGGCTTTTTTAATTGTTACTAATATATATATATATATCTGAATCTCACAATAGTCTACTTTGTAATACTATTTTTCAATATTAGAAAGTCGACTATTCTAATAAAATATAGGGAATACATTTTATCTAGAATATACATGGAAATAAAATTAGATATGTGTATATTTATGATTAAGTAATAGCACTCGCTCTTCGTCATAATGAAAGAGTGATGTATGGTCCATAATAAACTTATCTTTAAAAAAAGAAAGACACAAATACAATTGAAAAAAAAAAACAGTAGTTATTTAGTTAATTATTTTTGTACCATTCAAATTTATAAAAGGTTATACGTTTTCGAAACATTATTCTCTCGGGCAACGAAGGGAGTAACGAACTGCATAAAAATGGAGGCACAAGCTTCCACTGTTACTTACGACGAGTCTTATATGACAAATTGACAAAGGTGGGCTTGTCTCCCTTGTGGGGTCACTTTCGCGGGCCCACACTCTCATACGTAGTCCACAACGAAATGTTTGAAATTGAACCCGTTAGATTAGAAACGAGTTAGTGCCCTACTGGTTGTCATGCATAGCAGACTACTTAGATATCGGCGTTCAATTACTGTATCTGTTAGTTCTGTCTTCGATAATACTTCCCTCGTTTTATTATAATGATTCACTTTATTAATGTATAACTTATTATGAATGTCGAGGTACAATCTCTAAAATAATTATTTTGACACAAATTATTTTATTTATATCCTTATTTTTTGAATATGAGCTAATTATGAATCACAAAACGATTATATTAGTAAGGCTCATTATGTTCCCCTTGACTCTTCTTTTTTTCGATTTTTATACCGCCATATTAATAAAAAATTTAAAAGTAAACTATTTTAATGAAACGAAAACGAAATGGCTAGTAAATAATTGTCGATATGTTAATTAAAATCCGTAATAATTTCCTCCATCGAAATGAAAGAAAGAGAGTACTTCAATACTCTTTTTTTAATTTCAGTGTCGCTTCATTCATCATCAATCATGGCTTTCCAACCTTTTTCACCGTTTATCTTTTTAGGGTAATGATTCAAGTATGTAGCATTAATCAAAATTAGAAAAATATCCCTTCACGAAATCATTACTTTTCAATTTCATGAACCGTTATTCACTGAAAGAACAGTTTCTTGAAGGACCTGTAGCTTCGCCCTCAAAAATAATATACTTTCATATAATTTAAAAATTTTACCCGACATGATTTATCATAGGGAAAAGTATAGTCTCTTTTGCTAAATCATTCAGTCATTGAATTTGATATGTGCAATTGAGTATATACAATTACATAGTTAATTTATATAATATCAAATTCAATGATTGAATGGTTCGTTTGAAAGCACTATAATCTCACACTTAATCATATACATTATCATGAAAACTACATTTTCAATCCTATCGTTTTGATTTTGTACACTCATAATAGGCTATCACTGAGTAAGTAAATAATTTTGTAACGAGATTGTAATTTTTAAGGTATCCCCATATTTCTGTGACATACAGATATTGATGGGTAAAGTCAAAGTAGAAAACATTATTGAGCCAATAATGACCAAACCGAATCGATATTGTTTAACAAACCCAAATTTTTGGGGATTTTGCTGATTTCCAAATGCAATTCTCCCACGACAGGACAGCAGACAGCCTAACTTCATACGTTTGGACTTTTGTTAATGTGCTTTTCTTTCTATACTTTTTGGTGCGTTAATTTGCAGACAATTATGTAAAATTTAACATTGTTTAATTTGGACCCTAAAATGTCAATCTACTGACATAAGCACACAGCTAGCTTAGCACCCTCACATTTTTGCCATTTTGTGTTGCATTATTATTGTATTAGTGAATATACATGTAATCTAGTCTAAGTATGTTACTAATCTAGTCTTTGATGAGGCCGTGTTTTTCGGTGAGAGTCTTCGGATTGGATCTACTCTGGTACATTGTTTCCGAGCACCTCGGCATCAGCTCCGGGATACCAATAATCGGGGGTTGTTCCACGATTAAATTCCAATGCCCAAATCCTCAAAAGCATCTAAAGAGTTTAGGGTGGTTAGAAAATGATCTACTTCCTCTTCATGGTGAATATGGTACTCATATGGATTTTGTCCCAAAACCCTAAAAAGGGGAGTAGAAATAAAGTCATTGAACAAAGGGCAAACCACACACACCAGTTTTAAAAATATATTCGTAAAATAATAAATAAGATGAATTCCTGTTTAAGGTTGTATGTGTCTTCTAGAATAGTAATTTTCAGGCAACAAATTAAGTTCTCTCTCCCTCCGTACCAATCAAAGAGTCCACTTTCAAAACAAAAAAAATTTGTCCCATTTAAAGAGTCAACTTTGAATTTATTTACATTACATACCCTTACTAATATTGTAATGTGTGGTTTACAACCAGTACTTCTAAAGTAATGATATAAGTGAAAAATATGATAATAAATTACTTATTTTAGGTATTGTACCTCACAATTTATAATAAGTTGTATACATTTTAAAGTGGACTCTTTGAGTGGGACGGAGGGAGTATCTGTTTATGAATTAATTATTCCTTAGAAAAAGAAGGTATTCATTGTTCATATTCTTTCCCCACTTAGATTTTGCATGAGTGACAAACGCAAGGCACACGTGTTTACGAATTAAATCAAAGTGCTGTTTTTTCAAACGACTAATCACTAATTAACTTTACACCACCCTTAAAATATAACTAAACATACTTGCATGGATGGACTTATAAATATATATATATATATATATATATTTCTATCAGCCTGCACTCTAAATTGACATAATTATAAATCAAACCTACCGATATCTGGATGGATCACCATGCATCACAACCGCTGGAGCACTAACTCGTTCCTAGACTTATAATTGTTGAATATTTCTTGCACTAATAATATAGTCCAAGAATTTGAAGGAAGTTTATTTATTTTTTTTAGGATCAAAGAATTGGAAGGAAGTTAGAAAAAATAAATAAATAAACAAAGATCGACAACGTCAACGTTGTGGGCGGACATATGCACATATTATCACGTTACATACCAATCGAGCATCCAAAGTCAATACTAGTAGTTATCTTCATCGTGCTTTCTCCTTTGTCATTCAAAACTGGCCGAACTTAAATATAACTATTGAAGTGGCCAAATATGTACCATATTTTTTAATACCGAAACACAAAAAATATAATACTTTTAAATGTGAATTCTAATAAAAATGTGTGTTAAAAATGATGATATATTATTGTAAAAATAAAAGATATCCATTTTTACGCTGCCAAAAACACATGGCTCCATCCACTTTTGGATAACCTTCTTTTTTTTTTTTTTTTTTGACCTTTCGATTTTCCTTATTTATATTTATTTATGCGAGGAAGAAGGTATCGAGGTTGTACAGCATCAGCAATCAAATCAAATAGCTATAGCACCTTTCGCGCTTTGTTTCCTTTCATTTTCAAACCAAGCTGGCGATTCTGACCCATTGCCCCTATGGTCCTAGGCTGCTCTCATCCTCCATTTCTTCCCCTTGATCATTGTACAATGATAAGAGCCATTATTAGGGGCCGACTGAGCAATAATCTGCATTCACGAATCACTGATAACGTGTTCGTAAATATCTATCTCATGCTGAATTTTCATGTCGGGCCTGTTCTTTTTGTTTCGTTTTAAAAACGGTTTTGATTTTAATAGTAAATTTAATAAATTTTAATCATATTTCATCATTTTCAATACAACTTTTTACTATTCAACATCTACTTTTTACATTTTCAATACACTTTTTACATTATAAAACTATTTTTCAAAACTTGTTTTCAAAATCGTTTTCAAAACGCCCAAAAGAACAGGCCCGTCGTATAAGAGGCAAAATCACACTTTTAGTCCATCTTCTATACCTTTGTTATTATCTCTCTTTCATGTTTTGGCACTTTCAATCCTTGTTACCGACGATAGTCGGTTTTGTAAGTCATCAGGGGTTAAAATGTAATTTGAAAATTTACACAATCGCCTCCAAAATGAGCGGTAAAACTGATTACAAGGACCGAAAGTGCTTAAACATGAAAGGAAATGGACCAAAAAATGCAACTAGACATAGAAGATGAATTAAAAATGTAACGAGAGTATGGAAGACAGGAAGAGGGACCAAAAGTGAGATTTTCCCTCGTATAAGATATAGTCAAACTTTAACTGCCATATTTACTACTTTGACTGCATTCATTTCAATAGATATTTTAACACTCATTACCGTCGTCAATTTGAAAACACCGAAAGGACTTTTTCACTGTTGAGACCTAAAATGACCAAACTTCTTATTGAGTTCTGGAATTTCCATTCCCTTCGGCAATTACAAGTAAAAACCAGGTAAAAGTGGAGAAAGAAAGTTCAAAGTGGGAAACCAAACTTTACAGAAAGTTGATTAGCGCATAATAAGAAGTTTCTTACTAAAAGAGAAAATTGGTGTAAAGAATAAAGATGTAGGCCACAAGGGTTTATCTCCTCTAAATATTTACTAAACTTTTCTCATCTTTTCAAAAGTATTTCTCACTTATGTGCCTGTCATTTTCCCTCTTGCTTCCTAAATAATTAAGGGATCTACATGCCCAAAACCAATAGTCCTATTCAAACTTTCAAAAGATGCATCAAAAATTAACAATGCACAATTTCACTGGTCAAATCAAAAGGGGCATTATTCCTTTGACTTGAATGCTATGTATTGAGACTTTCTAGTTTAAGTACAGGAAAGAACCTATATTTTAACACAAAAACATGCTTCATTGCAGCATTTGTCATTTAAAGCTACCAAACCATAAAGAAGCATCATACTACACTCCCAACAATATGACCAAACACAGGAATCGTTATGATCACGATGATAAGCATGTATTAATATGAGGGTGTCATTTGAAGAAATACCGATGACAGAAAGGAAACTTACCACCATTCAGCATTACAGAAAGAAGTTTCTGAACTCAGCGCTCACACGTACAGAATGTGGTTCTTGAAATGTAGATAGATGTCGAAGAAACAACTACACTTACAGAAAGAAGTTTCTGAACTCAGCGCTCACACGTACAGAATGTGGTTCTTGAAATGTAGATAGATGTCGAAGAAACAACTACACTATCAGTGGCATAATGGCTTGGGGTAGAAGAATCTTCTAGCCCCTGGCACAAAAAAATGGTAAATGGTAGAGGTATCTATTTCATGCAAGGTTGTGAATAATCAAAATCTGGCTCCAGCCTTAAAAAAGAATCCCAGACCATAATTTAACTAACATGACTGTGCCTTAAAAAAAATCCTTGTCCCAATAAAAGTATCCTCTTCCACAAAATCCTTGTTCATTCATTATCAAGGAACAGAGAAGATGAGGAGAAGCTAAAATGACCAAAAAAAATAAAGCACTAGGCATGACTCACTTCCATCTCAAAGACTGCCTTATTCCAGTGTAGATAAGCCCCAAAGATCTCCCTATCAAACAAACTAAAAAGAAGGATATTGCATCACTGACTTTACCGATGACAGTTCTAACCAATGGCATTGCAATATCAGACAGTTCAAGAAACAGACTGAAGTAGTATGGCCTGCCACATGCAAAGAAAAAGAAAGAAAGAAACAATTATCAGTAAGTAGAGAAGTGCACAATCTGCACCTTCAACAAGCAACATAAACATAAGCAATAAGAAACAAGAACCATTAAAATTGTGCCCTTTAATCCTTCTGAACATTTTTATCATAGTTTATAGATAATAAAGATCATTCCCCTAAAAAAAGAAAAATATTAATCTCAATAGCCAGAATCTTAAATGATATGCCATTGTCAATTTTAACAGTACACACACCAGGGTGGGATAAACAGTATCTGAACTACCAAACACCCAACATTATTTTCATATAGATCATTTTCTTGGTTTTACATCTTTTAACTAGGACATCTTTCAAAATCTTTCAGAAGAAAGGAGAAGGAGCACGAGTGCAAGGAAAAACTTCGAAGTATAACTCACCATCCAGTCAAACCCCTAAGTTCCTTGGTCCGCTTGACAGATATGGATTTCTTGGTTATAACAACAAAAGATAAAGAAGGCATCGGGGAACCAGATCTCCTCAAGCCAAGCTTCTTCCACCAATCGAAATTCTCAGCCTCCCTTTTGCTACTTTCTGCAACAAACTGCGTTTGAAGAGTGCGTAGTTCAAAGCGATCTTCATACATTGAAACTATAGATTCCAAGTTTTGATGTAACCACTGATGCAATGCCACCTGTCAGAAGACAGAGTTTTCCCTAAGGTGAAACTTCAATACCACTTGCAAGAATCTTGCCATTGTCCAAATGATATAAGTACTTACAGTTGGCTATACCTAAAAAATGAAACAAGCTACTGGATGATTGTTGTCTTTCACTCAAATGTATCCTTGAATCTAGAAAGAAGCCTTAATTTTTTATTTTTTTTTTTCCTTTTCTAATCGTAGAAGACACTTCTCAATAATTTCAATATAAGTTTATACTAACAATGGTCCAAGTGGTATTACAAGCCCAGCATTACTAACTAAAGTAAAGCATAGATCTCTAAAACCCTTCAAATCTGAAAACAAATGCAGAAAATTGCAAGAGCCATGAAAAAATTAAAAGAAAAAGACGCTATTGTAGATCAATAGTCACAATACAAGAAATAACCATAATTTGCTCAAAAGGATTTTCTTGATTTCTCCCAGTGAAAAGTACCATAATAATATACTCTACGTAAACTGATACAGATTAATGCCATAGTCAAAACTCAATTCATATTATCCAATGCATCTTATTCATAAACCACTTCTCCCTCATAGAAAATATGAAAGTTCTTTACACTAGGAGTCACAGAAGGGGACCTCAACCCAAAGATTAAAGTTCCAGCAAACGTAACACATCAGAAAGGAAAAGAGTACCTCATTGCGTAGTTTCTGAAGTGCTCGGGTTGACAATGCACACAAATTTGAACCAAGGCCGTTCATCTCAGTGGTCATGCTACTATCCACAGATATGAGCTCCAAATATATGCTTGCTATTCCGTCTGCTAAAGTAATTACCAAATCCTCTAAAATAGAGACTCCATGCCGGATAAACAAGTTAGGATCATAACAGCCACTCAGCCTGGTACAGCAAATAATTAAGTTAAAGAAAATGGGATACCATGCGGTCATGAATACAAAATATGAATTCAGAAGAAGAAAGTTTAATGGAGTACATTGAAATGTATAGCACAGGATTCATTCTGGCAAAAATCTTACAATGAAATCAGGTTCAACAGTTACAATGCTTTGTCCAGCAAAGGAAAAGTCAACAAAAGAAAAAAACATTTGGAAACAAAATCTCTCATACCCTGCAGATCCAAATCTAAGGGCGCCTATCAGCTCTGCATATAGGTCTTCCTTGCCTGACTTTCTCACGTACTTCAAAATATTGTCATATCCGTTCAATTTATCAATCATCACAGAAAGAAGTGCCTGACAAAGAATGTGAGCAAAGCCAATTTCAATGTCAGAGCAACACATTTGCTTAGCAACCAGAAATATGAGTAACTAATATCAACATGCAAGTTCCCCAAGATACCTTTTTAGGCCTGTCATCTTTGAGGCAAAGCTCTTCTTCCAGCCAAGCCAGGCACAGCTCCTTGCTGGAATTTTGAATGGTACGTGCAAAAGCCATTGAGAAATCAACATTAGGACTTCCAGAGATACTATCTACCTGTGACAAATTTACAGAAGTAATGCTCTCACAACAGAGAAACTGGAAAATTCAAAAGTAAAAACAACATGATTCTTTAAACAAGGATTGAGTCAAGTACATAAATTCAAAACTCACAGTTATGAAATTCATTTTACTTTTTTTCCTTTCCCAGGTTCATAAATTAAACAATCTTGAGGTACAATACAAAACATGATTTCACTTGTATCCTTTTTCCTCCAACATCATTGATACCATTCCAAAATAGTTTAAGCTACACAAATAGGTGGAAGAGATAATTTGTACAAAACTTGAAAATGGTAACCAAAAGAATTCTGCTTATAAGAGGGAAAAAATTCAAAAGAAGAACAAATAATGGACACGACAAGATTAGCTAAATTGGCATCCTAGTGCTACAAAGGACATGAAACAAAAATATCTAGCAGAGCTTATATAGTTTGATTGAGCAAAGAGTCCCATTTCTGAATTTTGAATACTGATAACTTATAAGATTTTTGGAAATTGCTTCGAATGACGGTTCTAGTTCCATCTATAAAGTTCATTGACTCATAACATTTTACTCGTACAAAAATTCAAAAGCAGGTGAAAATAGGGACAATGCCTGCCTCTTTCCTTAGCCACTCAAAAGAAGCCCACAAGCAACGTATCCTGGGGAGTTCTGCAAGAGCAAATAAACTTGACCTTCGTAATGCAACATCTTCGTCAATTCCAGAGACTCTGCCATCATTTACAGCCTGTTTCATGGCATATAGGGAATCCAACAGTTTGAGTTTCACAATGTCCCAGGCAAATTGAATGTTATCCTCATTATCATTCTCTGCAGCACTGCAACCAAACAACAATAGTACACATAATTCAATCAGAGACTGTCTTCCTTTTTAACAAAGTCATAATTTAGCAAACTTGAATGATATTTGACTATGTAACCTAAGAAATATTCTTACCTACCCAGGGTCGATGGGTTTTTTGGCACTGTAGAATCACTTAAGGTGCTTTTACAGGCATCTGCAAGTGGGTTTCCCACAGGGATTACACCAGCAATGTAGGTCAGAAATACACTGGTCATAAGAAGCACTTGATCAACATAAGGGACCCATTCAGAAATTTCAACATTATCAGCATTGACCAAGGCACCCAAGCAATTACACTTTGTTAGATTATCCTGCAGGTGGAGTTCTAGATTTCTATAGCCATAAGTGGGTTTGCAAGAGTTCAGTGATTGGGACAGAAAACGTTTGCGGCTCCGAGAGTAGTACCCCCTGAACAATAAGAACAGAACAAACATGATTAATCACCAGATATGGAAATGACTGCAGTTCAAAAGAGCTGATGAGGCTGAGTCATGTAACTGTTTCAAAAAGAATGACAATCAGAAGCTACTAACCAACAGCCAAGCAATAAAAGATCGAAAGTATTAGAAAGCAGTAGAAACTAAAAATGGCCCACATTCTGGCAGCTAAACCTTTGAATCCAGCTAGCAGATAAGAACCATAACTCCATAGTTCAGTGAGAGAATCATACCTTTGTGTTTGAGTCTGCGCATATCTTGGGACGAAAAACTGCTTTTGTAAAGAGTTTCTATGCAGATATAGCTGCACACTTGGTGGAACACCCGCATGTTCTGCCATTCATGAAACGCCCACCAACTGATCAAGACATATTATTGACCGCATCCATTCCGAAAGATGACCAATTAATCCCAGCAGCTTACCATCTCTACACATTCACAGGAACCAAAATTTGTAGCAAACTAAGAAGAATAATAACCAGCTACAAAAATCCCATCCCATTATGTGAAAACCCCATTTCAAGGAACAGGCAATATTCCTATTTCCTATCAACATTGATAGCCGTATAGAATCGAAGACAATCAGTAAGACAGTAACTAACTAACATCACACTGAGAATCTCCAACGCATCAATTGAAACAGTCGAAGCAAAATGTGAACGCATAGAAAAACCAACAATTATTCAAATTCCTTTCACAATTAGAATAAATTGATCTAAACACGTGGCAATGCGCTGAGACTACGAATTCGTACATTCTTCCACAGAGCAAATGAGCTTACCACGTAGAATGAGTTCAAGAGCAGTGAAGATAACATGAAAGCCCTAGATCAGTCCTCACTCCTCAAGCAATCCGAATGGTTGACGAATAGCTACTGAGAATCCTGTGTGTTCGTGAGTGTGATGAAATAGGTGGTGCGAGGTGAAGAAATATTTAGAGGATTAAATCTGTGCGTACCCTGTTCTTCGTCCAGCCAGCTTCGCCCAAGATGTAAAGCGGCCAAATTAGAGGGAAACAAAAATATACGGCAAAACTATGAATTTATTTATTTGTTCTTTTATAAATCACTAGGATGATTTTTTAAAACCTCCTTAGAATAGTCTTATGTCTGTTGATAATTTTGTACACGACACGAAAATACGTCATAAATTCATACTATGTAAAAGGACAAGTTAAGATTGAATCTTAACATGATCTCGGGTTAAATGGATCGACTCAAATAATCAAAAGATTAAGCCAAATGTTCGCGGTTAAATGGGTCAACATAAATAACATAGGTGATTAAACGGGTAATGCTAAGTTTAAGGACTATCGACACAGAAACTCGCTAATCGGAACACGACATAAATTTGTCTATGTAGCAGATGATTTGTCTTATGCAACATGACAGAAGAATAGTGTGCTTGTTAAATGATATTTTATTTTCTAATATTTCGTAAGATATTTTTCAAAACATACAAACATTCATGTACAAAATTTATTATAAAAAACTATGTTCGGCAAAGAAAGTTTAATACACAGTTTCAGCATAGTAGGGAAATATCATTGTGGGACCCAAAACCATGTTTTGGAAAAAAAAAAAATAAATTGGTAAGTGTCAAACAAAGTGATTTTGAAACAGTTTTTGAAACTCATAACCACACCTAAACATTCCTTTAACCCTTCCTTATAGTTTAGTACTCAATCCTTTTTATGATATTTGTTATTTTAAAATTTTACTTGATTTAAAAACAGGAAACTGTATGGAAAAATGACATTGTAGAGTGATTGATTTGGCATAACTTGTTATTTAGATTTGACCGTTTTAATTTAAAATATCCAATAAATTTGTGTCATGTGGATACCACGTTAATCACTCAACAGTTTTATTATGAATTTTCACCGAGTAAGCATGTCATAAATTTTCAAAATATTTATCTAATAAATTGATATTTTATTTTAATATTTGTCATTGAACTACATGATGATGGGAATAACAAAGCAGAAATTTTGAAATGAGCACGAAATGTCAATATATGAATTGTTTCATTATTCGTTATTCCCGGGTCTTTTTGTTGCATACACTTACAACAAGAAACCCCGACACGATAGAGGTTCCGTAACGTATCATGAGCACCGGGCTAAGGGGCGATTGAGCAACTCAAGGGAACCGCCCTACCTTATTACAACATAGGGACATAAGGGAGAGGGTTGTGAAGGTGGCCTCGTTATCCACACTGGAGGTCGGATGAATGGTGGACTGACCGACCCGGGTTTTCACGAGCGTTGGCGGGTTTTGGAGTGCCTGTGAAGGGCTGGTAAATATTACCTTTATAAATATAAATTTAGGTAACTATTTCAGTTGGGGTGGTGGCGCAGTTGGCTAGCGCGTAGGTCTCATAGCTTCTGAGTGATCCTGAGGTCGAGAGTTCGAGCCTCTCTCACCCCATTTTTTTTCCGGTCACTTTTAGTTTGGGCTTTCTTTTGATTTTTATCTTTTGGGTTCGGCTTCAATTTGATGGGCTTACTCTTTTTCCAGTCACTTTTCATTTGGGCTTCTTTTTTACTTTTATTTTCTGGGTTGGGATTCTATTTGATGGGCTTTGCTTCTGTTATTTTTTTTTCCAGTTGGGCTTCTATTTGATGGGCTTCGATTCTGTTCTTTTTTCTCTTTTTTTTTTCGCGTAGTTTTCTACAGCTCTTACAATAATCATCATATAAACCCTAACAACATTTTGCGTTGTAAAAACCCAGTGCTGTTCGTGAAAGCGCTGATTTCCAACAAGTTCTCTACCTTTCAATCATGGTGAAGAAGAGCAAGAGTACGCAATCTGAATTTTTTTACGTTGAACAAGAACAATATCGTATAGTTTGTTACATTGTTCATGGTTGTTTGTTTTCCCTTCCTGATTTTTATATTTTTCAGAGAGCAAGAGTAAGAGGGTGTCGTTGAAGAAGAAGTACAAGATTATAAGGAAGGTAAAAGAGCACCACAAGAAGAAGGCCAAAGAAGCTAAGAAGCTCGGAATCGACCGCAAACCCAAGAAGGAGAAGGATCCAGGCATCCCCAATGATTGGCCCTTCAAGGAACAGGAACTCAGGGCCCTCGAGGACCGCCGTGCTCGTGCTCTTGAAGAACTTGAGCAGAAGAAAGCTGCTCGCAAAGAAAGGGTAACGATTGTGATATTTTTTTCCCCATTAATTTCTGTCCCTTTTTTGGCGGTTAAAAGTATAGGGTTATCAAATTTAGTTGGTTTTTTTTTTCCTTCTTTTTAGTGAAAACACGTTATATACTGTTGCACCTAAAGTTTTCAATGAGACAAGCCATTAAAGAATATGCAACTGAAATTGAAAGTTACAGGAAGTCCTTTAGGTGTAGTCTATGGTAAAGACCTGTTTGAAATGTGATAGTTACCCTGAATTTGTTACTATATCATGCTTCTCTTCTTTAATTGTTGTTTCATCTTTTAATTGTTTTGTGCCTATCCACAATGCCATTTTTAGGCAAAAAAGAGAAAGCTGGGAATCATGGAGGATGATGATAATATGGATGATAGTGTTCCGAATAAGAGACAGGATTTAGGAGATGGTGACTTGGGTGATGCATTAGCTTCACTTGGTAAAAACCGAGGTGGGTTGAAGAAGTCACAAAGTATTATAAGGGTTTAGTTGTGTGTTTTTGCTTTGCTTCCCTTGTTAACTCTCCATTTATATTTATACAGATCATTCAGAGAGGGCTTTTTACAAGGAGTTGGTCAAAGTGATAGAAGCTTCTGATGTTATTTTAGAAGTACTTGATGCCCGAGATCCTCTTGGTTCCCGCTGTTTGGATATGGAAAAAATGGTTATGAAGGCGGGGCCTGAGAAGCATCTTGTTTTGTTGCTAAATAAAATAGGTATGCATCTTCTGTCTGCTCTTTCGTACCAATTAGTGGAATATTTTGTTTTGGTAGCATTTATGGATAGTCTGCAGCTATGTATCTTTTGTGATTGAGGCTGTTGAACATCTAAGTCTTGGTCCAAATATGACATAATTTAGCACCAGAACCAATATGTATTGGTACAAACACATTAAGTAATATAATTCCAGTCTCAGGAAATATTTTTTTGGGGAAGCTGTTTTTCAGATCTTGTCCCAAGGGAAGCTGTTGAGAAGTGGCTTAAATATCTTAGAGAGGAGTTGCCTGCTGTTGCTTTCAAGTGTAGCACCCAGGAACAGAAGTCAAATCTTGGATGGAAGAAGTCCTCAAAAGCAGGAAAAGGAAAGACTGTCGATCTAATGCAGACTAGTGATTGTCTTGGAGCTGAAACACTGATAAAATTGTTGAAGAACTACTCTAGAAGCCACGAGGTATAACTTTGGATAAAAGATACTCATTGAGGCTTTATTGTCCTTGATTGGTAAACTTCGTTAAAGCTGTTTTAATGAAAAACAGGATTTAGAAGGGCAAAATAAGAGAGGTTAAAAACTGTAAATCATGACGTTCTTTCTTGATTTTGTGGATTGCATGCCTGTACGTGGTAATGTCTGTTATTTGGTTTACTATATCAATAAGAATAACTAACCCTTAATCCCACTGTAGATTTAGCTATTTAGTTCTCTCTATCTATATGCATACAATTTGTATATGAATATCTGTAGTTCATTCAATATAATGAAACCATTCACAATCTGTTATTGTTTTGTTTGATACTACTGCGTGAGTTGTATATGTTGGAATTGCGATGGTAGTGAAGTCTTGGTTAATTCAAGGGCCTTTGAATCTTGCTTTGACCTTAACAGATTTCATTCAACATGGGAGAGATATTTTTGGACTAGTTATTTGAAATATATGATTCTGTCCCAAGACCATAAGTTCTCACAGGTCCTTTGTGATAGTATGTTGAAACAATCTTCTTAAAGCAAGTTTTTGGCTGCAGATCAAGAAATCCATTACAGTAGGCGTTATTGGGCTGCCAAATGTTGGCAAAAGTAGTTTGATTAATAGCTTGAAGAGGTCTCATGTTGTCAATGTTGGTGCCACCCCTGGATTAACACGATCTATGCAAGAAGTACATTTGGACAAGAATGTGAAATTGTTGGATTGTCCTGGAGTGGTGATGCTTAGATCTGCTGGAGGCAATGATGCATCAATTGCTCTTCGAAACTGCAAGAGAATAGAGAAGTTGGATGACCCAGTAGGTCCTGGTAAATGGATCTTACATATTCTTCACAATATAACTTGTATTTTCTGTTGCTTGGTTGTCATTTAGTGAATCTCTGAGAAATATATACTCACAAATTAACGTTCTTTTTTTTTTTTTTTTTTTTTTTTTGGGCTGTATAATGCAGTAAAAGAAATTCTCAGGCTGTGTCCAGACAGAATGTTGGTATCACTGTACAAGGTTCCGAGCTTTGATTCAGTTGACGACTTTCTCCAGAAGATTGCTACTGTTAGGGGTAAGCTAAAGAAAGGTGGCATTGTGGATATCAATGCTGCTGCAAGGATAGTGTTGCATGATTGGAATGAGGGTAAGTGCTATTATCTATTGTGCTCCTCTCCTGTGGCAGTTTAGCTTGGATTCTGATTGGATTCACATTGAGATCAGCAAACTGTTTACTGTCTAAATTGATATGTCATTATTGTTTTAGGTAAAATTCCATATTACACAATGCCACCAAGTAGAGGTGACGGAGAGCATTCAGAGGCTAAGATTGTATCAGAATTTGGAAAGGAATTCAATGCAGATGAAGTGTATGGCAATGAATCCTCATTTATTGGTAGCCTGAAATCTGTTGAGGACTTCAACCCTATTGAAGTTCCATCTAACTCTCCTCTCAATTTGGATCAGCCGATGCTTGAGGTTTGTGATCTCTCATGATCAGTGTCGAAACCTTACCTGTGAATGTCAATTTCTATTTTTATTTCTCTCCCCTTGCATGTTGCCAACTGACTTGACATTTGTTTATTTGAGAAGTATGTGCTACCTTTTGAGAAGTAATACCCTTAAGATTTTTCCCAGTCGCATTTCTGCCTATCATTGCATTTAAGTTAAAACTCTGCTGTCGACTACTTCTCTGATAGATAAATTGTGTCGTGGCAACTAATATGTATAGTTTACTTCCTGTATATTGAATGGTCTAGCTTACTCTACTCTGTAAAACTAAATTAGAGTATGGTGTTGTAAACCTGATCCCCGGTGTCTTAATACTGGACTTATTCTCCTATATACATTGTAGAAATGTGGGAATACTTCTAATAGTTGCAATTCTGTATTATCATGTAGTTCGTTTCAGATTTTCGATTAGCGATTGCTTGCATCTAGCCTTCATTTGTGTCCCAATTTACACTGCAGGGTGATGGACCTCCAACAAATATGATCCAAAGTGAAAATATGGAAGACAATAAAGTCAACGATGACGACCAGTCCATGGATTCAGAAGATGATACCGGTCCAGCCAAAGCTAAAACCGCCAGCAGCAGGCAAAATGAGAGGCTATATACCGAGGAAGGCATGCTTAACACTAAATTGAAAAAGGCAGAGAAGAAAAGGAGGAAAAAGGGCAATAAAGCAACTGCCATGGAAGACGATACCAATGATGACTACGACTTCAAGGTAGATTATGTGAGTAAGGGATCTGCCATGGAGACGGGCGACGATGAAGGTGGAGCAGATGGCGGTAAGGAGAAAAACAGATTCGAGCTGCCATCTGGGGTGGACTTGGAAAATGAATGAGGTTTTTCTGGGAAGAATTTTGGTCTTTAATATGTATTGCTGTCATTTTTTCTAATGAATTAGCCTTTTACACATACCTGAAGAGCAACAAGTTTGTATTTTAGTGAAGTATCTGTGATAATTTATGAGGAACAGATGGAAACATTTTTGAAAGAAGTTGTGAGCTGATGATGTTTCACCGTTCATCTGTTTCGTTTGGTGAACAGCTTTTTGCTTATTTTCTAGGTTGGCTGCTGGTGACGTTTATCGAATCAAAGCATCATTATCAACTGGTAAAAATTGCCATCAATAAAGGAACAAATGTAGGGTGGGAACCACCTTAATTCGTGTTTGAGATAGCGAGTTTCTGTATAAACACTTTTTAATTCTAATTTAATTATTTACGTTACTTGTGTTGACTCATTTAATTCTGTTGGGTTGAAATGTTTTCGTATTATAATACAAATTACTTGTGTCAGTTCGGATTTACGGGCTCTGTGTGTTGGTTTCAAAATGATTTGTGCGCGTATTTGAAACCTTAACACGGCTAGCAGCTTCCGACCAAAATTCTTACATTTGTCTTGGCTGTTAGTTAGCATTTGTACATTAACTCCTAATGATGAGTCACGGTTGCCCCCTATAATTTTTTTATTCCAAACTAAGGAAGAAACAAATGGAAAATCAAGGAGGACATTATGTCAATCCAAAATTCAAAATGTTGTACTGATTACGAAATTTTGTTTGTTATTTTTGAACAAATTATTTTCACATGCTTCATGATACGGTTAGCTGTCATTATCACACAACTATCGTGCACAACGTTTTTGTTTACTTTTCCTTTTTTAAAAAATAAACTTTTGAACGAATTAAGACGAGACACCGTTCAACGAATCTGTAACGTAATCCTGTACATACTCGTGGTGGTTTTTTTTTTTTTTTCTTAAAGTAGTAGTAGTTGCTTTGTTTTCTAATATGCAAAATTTTATTAATTAGTTGGTAAAGTTAGTCACGCATAGCAAATGGGAAGAAGATGGACCGTTACGGTCATGAAAGGTTAGAGATGTTCAAGTACAACCCTTCAAACATAATGTACCATTCATTAATAAACCCATCGATAACCACCTTAAGTAGCTGCTACAAACAGCTGATAAATGTTATTTTATAAAAATGAACACTTTTACTAATTTCAGCAGTGTCTTTTAAAAAGAATTACAGTAATAATGTTATTTTCGTGTGTGAAAATAAAGGGGAAAATGTGTCGTTTTCTGTAAAATGATGACAATTCGGAAGCCAAAGATATCTTTTGAAAATATAGGAACAAAAATCAAACAACCCCTTATACACAAGGGGCCTAAAAGTAATTAAGCCTAAATATAATTCTAGCTTAGTTTCAGTCCTAATTACTCCCTCTGTTTCATTAGAAGTCCAGTTTCAAGCATGTATAAATTATTATGGATTTAAATGTATAATACATCAATTAACTAATTTACCACTACTTATTTCGTTAATATCCTTACATTTTAAGTGTAAATTAATTATGAACCACATATTATTATATTTGTAAGGGGTATAAAGGGTATTAAAAAAACTTGAAACTGAACTATTCTATTGGAATAAAAAAGATTTCTCAAACTGACTCTTCTAATGGAACATAAAGAGTATAATTTGTTCTATTTACTCAGTAGTTGTGGGCCAGTGACAGTGGCTTAACCGTTATTTCCAAGGAACACAAGGGTGGTTTAACAAACTCATCGGCGCCGAATAAATCTCTTTGAAAAAAAGTTTAAAAAGAAAAAAAATGAAAATTCATCGATTTTTGTGTTTCAAAATTAGTAAAAGTGGGAAAGAGGAAATTTCCCGACGCTACCAAAAAAAAATATATATAAATATAAATTCTCCCCGCATCGTCACGCTTCCTCTACAATAAGTCTAATCCTCTCTCTCTCTCTCTCTCTCTTTTATATCTATCGGTTCGAAGTTTCATTTCATAGTTGCCGCTATATATTTTACTCTCTCTCTCTAGCAGCCTTCTAGGGTTTTTGTGAGGGACTGTGCGAGGAGAAATGGGGCAGCAATCGTTGATCTACAGCTTCGTCGCCCGTGGAACGGTGATCCTAGCGGAGTTCACTGAATTCACCGGGAATTTCACCAGCATAGCATCTCAGTGCCTCCAGAAACTTCCTGCTACGAACAACAAGTTCACCTACAACTGCGATGGCCACACTTTCAATTACCTCGTCGAAGACGGCTTCAGTGAGTCTTCTTCCTTTTGCTTGTTATTCTTCCGATCTAGTTTCCGTTTCCGGCTTCGGTTTTGCTGCTTACTTGTTTGCCTGATCCGATCATCGATCGGTGGTTTTTAGTTTAAATAATTAGGAAAACAATCTGAAGTGTGAAAAGTCATTTTTAGGTGCACTTTGCATTTCTCAAGGTTCATCTACAAGGCTTTTCTGCTCTTTCTAGTCAGATCTTGTTGCAATTTTGATGTTTAGGTCGATTTCTTTGAGTTTGAAGTTTAATTATTTAGTTCTAAAGTAAATTTCGCTAAGTTGAGTAAAACGTTTTCATCCAATGGAGTTCGAAAATTACACGATCGGAATAGAATTCGCAGGCGATGGACACCGAGCACAAGTCGTTTGATATGTTTTTGCCAGCTTTTTGTCTTGTGTCGGTACTGGAGTTAAGATTTTCTAGTTTGTACCGTTCTATGAATGTTCTGTGTAGGGTACTCTTGTTGATACTTCATCAACTTTCAGATTTTACATAGTGAATAGTGCGTGTTATCATCAGATCCTTTTTAATAAATGTCCCCCGGATTTCCTTCTTCTTCTTCTTGATTGTTTTTATCTTCTTTTGATTTGATCGGATCTAAATCGATGGTCTTATGCAAGGAATAGGTCATTTTATTTGTCAATGTTTGGTTAGGTTGATAACACTATGAAAGGATCGCAATAAAGAAAAACCTGGAAGTCTTGTCTGCACTTCCGCGTTTTTAATTGTTCACAATTAATTTATGTGGCAATTAGTTTCATGTCAAAATAAAAGGTTCTAGAATGGTGTAGAAATAATGTCCAATTACTTACTTTCAATTCGTGGGAACATGTAGTATTCAACTGGTTTGAACTCCTGGATTTTTGACTTGACTCTCCCTTCTCTCTCTCTTATTTTTTTCTCCTTTTAGTTTTTGGTGTGGAGATAACTTATTGTCTGTAGGTTCCGTCCTTGACCACCCATCCAACCCACTGTAGGGCGATTTGACTTATTTAATTACACTTTCACCTTTATCTCGATCCATTGCATAACTTTCTTCTGATACCCTTACCACCCAACCTGCGAGATGGTAGTGCTTTTGCTGCTTTCCAGTAGTGTTTTGATTTAATTGGTTTGCTAAGACTCTCTCCTGCAGAACAAAGAGACCGTGGCTTCTCTATGAATTGTCATTATATGTTGTGTAGCAAGTCATACAGCAAGAACCCATGTTTTGTCATTGTCTTCTGAAAAAAAACCAGAAGACAAACTTTATGAAGGCTCCTGGATGCCTTGTTAAGCATAAGATTATCATTTCATTTTTCATAACTAGTAGATAGTAAAACAAATCATCTCATTCCGCGAATGGTATTCTTTCACAAAAGCCACAAAAGACAGCAGTTAAAAAAGAATTTACTGTTGTGTTGATCCATATGTTTTATATTTATCCCTTCGAAACTACGTAAGCTGAACAAATTTCAATGATTTACTTGACAGCATATTGTGTTGTTGCTGTGGAATCTGTTGGGAGACAGCTTCCGATTGCTTTTCTTGAGCGAATTAAAGAGGATTTTACTAAGAAATATGGAGGAGGAAAAGCTGCTACCGCTGCTGCCAATAGTCTTAACAAGGAATTTGGGTAGCTTTCTTTCACCTTCTGATCTGCATTTTCTTTCTTCCATCTGTGGAATGTGATTCTGAAGATAATTTTTACTATTCATTTGAAAGGAAGTTAATATACATATTTGTAGGCCTAAACTGAGGGACCAGATGCAATACTGTGTCGACCATCCAGAGGAGATAAGCAAGCTTGCAAAAGTGAAGGCTCAAGTTACAGAAGTCAAGGGGGTGATGATGGAAAATATTGAGAAGGTAGGTTGGATTGGTATATTAATGGGGAAATTTATTGAATGAAAGATTTTGACGATTGTACAAGTTATTCATCTTGGATACGACCATTTTGGTTCCTTCAGGTTCTTGATCGTGGAGAGAAGATTGAGCTTCTGGTGGACAAAACTGAGAACTTACGATCTCAGGTTGGTGAATGAAATGCACATATATTTTAAGTTCTCTATCTGAATAACATATATGCTATGCATCTTTTTTCCTGTCACTCTTTTCCTTCGAGTTCCATTCCTCTCTTGTATGCGTGGTTGTGGTTGTTAAGCCTTTCTTTCCTTGAGAATACTTGATCCATTTGATAGTGTCGATAAGACTAAGACTGACATGGGTTGGCAGGCACAAGATTTCAGGACTCAAGGAACCAAGATGAGGAGGAAAATGTGGTTACAGAATATGAAGATCAAGCTGATTGTTCTGGGGATTATCATCGCCTTGATTCTAATTATTGTACTATCCGTCTGTGGCGGTGTCAAATGTGGTCATTGACGTGGTTGTTGAGGTGGCTATCCCCGTTTTGTTAGAGGCTCGTCATTGACAAGAAAGAAATTGGTGGATGCATTTTCATGGTCGGTCTTAATAGCTGGTATCTGTATGTTTGTTTGCCTATATATTTTTTATTGACTCAAAGATTTGCCCTTTTGCTATAGCTGGTTGTTTGGAGACAATGCTTGTATAGTTTGTGTAATCTTGAATTCTTTGAATATATTAGAAAGTCTGGGCATATTCTAATGCTCTTTTGAAGAGCATGAGATGCCGCATTTTGTTTTTCGCTCATTATCTAGTTTACCTTTGGCATTAACGTGTAAATATATATGCGCCTATTTGGGCTTTAAGCCATGTCCAAATCAAATAAAAATATGAAAACTACGATTTTGATTATCAAAATCGACATTAAAACACATCTCTAAACATTGTTTCTCATCTCAATCTAAAACGTAATACCATACAACATTTCGAATTCCCTGTACTGCCTCAGGAAATATCAGTAATCAGCAGCTCGTATTATATACTGATTTCCATGTTATCAAGCAGTCTGACCTTTCCAAACCAAGCAGCAATGCATAAGACAACAGGCCTTTTGATCTCTTCCACTGCTTCCAGACTTTCTTGATCTACAATCTGTTTTACAGGAAGAACAGAATTAGGAAAGCCAATAAGCTACAGCTTCAAATACAACGGAGTTTCAAACTCTTCAGATGGAAAAGCATCTAGAATTTCCCTTTTACAGAACTCATTTAACTGTGTGTGAATCATCAAAAACAGACAATTCTTCATTCTAGCACTGAGACTGTCATGACAGGATTTCACTAAAGATCTACATGGACTAAAAGACCACAGAAACAACCGAAAGATACAAAAATGGAAATGCATTGGTTTAGCCTCTTTAGAAAACCAAAGTATACAAGACTGATCTAGTTCAAACTTTCATGAATGAAAATAGACAAACTAAATTCTGACCTCTGCATAATCGATCACTCCCCCGGCTTCCTGTACTGCTTGGACAACCGAATTTCTCAGTTCCTCGCAAGTAACTTTTCCCTTGCCCACTGCAACTTTAGCTTCAGTCAACGAACGACTTATAGACAGTGCCTGCAGGAATTGAGAAAGATCACGTAGTCTACCTATGAGAACAAGAACTCAGGCAAATGGCAGAAATTGCAACTGACCAAAAACAACAAAGACAATAGGCAGCCATAGTTCAACAACTTCCACAACAAAGGTAAGTAACACACGTGTAATTAAGCAGTGAACTACAAGAACTTAACAGAAATTTCAAGCCAGTGAGCTACAGTAGCCTCTTCTTGAACTTAGAAAAATGAAGTAAAATCAGCAAGAATACCTTTTTCCTATCAGAAGGTGAAAGATGCACATTACGGGAGCTCATTGCCAGGCCATCATCTTCTCGTACTAAGTCTGAGCCAATCACTTCTAACCCAAAATCAAGATCTCGAACCTGATAGAATTGCAAAAGCAAGTTAAGAGCAAATGCTATAAAAGAAGTACACAAGGAAAAAAAAAAAAAAAAAAAAAAAGGTTGTTTAGCTTCTCTTGCCTTCTAACAATAAACAGATCAAAGAAAAATTGTTCAGTGAGGTTAGAAATTTTGGTAAAACAGAACATGAAGAAATCCTGAAATAAAGAACACTAACCATTCTCTGGATAATCCGCCATTGCTGATAATCTTTCTTCCCAAATACAGCAACATCAGGCTCTACTATGTTAAACAGCTTGGTGACTATGGTAGCAACCCCTCGGAAAAAAACAGGCCTACTCTTCCCACACAATCCTTTCTCCAATCTTTCAACTCTGACCCACGTTTCGTGTCCCACTCCACCGCCATCCACACACGACACCGCCACCTTTCCCTCTTCTCCTCCGCCCCCTTTCTGATCCCTGAAATTGCTATCACCATAGTCGTATAAATTGTGAGGGTGAAAAACAACGTCGACACCACCAGGAATGGATTTGAGCTTCTCAATATCACCGAGGAAATCACGAGGGTACGTGGAGAGGTCTTCATTTGGGGAAAACTGAACTGGGTTGACATAGATTGAAACGACAATCAATTCGGCGCGCTCTTGAGCGTTCTTGATGAGGGAGAGATGGCCCTGATGGAGGTACCCCATTGTGGGGACTAAGCCGATCGATTTCCCTTGCGCCCTCACTGCTCTTGACCACTTTCTCATCTCGCCCTTCTCTGTGATGATCAATGGGTCCTTCGCGGCCGCCATTAGCGAGGGAATCGAATCGAACGGGACGATGGCGACTGGCGGAGGCAATAGGCAATAGGCAATACCAAATTAGTGCAATACAATTATTTTCATTTGTTTATAGTTCTATGTGAGAAAAAAGGATAAGGAATTGCCCATTATTTATATAAAAAAAAGGCGGCGGGCGATGAATTTGGTGTGTTATTTTAAATTTGATACTTTCACGTCACTTTTAATTTTTTTTACTCATCTTTAACTTTATTAATATAATTATGAGTTATTTTAAAAATCTAAAATTCACAATCTTCTTCTCTCATTCTTCCTCATGGAGGATGAGGGAAACAATTTTCCTCTTGTTTCTTGTTAACTGTTAGTTCGTTTTCTCCTGATTGAGAGTTTTTTCTTCAATTTATCGTTGTTTATTGTTTTTCTCCGTTTATGGTGTTTTCTTCCTTGGCTATGGATATTTTCTCTCTGGCTACAGTGATTTTCTCCCTGAATATGGTGATTATATTTATCATTATGAACCACTCATGATTATATATATTTATTTCCACGGCGCTAACAGACTGCCAATCAATGCTCGTAAGCAAAGCTTCCGCCAATTATCGTCTCACTCGACTCAACCAAGATGCCCCATGTACAATACCCTTATGAAGACGAGGGGTTTAAAAGGTAATCGTTTCTAAAGTACTTATGAATTGCACTATTGGCATAAAAAAAAAGAAAAAAAAAGGCAATTTAGAAACAAAACTTGGTTTTTATTAATAAATAACATTTACAATCGAGGGTAGACTTAAAATCCATAATAAGTTGATTATTTTTTAAACACAACTCTTCCAATTAAACGAAGGAAATATTAGAGTCTGAAAAATTTAGCAACAAAGATTCATTGTTCAATTAATTTAGACGATTGTTTTATGTTATGATGGTAAAAGCATGCAAAATAACGTTGAAATTGTGATTTTAATCATGATTTAATTATCTGCCTCACTTTTAATGTTTATCTCAAAATAAATTTAACTTAACACAAAAACAAAGTTAGACATTAAAACACGTCGTATTTCAGCTATCAAACAAAGATAAGTACAGAAAATTTGTATTTTTATCTCACCATGAATTTGTGCATTATCCATCATTTATTATTGAGAAAGCATACATACAAGATGAATGAAAATAACATAAATCATTCATTTTTTTCACAACCCCAACTCAATGAGAACAAGTCCCACATGACACCCTTTGATCCTTTAGCCCACCTGATCAAGGCCCGTGATTTCAGGCCCGAATCCCAAATCTCTTTACAAATGCCATGCATCCCCGGCCCGATTGAATAATCTCCCCATGGCATCACTACTCGTCCTCGAGCTATACCAACGCATATGTACCAAATGCACATCCCACATGAAACGCCCAACAAACGAAACAAATTTATCTAGCAAGCCATTTGATCCCTAAAGGGGGTGATCTCTTCGAAGATCGGAAGCCTCCGGGTTCTCGGAGGAGCCCATACGTTCAGTAACCGCTCCAGCTCTGCCACAAAATCGTGCTCTTCGGACTCCAGGCCCGGTTGGAGGAATACCGTTCCGGGCTGTCTCGATTCCAGTTCCACCAATAGTTCTTCGGCCCGAGCTCTCGTCCTCGGGTCAGAGGAGCCCGGCTGTTTTCCCAGCAAGACATCCTCCAGGATTGATCGGGCCTCATCGTACCGGGCCTGTTTCATAAGGCAGTGGCACAAATTGCAGGCCTTGTTGGCGTCCGGGTCAATCATTTGGGCTTTCCGGTAGACTACCTCTGCTGAAATAAAGTTCGACTTTTGCATGTACGCCCAAGCTAAATTTCCCTATATAAAAAGATATAGTAAAATTTCAGCTCTGATTCATCAAAATAGAAAAAATATTTACAATAATATAAAAAGTGAGTTGAGCGTGTTTGTTATGATGTTTTAAAAGATGATTTTGAAAACACGTTTTTGGATATGAGGTTTCTAGTATAAAAACGTGTAACTAAACAGAATCAAAACCAATGAAAACGAGAACGAGACGGGGCTTAAATTACCAGAATTCTTGAAGTTTCTTGCTTAATGGAAACTTGGAATTTCTTGCCATGGGATCTTGCGGTCTTTGTGGGCTTTCCATTGAATGCTTCTCCAAGATAAATCATCCTAAGCTTCTGCTTTAACAACATTATTTGTTCGTCCACCCTTCCACATTTCTACATTAATTAACAGGGTTTTAATTGGTCACGACAAATATTACTCCTCCGTCCTCTGTTCTGTTCTTCAATAAGAGTCGTTTTACATACCTTGTAAAGGTCGATGAGGACGTTGTCTAGTGATTCTTGAGCTTGCTTAGAGCAAAGACCCCTAAAGGACTTGATGGCTTCAATGGCCTCTTGAGCTCGATCCAATTGCTTCATCACCACAGCCATGTCTTTAAGGGCACTTTCTACTCTATCCCCAGCGTTTATAGCCTTCCAAAACCATACTATAGCTGCTTCTGGATCCTTTTCCACTAGCTGAAATATCAATTAATCACATAAAAAAAATTAAATCGCAATGTTATATTAATTTAATTATACGATATTTATGCCTCGCACAACGTAAAATGAATGATGCGGTTAACATTATAAGGTTTCTAATATAATAGTGGAAAAATTAAGGTTCGATCTGTCTTAACTGAAAACCATATGAACTGAAAACCATATGATTGTAGAGAGAAATTAAGGTTCAATCTGTCTCATCTGAAAACCAGATTACAATCCATATGGGGACGGAGACTCCAATCTCCGTTATTTGAATAAAATAATCAACATCAGGACTGACTATTCATATCATACCATAAAAACTTTATGTTATAAACGAATAATGCATTGATCGTCGCATAAAATATTTTATCACTGTGAATATCATTACTCATATTCAAACATGCTAAATTTCTTCAATTTCTACCCTCCAAAATTCCCAAAAAACAAACTAGAACCGGATAAGATCAAGATGTGCATATTCTTTATAATCTTTCATCACTCTCTGCTTATGAATAATTCGTATATAAATCTTCAAATCTAGCTATATATATACATAAATAATGAATTAAATCCCACTAGTTTCCATTGAAAATCTTTCCATATATATAATGATCACGTCATAAATGATATTAATTTTCAAGAAACATAGAAATAAAAATAAAAAAGACCAATAATTACCTGAGCATGTTTAGCGCGAACATAAGGGCCATCACCAGAGGGAACCTTGTGAATAACATGAAACATAGAATCTTTCCTCGGACTCGTAGAAGTCGGAGAACTCGCCGTAAAATTCATCTTCTTCTTCTTCTCCGAAGTTCCAACAAACAGTGATGATCGATCCTCAGAAAAAATGATTGGGTTTTTTTTTATTTATTATTCTTTTTGGGTTGAAGAGGAAATGGGGTCGGCTATTTATATGAAGAAAGAGGAGACGTGAAATTAATAGTTTATTTAGTTTTATTGGGAACGCAATGATATGAATGCTGAAGAGGGTTTATTATAAGGAGTGAATCTGGACGATAATACGGCTAAGTTCTTGAATCTTGAGCTAAGGTTAAGGTTCATTCTTGTCGGGAGCAATAGAGTTTGCAAATTGCAAGGTTGTCTCCACCTACGAACAAACAAACAAACAAACTTCAGTGTGTTAAAAATTGTAAGAATGTGTATTAGAAATATAAATGTCTGTATTTTTTTTTTTTGCAGTTATTAAGGAATCCATGAAAATAATTTAAAAATACTTAATTAATGTTCAAGATTATTAATCATTACAAGAAAAAAAAAAACATGAATATAATGGCTAAATTAAATGTGCAATATATAGGGCAATGGTAGTTAACTTTCAAAATAAATTAAGTGGCATTTTATAGTTCAATCAATGATAATTATTTTTGCAAATTAGAAGACCCTCTAAAATACCATTTAATCTTTGGCGGAGGGAAGTTGTGATCTTCTCGTGTCATGCAAATAGTCATATTTACGAATATTTCATTCTTTATTTAAAACAAAACTTTTTGAGTAAAATAAAGGCAGTAATAAGAATGATAAACAACTCAAGGGCATGATTAAGTGGTGCATCCATTTAAAACCTTGGGACATGAGAGATCTAGACATCAAATCCTGGTAACTCTCAACTACAGTGAGACCATTTTCATGAACAATATGCAGTAACAGCAACAACATGCACCCCCGTTTGTTGTATTCATGGATCTCACTTTGTATTGTGTGTAACAGAAATTTACGGTGATTATTTGAAAAAGAATAAGAATGAATGATAAACAAATTAATAAAAATACAAAATGTTTTTAGAATGTCGTTTTTTCTTTTTTCCTTTTTTCAAACATGATTATATTTATGCTCCTAAAGTCAATTACTTACTCTACTAACTTAAGACTAAGGTTAAGGTTAAGATGAATGAGGTAATAAAAGTAGACATTTATAAGTTTTCCTCCCAATTATGTAGTGACTAATGTTATAATTAGATTCTCTTATCTTATGCATCATTTTTTTTCAAAGAGCACTAATTGGCTTTGTAAACTTTTTACCAAGAAATGTTTACTGCCAAAAAAAGATGAAACCAATGGAGGGAGGAGTTTGATTAAAAGGCCCACAATAGAGCATGAAGGGGGTTGAAGTTGTACCTGGACCTTTAATGCGGCCAAGTACGAAATGGTTGACAAGGCCTAAACTTGTACGCCTACCTCTTTATTTATGGTCACTCACTACTACCCGGATAATAATAATAATAATTATTATTATTATTCAATGGGTTTAATTAACAAAGGGTTGACAGATTAATGTGTCGAGTTCGTTTCGTGTTATAAATTATTAAAAATTGTCATTTAAGAATGAAAAATTGAATTGTATATGAATTAGCAGATCATTTTAACGTGTTGGGTTCCTATCATATTTTTGTGTCTATCTCTAACCCTAGTTAAGATGCCTAAACAATTACTTTGGACTAACAATGAAGTTGGTTTATTAAGTAAGTATTTGTGTTGTTGGTGGATTCTGGGCTTCCCATGAATAAGTTAATGATGAACATAGACGACTTCGTGTAATAGAATCAATATTGAAAGAAAGGAGAACTGGAAGTGCCATTCTTATTTTATTAATATTATATATTAATAATAATAAAATAAATGAAGGATTGGATTAGGATAAGAGCAAAAACGGCTTTCCCGATTTGCTGCAACTCACCCCATTCTGAATCTGGCTACTAATACCCAACAAAGGCTAATTCTTCTCTTTTCAAGTTTTTTTTTTTCTTACCAAAAAGGGTAAAAAAAAAAAAAAAAAAAAAAAGGCTTTCGGACTTTTCCAGAAGAAAGAAAAAGGGTTCCACTTTGGTAGAACCGAACCATTCATTCACTCAATAGTAGTATTGTATTATAAGTCATTATCACAACGAGTGAATGAATAGTTTCGTGACAATACCTAATATTTTTCAAAAGTTTATCTTATCTTATTAAACTGACCAAGGTAACTAACCCCCACCCCACTGTTGGCTGTTGCCTAGAATCAACACTAACATTTGACTCTTTATTCACAAAAGCAAGGCAAAAAAACAGCACAAAAGAATACCAAATAAGGCAAAACTAGATACAAAAATATATATATGTGGTGGCTGGGATTCTCAAAAGCAATCCTTTAAATAGGCTACTTGCTCTCGTCTTGGCTCTCTCTCTCTCTTAAAAGAAAAGGCAAAATATTTGACACAAAGCTCGCCCTCACCAGACAAAACAATAAACTCTCTCATTCACTTAGCAAACCTTGATTATGATAAAAGAAAGCAACCCACAATTTCCATGCTTTTTCATTCTGTAAGAACACTTAGGACACAGATACCCCAAAACCAAGGCAAGCAGCATTTAGCTCCAGCTCCAACCATCTGCAATCATTCTTGGTTCCCTCCGCCCCTAGGACGAGGACCACCCATGCGTCCACCACGCCCGCGACCATAGCCTCTGCCACCTCCACCTCTGCCTCTACCATATCCAGCACCTGCCACACAAAGGGAAATAATCTTTTTCAAACAAATCACCAAGATTCACCAGTCCCAAAATGGAGCCTTATGTCAGGCAGTGCAAGTTCTCCTAGAAGAGCACTTTGATAAAAAGATTTGAGAAAAGAAATTCACTAACCACGGTAACCATAACCATAACCAGCACCACCGCGTCCGCCACCACGACCACCCCAGTTTGAATATCCACCATTTTCTGCACCACGACCACCCCAGTTGGAATATCCACCATTTTCTGTACCACGATCACCCCAGTTTGAATATCCACCATTTTCTGTACATAACCAATCTGGATGAAATCTTATACTACGAGAGTTAAATTAAACTTATTTCGCATTTTACAATATGTGACACTTCTTCTGTACCTTGATAATTTACATAACCACCTCTACTCCAACCTCGTCCCCTACCTCTCCCACGGCCACGTCCTCGCCCATACGAATCTGGAAATGAAGGGCACTCAACAATTGGTGAAATGAAATGAAATGAAATAAATCCCCATTTTCCAACTCTGCTTACTTATCTTGACATTACCTTCATTACCAGCATTGTACGTCACACGTGCCTGTCTGGGTGGTGGCTGTTGTTGCTGCTGTTGGTTGTTGTACTGTGGCTTTGTTTGCTCAGAAGCTGGAGCTTGGTAGCTGAAGAAACATTCAACTCAATATTTGAACACTAAGGTGAACAGGCTAGGATACAAAACACAACAGCAACTATAATAGAAGCAATTAACCACATAAAACAGACATTACAAATCAGGTGAAGACGTGAAGTGATAGAGCAGTCAATCACACAAAACTAAAAAAGGTAACCGGAAACTTTGCAATGGGTAAGTGAAAGAAAAATATATACATAAGCAAAGCTCCTAAAACTGGTTACATAATCAGCAGATATGAATCTAAGTGATAGTAGAGAGTAAATTTACCCAGGGGAATTCTTGTTCAGCTCCTTAGTTGATAAAGTGATAGCAATCATGGAGACATGTCGAGTCTGTTCAACACTGTATCAACCATGAATCAATATAAATCCAAGAATCAGATGAAGATATTAACATTTGATCCAGTGAGAAAATAACTGAAATGCTCTCAGAGAGCGCTGCCACGTTTAAAACTTACGGCAAAAGGCCCTCTTCAATGGGCTCCCATACATCAGTTATGCTCACAGAACTGATGGCAGTGTCTTGATGCAGTCTAGGAATTCTTCTCTGTACCATTCAGCAAACTTCAAATCAAGCCTCCAACAAGTAACAAGAATACAACATAAATAGATACAGAAGAAAAAAAGGAATGTTTTAAGTAAATAAGAACCTTGATAATCTCAGCAATAGCCACTGTCTTGCTAATTGCCTGTCCCATTGCTTTCAGGACGATCTCTTTTCCACGTCTCTCCTAGAAAATAGATTACACTCTGTCAGGTGAGGAACCACAAAAATGCAATTGCAATCAAACCTAATTCATGACAAGTCCACAATAATCAAATAACAAAGCAACAATGACAAGGAATTCCTTGTAATCTGTCTAAATGGGAGCAGACTGAAAGAATATTTATTCTAGCCGTGAATTCCCTATAATCCCATGCCCATCTCTAATTTCAGCAAATGAGCATCCACATAAGGGTTAATGAATAATGCCCTAAGTATCTACCAAGCCCACTGATTTCAAATAATCCAATCAAGTTCAAAAGCCTAACTGCTACCTACTGCTACTCCCATAGAAACATCCACAAGACCAAGAAATTACTGTAATTCCGACATTCATTCAGCCATTAGCAGATACTTGGCACCAAGTTAACGGACTTCATAGCATCTCTTAGCCATGGATATATACGTCTATCGCCAAAAGCAAAGCAACAAATTCGACAGGACAACATGAAACCAAATGTAAAATCAAGCACCTTTGATGAACAATGAGCACAAAAGCCGTAAAAATACAATCAACAAAACACTTTTCAGAAACCCACATTCCAAAAACGAAACCACAGAAGAATTAAAAATGGCGGGCGGAAAGGAAAACAAAAAAAACGCAGTTACTCAGCAATCAACCCATTCCAAACTGAAAAATGAAAGGAAAAAGAAACCTGAAGGAGACTAGTGGCGTAGCTGATGTAGTTGCGGACCAAACCCTGAGAAGTGATTCGGATCTCATTCTCGTTAATGGGCGACTCCGGCTTCGGCTTCTCTACCTTCTGGTACCTATCCATGGCGGTTTGCGGGTGGTTTTCAACCTCGGAGTCTCAGTATTCAGAGAGGGCAGCGCAGAGCAGAATTTTTAAAAAACCATAACAAAAATAGAAAATTAAAAAATAAAAATAAAAGAAGTTAAAAAAAACCCTAAAACCCCTCTTTTTCAGTTTTCTCTGCAACTAAAATAGAATAAGAACCAATAGGAAAAAATGCGAAATATAAAAAGCAAAGAAACCGCCACAACAACAACTGAAAGAGGAAAACCCAGCTCGGTTTTAAACGCTGGGCTTTTATTGGGCCGGACCGTTTGGGCCCTTTCCCATTTAAGCCTCCTGTTTTATTTTAGAAACTTCTATTAGCATTTTATCATTTTACTATATATATATATATATATATATATCGTATAAGAATCTCGTACTTTTCACGTGAAATATATTCTTGTTCGTATATATACTATTTTTGGTTCTTACATTTTATATAATTATATAAAAATAATGAAATAAAAGTGTGAATTAAATGAGTACATAGCATGACAATTATAAAATGACATGTTTAAAGAAGGGTACGATGATTTTGCGTTTATACACCCACCACCACATGTTTATATACCTACCACCACGTTGTCGTCATTCATCCTACTAATTTACTCTCTCATTTAATTATCTCTACTATTACCCTTATTCATTATAGCCTCTTTTCTTCTCCTCCTTTGTTGATGGTAACAAAACATACACATGAAATTTTGGCACACTCAATTAATTGCATATCATCGTCTTCTCCAATTAGACTATGTTTTGCATGGTCCCTTGTTCGAAGTTGGTGGCTTGTGTCCATTTTTACATACAAACTTCAAAAGTGATTGGGAAAGCGAATGTAGGCAAATGTGTACATTTTAGTGGGGAACTCCTATATCATAGAATTGACCCATGATAAAAACTTTTGATTTAGGCATTTTGGGACGTAGTACTTCTTCGATTTTATTAGAGTAGATTAAAAATACTCGTAAAATCGAACTTTTAATTAGAGTAAGTTAAAAATACTTCTAAAACTGAATTTTTAAACTGATCAGAAGAGCTTTGATATGTTATACATACATAAGTGAGCGTTTTTTCACTTATGTTTTCTTCTTAATCTTGATTTAAAATGTGAGAAAGAGACGAAGAATATAAATAGAATACGAAATGAAATGAGTTAAATCTAAGCCTAAAGCCCGAGCTGTTTGATTAATTTGAAAATCATTAAGCACATAAACAATTTGATTCCTACAAAGAATTATTATTCATCATCATCACTAATCCCTATTAACAAGTAACACATCGAATTGTTAATAATCTTCAAAATATCTCCTTTCCTTTGTCTTCCATCCGGGTCAAGAAAGATCCGATTTCCACGATGACCCGAATTGCGATGGACCCGTCACAATTCAAGAACCACAACTGTCAAACAAAAGATTAGAGTTATAACTTAGATAGATACTTCGGAGATCCGATGATCAGTTTCAAAAAGATGTCGAAAAACTTGGAATTCTTTTCTTACAGTCAGAATCTGTGGTGATCCAGTTTCCAGCTCTGAGGATAGAACCATCGGAATCATGGATCGGAGTAGGCATTAACGAACGCTGAAGCTTTCCGATCGAAGCTTGATCGAAGTTCATGGAGGACGAAACAACCGAAGAAATCGCAGAATAAGAAGATGAAACCGTGGAGCAACTTTCCAGTTCCCATCTAAAGCTAATCTTCGGAGAATCGTTGCTCATTTGTTCGTCGTCCGGCACTGATTTCAGAGCTGCCCTGTTTCGAAACTGCATAACCTGAGAACAGAGCACACGTCACAATCAGCACCGCAGTACCTTTAGAAAAACCTGACACGAGAAAAATAAAACAGAGTGTTAAATTTAATGTACCTTGCGGCTGATGTATTTTCCTCCTTTCTCAGCCTTGGCGGCTGCGGCCCATCTCAAAAGCTCCTTCATTTTGGAAAGCGTTTTGGCTTTATGATCGCCCTTCGCTTTTTCTTTCTTTTCCGGCGCTGTGGCGGCGGCGGTTTTGGATGCACCATGATCGGTATCGTTACTGTTCTGATTATTAGTGATTGGCAAAACCTTATTCTCCCCCAACCCACGAGCAAGATCTTCCTTTTTCATCTTCATGCTGTTTACGAAATCTTTCCTCGTGTTTAAATGTATTGTGCCGTAGAAGCAAGCCTTGGCAATGTCCTTCTTACGTAGAATCTTGAAGAAATTCAAACTGCTGCAATCTAATCCTGTTTTTTCTGCTGTTTTCTTCCTGTTTTTAGCTCCTCCTGCAGGATTCTTCACCACTATTACGTCTTTGGATTTAGCTTTCTGATCCCCTGAAAAATTTGAATCAATTAATGCAAGATTAATGACTATAAAGAAGTCACGCGTCAAAAAAATTAATAGACAACATACCCTTTGCAGCTTCCTTCTTCTTGCAGGCTGCACTGGAATTATTATCAGTTTGTGTTGGAGGTTCCTGGGCAGTTTTTAAAAGCCATTGAAGTATCTGTTCGTATTTGTATACAAAAAGAAAGAGAAATAAATCAACTTGCATGTGGGTGTGATCCAATTTGACTAATAATTTTATAAATCAAGAAAACAGAGAGGAAGCTAGCTCACCTGCATGTTACTGCTGATAATTGTAGCACTAAAAGTGTCGAATTTGGACTATTTAGTATTGTTACCTTAGGAGAGGTCAAATGTAGTGTTAATTCGGGTCAAAGTATTGATGATCGGACAGCGCAGGAGAAATCTAGCTGTTATGTCTGTTTGCAGAAAGATTCCGCTGCGTTTCGTTTGAAGTAGGAAGATGAAGACAAGGTAAGAATTGTTGTGAATCTATGCGTATGGCTAGACAACCATGCAGTGAGTTGGGGGCTGGTTGTCTTTGTGATTCTTGAGTCCCTAAGAATCTGTTTTTATAAGTTGATCCCTCATGTGGTGGGTACGTACGTACGTATTACTCTATTCGTCCCATTCAAATAGTTTAACGCTACTCTAAATCATAACATATAATTCAAAACATGATTATTTATGTGAGACAGAATGAGTAATGCGTTATAAGTAGTTAGTTCAATCAACTGTACTCCTTTAGTACATAATCAATGAGGTTGGCTTTGTGGCACTTCTCTCCACCATAAAAACGTAGGGCGGACAAGACTAGATCTGTGCCAAATCGGAAGTATTCAATGTCAAGTTTAGTTCAGACCGTCCGTCCAATTACATAATAAAACTTATTTTGTCGCTTACTTGATTGTAGAGATGGCCACGGTTCCGGTTCGAACCGGAACTGTCGTTTCCAACCCTTCGGTTCCAAAGGGTCCAATCCTCCGGTTTTAATGTGAGAACTATCAAAATAATAATTTTTACATTTCTCTTGCACAGATTCGAGCACACGACCCTTTGTTAGAATTGAAAGACTTTAAGCAAAGGTGATTAACCACTTCAACTATTTGCTTTTTTTTGAATTTCTTTCTTATAATTATAATTATATTATATGTTTAACATATAATATATATAAACTATTTTTAAATATATATTATAATAATATATAAACTAATAGTATACTTTTAATATAGATTAAAATTAATTAATTATTAAATTAAATTAGATCCAACCGCAACTTCCGCAAATGATGAAGATGAATTATATTAAATATTCAAGATGTATTTATTTTGTAAAAGTTTCAATGTTTCAAAGTTCAAACTCTGATTTCTCACTATCTATAACAAGACATTAGTCTCTTGATTTTTTTTAAATAATATATTGAGGTATTATTCATCTGTATATATATATTTTTTCACAATTTATTTTTGTATCTTTTATTTTATAAATCATTTAATTGTTTAAATGTATGTACTGTCGCTACATATTTTATTTTATTTTTGTAATTTTAATTATTTATAAATAATTGAGTTAATAAATGAGTCAAAATAAAATAACATTTATAAGTTAAAATTTTTAAATAAACGAAAAAAATTGTTAAATAAACGGAAAATATTGGAATCGGAACGGGAACCGTGACAGAACCGAAATTGGAACCGGAACCGGCACGGAACCGTCCCCCCAAGGTTCCGATTCTACTGATTTATGAACCGTAATCGACGATTTTGGAACCGTAACTGACGGTTCCAGAACCGTGGCCATCCCTACTTGATTGAGACATGTGAAATTTGGCCTTTTAACTTCAATCCCGATGGTGACGGTGTAAATTTTTTGTTTAGAGAAACAAAACGTTGATGGAACATGCTCCGATGTGGGAACTAATCGAAAACCAAACCCCGCGTAGGTGTAGGTATTATTAGCCATGAGAATACCTTATTGCGTGGAACACCTTAGGTTCATACGTGCTAATAACTCTGCCTCTGTCTCGTTAGAATATTTGACTTCTAAAAGCATTAGTTGTTTTAGTGAAAGGGTTCACTTTCAAAACTTTTTCTTTTCATCTAAGAACATGAACAGGAAAATGTAGTCAAATTAATTATTTTACATGTTGTACCTTAACATTCAGAATTAGTTAAACGTGACTGTTCTAATGGCACAGAGAGTATTAACTAAGCAAAGGGGTGTAAGTATTATTGACCTTCGATTAGAATAATAAAGAATGGGATAATATTATTGCTAAGCTTGTGGGGTGATGAGGTTACCATAGCGGTGGTATTAGGATAAACGGCGGCGACTTTGTTCGGAGTCATTTTTTCTTAAACTATTCATTAGGCAGAAATAATTAAGGACGAGCTGATCTCACATGGGCCTCCCTTAACAATCGGATTCTGACGTGTCCACAATGATATGAAACCGATATCGTTTTAATAGTTACACGAAAACACGGTGTTGGTGTTACTGTTACGGACGGATATAGATTGTTAATTTTTGAAGCATTAAAAGATGCTGTAAGAGAAATGCTGGACATAGGTCTGCAAATGACGGAATGGTTGTCGAGGGGAGAACATGAATTTGTGTGTCTGGGCTTCGCCAAGCTTTCCTTCTCAGTGGCTTCTCTCCAGGTGGAGGTGGGGGTGGTGACGTGTCCGTTTCTGATCCACCTAGGTTGGTGTTGCTTCGGGCTGACGTGGCTTCCTCGGAGCTCCAACATCGTCTTTCTGGAAAGTACTGGATTCAATTTCGGGTTGATGCCTTCTCACCGGACATTGTTGTTGTAAATTGCAGAAGCAAATGACGATGGTGGTAGGACATGAAACCTTAATAAGAGGTCCAGAAATGTATGGTTCCCACGAATGTTCTTTGATGATCCCAGAAAAGCAAAAACTAGCTAGGCTCAGAAAATGAGGCTCAAATTGAAAGGAGAATGTATGGATCGTGAAAATGAGGCTCAGATTCAAAGGGAATGTATGGATCGTGAGTCTCGGGCGATAACAAATCGTTTATAACGTGTTAAGTTTTACTCGCGTTATGATTTATGAAGGAACATTTTCAGAATGCCATGCAGGCGTAAAGAGAGATAGCTTTTCTGTTACATTTCTTTCCACTTGCAGAGAACATTATAGGCCTGATGAAACTCTACAGGTCCTGAGTTTGAAACTCAAGTCTGCGCTCCTAGGTGTCAAACACAACTTGTGTCGTTTTTACACCACGGATTTGAATCCGGGTCACAATCAAAATGAAAGAATGTTTTCAAACATTTAAGAGGTAGGTAGCCATTTCCATTAATTGGAAATTGTCACCTAACGGTATCATATCTGAGTTTAGGCATGAACAGGACTCAATAACGCAATTTTGAACAAAAGCTGCAACTATTCAATAAGATTGCATTAGACTTGGAAACTTAGGAAGAATTTTTAGTACAAACCAACCATAAATTCGTAGCAAGTTCACAGGGAGACCATATAACTAATTCTACGAGATTTTACACACAAAAAGTCTAAAACTGGATGGCCTTAGCAAAAATAGCCTTTCATAAAGGTCAGTAGTTTCTCCAGAGCTATAAAATCGGCAGCTATCTCATTCTGGATCTGGCGAACCACCTGGGACCAACTGCAATGCACACAAGATATCAGCCTAAAAAGAAACAAGAATCGTATCTATGGCACAACAAGTTCATAAATGGTAACCTCTTCTTGCCAGAAGTCCAAAATATAGCAGCAAACAAGGAGCATTGAAATTTAAGATGCAACAAAATATTTATACTAAAGCAGAAAAGTAATGCTTGACCAAGTAAAACTCACAAAGTTGTCAGGAAAATCAAGGAAATGAATCCAAGGAAAACTTCCCCCCCCCCCCTTCCTTTTTCCCTCGGCTAAGACAGAATTGATAGATAACACATACAAATAACATTAAGCATTTGTATACTTACAATAGCAATGTTGTTTCCATTAAGCAAAATCTGGTCAAGTTTTGTTATGCACCGACCTTCAGAAGTGATTTCACTGTAAAAGGTTGAAGAAGAAAACAGAATTACTGAATTAGAACCAAACCAAATGACCTCCAAATTGTATGAACATTTTCCAGAACCTTTCACTAATAAATTTCACATTTTAGCAACAAATTCCATATGTCATGATCCACATAAACAGTATCGAAATTCCTACATAAAATTGTCATCATATTTAAAAGACAATAAGACGCCTCAATCTCATATTTGCTGAAAACATTACAGCCTCCTTTCCTCCTCCCCCTTTTTCCCTTTTAACCTCTTTAAACAAAAAATTTCCATGTTTCAAGATTAAATTCCATTATACTGTTTCAATGACCCAAATATTACTAATCATGCTATCAAGTTTCCTGTATCCTCCTGAAGAAAAAGGGCTCCAAAGCATACTGTAGCCACTAATAAAATTGCAGCTATTGTAATGGACTTCAATATGGGATCTCTAAGGACATTAAATTAGACAGATGCATAATCTTGGGACATACCTTCTCCTCATATGAATTTATATGCAAGAACTACACCTTTAGAGTGTGATTTTGCAGCATATATTCTGTCAGACTAGCAGGTAGGACAATTATTCTTAAGCATTTAAAATACAAATTCCACATCGAGCTCACCATAACTTCTTTCATAAGTTGAAAATAATGCCTTATGAGTAAGACATGAAAAAAGTCAAGCGGCAGCAATATGCATAAGGTCACATGAATTAAAGGAATAGAAGGTAAACCACTTTACTTTGGCACCAAAGTTAATATTACAAAAGTCCCCAAGTGACTTAAATCCCCTGTTTGATGAAAGAGAAATCAATATGTTAAGATACTAGAATTAAGAATAAGATCTTCAACCTAAATAGGTATCAAGTGGTGGTTAAAATGACACTTTTTTGACCCCAAGTTATAGTAAGCTATTCAAGCCACTTGATCTTTACATTGCATCCATCTAGGCTCTCATTCTTACAGTTCATGAAAATTTTCAAGCCAACTTGCACTCCCTTGTCCAGCAGGAACACGCATTCTTTAAGCCCCAAATACCATATATCTTAAAACTCCCCAGTCAACTAACCCAAAAGGTTGCTCCCTATGGAAATGCAAGATTTACGAGCTAATTGTATATATATTGAGTAAAACATGCATATGATTCTGGCTATTTCTATAGTAACTCTTAAGCTATTTGCTGAGACACAGATTGCCCCAAAAACAGAAAGCATTATAAAATTGACGGGTAGGCAACTAAGTATCACACTTAAAGATTATAGCTCCAATTTGACAAACACTAAAAAGAAACCGAGCAAATGAATTCTGAAAGTAGCCCTAGACAGTAAATTCATAGAGAAAAAGCAGAAGGGCTGGCAGCTCACTATTCAGTGACGTCTTCAAGGACCATATTGACATAAACGTCGAAACCCCTAAGAGTGCCGACTAGTTCCTTATCTCCCTTCATAATTACCCATATCTTGGAGCCAATGCACCGATCTATCAACTCTGCAAGACCAAGAACAAGGGCCCGGAGGTGAATTTCGCAATTTCCAGGTCAAGAATAACACGAAACTTTTCAAATATACCCAAGTAAATGACGAAACAACAGAGTGGGCGGAACCTGAAGGAAGAAGCTGGGAAGGATTGGCGGCTCCGGCCATGGATGAATGCTCACTGTCTCCCCTGTCCCGCTTTCTCCGACGAGTCTGAAGTACTGAGCACGAGAGAAAGGAAAAAAATTGTGGGTTTATTTCAATTTGTAATGTGAAACTGAAACCTATGAGCGCAAATAAATTCCCCAATTCTATATGGGCCACCGGCCCACCTGGACTGGACTTGGGCTTTTCTTTGTGGGCTGCATTTTCACCTCAATGATATTTTTTTCAAATTACATTTCGGTCCCTAAGATTTTCGGTTAAATAATAATTTGGTTCTCAACTTTACGTTAAATTATAATTCGGTCTATGAGATTTCAAAAAGTTACATATTAGTCTTTATAGAAGGAATACAGCAACCATATAGTACTAGTTTGAGATAAATTATAGGAATCTCAATACTACTTTTTAGTTAAAGGGGGGGGGGTCAAAATAAAATATAAAAAGAATATTTCACCCTCTACGAGGATCGTTATGTAATCCTTTGAAACTTCATTAACATGCATATAGTTTAGTAAAACATTAGAGATCAAAATGTAATTTGCCTCTCTTTATATTTTTATTTGAAGAATAATTCGAGAATACTCTCAATGAAAATCATTTAATGGAATAGTACAATGCATTTTGTAATATTTGTAAGTTGACAAAATTACAATTTATGCTATCTATCTTCAAGTAAGTATAGTTGGAGTATTGGAGATAGGGTTACAAATTATTAGATAAATTGTTGGTTTGACATATTTACCCTTCAATAATATATTAAGTTTTGTGCTTATTTATCCCAATTTACTACATGAATTTTTCTATAGCAATTTATGTCATTAATTCACAGCTCATGTGGTAAAACAAGTAATTAAATTAAAAATAAGCAATCAAACATGTAATTAATACGTGCTTATTCTTGATGGAAAAATATTAGAAGTGTTGAACTTGCAAACGTAATAAGTAAAGTTGCAAAAGTTAAAACATAACGAACTAAAACAATCATTAGTCCTCCTTAGGCGGCATGTCCCGATCCTGCCCACCTGCCCATTCTACGACCACGAACATTCGCCTATCCCATATGTTCTTAGTATGCTCTACTCCTAGCAAGTTTGGGCTCATACACCTCTGTACTATGTAATCCATGTGTTGTGCAGTGTGCACAAACTCATGCACATCTCTAGATCCAGGACCTTGTCCTGTCCCACTAAGGGTCGGACTTGATGACTCTTGCTGCTGTCGTGTACCACATATGGCAGACTCCAAACTTATGCCTCTTTGAGAATAAGACCCTGCAGGACTCCCACAACCTTGCCCATTTTGCTTGCTGATGGTTCCACTCCTTCCAACATGCCCAACTGCGCACAAAATAGCCTCGCCTCGCAGTGGCCCTCCCTACCAGTCCAACCAGAATGGTGCTCTACTTCGACGCGGCAGTTGACTCTCCCAACAAGACGAGCTACGTTGCGGGCTGTTGTATCTTATAATCAGCATCCTGGATCTTCGGCTTTGTTCAAAAAACTCCCAGACATTTTTTTTATCCCAGTCTGCAAAGGTCGTGGTAGTAAGAGACTCCTTCAAACTAGAGATACACTTACTTGTCGCCCTCAACGGTAGGACATGAGATGCCCAGACTATAATGCACAACATCAACAACAGCCAAGAAGACCACTCAGACGCGGGCGCCATCTACATTAAGACCTGCCGTCTATTGTCGACCCATTCCCTCAGCTTGCCTACTTGGTTCAAAAGGTCCTAGAACCAACTCACCCATAGCCTAGTTGCTTTGGGAAAACCCACCACAAAACAAACTACATCTGATGGGAGTACGCTCCTGTATATACCTCTTATGATTACCCCCATCATACCTATTTAATAAAATCTCCCCCTTCTCGTCTCATAAAACGGTCACTAGCCACCCATAGAAGGCCAAACTTGTCACTTGGCCTAAAATTTGTAACTCTATATTTTTTGTATTTGTGTTTAAAAAAGAAAACTATAACAAAAATATATTGACTTTAATGACAATTATTGAAAGAAGAAGATAGAGTAAATAGCAAAATAATTTCCTAATTACTATGTTATCGTCCACGTTGGCGGCATGCAAAACGTACACGCACACACATAAAAAGTATACAACGTTACCAGTTCGACGGTTTCGTATATCGTATTTCGTGGGCAAATTTTTTACAGTAATATTTTTAACTTCCAAGTTCCAACCAATTTTCTCCCACAAACCACACCCCACCGTTCCTTTATCTTTTTCTTAATTAATTTTACCATTTTTTAAAAATCTCCGGATTATTATTGCAATCCTTTTTCAGCATCTATATATAGAGATGATCGGAATTCATTCCAGAATTTCCTCGCCTTTTCTCCCCTGAATTCTCCACAGGAGTTCGAAGGATTTGTAATTCACATGTATATTTACTAAGGACAATCAAACGATACTCTCCTAAGGACAATCGCCTGACGATTTCAGTTTCCTCATGAATTGTAATTCCGTACCTTCAGTTTGTTGCTTTCCTTTGTTTTCTGTCGTTGTTATTTTTGTTTATGCATACTGGGGTGGGGTTTTTGTAATTGGGTTCTCCGGATGATCCGATTCACGTTGATCTTTGTGTGTTGTTGATTTTGATATGTTTGATATGCTAATAAAGACAGGATCTTTTTGATCTGATCAGCTGAGCTAGGGTTTGTCTTGGTTCGATGAATCCTTGATTTGAAAGGGAGGATCTTGTAATCATGGGTTGTTTAATTTAAAGTAGTCCTGTTTAGATGGTCATAGATTTTTCGTATGTTAGTTACCCAGGTAGAGAAGTCCATTTTTTTTGAAATTTCTTGATGGGATGCCTTGATTGTTAGAATCACTGAATAAATGCTACCCTAATTGCCGTACTAGGGTTGCTGGATGGTTCTTCTCCCTTTTCATTACTTGGTTTACCTTTGAAATTTTATCCATGGAAGATGGGGAACAGTTGCTTTGTAGCCTGAGACCTCATGAATGCAACATTGTCAATTTGTAATTGCCATTAATGATGCAAAGAAAAGAATTTGTTAATTCACTTGGCAATTTGGCCCTCTTTGCCTAATTTCACTTGAAACTATGCTGAATTAAATTGAATCTCAAGTCAATTGTCTGATGGTGTTTTCGCTTGCGGTGCTTAAACCTTCAGAGTGAGATTCTATATAAGAATTTGTGATATTTTTGCATTTGGTGTACTTGGAGGTTATGCACATGACTTTTCTGATGAACCATATAAATGCAGGTTTTTAGGACTGCTTGGTGACTCTGGCTTTCAAGATATAAACACTAGTTCTATGTCTGAGGCTGTATAACTTCGAGAATTCTAAGACTGATTACTGAATTATAGTTCATAAATGCTCGTGAAGGATTGCCATCAATTATTCTATAAAGTCGCATAAAGAATCTGTAGCTTTAGATTTGATAACTCTGATCAGTGTCGTAAGAACCAGAAGCTACCAGCAAGTAAACTTGGTGCTTTACTTGGTGAGTGTACACAATGAATGACAGTTTCTGCTTCTTTTTACTTACTGCTCAAATATCATGAAGTGCAATGATAGTATACATGATAGTTTTCGTAAGTTATTGAAATAAATGAAGAGAAATTAAAATAAATATTTGTTGTTGGTTGGCTGGGTGCACTTGTTATATTGGGCTTGCGATCCTTGGATGAGGTAAGTTTTGCATTCTCTGTCATCTTTATCTTCTGATATACTAATCTAATCAAACCTTAATTGAATATAATTGTTAGATAATGACTTTAGCTGATCAATGGCTGCTGCCTTTTATTTTTGGGTTATTAAACACATTGAGCCTTTTCGTTTCTTATCTACAATTAGCTGTAGGGGATTTCAAAGATGTGAGCTTGCTGATTCACAGATGAGCATATATATATTAATCCTGGATTGCTTGAGTAATTTTAGAGAATATATTTGCTTCTTTTTAACTGCACAACCAGGATTGGTTTATTAGTGTAGATGATTTGTCATGTTTGAGGGTTGTGATGTAGCAATTGCCCTCTGAAATGTATACCAGGCTGTTTAAGTTTTACCTAGTAGACACATCAAGTTTTTTTGAGTTCATTGTTTTGCAAAGAAATAGGCCATAATGCTAACAATTTGATTTTAGCAAAACATTCCAGTGTACGTAGATGGCTAGTAGAAAAAGAAGCTTTTCAAACGATGCAGATATGCATGCTGTCTATAAAGAATTGGATGAAGTTTCATGCGCCATATGCATGGATCACCCTCACAATGCCGTTCTTCTGTCGTGCAGTTCCTATGATAAGGGATGCCGATCTTATATTTGTGATACAAGTTATAGGCACTCAAATTGTCTTGACCGTTTTAGGAAACTGAGAGATGAAAATGCATCACCTAGTTTGAACCAGAATGATACTGTTAATGCATCTAATGGTAACCCGAGAAGTTCGGGTGACCAGGATGAAGCTCAGCAACATCATGATGTTGTAGTTCTTGACTCTGTGGCAACTACTCTTGGAGATTCTGACTCTGCTCTGGAGGGGGTTAGGCCTGAAGTGAACGACGCAGATAATTTGCCGGACCCTTTGTCAAATTTGAGGTGCCCTTTATGTCGCGGAAATGTATTCGGCTGGAAGGTTGTGGAAGAGGCTAGAAGATACCTTGATCTGAAGTCACGATGTTGCTCTCGCGAATCTTGTTCATTTGCTGGTAGCTATAGGGAACTGCGGAGGCATGCTAGGAGAGTTCATCCCACTGCTCGCCCAGCTGATGTTGATCCACTAAGACAGCGAGCTTGGCGTCGCCTTGAAGACCAGAGAGAATATGATGATATTGTCACTGCAATTCGCTCTGCAATGCCAGGTGCTGTTGTACTAGGGGATTATGTAATTGAAAATGGGGAAAGATTCGCAGGTGAGAGGGACAGGGCAGCAGCAGCAGCAGCAGCAGGTGATAACAGCAGATGGTTGAGTACTTTCTTCTGGTTTCAGATGGTAGGCTCCGTGGACCCTGGATCTGAGCAGAGAGGAGGCAGCAGATCTAGGGCATTGTCTAGACATCGTCGCTCAACTGAAATCCCCTTCTCCAGGCGTCGGTTTCTATGGGGAGAGAACCTTTTGGGCCTCCAAGATGACGACGACGATGATGACGACGACGATGAGGAGAACAATGATGATGAAGGAGGCCATCAGAACGAACCTGAGCTGAATATATTAAGTGACATTGGCGAAGATGTTGTCTTACAGTCAAGGAGGCGTCGCCGGTTGACACGCTCCAGAGCTGGTGATGCAGATAGGCAATAATGATACCTGCTGACACACAGCTCTGGTAGTTACCTTGTGGACATATGAATGCGTTATTTGTTTTCTTTCCGGTCACGTTGGCTAACTTTTGTGGTTCTTTTCATAGTGTCCAGTAATAGTACAGAGTGGTTCGGTTCGATTCCCGCTTCCAACTGAAGAAGGGAAGGGACGATCGAGTTCAGGTGTTATGAATGGTAGGTTGCTGATGAACGAGCCGAGGAAAGCAGAGGTCAAAGTGACCTTACTTGTGTTTGTGATTTGATGCTTTGAAGCCGCTTTGATTCCATTTCTTTTCTAGCAGATATGGCTTCCCTGTATATTTTTCAACTAGAAATAAGACTAGGTTTCTGTATAAGCTACTTGTAATTTGGTTAATTTGGGGTCATGTCCATTCTATGACATTGGAAATCAAGATTTGTGCCTCTTTTATTTAACAGTGCAGTGATCCTCTCTTTTCCTTGCAAGAAGAGAGCTAAGTTTTGGAAGACGATATGTTATTGCCAGAGCACTGATTAGAGAGCACTCGTTAGATCAAACAAATTTTGAATTATTGCCTGGACAATGACATTATTTGACAGAAAATTAGGTTGATTAATCCCTCAAGCAAAGAAAGAAAGAGTGGATGAATGATTGAAATTTGGGAAGATTTAAGTTCGATGGCCTAAATGAAGATTACCTACTACTTCCCATGATTTAGATTTAGAGCTTACGTGTTGAAGAGTAATAAGAAAACGATGCCCAAACCATATACTTCACTTTCTCTACGTCCAAAATCCAAATTGAAGTGACATTTTCATTTTTATAACTATAATTTATTTTGGTATAAATACTTGCACAAAGATAAAGTATAGTACTCGTGCCATAAGTCACAAACTACAATTTGAAACGGGAAATGGACATTTTTATAAGAACGGAAAAAATAAGTATTTGAATCGACAAAGCATGAAGTCTGATTATTAAAATATTTTAAAACAAAATTCTTATACCACCTCCCAAGAAATCATGAAATATTGATGAAATGATATTATTCTGATCGAACACTATAACAATTAACAAAATATGATTCAAATAGTCGATGACACATATTGGTTATTGCTGTTGTTGATTACAACTATATTTATTGAAGGAAATAATAGGGAGGGAAGATTTTAAAAAAATAAATAAATAAAAAAAGTCACATTGGCAAGTATTTTATTTTATTTTATTTTCTCGTATAATTATCACATTAGTCACGGTAAAAATTCACCGTTTTACAATATATAAATCACTCTCTATAATTGCTTATCAGTTTACTGATTCAATAACCAAAAATCACAAAAGTTCTTCAAAAGACAGAAAAGTTTCTTTCATATTAATTGTTGGAGACCGGACGAGAATTGCAGAGATCATCTACAGCATCCCCTCTTTCAAATACAGCAGCAGCTCCCATCCCAGTACCTGTTTGTGACAAAACAATGTGTTAATTACCAACAAACACGACCATCTCAGAAGCAGAAAGAAGGTAAGAGAGACAGACCTATGCACATGGAAATCACACCAAAACGACAGTCCTTGCCCCGGCGCTTCATCTCGTGGAGCAATGTGGCGACACAACGAGCACCTGTGACACAGTTGAAAACACAGAAGCAATCACCTCTTAAGTCAGCGAGGAAATAGAGGCGTAGATCAGTGTTCTGGAGATTCTGTAGCAGATGCACATTGTACCTGTTGTTCCCAGAGGATGTCCAAGAGCCATGGCTCCTCCATTCACATTGACCTTTTCAGGGTCGAGTCCCAGTGTCTTACAGGTATATACGAACTGCGATGCAAATGCCTGTAAAATGAAACTAAATCACTGTAGTGCAAGATTGTAGCTGAAAATGCAAGGGTAGTTGACAACAGGCAAACTAAGTACCTCATTTATTTCAAACAGGTCAATGTCATTGACTTCAAGACCAGCAGCCTTGGCTGCAGCCGGGATTGCGAATGCTGGACCTATTCCCATCACGGCTGGATCCACGCCAACGGCAGAGAAACTCCTGCATAAGGAACAACTTCAGATTTTCAGTTGAGATATCACAAACCTGCTCCATCCCTCCTTTCCTGATACCTTTTAACTTACCAGGTCCATTCATAAATAAGCATTGCTTAAATGATTAGAGTCCAACCACTTTACGCTAGTGCAAGAAGAAACTATGAAATGTGTGCCAAAAAAATGTCTTCATAGTAAGTTCAGATACATCAATGGCAACATAAGTGCATTTCAGTAACATTTACCTGAAAATACCAAGAATTGGAAGTCCCTTTTTCAATGCTAGACTCCTCTTCATGAGCAGGACGGCTCCAGCACCATCAGTTATCTGACTGGCATTCCCTAAAATTATACATAAACAATACTTCAACAGAATGACCTAAGATGAACTATGAACATACGAAGAAGACATGCAGAGTGTAACATTTGTATTAGAGAAGGTAAACATTTTAATACCAGCAGTTGTGGTCCCATTTTTCTTGAATGCAGGCTTTAGCTTTCCCAGGTCTGTAAGATTTGTGTTTGGACGAATTCCATCATCAACTGAAACTGTCACATGCTTCGTCTTTCCAGTCTTAGGATCAATGATCTTAAAAATATAATCTTGTTAGAAAGGATTTATAGACAAATTTGAGAAGTAGAGAGAAAAAAATTGCTGGCACATTGTCTCAATTTGATATACCTTAGTAAGAACTGGAATAATTTCGTCTTTAAATTTACCAGATGCAGAAGCCGCAGCAGCATTCTTGTGGGACAAGACCTATAGATGCAAATGTCAGGAGTTAAAGCCTTTTCAATCAAATCATGCATTCGAGGATTTTTCCAAAATAAGATGCTTAACAACGTACAGCAGCCTGGTCTTGTTCTTGCCGAGTCACGCCATACCGTTCGGCAACATTTTCAGAAGTCACTCCCATAGGGAGAAGGCAGTCACAAGCTTGTGGAACAGTGTTGGCCTAGACAAGAACATCTCCGTTTTAGGACATTACACTGCAATTTAAAACGTCTAAGAAAAACACAGTAAGGAAAGGGTTAAATTGACCATACTCTTGGATTAGGTTGCTTCATTGAAACATGACCATAATCAAACGACATAGACTCTAATCCAGCTGCAATTCCTGCACAAAGAAAATGACATTCAACAAATGAAGCCATTCCATAATTCATACCAATGCAACACAATTTACCTATATCATAGAAACCAGCTCGAATGCCTGCAGCTACATCAGCAACAGCCTGAAGGCCAGAAGAACATTGCCTATTGACAGTTCTAATGGGTACAGTTTCTGGAGAAAAGAAGAATTTAATCATTCACCAATGGATCAACTAGCAATAAGTATAAAACATTGATTCGAAAAATTGAATGAGACAATTTCTCAACTTCGGAGGAACAGTAACAATTTCAGCAAGAGATCATTAGCTCGTTTTATAATCACCCCAGACCATATATAGTAACGTGTCCAATTTGTCATTGATATGTTTACACGAAAGAGGAAGGATGAGATATCTACCAGGAAAACCAGCATAAAATGCCGCTATCCTGCACTCAGTGGCTCTTTGTGAACCAGGGGCTAGAACTGTACCCACAACTATATCACCCACTTCAGCTGGGTTGACATTTGTTTTTTCAATCAATGCCTACAAAAAACAAAACATAGGCAAGAGATAGGATTATCATTAATTGAGATTGTAGAAAAAAGATACAAGGCATACAAGATCTCGACACTTAAAATTCTAGGAAAGGGCAAATGAATTTAGTAGACTATTCTCAAGATGTTCTTTCCAGACATACTTTTTAATTCACAGAGTTGCATAAATGCAATTCCAATTCTGTGTGCTTTCCAGGATTTTAACATGAAAAACCAAAATGTCTTCAACAACATTGAGAAATGCTTACTAACTGACCTTTAGAACAGGAGCAAGTAAATCATCTGGATGAGTATCCTTGAAGCCCCCACGTTTCGATTTGCAAAGAGCAGTACGATACGCCCTGTAGAACATAACACATTTGGGTTGAAAAATGGAAGGTTCAGAAGCCATTACATGCTATGTAAGACAAAAATCATTTTCAATTTCAGCTAACTTACGCCACAATGACTACATCATCTCCAAAAGCAGCTGTTCTTTCATAAGAAGCACTATCCCCAGCTAGACAAGGCGCAGACTAAGGCAGCAAATGAAACCACAATTTCTAGAATGAGAATAATCTTCTGTTTAACCCATCAAACTAGCCTTAAATTGGTTTCAGGAAACGAAGCGAGAAACATAAAGCAACAAGAATACATTCTTTGCTCTGTTAAGAAAGAAGAGCACCAACAAATAACTTGTAATTCTGTAAAAGTTATAATCTTTTTTGCTCAAAACCATCATAGAAAAGAGCCCATCTTCCATTTTGTTGTACAAGCCCATCTTCCATTTTATTTGTACAACACAACAGATGTTAATCAATCAACAAAGGAATGCATCATTCATACAGAGATTGAGGTTATTGAAAACCAAGTTAAAAATGACAAAAAAAGAAAAACACAAATTCAAGTAAACTCAAAAGGGACTCAAACCATTGCTCCACTTACAGAGATTGAAGAAGATTCTTGGAGGGTCTGCTGAGAAAAACCAGCAGCAGTCGGCTGAAGGTGTTGCCATAAAATCTTTTGTCTGAAACTGGCTTTCTCCATTTCTCAAAGCTCCGATCGACCCTCTTCTTCGTTTTCTCTCTCGATCAATAATTATTCTGAGTCACACTCCACTGGACAAGAGCTAATACTCCTATACATACATATATATATAGAAATTAGGAATTACTGTATAAAATTGTAGTCTTTCTTGATTCAACGTTGACTTACTTTGCCATTTTTCCTTTTTCCGAGTCCTCCACCGTCCTCGACGGAGTTTAACAACCGGATTGTTGTAGTCTTCTTCTGTGTTTGGTAGATCGGAAGAAACGCGCTTACGTGGACATGTGGTGTTTCGCGTGGCATTTTTCATTTGTTTTCTGCGAAGGTTCAGTGGAAAATTGTCGGAATATTCTGAGAGTTAATTTCAAAGAGCCCTTCAAAGTTTACAAGCTTTTCAAAACAGTCCCTAAAAGATGAATGGTTAGCATTTGACTACCATTATGTTTCTTATTTTTCTGTAAAATATATACCATTATTTGGATTACTATATTTTAATCAAAATTCCCCTATTGTTTTCAAAATTCCCAAATTTCTTATTGAAAATTATATTCATCAACTCATGACGATCGACAAATAAGATTCATCAACTGTTAGTATTATAAAATGGAGTTTTTTCTAATGGATCGGAGGAGTATTCCTTGTACCTCAAAATATCAGTCCTCTGTTCTATTATTAATCGTTCCAAAATGATACCCATTTTAAAGTATGTATTAGGTGAAGTGTTTTGATTTAAAAAAATTAGTAAATATAATCTCTTATTTTCTTATAGTTTTAATAGAGTACTTACATTTTAAAATGGATAACGCATTTGATTCACAAAATGTAGTTTAGAAGTTTTATGTGATAAATTCAATCACGTAAGTGTTTTATTTATAAAGTGATCGGGGTAATTTTGTCGATATAAAATTAATTTTTGAAGAATAGTCAAAATGTGTGTGGTACAAAAAGAATATAGGTTAGATTTGAGGGGGCTATTTGCAATTGACTCATATTATAATCCACGTTTTCCACAAATTGGTAGTTAGATTATTTATAACCATTTTTTAATATTTTCTGCAAAATGTATTTTAATTTGTTCATAAAAGATCATTATTTAAACGGAAAGTGGATGTTTATGTATAACAAATTAATTTCCTATTTTAGGATATTAATGAGTTGGCAATATTTTCTTACTGTTGTTTACGTATAAAATTTTTTAATAAAATATAAATGCTAATTAATAATAAAATAAAGTCTTTCTATTTTAGGTTTAAAAACGTTCATCTTTCCTACAAATTTGGTCCAAGTTTCAAATTTCAATCCGTAATGGTTACGGTTATGATGTTGAAAGAAGAACTTGAATTATTCTTGGGTACAAATCAAAGAATTATTTATAAAGAAATAGCTACGTTTGGAACTTTTAAACTCGGACCCGATATCAACTCTCAATAAATATAAGAGGCTTATTAGCCGGTTTGGTCATATTGAGAATTGATTCGATCACATCATCATGAAGTTATAAATACATTTAAATAAATATGTGTTAATGATTTATAATTTTTACTATACCTCTCCCAACAACAAAATATATAATCTTTTTTCAAAGACAATATAACTTTTTATCGTTACATTGTTATTTTCAATTAAAAAAAAAGAGAAAATAATAAATTTCAATGTTAAGAATAGAAAAGATTTTTAAAAATTAAAGCAAACTATTTTCAAATAAAAATAAAGTAGAAAAATCCGGTGAGGGAAAAATCAAGTTAAGTAGAAAAAACAGTATGAGGTCATGATATCGATTTAAAAAATATATAAGTAAAAAATAAAAAGAAAAATGCCGGAAGAATATTCTCTCGTACATAGCTGGCAGTCTGGCCTAATGTTTAAATGGGAAGCTAGGCCCTGTTTGGTATGATTTTCAAAATATGGTTTTGAGATTTATTTTTATTTTATAATATTAAAATTGTATTGGGAATGTAAAAAGGTATATTGAAAAATGTAAAAAGGTGTATTGAAAATGATAAAAATTATTATAAAATTCAAACTTTTCTCAAAACATGGTTTTGAGAAACTTGCCAAACATTCATCATTCATGTTTATAAATAGCCCATCATTATTGTTAATGGGGCATGATATTTGCAGTAACCGTTTCAATATTTGCAGTAACATTTTATTGTGAAAAGTCTAAAATACCCCTAACACTTTAAAAAAAAAACCTAAAACCATCGCCGGTTGCCCAAAACCATAGCCGGCGATGGTTTTATCCAAAACCATCGCCGGCGACCGGCGATGGTACACCCCCCCCCCCCCCTCCTCCCCTTAAAAATTCACATTTTTGATATTTGCAGTAATCACCGGGCGGATCTTCGCCAATCCGGTAAAAAATTCACATTTTCGACAAAAATACTAACAAATTCGGACATAATACAACTAAAATAATCAAACCAACTATCTAAAACAGTACCGCAAACACATTTTAACTTTCGCCACTAACCTTTTTCCTATCCGAGTTGTCTCGATTTTTATCCGATTTTGTGATTCCACCCGGCTCTGCTTTGCAGGAATTATTAAATGGAACAGAACCCGTGAGTTTCGATATTTTCAATTTTTTTTTTTTTTTGCAGCCCGTGGTTTTTATTTTTTTTTTCCTCAGGGGCATTTTAGTATTTTTACAGGGAAATGTTACTGCAAATATCGAAACCGTTACTGCAAATATCAATTCCGTTGTTAATAACTATCTTAATAGGGCCCAAGAATGTACCATTTTCGGCCATGTCGATAAGCTTTAATGTAAAAACAATAATAATAATAATAATAAATACCCTAAAAATTAATGAAGCCCAAAAATTTGTAAAATCGAGGCGATTCAATTCACCGATATCATATTCACCCCGATCTTTTTACCAACTTTGATCAATTTTTAGCATAAGCAAGTACTAGTAATCACTCGTATCGGACCACTGATCAATTCGCGGCTGAATTGACTGACATGTTCAAATTTAAAAAAACACGGGTGAAAATCTTATGGCAATACCAATCTACGAGTGATGACTCATTCTTTTTCTTTTTATTTTCCCACACACTTGTACACTTGCAATGTGCACGAATGTGTGTCGTCAAAGTGGCATCATCTTAGAAAGATTAGTAATAAATTGACGTAGTTTAGTTATACACATTATGTCATTTTGAGGATAGTATGTAAATGGAACAAGTGATGATAAGAAGAGTGAAATTATAAAATAAATGACATAACATGTGTTAAAGACAAAATAAATATTCCTATGTTATTATTATTATTTTATGATTATGAATTGATAATTTGATCTTATAATACATGTTATACAATACATTCTACACGTTAACTGTCTCGACCTTTTTTTAATACACAAATAAACTCATATTAAAAGTGTAACAAAATACTCAAAACAGCTTTACAATATAAATTTATACATTTATTATTGTTCGGGCAATGATACAAAAATTGATTGATGTGGCATGCAATTAGTTACAAGTGATATATGTAACTTTGGTTCGATACTAGTGATTTGATGGAGGGTATTTATGACATTTGATAGTGGGTGATATTCATACATACCAACTAGCGTAACAATATGCCTAGGCTACATTGAAACTGCAGTTTCAGTGACTAGTGATCTCATTCGAGCCCTCAATAACTCCATTGTTCCCGTATACGTCACTTTTATCAACACCTTGTGACGTATTTGGATATTCTTGGCCCCCTCCTCTATTCAATGTCCCTGGTTCAAGATCAATTACTCCTATAAGATCATCGCCACCACCAGTATGTTCTACAGTCTCTTGTAGTTGCCATGCTAATTCCAAGTTCCGAAGCACATCTCCCATGGAGGGTCTGGCATTTCCAACTTCAGCCACACACTTAACTGCTGTCTCAGAAATTATATCAAAGCATTCAGGTGCAATATTTTCCTTTAGAAAAGGATCCATAATCTGAGAAAGAGTACCCTCTTCATAGTTATGTTTAGCCCACCCTGCCAAGCCCACCCCTTCATTTGATGTTGGGTCTGTAGCTGAACAAGCACACAGTATTTCAAAAAGTACAACCCCGAATGAGTACACATCAGATCTTGTTGTGAGCCTTCGCCACCTAAAGTATTCAGGATCCAAATAGCCAAAAGTTCCTTTCACATCAGTACTAACATGAGAATGATCCAGGGAAAGACCCGTTTTTGACAACCCAAAATCAGAAACCTTTGCAACCCAATTCTCATCCAAGAGAATGTTTGTTGTCTTCACATCACGATGGACGACTGCGTGCTTTGCACCAGTATGAAGGTAATGTAAACCACGAGCAGCTCCAATGGCAATATCCAGCCTTTGTTTCCATGGCAAGGGAGGGTTTCTGGTGCTGTCAAGATGCTCACGGAGGGTTCCATTTGCCATATAGTCATAGACAATTATCATTTCATTGTCATCTTGACAGTATCCAATGAGCAAAACAAGGTGACGATGATGAAGCTTTGAGAGTATTTCAATCTCATTTTGGAACTCATTCACTCCTTGTCTGGAAAGTGAATCCCCACGTTTAATGGCAACAACTTTGGTGCCACAATCAATTACACCCTTATATACTTTGCCAAATCCTCCCGCCCCAAGAAGGAGCGTCTCATCAAAGTCATTGGTTGCAGCCATGATTTCTGCGAATGAAAAATGACGACACAAATCATAGTCAACCGACCTTTGTAGAATTTCCGTTGAGGAAGTAACTTGGATTTTCTTGTTGGAAGAGTTATTTGCTTTGTGGATCCTCTGACGACAATAAAGAATAGTACCACAAGCAAGCAAAGCCAAAAGGACTACAAAAAAGAGTATTCCAACTCCAATCATTGCTCGTTTATGAGTTTTCCAGTGATTTGGACAAGATAGACATGTTGAATTCCCCGATAGTGAAGGAATGTTCATATGGAGAGTTGGGATGCTGTTACTGCCACCGAGATTTCCCCTACTATCATTTACTTTAAAAATCTCTAGCCCATTCAAAAATGCATCATAATACATGGGTTCTAAGTCATTGTTTGGATGAAGGACAATCCACATATCTTGTTGACCAATGCTATAACTTGTCACAAAAACTATATAATCTTTATGCAAAGCAACTCCATTTGTTCCTCCCATAGCAATGACATCTAGTTGACTGGATGCGGTTTGATTATTAAGAAATATATCAAAAACAATTTCATTTGTTAATCTTAAAGAGTTGAAGCCCTCACAGAAATGTAACCTAACTAGGTAAAAAAATCCTGCATCGACAGGGAATAGCCAAGTCAAATTGTAATTTAGATTTATCATTGAATATGAACCCATTGATCTTGAAGTTCTGTAGACATCAAGTGGAGCAAAATAGGACGGTGTACCCTTTGGAAAAGTGATAGTAACATTTGAATCAGCTTCGTTTGTAACCCCTGAAGCTGCACCTAAAATGTAAACTGAATCTAGCTCCCATGACCTGAAAAGGCCTGTGTCACCGGAGGGTGGAATTGCATTTCCACCCACATTTATCCGATAAAGATTCTCCATTGCAGTTCTATTATCAATGAGAAAAATTACTGAATAACCAACAATAAAGGCGATGTGTTCTTTTGTGTTGTAAATATCCGGATGTGAAACCACCTCAATGCCATTTACAAATGCATAGGAATTAATGTTGCTCGGGTTTGAGATTGGTGTGAATGTCAAATTCAACACTTGAGACTGCACATAAATAGAAAACTCCTTCTTTACATAATCGAGATTTGAAGCCTCCATTGTCTGTGCTACACTAAAGTTCTTCATAAGTGTAAATGGTCCAGTGGTAACAGAAAATATCGCATTTGAGGCATTCAATCCATTATGAGGTGCTGAATTGAAGTACAAACGGATAAATTTTCTACCATTAGTCACTGGAAAACTATATGTGTATTCCAAGTGAAAAATGCGAGCATTCCCAAAAGGAACAAATGGAATGGAGGGATTTTGTATAGTAGCCGGGGAAGTGGTTGATACCTTATCGATACCCAAAGCAAACTTTGACCTAATATCCGAGTACCATGTTCGACCATCGAAATCAATAGATTCAGGGGGACCTCCACAACTTAACAATATGTTATCTGTTGGCACGTAATGTTCCCCAATGACTGGACAACATGCTAAGGCAAGCAACATAAAATAGTTGAACTCCAGAAAAAGAAGAACATGCTTATTTGCCCTGTCGTCCATGGCCAATCACTAAATTTTAGTAGTATTGGTAGGATAGGGACCTATGCACGAACATTCCAATTCAATATCTGGAGAAAAAAGTAAATTAATGTGTTAAATTTAATTTGTGAACATATACTCCTTATGTATGCGTATAAACTTTGGGCCTGTTCTTTTTCATCGTTTTGAAAACGATTTTGAAAACAAGTTTTGAAAAATAGTTTTATAATGTAAAAAGTGTATTGAAAATGTAAAAAGTAGATGCTGAATAGTAAAAAATTGTGTTAGAAATGATGAAATATTATTAAAATATATTAAATTTACTGTTGAAACCAAAATCGTTTTCAAAACAGAACAAAAAGAACAGGCCCTTTAATATATAATGATATGTAGGTAGCAATAGGTCCGAGGAAAGAAAGGAAATTACATTTTTCTCATCAAAATTTTGCAAAACCATGATATATGTTATGAGGTTTTGGGAAAAATTTTATTGCCCCTTTATTGGGGATTTGGTTAGTTTTAATATCTAAAAACATAAAGTTGCCATTTAATTAGTCAAAAGTTCATCTTTAAAAATAACGGAAGATGAAAAGCCTTGCAAATGAAGTATCTTATTGTCTGGTCGTGAGTTTATTTGTGTGATATAAAATTGTAAGCACAAGTGAGTGATGAGTCTAGAAGTAAACGACACCACTATCAAGTAGTAAAATTTTCTCAAATACTTACACGTGCAAGTGCAAGTATATACTTGTCACACTACTACAAAATAGAGCTTTAACGGCTGCGGTTTAACGGCGAAAAATAGAAAACCACCGTTATAAAAGAAATACGGACTTTCTACGGCGGTTTGATAAAGGGACCTTTTACGGCGGTTAATTGTTAAACCGCCTTCTACGGCGGTTTATCCCAACTGCCGTAGAAAGCCCACTTTCTACCGCGGTTTGTCCCAACCGCCGTAGAAAGTCCCTTTCTACCACGGTTTAACAATTAACCGCCTTAGAAGGTCCCTTTCTACCGCGGTTTAACAATTAACCGCCTTAGAAGGTCCCTTTCTACGGCGGTTTGATTATAACCGCCGTTGTATTGACGTATTTAACCCTAAATAACAACGTGTATCTCCGTATCGCGGCCGAAAGTGTTCTTCTCCAAATTTCTACTACGGTTTTGCACGTTTGATGTAAAGAATCGTCATTTGAAGCTAAAATTTACCACCTTAAGGTTAGAAACTTCTAAAATTTTCCCGTAATTGCTTATTCTTGTACTTTAGATATGTGTATATTGAATTTATTTTTATTTATGGTAGAGTACTGAAAATTAAAGTTGCAATCCATGTATATGGTGAACCTTAATATTCTGGAACCCTATTTAGTTATACTATGTAGTTTCTTGGTGATGTGATTTGATTTATAGTGTTTGATTTTTAATGGATGATGTTCATATAATTAGCACTACTTAGAGTGTGTATTATTTTTTTATGCATTGCATGTGTTTGACGAAATGCATAAATGAAAAACTTATGGGTTCTTCTTCATTTGATTATGTCTATTGCGCATGTGTTGGTTATGCATTATTTTTTTAATTGAGGTATTATATTAGTTTTGATTATATGAGTAACATTAGTATGACATGTGCTAAGACAAGCATGCAACTTGATAATTTCTACATTGTTTGTTGAATTATTATTTGGGTTTTTTAATTATTTGAAGGAGTTAGTTACGCATGGATCGAAATATCTTGTTGTATGGTGATCGGACCTCCGATTTTTATGCAAAAGAAATTGAGAATTTCATTGAATTGGCTTATAAGAATACAAAGTACGTTCATTGTCCGTGTAAAGCTTGTAAAAATGGTGCGCGGTTTGATAACTCATATACAATAAGATTCCATTTATATCATAATGGATTTGATCCTTCTTATAAATTGTGGATTTGGCATGGTGAAAGTATTGATAGTTTACCTGAGCAAAGAAAATCTCATGCAAAAGGAGATGATGGGATTACTAGAGATCGATTAGATGACATGATTGAGGATGTGGTCGAGGATTTTGCTGATAAACCGGAAGTTCTTGCTTCCATTTTGGGTGACAATGAGAAGCCTCTATACAACGGTTGCACTAGATATACACGCTTGTCTAGTATTTTGAAGTTGTTTAATTTGAAAGCGACAAATGGGTGGTCAGATACTAGTTTTACAGCCTTGTTGAGGGTATTGAAAGATATACTCCCAGAAGATAATGAACTTCCAGATCGAATTTATGAGGCGAAAAAAATATTGTGTCCAATGGGTATGGAGTATAAGAAAATCCACGTTTGCCCAAACGATTGCGTCATCTACAGGAATGAGTATAATGATTTATTGGTTTGTCGTAAGTGTAAAACTTCACGATACAAAAACAAGCAACTGTGTGATGAGGTTGAAGACAGTTCTGATGTGCAAAAGAAGGGGTCGCCGGCTAGGGTTCTGTGGTATCTTCCTATAATACCGAGATTTAAACGGTTGTTCGCCAATGCAAAAGATGCAAAACTTATGACATGGCATTCAGATCGGTGTATTCCCAGTGATGATGACACGGTGATAATGCATACATCAGACTCGGATCAGTGGAAAAAAATTGATTCAATGTATCCTTCATTTGGGGGAGAAGCTAAAAATTTGAGACTTGGTTTGTGTACTGATGGAATGAACTCGTTTGGCAGTCTGAGTAGCACACATAGCTCATGGTCGGCGATGTTGGTTATTTACAATTTGCCGCCTTAATTGTGTATGAAGCGCAAGTATATGCTTATGTCTCTAATGATTTCAGGCCCACGGCAACTAGGAAATGACATCGATGTGTATCTTGCTCCTCTTATTGAAGATTTGAAAAAGTTATGAGATGAAGGCACACTTGTGTTTGATGCATACTGTGAAGAAATGTTCACATTACGTGCCATGTTGTTCTGTACCATTAATGATTTTCCTGTATATGGAAACTTGTCTGGGTACTCTGTTAAAGGGCATAAAGCATGCCCTATATGTGAGCAGAGTACAGATTTTTGTCAGCTTGCACATGGGAGGAAGACAGTATACCTTGGGCATCGTAGATTTCTTCCCGAGACTCATCTGTATCGCCGTATGAAAAGAGCATTCAATGGATTTCAAGAGTTTAGAAAAGCTCTAGAACCCGGGCCAGAGGTGAATGCTCGTGTGACATACATTAATGTGGAGTTTGGAAAACCTTTGGAGTCCAGCAATAATGATACATGTTGTTGGAAGAAAAAATCCATCTTTTTTGAACTTTCATACTGGGAGAACTTGGATGTCAGACATTGTCTCGACGTTATGCATATTGAGAAAAATATTTGTGAAAGCCTGTTAGGTACGCTTTTGAACATACCTGGTAAAACTAAGGATGGTTATAACGCGAGACTTGATATGGTCGATATGAACATAATATCAAATTTAGCACTGGTAGCTCGAGGACAACGCACCTATCTATCCCCTGCCTGTCACACTTTGTCCAGAAAAGAGAAAAAACACTGTGTTCAAGTTTGCGTAGCATCAAAGTTTCATCCGGATATTCTTCAAATGTAAGTAGACTTGTTTCCTTGAAAGATTTAAAACTGATTGGTTTGAAGTCTCATGATTGTCATGCCTTAATGCAACAATTGTTGCCTGTAGCTATTCGCTCGATATTGTCCAAGCATGTTAAGTCCAGTATAACAAGACTTTGTTTCTTCTTCAATGCTATATGTAGCAAGGTTATCGCGCGCGAAAGACTTGATCAGTTACAAGATGAAATAATTGTTGTCCTTTGTCAATTAGAAATGTATTTTTCACCCGCCTTCTTTGATATTATGGTACATTTGGTGATTCAGTTGGTTAGAGAGATAAAAATCTGCGGGCCTGTTCATTTGCGATGGATGTACACATTCGAGCGATATATGAAAGTATTTAAGGGGTATGTTAAGAATCGTTATCGTTCTGATGCTAGTATTGTTGAAGGTTATATAGCTGAGGAGGTAATTGAGTTTTGCACTGAGTACTTGGCCGATACAGCATCAATTGGAATATCTAAGAATCGGCACGATGGGAGGATTACAGGTATGGGCACAAGGGGAGGAAAAATGTTTACGCCTTCTAATGTTGAATTGATGAAGGCGCGTCTCTACATACTGCGCAATTTTGAAGAAGTTGAGCCCTATGTGAGAGACCATATGCGTTCAATAAGAACGTCTTATCCTGCTTGGACGGATCAAAATGTGCTTAATGAACATATTCGGACATTTGTATATTGGTTTGGTAATGCTGTCATGGGCAAAGACGTTTCGGAGACATTGAAATGGTTAGCGTTTAAGCCCAGCCATGCGGTACGAGCATTTTCATGCTATGACATAAAATGGATATTCATTTGCTACTAAGAGACAAGATGAGAAGAGCACGGCACAAAACAGTGGTGTTACATTAATCTCGGAGGCTTTACATGTTTCTAGCAGGAAGGATAAAAATCCAATGTATGCAAGCATGGCATATTATGGGGTGATCGAAGATATTTGGGAGCTTGACTATGTTTGTTTCAAAGTAGCTGTATTTCGATGCAAATGGGTTGATAACAATAATGGGGTTCGAACTGATGATCCATTGGGTTTTACCTTGGTTGACCTTAATCGAGATGGTTTCAAGGGGGAATCATTTATACTTGCATCGCAGGCGAAGCAAGTTTTTTATATCACCGATCCTAGTGACGAACATTGGTCTGTTGTTCTTCATGGTAAACAACATCACGGAGTGGAAGGAATTGATACAGAAGAAGGGCTTTATGAGGCGGGCCCTTTCTCTAGTGGGCTACTTGAATCGAGAGCAAATGAAGAAGATAGGGAACTTGATAAATACATACTTCGTAATGACCATAGCGAAGGATTATGTTTCGAGGATCAAGTGTCCCATAAGAGAAAGAGAATAAGTTAAGAATCATTTTCAGGTATATTGTTTGTTTTTATTTTAATTTTTTTTTCTGTGTGTGTGTGTGTGTGTGTGTGTGTGTATTTGATTTCAATGAAACGAGGTGGACATAATTTTATAACAACATTTATTTTTATCCTTCATACTGTCTGTTTGAAACAGGTCACAACTTGGATGAAGCCGCGCAAGCAAGGGATAAAATTTCCAGGGAACTTCATATAGCGAAATGTTTATAAATGAATTTGCTATTGTTGGAAATTGTGTGAAGCTTTTGTGTTGATGTTAGGATGACCGAGTGTTTTGGTTAAATTTACAGAGGAGACTCTGTCGGAATTGATTTTAAACTGAATTCCGTATTATTTGAAGTAGTTGGAATCTTAATGAAGCATTTAATTATGTGCATATCCTTGACAGGGAGTATGTTACATTTATAGGGGAGACTCTGTCGAATTTTCTGACAAATTGATTTCCTTGTTTTCCATTTATGAATAAATGTCTCATGTAATTTTTTTTTCTTTTCAAGGAGTAGTACTTTTGGTAAAATTTACAGGGGAAGCTGTACAATGATTTTTGTATTGATTTTATATTTAACTCTTGCTAAAATTTTAAGACTATACATGGATACGACATTGAGTACTTGTATCCAATTGTAAAGAGTATTAATTCTTTCAAGCTATTTTTATCTTAACATAATTGTAATTAGTGATTGCCTTTAATTATTAAAATAGAGATAATTATTTAAGAACAAATAAACTGAATTTTGCGCTTTTACCTAAAATTATTGTGTAATAGTACATGAAATTTTTCGGTGAATGTTGCATGGAAAAATTTGAAATTTATTTATTAAATGTTTCATACAAGGCTTGCTTATGTACATAATTAACAAATATAATGTAAATTGAGTATGTAATATAATATTTACAAAGTTGCCACTTTCTACGGCGGTTTAGAACTAAACCGCCGTAGAAAGTCACCACTTTCTACGGCGGTTCATACTTGAACCGCCGTAGAAAGTGCCACTTTCTACGGCGGTTTAGAACTAAACTGCCGTAGAAAGTCACCACTTTCTACGGTGGTTCATACTTGAACCGCCATAGAAAGTGACCACTTTCTACGGCGGTTTAGTTCTAAACCACCGTAGAAAGTCACCACTTTCTACGGCGGTTCTTCCCTACCGCCGTAGAAAGTGGCAACTTTCTACGGCGGTTTAGTTTTAAACCGCCGTAGAAAGTCCGCTAACTTTCTACGGCTGCCAGATAGATGGCGGTTCAAAAAAGCCAAAAACCGCCGTTAAAAGCCCTTAAAAACCGCCATTGAAAGCCCTTTTTGTAGTAGTGTCAGAAGTATTTACAAATTGAATCTACGAGGAGGTTGACAACCACTCTTATCTGTCAAATAATTGGAAAAAAATGCTTTCACCAAGAAACTTAGTGAAGTTGAATGAGAAAAGCAATTAACTATTAATTCAACTCACTAACAAGATAATTAACACTGGTCAAAATTTTGTTTACCAAGGTTTTTTTTTTTTTTTTTTTCCTTCATGTGATTAAGTTTAAGGAATGTATTTTAAATGTAGATGGTTCACTAGTGTGAACTATAATCCATGTTAAATGCGTTATTTCATCCTAATTTTCTTAATTACCTATATTTTTAGAGTAATATTTTTGTTTTAGAGTCATTAAATTTATGTACCACACGAGACTGGCATATTTCTCTCTACCACTGTCAATTGTGCCTTGTCAAAGTGATTTACTTGGGTAGTGACTAGCTAAGACCACTGCCAAACATCTTTAAGTTATAATTTGAGTGTGTCTTCTTAAATATGTAGTGATAAGATGATGATGAAAATATTAATAACATGCATACCTCATAACAAATCAAGCATTAAAACTCAACATTTTCATGGCAATCACCATCTACCTCTTTCTCAAATCTATCTAACTACAAGTAACTAATTAAACTATGAAAAATGCACACAAATCATATTAAAAGTAGAAGAGAATGTTACAACTCCTTGTAGGTTATAAGGTGAAGTTTCAAGTTTTCTTCTAAAATGTATGGCCTTCCCACAAATCTCAAATTTACTTAAGCTACGAGATAAATTAAGAAAGTGCTAATCTAATTCTAACTATTTATGTGGCCAGTCTCTATTTACTAGTTGCAAAAACTCATGAGGATCCCTTCTATTTACAATTAAAAAAGTGTTTAGGGACTAAATTGCAAATTATATCAATCTATTGGTTTGAACAATCAGTGAATATCTTAAAGAAGAGAAATGCTATTTATCCTGCTAGTTAAATATTGTTGAAGTTGGAGAATCTTATAAACAAACTCTTGACAATACCATGAAATTCATGGCATGAGTTTAATGTTATCGTTAGGAAAATAGTTTACAAAAATAACTTATTATTTGAACGAATTTGCATGTGTTTATATATAATAATTAGTTATGAAGGGTGAATTATTGCTAAATAATGCCACCCATTACTTTTTCTTTTTTCCTAAATGAATGTTGGATTTAGGGCATTCACAATTTTTTTGGACACATTCATTTAAAAATTACGATATTCTTCAAATCTGATAATTATCGGATCAATTTTTTTGTAATAAGTTGTATTGATTGTTTTTTGGTCAATCACTGTTAGACGATTTCCAACTCCATAAATAAAAATTTTAATTTTCCCAAAAAAAATAAAAATGAAGAGAAATAAATTTGGAGGGTTTGCTGTAGAAGATCATCCTACAAACATAAAAATAATTATGTCCGTACGTCTATCATCTCCTTTGTTCTTACTTCTTGGGGGATTATTAATTTTAAAGTGTTAAAATCCACAACTCTTAACAAATTTTATTTTTATCTTGAATGATATTTTTCCCGTAACGCTATAGTACCTTAAAGGGGGCGTACAAAATTTAAAGAGAAGTGTGTTTATGCTCGATTTAGCGATTAATTATGCTTTCTAATTAAGTTATGCAGCCTTTTTGAGTGATTTATTTCTGCTTTTTCAAGTTTCAAAGTTCTGGGAAAAAAGAAAAAAAAAACAGAAACCAATTAATCTAAGAGTGAGTAGAAATTTAGTATTTGAAGATACAAGGTTTAAAATGGCTTTCAAGTACATTAATTCATACGTACCTCATTTGCGTTTACTTTGATTGAAGTAGAAGAAGAAGATTGTTGGAGGATCTGATCTGTTCGATGAGAGAAAATAACAAGCAGCTCTCGCAGGATTTCCCAGCTGAACTTTATCACCGGCTTAACACTCCTCCTCTTCTTATATATTATGTCGACATCATACGGAAAATACGACACGAATCTGATACGTTCGTCTAACTCGTATACGATTGAAAAAACCTCACAATTAACAGACAATTTTTGTGGACACAGACCAACCCGGCCGACACGTTCAGTTGGAAAAACTAGGACACTTGACAATTTTGATTCAATGAGTGGATACAAATCATACAATATTTGTCCAGTTGTATTTTGCATTGACCCTCAATGAGAAAACGCCAGTCGAATAGTCAAATAAAATTATTGATGATAGATATCGGTCCTTTCAAGGCAACAAATATGTTCACACGGACATGCTTTAAAAAGTGTTACTGAAATAAATAAATAAAAATTATGTATTTCATATTAAAATAGGCGTATTTTTAATGAATAATAAAATATTTATATTTTAATGTCGTAATATAAAATTGATACAAAATTAATCATGTAGAGAAATTATGGCCCCGTTTGGTAACCAAACTCAAAATCATGTTTTGAGACTCATTTTGATTTTATAATAGTTTTTCGTCATTCTCAATAAATATTTTTATATTTCCAATAAATTTTTTTATATTTCCAACACACCTTTTTACATTTCTAATGTAATTTTAATATTATAAAATCAAAATGAAACTCAAAATCATATTTTGAAACATATTCCACACCTTATCAATTATAGTAGTCAACTCAACTCTCGAAATTGTATTATATAAGTGGCATTCATTTCATATGAATAAAGTTTTATATTAATTCAAGTGTTATTTACATTTTAAAAATTAAATACCATATCAATTTATTATTAATATATATATATATATATATATTTACAGGAAAAAAACACTGGAATTCGTTAGTCTAATTCTGACATAGAATTTTCTAAACTTGAAAGACGCTTAAATTAGATCTTAAACTTCTTCTCCCCTCTCCTCATCTCTCTCTCCAAACCGTAAATTTCGTCATCTTCTTCCCTCACCTCTTTTATCGGAGAATGAGGAAAGTAGTTCTACTTTTGTTTTTGCTATCTTTTAATTTGTTTGCTTTAGTTTAATTTTATTCATGTTTATGTTGTTTTTCTTTCTGTTTTTAGAGTTTCTCTCTCCATCTATGGTGTTTCGCTCTCCATCTATAGTGATTTTCTCCCTGTCTATGGTAATTCTATTCATGGCCATGGTGTGTGAAGACTTGGTTGAAGATGAACTCTCAAAACTTTCATCAGCATTTAGTGGCAGATCCGTGACTACGGTACGAGATTTGTTCAGCGATATAATTCTACTATGTTTAGATCTATACTAGGTATATATTTGCAGTTTAGAAAATTAGATACACTGTCATGGTTCACATCTGTTAACTATCAGAGCAAATATATTGTAATTAGTTGTGTTGACTGTTTCTTAATCATGCATAGATATAGAAGAATCCAATAATTTCTTTTTACCTCCCAACCCTCGTAATTTCGTATGGATTAGGAAAGAAGTGTTCTATTTTTTTTAATTTTTTTTTTAAAAAACGAAATACTCATTCCATTTCATTAAAGGAGTTAACTTTCAAAAAAATTTGTTGTTCAAATAAATGAGTTAACTTTCAAAAAATTTTATTTTTATTTTTTCTACCCTCACTAATATAAAAATGTTTAGTCCATAATTAATTAACATTTAAAAAGCAAGAACGTGATCAGAATAAAAAGTGACAAATTAATTTTTTAGATATTGTATCTTTACATTTATAATAAGCTATATATTTATCATTCACGATCTCTTGTAAACATTTACCTTCTTCCATACTTCCACTTGTAATTCACTACTCCATCTGTATTCCTTCCCCACTCATTAATACAATGATCGAATTTAAAAAAAAATGGAAAGAAATAAAGAAAGAATTGACAAAAAAAGCAAATGAGAAACAAAAGAGAAGAGAGAGAAGAAGGAAGACAAAAAAATCAAATGACATAAGGGCCCCATCGTCGGGACTTTCAGTCCATGTTATTGTCGGTCAATTTACAACTCTAAATTTTACTCCAATCCTCCAATCCAAGTTTTATTAAGTGTCACTTTTACTTTCATGTATTTATTCTTAGAATTCTAAGGATTTAGTCAAAGGAGCTGCCATTTTTTCCAGTTTTGAATTTTGCTGTATTTTAGTTAGGATATTCCAATCTGTTTCCAGATTGGAATTCGTTAGTCTAATTCTTACATAGAATTTTCTAAACTTGAAAGACGCTTAAATTAGATCTTAAACTTCTTCTCCCCTCTCCTCATCTCTCTCCAAACCGTAAATTTCGTCATCTTCTTCCCTCATCCTCTTTTATCGGAGAATGAGGGAAGTAGTTCTACTTTTGTTTTTGCTATCTTTTAGTTTGTTTGCTTTAGTTTAATTTTATTCATGTTTATGTTATTTTTCTTTCTGTTTTTAGAGTTTCTCTCTCCATCTATGGTGTTTCGCTCTCCATCTATAGTGATTTTCTCCCTGTCTATGGTAATTCTATTCATGACCATGGTATGTGAAGACTTGGTTAAAGATGAACTCTCAAAACTTTCATCAGCATTTAGTGGCAGATCCGTGACTACGGTACGAGATTTGTTCAGCGATATAATTCTATTATGTTTAGATCTATACTAGGTATAGATTTGCAGTTTAGAAGATTAGATACACTGTCATGGTTCACATCTGTTAATTATCAGATCAAATATATTGTAATTAGTTGTGTTGAGTGTTTCTTGATCATGCATAGATATAGAAGAATCCAATAATTTCTTTTTACCTCCCAACCCTCGTAATTTTGTATGGATTAGGAAAGAAGTGTTCTATTTTTTTTAATTATTTTTTTAAAAAAATGAAATACTCATCCCAGTTCATTAAAGGAGTTAACTTTCAAAAAAATTTGTTGTTCAAATAAAAGAGTTAACTTTCAAAAATTTTTATTTTTATTTTTTCTACCCTCACTAATATAAAAATATTTAGTCCATAATTAATTCACATTTAAAAAGCAAGAACGTGATCAGAATAAAAAGTGACAAACTAAATTTTTAGATATTGTATCTTTACATTTATAATAAGTTATATATTTTGAAATCAGACTACGAAGATAGTAATTCATTAAATATTGTTCAAACTAGTTACGTTAATACTTAAAGTTCATCTATTTTTCGATCATCTTCCTTTTCATAAGAGAATGAAAGGAGGGCAAGGGAAACAAATTTACTTTTTTAAAATTTAATTTTATTAGTTCCAAATTTGAGTGTATTGGTTGGAGAGAGATTCCTGGTAATTGTGTACGAGGACTTAGTTGAAATTTAACTTAACATTTTCATCGATAATCAATAACATAGCAGATATGTGATCGTAAGTACAAAATTTGTTCAATATGAGTTTTATATTTCTAAAATGTTTTGACTTACAATTTGGAAGATTAAATACACCGGTGTTGATCAATTTCGTGCATTAGAGCCATTAGGCACAAAACTGCAATATTCAAATATAAAATACGAAAAATAAAATGCTTATCGCATAAACAAAAACAATGAAAACGAACGTAGCATTGTAAAATCCAAAGGAGATAAAAAGGAAAAAGATTATTAGTAATGACACACAAAAATTCGATTACATTGCATAAACAAGCAAATACTGTGCGATTCACACATTCTCTTCGACACATTTATTCCAAATATCATACAAGGATAGCTAGGCCTTCTTAACTCAATGTACTCAAGATTTTCCTTCATTATTGGAGTGTTCATCATCCTTTTACGACGGTAAAAGTCTGAAACTGTAATATTCAATTGTCGCAGACAGGACGAGTGTTGCAAAGATCATCCACAGAATCCCCTCTTTCGAAAACAGCAGCAGCTCCCATCCCAGAACCTGTTTTCCTCAGAAAACAAATGCATTAATGTTAGCCATCCACAGAGAACACTTGCATTTATGGATCACAGTTAGTTAGTTATGGTGATTGATGAGAAGGCAGAGAGAGACCTATGCACATGGAAACCACCCCGAATCGACAGTCCCTCCCCCGGCGCTTCATCTCGTGCAGCAATGTGGCAACACAACGAGCACCTAGCACGCGGCATAGATGATCAAAATGTCTCAGCATAAATCTAAAGCTGATTTTAAACTATTGCAGATGATGATGATCATCATATTTTGTACCTGTTGTTCCCAGTGGATGTCCAAGAGCTATGGCTCCTCCATTGACATTGACCTTCTCAGGATCGAGCGCGAGTTTCTTACAACAATACACATACTGCGATGCAAATGCCTGCAAAAATGCAACCACATTATCCAAGATTGCAGCTGAAATTGCAAGGCTAGTTGACAAATGACGAACAAACTTATAAAAGTACCTCGTTTAATTCAAACAGGTCAATGTCATTAAGTTCAAGACCAGCAGCCTTGACAGCCTCAGGGATCGCGAATGCTGGACCGATCCCCATCACAGCCGGATCCACGCCAGAGACAGAAAAACTCCTGTGTAATTTAAGAAACAACTTCAGATTTTGCTTTGAAAGAAGATTACAGGCTATGCTCCAACACCCCTCCCTCTCCCTCCCTCCCTCTGTTTTCATTCCACTTTGGAGTTGTACCTTGTGACTCATAAACAGTTGTATCATTGGACTCTTCTGGTGAAACACAGGGGAGTATTGTATTTAGAAAAAATTTACCTGAAAGTACCGAGAATTGGAAGTCCCTTTTTCAAGGCGAGACTCCTCTTCATGAGCAGAACTGCTGCAGCGCCATCGCTAATCTGACTAGAATTCCCTAAAAACATGCAGGAATGAATATTTTGTCAAAAAGACCTAATACAGAGTGTTACATTTGCATTAAAGACAAAGCAAACATTTTAATACCAGCAGTTGAGGCTCCATTTTTCCTAAATGTAGGTTTTAGCTTTGCAAGATCTGTCAAATTCGTGTTTGGCCGAATACCATCATCAGCTGAAACTGTCAAATGCTTCGCCTCTCCAGTTTTAGGATCAATGAACTTAAAAAGAAAGGATACAAATTTTAGAAAACGAAAGAAAAAAAGATTAACAACCTTGAAATACTTGTTTCTGATAAATACCTTAGTAGATACTGGAATGATTTCATCTTTAAATTTACCAGCTGCAGCAGCCGCGGCAGCTTTCTTCTGTGACAAAACCTATCAATGCAAAACTCAGGAGTTAAAACATTTTTCCAGCCAAACCATGAACCCGAGGGTCGATTTTCCCAAAAGAAGATCAATGCTTTACAACATACAGCTGCATCATCTTGTTCTTGCCGCGTCACCCCATAGCGTTCTGCAACAATTTCTGAAGTGGTTCCCATTGGCAGAAGGCAGTCACGAGCTTGCGGAACATTGTTGGACTGGTAAAAAACATCTCAGTTATAGGAAATTACTCTGAAACTCAAAAGATCTAAAGTAAAAGGCTTAAACTGAGCATACTCTTGGATTAGGTTGCTGAACTAAAATAAGGCCATAATCGAGTGTCATCGACTCTAATCCAGCTGCAATTCCTGCACAAAGAAGAATGACATTCAACAAATGCAGCCATTGCAGAATTCATTGTTGGGGAATTTGCCTCTACGGGAGATAATACAACACATCCCCCCATAGAGCGTCACTCTTATTTTCCGATGTCAAATACTTAAACCTACCCATGACCCACAATACTCGTATCAATAAGCAATAGTTTACCTATATCATAGAATCCAACTTTAATGCCTGCAGCTACATCAGCAACAGCCTGGAGGCCTGAAGAACATTGCCTATTGACAGTTCTGATGGGCACAGTATCTGGAGAAACAAAATAATTCAATCATTCATTGTAGGATCAATGAGTATCGAGTAAAGAACATCAATCCTAAAACTCGAAACAGCCAATTTCTCAACATTAGAAGAACAGAAATTATATCAGCTTCCTTTAATTATTATCACTTCAGATCAATAATAGTGACGTGTACCAGGAAAACCGGCGTAGAAAGCCGCCATCCTGCAGACAAAGGCTCTCTGTGAACCAGGAGCTAGAATTGTACCCACAACTATATCGCCAACTTCGCTAGGATCCACATTTGTTTTCTCAACCACTGCCTAAAAAATGTAATATTTCTTCAACAATTAATATCAAACATTGTTGCATAAATGCAATTCCTGGGATTCTAAACATGAAAAAGATAGTGTCTTTTCAACAATATCAAACATGGTTTTCTATCTAACCTTTAGAACAGGAGCAAGTAAATCATCTGGATGAGTATCCTTGAAGCCCCCACGGTATGATTTGCAGATAGGAGTTCGATACGCCCTGTAGAAACATCAACACATTTGGGGTGACACAATATTATAACGTGGACTCTTCTAATGGAACGGACTAACTTACGCCACAATGACTATATCATCTCCGAAAGCAGCTGATCTGTGATAAGCATCGCCATCCCCAGCAAGACAAGGCGCAGGCTAAGACATTAAAAAGGAAGAATCATTTCTTACTTAAATTGGTTTCAGAAAACACAATCTTGGACTAAAGTATCATTATATTTGTAGAACACAACTAAACAAAAGTATCATTCTTCAGGTTCAGTAAAGATCTCAGCTTTGAAGGGATTCTACAGCAAAAGAGTAATCAAAAGAGGAAAAATTCAAGAAAACTCAAAAGGGTCTCAGAAAATGCGGGCACTCACAGAGATTGAAGAAGATTCTTGGAGGGTTTGATGAGAAAAAGGTTGAAGGTGTTCCCGCAAAATGCTCTGTCTGAAGATGGCTTTCTCCATTTTTTCTTCAAAGACTTTCTCTCTCGGTCAATTATTTGGAGTCCCTGCAACTGCAACAGAATTATTCCCATAATTTATATACATTTTAAAGCATTAATTATCATTGCATTATATAGTAACAATCAATGCTAAATATCCCATCAAGAACAGATATCATTGCTTTCAATAAAGTTGCAGTCCACTTAATTTCTAAAGTTGTAATCTTTGCAGCATGGACGAAGATGCTTTGAATCACTGTTAAAGCCCGTGCGTTTTCTTTTCCTTTTAATATATTTATGCACGTTTCCCATGGATATCACACGTTGAAAATTTATAGTGAATTTTTACTGCAATTGGCGTGACAATCAAAAATAATATTACTTCGATTATATGGCATCACATCAATTATTGATTGATTTTTTTTTCTACTCTAGATTTTCACGCTCTTAATCATTTCCGTATGAATAAACGCTACTGTCAAGAACATAGTCTGGATGCCTTCAGGTTGATTGTGATAGGATTCTGGAGAGGTTACTTTCACAGGAGTGACGTTGATAATACATGAACACAACAATAGTAGATGTTTAATGGTAATAACCAGTGGAGTTGCTCAGGTGACTACCAACAATTCGATATTCTTATGTGTTATTTTCGAAATAACATCGTGCTGCTTTAATTTAAAATGAAATAAAATAACATTATTTTAAAGATTGATACACAATTAGTGTATATAAAATATAAATTAAAATTTTTGTTTTTATTTATGAAATTTCTATATGTTCATTTCTCTTTCAAAAAATTAGTATTTATCTTCTAAATTTATTTGAGTCCATTATTTTATGTGGTGCAACTAAGACGATGTATAAATTTTCCGGATGAAGTTAATTCTAGTTAAGTATCTTTTCCCTTTTGTCCCACCACTTTTGTTTTGTTAGGACATCCGACCGCTAATGCTTATCCCACTACGTGCCCATGCTTATCCCACTTTTTTTTTTTTTTTAAGAAAACGGTTTCTAGAATTCTTTTTCTTCATAATTATATTTTTTTCCAATTCTGAAGAAAACGATTTACAGAGTATCGTTTGCTTCAGAACTATATTTTTTTCCAGGTCTAAAGAAAACGTTTATAGAAAATCGTTTTCTTAAGAAGTAATATATTTTTTCCCGATTCTAAAGAAAACAGTTTCCAGAGAACAGTTTTCCTCAAAATTAATTTTTTTCCAATTCTAAAGAAAATGATTTCCCGTAAATCGTTTTATTCAGAACTACTATTTTTTTCCAGTTCTGAAGAAAACGATTTCCAGGCAATCGTTTTCTTTAGAACTATTTTTTTCCCCCTCCAGTTATGAAGAAAACGATGTTCAAAAACTAATTTTGTTTTTCCAGTTATGAGGAAGACGACTTTCTAGAAATTGTTTTTTTTTCCCAGTTATGAAGGAAACGATTTTAGTGAAAAAATTCTCAAAAAATAGAAAGAGAGAGAGAAATTAGTGCTGTTGTACTTCTGTGCAAGGACTATGACTCTTCACAAATGCTCCTTTGGCTGCCTAATCACATTTCTTGATGTCACAGACAGCCCTCTTTTGTAAGATAAGAAGCAAAGCATCTGCAATTATTCCAGTTGTACTTGACTCGGAAGGTTGTAATCCTGTCTTTTCTTCTAGTTGTGTTATGTTTTTCATTGGCAGTCAGTATTTATGGAGGCAATTTACAGTAGTCATGCTTTAGTTAATTCTGAGTAATTTTCTTATGATGTTGCTTTACAATTTGGTGAAGACTATAGTAGGCAGGTAGATGTTCATGGCTGTAAATATCAATTTTGCAGGAAATGATGGGAATATCTTACTTCATGATGGATCACAAAGAAAGGATGCTGAAAATTTCATGGAAAATGCATTTAGCACAGATGTAGTAAGTTATGTTCTTTCCTTGTGTGTTGTAAGAAATTATGTTAATTTTCATTGTTGTATCTAGAAATTGGGATCATCTGGTTAGCTACACGGTCTGGTCTGTGGTGGGTAGAAATGTTGAAAGCTTGGAGTCAGTGTTTACTTCGGAATCTCTGGTGAGGTAATTGCTCTTGTTTTTAGTAAGAAAAGTGATGGGGTATATGATTCTTGTCTGATAATGAGTTTTTAATTGGTTTTACAAATTATTGTCATTTTGAGAGAGGGATGGATCATCCCCAGAAAACGCATGAGTTCAAATTTGCAGCAGTTCAGATGTAACAAAGAAACAACGGTGCAATTGAAAGTTGAAAAGTGTTGCATTTGCTAACATTGCAACAATCACGGAATGTTGCATTAGGCGTGGACACTTTGCTATGTATTGCAACAGCCACTGTAAAAGTTGCAGTAGAGGCAAAAAGTTGTTGCATTTTCTGTGTATTGCAAGAAAAACGTTGCATTAGATGCGAAAAATTGTTGATGCGAAAAATTGTTGCAGTTTCTGTGTATTGCAAGAAAACCATTGCATTAGATGCGAAAAATTGTTGCAGTTTCTGTGTATTGCAAGAAAACCGTTGCATTAGATGCAAAAAAATGTTGCATTTTCTATGCATTGCAAGGAAAATGTTGCATTAGATGCAAAAAACTGTTGCCTTTTCTGTGTATTGCAAGAAAACGTTGCATTAGATGCTAAATATTGTTGCGTTTTCTTTGTACTGCAACAAAACCGTTGCATTAGATGCAAAAAGTGTTGCATTTTCTGTGTATTGCAAGAAAAACGTTGCATAAGATGAAAAAAACTGTTGCATTTTCTTTGTACTGCAAGAAAACCGTTGCATTAGATGCAAAAACTGTTGCATTTTCTGTGTACTGCAAGAAAACCGTTGCATTAGATGCAAAAAGTGTTGCATTTTCTGTGTATTGCAAGAAAAACGTAGCATAAGATGCAAAAAGTGTTGCATTTTCTGTGTATTGGAAGAAAAACATTGCATAAGATGCAAAAAACTGTTGCATTTTCTTTACGCAAGAAAACCGTTGCATTAGATGAAAAAAGTGTTGCATTTTCTGTGTATTGCAAGAAAACGTTGCATAAGATGCAAAAAACTGTTGCATTTGCTTTGTACTGCAAGAAAACCGTTGCAGTAGATGCAAAAAGTGTTGCATCATCTGTTGCATTTTCTATGTATTGCAAAGGTAAAACGTTGCATTAGATGCAAAAAACTGTTTCATTTTCTATGTATTGCAAGGAAAAACGTTGTTTCATTAGATGCTAAAAATTCTGCTGTTTTTAGACATTCTGCTGTAATGCTTGAGCAAGCATCTTATGGTTACATGTTGTCACAAAAGTATGGGTTTAATCTTGTTCTATCTGTATAAGAAATGTGATCAGATCAGGCATATTCTCTCATCTGTTATTGCAATTGATGTGGAAAATAAACTGTTATGATGTCAGAATATTTTGCTCTGACCTTGTTAGATAAAGCGTGCGATTCGGACATACAGAAGTGCTCTTTTGGTGTTCAAAGGATCAAGTGCACTTCCGTACTGGAAAGTATAGGCCCTAAAATTAGAGCTTTAACTTTAATGAAAATAAGCTGTAACCATCATATGTTGGAAATTTTGGCCTGTAACACGAGTTCTTCCAAACAGTTGAGGTCCCTAATTCTGTGTTCTTTGCTTTCCTGAGTTATTTGTATCATTCTTCTACTGAAAATGAAAAGCATTCTGGGTTTTATCTTTCTTTTCAACCACCCTTTTTATAATGCTTCTTAAAATGGTGTTCTGCCAATGTAAAAGATGACATGAGAGATTGTTATGGAACTAAGAGCAATTGGTGTAGGATAACTATAGAATTGTAGCAGTCCAAGAGTTGTTTATTGCTTACTTACGGTTGCAGAAAGTGGTGAAAATACTGAAATGATAGGAATTTTATTTTCAGGTTTTTCCCATGGTGCAAAATTATGTAGCTAGACAAGAAAGGTTTAAGAAAGAGGTGATCTTTGGTGCTTTATAGAAGAGCTTCTTGTGCAGTTTTCTTCAGAACTATAATTTTTTCCTTTTCCAGTTCTGAAGAAAATGGTTTTTAAGAAATCTTTTTCTTCAGATCTAAAGTCCTCCTGGGCTTCCACGGCTTGTGTCGATTATAAATGGGCTCGACCAAAGCCCGTATCCTTCTAACCAAAAACATGTTCAGCTACCTCGTGTATCGATTTTTCGTTTGAAAAGTATTGCAGGTATATGCACATCAAGTTTAACAACCGATGTGCCGCGTATACTTTAGTTGGTATATCTCAATTATAAATTGTTTGTTGAACTATATCGTATTGAGTTTAACATTTGAGTTTAACATTTGATATATATTGGGGAGTTTTCTGTTAAACTATTGTGTATCGAATTTAACTACTAACATATCTCGGTTATAAGTTAGCTATTGAACAATTTTAATATATTACAAAATTACTTTTTTTTAGTCTAATATATGATATATTGAATTTAGTCTATATGATAAAATCACATGTATAATTTTTAACTAAAGTGTTATCAAATTATCTTATAGAAGACTTCCTACTAAACAAATAGTATTAGGCTTGCGTGGCGTCCCTTACAAAACAAATTTTCTTCTCTCCTCGTGAAATTTGACTCTACGTGTTACGGAAAAAATTTTCACCCACTGAGCTATTAGCCCTTCTTGGTTAATTAATAAAACCACAAGGGAGCGATGGAGAGACAAACCGAAGGAACCATGATTGATTGTCCAAACATTCCAGATTTTGAAGGGCAGTGCTAAACGCAGGGAAGAAAAGTGCTAAACGTAGGGAATGAGAGATAGTATTTTACAACTTTACCATATTTGCCCTTACCTTCATTTTACTACCTCCAGCCCACCTTTGCTCCACACGGTGCATGAAACCCAGCAAGTGGGTTTCATTCAGCCACTGGAGCTCATTTAATGAACCCATTTGCTGGGTTTCATTTGGGTTTCTTGACTTGCAGCACCATTGTTGCCCAAAAAAAGGATGCAATCCTATTTTTCTGGCAGCCTCACCTAAGGCCATAAGAGCCTCAATTTTAATTTTTTTTTCCATTTTTCTTTATTTTCTAACCCCACAAATGGGTTAGGGTGCCTAAACTCATTCTCGGGGTTAAGCAAAATGGGTTTCCAGGGGGTTAGGCACCCTAACCCATTTTGCCTAACCCCCGAAAATAGGTTTAGGGCCCTAAACCCATTCTAGGGGGTTAGGCATCCTAACCCCAGAACATGGGTTAGACTCTCTAACCTAAATACTAAAAATTGAAAGAAAAAAAAAAAAAAGGTGCAAAATGGAAACCCAGGAGGTTTTTTTTTTTTTTTTTTTTTTTTAAAGGAAATTTAAAGTTTAACCTTAGCTCCGGCGATTGTCGACGGCTGCAACTTTTTTTCGGTGACATCCTGGGAGAGAGAGAGAGTGAAACGCAGGTAAATGGTGGGACCGGGGGTTGGGGCAATTTTGGTATATTTGTAAAATATTATCTTTCATTCCCTATGTTTAGCACTTTTCTTCCATGCGTTTAGACTTATCAATTTTGAAAAATACTTGTCTTGTCAAAGGACTCCAACTCATACTCCATCAACAAGCAAAGGTGAAAGAAAGGTTCTATATACCTACCCGATAGAAGTGTTCATTTTGAAAAATATTTTTCGTTCAAATAGAAGAGTCAACTTTCAAATTTTTTATTTTTCATACTGTTACTAATATAATCATGTATGGTTCATAATATAGTTTGCAGTATCGGATACGTATCGTAAGATCGTATAATACTACAATCACAAAACACCAAATCGATCATATTTTCGATTATATCAGATAGTATAAAAATTTGCCAAAATGACTCAAATAAGAGTAGTTTTTATATTTTATCTATAATTTTATACCTGCACAGTTAGTGTAGGATCTTACGATCCTACAATTTGATCATATCGATACCGATCTTGCACCCAAATCGATCCCTAAGATCGCGATACTACAAACTATGGTTTTCAAGTAATCTATACTTAATAAGTGCGAATATAAATAGAATAAAGTGTGTCAAATTAGTTATTTTTGGTGTTGTACTTTAACATTTATAATAAATTATACATTTGTCAAAATAAACCATTCTAATGGAACGGATGGAGTATATATTATTCTTAAATTTAATAAATAATTTTGTACATTTATACTTTACGTTTTGTGCATGTTGAGTACGTACGTAGGTGGTGGGGAGGGGAAGAACGAATGGTGAGCTTCCTGCAGAGTCCAGTCAGCTTTGCACTATAAATTGGCAGAACTCCTATCAAACTTACACTATAAATAAGCAAAACTAAGAGAGATATAAATCGAACATCTGGTGGCCCGCCCTACGCATCAACCAGGTCACTAGCTGGTTCCTAAGTACGTAGTTCTTCTTTTTTTGCAATAATGGCATATTTTTTGCTGTATCATTGCTCTTTACTTTTTTTTTTTTTTTTTTATTGATTCGACCCGCACTTATTTTCCAGCTTTATACCTTTTATTTTACTTTATATTCTTGTGCGTTAGGCAAACGCGGCTTCATCCAGCGTGGTGTTGGTTCCTAGTTATGGCATGCTTATTTCTTTATTTTGTGAAAAATATTTTGTCTTATAAATAATACTTCTTCCGTTCCATTAGAATATTTTATTTCAAAAAATATTTTTTATTATACTATAAAAGTCCAATTTTAAATTGTTTACCCCTATTAATATAATATGTGTGGTATACAATTATTCCATACTTAATAAATAAGAATATATATAGAATAAAAAGTGTCAAATTAGCTATTAATGGTGTTATATTTTGACATTAGTTATACATAGATCAAAATGAATCATTTTAATGGAAGGGAGGGAGTACTCCATTAGTTCTACCAGTAGAATCTATTTTAAACATATATTTTGTAATTTATAAACAGTTATATCACTGAACTCTTTTTAAAAAATAGAATGAGTGCTATGCATTTTGTGTCTCCATTCCATGTAGATGATGTGCATTGTTTTGAGTTATATTTTATGACTAAAAATATATAAAAAGTGTTGTTTTGAATAGTATTTTGTTTAAAAAAAAATAAAAATGATGCATTTGTCGGGTCCGACTCCCTTCACGTAATCATTCAATTACTGAATATTGACCTATGCAATTACATTAGTAATCCATCATAGCCCATTATTCAGTGACTTAGCGATACCATAAAGGGACTATAGTATTTCCCAATAGGGAGGGTCTGACTATAAACCCTTCACATAACCATTCAATTAATGAATATTGTATACTTTTTTTCCTCCATAAATTGTTAGTCACATCGGTCAATAAAAGTAGTTATTTTGCCTCAATACGAAATTGTTATACGCAGTAACCGTTTTACTATTCGCAGTAATATTTCCTTATAAAAAGTCTATTTTACCCTTTATATAAAAAAAAAATACCGCACAACATTTGATTTTATAGTCACGAGTACGATCCATATTACACAGTATGTAAATAACCTACACATTTTTTGAAACGGGATAAAATTTTACGAAAATACCGCCCACAAAGGGCGGTATTCCTGGGAATACCGCCCACAGTGGGCGGTATTCTTGGGGGAAATACCGCCCACTGACTGGGCGGTATTTCTCCAGAGAAATACCGCCCACTGTGGGCGGTATTATCTGGGAAAATACCGCCATTTGTGGGCGGTATTTTCTGAAATACTGCCCACAAAAGGCGGTATTTTCTCAATGTTCCTGTGAATAGTGTAAAATTTTATGAAATTTTTTTTTAATACTTAAGGGTAAAATAGACTTTTTACAGGGAAATGTTACTGCATTTAGTAAAACGGTTACTGCGTTTAGTATGCCTCATCTCAATATTACAGTAAAGTTGACGGGGTCAATTCAATAATGGTAAAATATATTACTATTGAAATTCAATGTATTCAAACTTCGAATGGTATTTAAACCTTTATTCAATTGTTAGTCTTTAACAATTATTCAATTTCAATAATGTTTAAAATTTAATGATTACCAGCTACACAATATTGGCTAAATAATTAAACTGAAATAATTGAAAATTTTATTAAGTTAAACAACATAGTTTAAATAGTGAGAAAATTTGAATATTAAACTAGGTTAGCTGGCGGACAATTATTGAGAATATACTTCTTCTGCTCTTTAATAATTGTCTTTGAGTTATAGAGTTGTGATAAATTAGAAGATTGAATTGATTAATTTACATTTAATTATATCCACAAATTTTCATAATCATAATTGACAATATCAGTTTTTATAAAAATGTAAATCACTTTATTATAAAAATTCGCTTTCACACATTTACAACTTTTTAAGATGTCAATATACAACAGTTAAAATAGCTAATTCGACACAATTTGTTTCATTTGTATATTTACTTTCAAGTGTAGTCATAATTATACTAGTAAAAGTATGCATGCAAAATAAAAGTAAAAATATATTACTATATTGAAACAACAATATTTTTGAAAGTGGACTCTTCTAAAGAAAAGGATGGGGTATTAAAATTTATGGCTTGTTCTTTGTGATGTTTTAAAACTCGATTTTGAAAACATGTTTTTGGAAAATAATTTTTTAGTGCAAGAAGTGTATGAAAAATGTAAAAAGATATACATAAATAATAAAAACTTGTGTTAAAAATAATAAAAAATAATTATATTATATTAAATTTACTGTTGAAACTAAAACAAAAACAAAAACCAAAACCGAAATGCTCTTGTACTCATTTGAAGGAAAAATAATTTAAAACACTTATTAAAAAAATCCAAGTGTGCAGGCTGCTAGTGCTAATCAAATGATTAATCTTATGTTTCAAGAAAGACCCGAAAAAAAAGGAAAAAAGATTAATCTTGGGGTTTGGACTGTTACTCGCGTAAAGTCACGTGTTTGTCACGGTCCAACCGCAAAAACGTACAACTCCAACGGTTCGACCACAAGAAACGCTTATGCGAATTACCAAAAATGACCGTGATGATTAGACAGCATCACCGCGCTTAATTCGTGTCTTCCTCAGCTAAATTACAGCGCAATCCCAGACCTTTCCCCAGCACTTTCGATATTCTTCCTTTTTCTTTTTCTTTTTCTTTTCTTCTCCTTTTCTCCCAATTTTCCTTCGGAATCTTCGAGTCTTCAACTCCAATTGAACTCTTTGATTGTTGTAATCTACTTGTATAGAATTCCGGAGAGTTGTTCAGATCTGGATCGGAAGGAGGAGGAGGAGCAGCAGGAAGGGGACAGTACATCGCCGGACGCGGCGGCGATGGCTGACGTTCTGCCCAAGGTTGATCAGGCGAGCAGTTCTTCAAGTTCTAGTGAACTCTCCATCAAACACGAGGAGGAGGTTGAAGTCATTCATGTTGATGATGACGATGGCGGAGAAGTAGCTGTCCCCAGTTCCAGTGGCACGGTTGCTGCATTCTCAAATGGCGGTGGTGACTCTTCAGGTTTGTTGAATTGTACTTTAGATTTGTTATTGGACATCGGCAATGCTTAAAATTGAAATTATATACCAAAATTGAACTTCAATTCGCTGCTGTGAACTTCAGCAGCCTTGCTGGTGGTGTCATCGGAATAGCATTTTTCAGTATTATTTATCAGAACTGCAAACTTCCGCCATTAGAGGATATGATTTCCGTCAGTTGTTAAAAAATAAACTATTAATCGTTTAAAGCTTCAATTCGAAAGGTTTGGATTTATCCAAGAATTTTTACTTCTTTGGTTTGGACTTCTTCGTGGCCATTGAGTAGGCTTCCCCAAGGACGAGTGTTAAGAATTAGTGGAATGCTATTGACAGTTTATTCTGCCTGAGCCTGTTGCATCATATTCTGATTTTTGTAACCTTTGTATTTTTCCAACTCAAGGTTATGACCATTAATATGTCAGGAACAACTGGGAATAATAGTTTTTCAAGAGCAAATACAGTGCCGCCTGAGATTCTGAACGTAGAGAAATTGAAACCACCTGTAAATAGCTTTAAGTTGGAGAGATCAAAAACCGAGAGGCAGACTCATCATAATATGCTTTCTGAAGAGGCAGAGCAAATTTTTGACAACAAAATTCCTTTGCAACAGAAGGTATCATAATCAATTTCTGTCTGAAGTGAGTTTTCTTTCATAATGCTTCTGGGCTAGCTCATATGTCTCATTGATGAATTTGATAAATCAGAAATTATTTTTTTTTTTTGGTCTTGTGCAATGAGCATTGATGCTTAATGAAGGCCATAGACGTTTTTTATTTTATATTTTTATAATCTTTTTGTTTTTTCTATTGTTTAACTGTAGAATGTAATACTTCCTTTCAATTTGTTTGTGCTTAGAATATGTTTATCTTGATTTCAGGTTTTATTGTCCCATGGTTACATAGAAGAGTGTTAAACTTTGACATAGTTGGTTACTTTTCAATTAGAAATGTCTCATTGAGGTGCTTTTGTTTTCTACAATATTTTTTATTAGCAGAGTTAGATGTAGTTCTATGAAGCCACTGAATTTTGGTGGATCATCTTACTGTAGATTATTATACTTACATGCGTGCAATCTTTTGTTAAACATTTAAAAAATTGCAGCTCAAATTGTTGAACAGAATAGCTACTGTCAAAGATGATGGAACTGTAGAATTTGAAGTTCCACCAGATGTTGAACCCCGGGCCCTTGAAATTAGGAGTGAAAATGTGTACAGTGAAGCTGATGATTTACCTCTTGATGATATGGAATTACGTTATATTCCTCCAATGCAGATTGTAATTCTTATAGTTGGAACGCGTGGAGATGTACAGCCATTTATTGCAATTGGCAAGAAATTGCAGGTTCGTAGGCCTCTGTTTATGTATTTGAAATTCAAGATATAATTTTCAATTTTATTTTCCCAAGTTAGGTTCTATTTTCTTTGAGGTTATTTTCCCAAGTTGCCAAAAACCCTTGCAGTGAGGAATTCTTATAGTAGGTTGCAAAAACAGAGAGTAAAGTGTTATTGATTTGTAATGTGATCCTGAAAAAGAACCAATCCTTTTGTTTCTTTGGACGAAGGATAAGGAAGAAAATGATATACCATAGAAAATAGAGAATCGACAACAATTTAGCCTAGATTCCACTATTTAGGGTTGGTTATATAGATCTTGTCTTGTCATCGTATTCTATGAAAACGCTTGTTAGCCTTTACATCATCCTTTGTATGATCCATATCCTGAAATGTGACAAAATTTTACATTGGCTGTCGAACTAACACAAGTCTTCGCCTTTATCCGAATTTGGGATTGGTCACCCATGATTTTACCTGGAAACAGTCAAAAAGAAAGGAAAAAAAAGCACATTGGCTTCCATCCATCCTAAGGAAAGAAAAATGAATTATTACAAAGAATAAAAGATGGATACATGATTTTACCCCAAATTCATGTTCCTGGAAATGAAAATTCATGTTTTTATTTTCTAAGTATGAGACAACACTTAAATTGAGTGAAGTGTTTGATTGTAATCTCTTTCTGCTGATGATTTTCATTGGTAGACACCATTACCTGCAGAAATCCATCATATCCTTTCAAGGGTCTCCAACTGGGAACGCTAACTGAAGTTTCTTTTCTAGAAATAATAATTATTTTTCCTGATAATTGATGCCTTGTAAAGCGCATTAATCTAATATTTGTTTGGAAAGGAAATATATTTTTTCATTTCATCATGGTAACTTTGGCTTTTTTGAGGTCACATATTTTGTTGCTAAATTGGTGACCTAAACACGGATCCTTATTTTGGTTCTTATTACGAATGAAAAACATGTAATCCCGTGGTGAGGTTTAGTGCTTTCTGTTCTGTGCAATGCTGATCGTTTGTCTCTCCTGTATGCTCAATATTTCATTCACACTTTTGTTTATTATTTTTTCTGTGGCAAGATTAGAAGATACACATATTTATTGGCATTGCTGCATTCAGTTGGACCATAAAATATGGTGCCGTTGGTGGAAATATTTGATATTTATTTTCCTTTTCTTGTTGGGTTTTTTGGGGGTTGGGAGTATGGTTGATCCCTGTGGCATTCAAGGGCTTCATTGTCACTTACTATGGTATCTGTTGGTTTTTAGAATACTAACGTAGAAATATGAAGTTTTCAAATATTTTCTATATTTACTTCACAAGATTGGAGTTTTAATTTCTGTACCGTATTTCTTTATGCTTTTGAGGCATATTGCATCTCCATGTGCGTGATCTTTTAGATCATAGGGGCTCTGTTCTAAAATTTTGTTACTTGGTAACTCTTGAGGATAAAACTTAAAGAAAAGCTTGTGAAGCTGATTGATAGTTCTATTCTTAGGGCTTCAACTTCTGAGCATAGTTGTTGATGTGAATTACCTACTTGAAGGTGGACTTTTTGCGAATATGTTCACAAGATTTATTGAGGATAAGTGAAATTTCTCTATGATGGTCAACGATAATTTCATCCGTGAATTCATGGCAATGTACTGACAAAGATAGCATTGCAGGACTATGGCCATCGTGTAAGACTGGCAACTCACTCAAATTTCAGAGAGTTTGTTTTGACTTCCGGATTGGAATTCTATCCTCTTGGTGGTGACCCAAAAGTTCTTGCTGGATGTGCGTTCTTCATACTTAACAATGCTTATTTCTCCCATCTACATCGAATTTTAGTGATAAATAATTCTAATTCATTGCATCTAATGTGTAGGTCTATAATTCTAATTATTCATTGCCCAACACGAGTATTATTCACTGTGTACTTTCCCCTCTCTCTTGGCAGACATGGTTAAAAACAAAGGTTTTTTGCCATCTGGACCTTCAGAAATACCTGCTCAGCGGAATCAAATGAAGGAAATAATATATTCCCTACTCCCTGCATGCAAAGAACCGGATGTTGATACTGGAATTCCTTTTAAAGCAGATGCAATTATAGCTAATCCACCAGCATATGGTTTGACTTCATCCCTTGAATATTTTTATAATCCAAAATTTTCTTTTGGAATTTGCAACTCAAGGATGTTATGTGATTCTTATCCATTAATTAGCAGCTAGAGTTAGTATTTTGATGGGGAATATCTCTAGAAATAAGTTGAATTAATATTTTGGTGTGTCATCTGGTTTGAAACTCTAACTCACTATACATAAAGTCCTTGAAGTTGAGTCAAATCCGGTGTAACATAGTGGTACATACCATTAGTCCCAAAGATCTGCATTCAATAACTGACTCTTTTTACTGATCAATCTAGAAGCGTATGAGGTGGTTGAGTGGTTCTGATCAATTCTTCCTAGAGGTAGAAATCTTAGCTGTACACTGTAAGCTCCAGAACATGCTTCGCTGTATGCATGAATGATACATTAAGCTGTTCAGTTAGATGATATTATTTAATATTGAACATGCAGTTCTTCGCTGAAAAGTTTGCTTTTCACAATGAGATAGTACTGTCAAGTTCTTGTCTTTTGTTTTGGATTCTTATCTTGCTATTATTACCTGCTTTGTATTCTTGCCCCCATGACTTAGTAGTTTGGTAGTATTCCCTTCTTTCTAATCTGCTCATCATGCAATTATATTCTTGGACTCTTATCAACTCTGTCTGGGCATGGGATGCAGGGTTCAAGTCAACTAATTTTTTACTAATATATACAACTAATGTTACAGGGCATACACATGTTGCAGAGGCATTAAAAGTACCAATTCATATATTTTTCACAATGCCATGGACGTAAGTTTATTTGATTGGTGGAATGTTATAAATGTATCCTCAGTTCGTATTCTTTCACCTTGTAGGGTAAGCTTCTTGTCCTTTCTTATTGAAAAGTCGCAATTCTGTTCTTGTTAACAGGCCAACTAGCGAATTTCCTCATCCTTTATCTCGTGTTAAGCAACCAGCGGGCTACAGGGTAAGTTTTTCCTTCCATGTATATGGCTTTTCTTAATCTTTAATTTAAAATGCTCTTTTTTCCTTTCTTTTGTCTGGAATCTTTTTGACGGCTTCCTCATTTCCTTTTGTATTGTAGTTGATTTAAACTTTGTTTCTTCATGTGTAACTGTTTTTCTTTTATGGATTCTGCAGCTATCATATCAGATCGTTGACTCCTTACTTTGGCTAGGTATAAGGGATATGATCAATGATCTAAGGAAGAAAAAGCTGAAGCTACGACCTGTCACATATTTAAGTGGTTCACAAGGATCTGAATCTGATGTTCCACATGGTTATATCTGGAGTCCTCACCTCGTCCCTAAACCAAAAGGTTTTTGTCTTTTGTTTATGCAACTTTATCATAGAATTTATGCTACTGTTTTGTAGCAGTCCTTTATGTTTTTATTTTGGATACTTGTAATTGTTTGACCATATAATGCATTATGTCACATATTGAGGCTAGGAAATAAGTTTTTTAAATCTCATATATTGTGGCTGTTTTCCTTTTCCTTTTGGCATTTAAGAGGTCTTGAGTGATGCCTTAGAGCATGATTCTTTTCACACTGTGCAGATTGGGGACCGAAGGTGGACGTGGTGGGTTTTTGCTTCTTGGATTTGGCATCAAATTATCAGCCTCCTGAAGCACTTGTAAATTGGCTAAATGCTGGTCCAAAACCCATATACATTGGGTTTGGTAGCCTTGTAAGCTCAGGAACTCTATAACTTCATTATTTTGTCTTAAGTATTATCTTCTTGGTCGTGGACATTCCTTTTAGATTTCATATGAGAGAGTTATTTTAATTTGGCAAAAATATGTCAGCTTGGAGTATGGTTAGCAATCAATCATGGCGAATAACAGAGTTAAATGTTCTTTTTTTTTCCTCAATAATCCATCCTAGACAACAATCATCTTGTCAAGATCTTGCCCTAATTCCCAAAGACCTGAGTGCCTGGTTGAATTCTTAGTATCTTTTCCAATTTTTGTTTTTATTTTTAAAAATTTGGCTGACAAGTTTATGAAGCAGTGAAAACAACTTTTCAGTCCTTTGTTGGGTTAATACATTATCCTCATTGTGGTGAAGTTATTCTCCAAGTGTTTAAGAGGAAAGCTTGGGTCTTCCATATCGTATTTGTGTAATTTTAGTGAGACGATTTTCCAATACAATCCGCCTCTTGTTGACCTTTGTTTTGTTTGTGGTTATAACATTCTTAGTATTACAACTTTTGCAACCTGTGTTTCTGTGCAATGGCTTTCAAGTTGTATTTATCATAGCCAACATTTGTAGCCGTATTATTTTAATTCTTGCATCTCAGCCTGTTCAAGAGCCAGAGAAAATGACGCAAATTATTGTTGAAGCCTTCGAAAAAACTGGTCAAAGAGGAATCATTAACAAGGGGTGGGGAGGCCTTGGCAACTGTGAGTTTCTGCTTCCTTACTTTTCTTGTTAAAGCATTGACTATAGTATTTCTTGTTTCTTTTAATTGAAGTGTACATTATTGAGTTAGCTTTATTTCTCTCTCTAAAGTGGCAGAACCGAAGGACTTCATATACTCGCTGGATAACATCCCTCATGACTGGCTTTTTTTGCAGTGTTCTGCTGTGGTGAGCTCTTGTTATTACTCTGTAGACAGTATAATTCTGGTACAAATTAGAAGTTATCCTAAGAGGGTCAGAGTGATAATTATCAATGAACTTTTGCATCCAAATGGCAGAAACTTCATGTAACAACTCATGTTAGTCTGCCTGCATTGGCTGTTGGAAAGTTCTGTGTATTTCAAAAATTCGGATGCATCACATCATTCGGTTCAAGGGAATATAGAAATTCATGTTTGGCAAAGCATTAGGCCAATGTTTGGGAAAGACTAACAGCTGTCTTTTTCAATGAGTGGCGCTTTGGTTAATCCTTTTCCGGTTAACATTTTGCGCTTCCAGGTTCACCATGGTGGTGCAGGGACAACGGCCGCTGGTCTTAAAGCTGCGGTATGTCTAGCATGATATGTTTATTGCAGGCGTTCCTTTTGCTTTTTTTTTTTTTTTGAGGTCAATGACTAATAAGTTTTCACTTTCCAGTGCCCTACAACTATTGTACCATTCTTCGGGGATCAACCATTTTGGGGGGAGAGAGTGCATGCTAGAGGTGTAGGTCCTGCTCCAATACCAGTTGACCAATTCTCACTCCAAAGGTTGATTGATGCAATTAAGTTCATGTTAGACCCGGAGGTAAATTCAGTAATAATTTTACCACCATTTTCTAATTTTTCTTGAGGAAAAAAATCATGGTTTTAACTGCTGTAACAGGTAAAACAGCGTGCGGTTGAACTCGCAAAGGCTATGGAGAATGAAGATGGGGTAACAGGGGCAGTGAGGGCGTTTTTCAAACAGCTTCCTCGGAAAAAACTGGAGCCAGAAATAGTACCTGCGTCTTCCAGTTTTCTGTCTATAAGGAAATGCTTTGGCTGCTCTTAGGTTTATTCTTTATCCGATTCGATATAATCAATTATATATTGTGTCTATCATTTTGTTTAGTGGTAGAGTATATTTTTACTGTAATTATGCTTGATTTGGTTGAAAGTAATTCTTTTGTTTTCCTTCTTTTTAGTTAAATATATTCATTTCTTTTACTATTGCCTCTATTTCTTGTGAATTGCAACTTCAGAATTGTTACCGGAGTAAATAATATAGTAGGTAAATTGTCAAAAATAGTGGGTAAATTTTTGAGGGCTAAAAATAAAGAATCATCATGGACGAAGAAAGAAAAGAAATTTACTATTTAAATAGAAACACTTGACTTGGCATGTCTTACGATGTAAGAATGGCTATAATGTTATTATAGAGCAATAATTTGTTAAATAGCTTATTGTGATATGAGTAAATATTTTTGTGTATTTTGACGTACAATTTGCTCAATGGACTGAATTGTTGTTATGATAATAATACTAAAGCTTTAAGAATACTTGAGATACACTATGCTACATGATGCTTGGTTTTTTGGTGAGGCCCGGTAACTAATTGCATTGTCCAGGTATAATTTAGTGGAAAGGAAAACCCGCCGGGAAGGATCAACGTGATTCTGATTAATTCATTGCTCCTAAGTGCAACGTGCTTATAAATATTTCGTTTTATTTTGAATTATACTTTGTGAATTAAAAGTAATTTTACGACTAGAATCTTTTAATAGGAGAATATGGAATGCTCTACATTGGTGTATATGAGGCAGCATATGCGATGAGGCAACGAACGGACGGACACGAAAGCAACAAGTTGCCATGGAAATGGCGGTGGAGATGTCAGATTGCATGATGCATGATACAGATGAACCCAACCCATAACGTATATTAATTGTAAAGCTAAAATGGACAGCGTTGGCCATTAGCGTAAAGAGGGATAAGCTGATGATGACGACGATGAATGAATTCAGGGCATGCAACTACCTCTCTGACTCTCCCTCTGACCAAGTGGTGTGGGGGACATTGTTTTTTTCCCCAACTCAGCTACTGGCTTTCTTTTCTTTGGAAAAGATTACACAGCTCGGGCTCCAGAATCTCTCTGGCCTTACCCTTCCCAATATGCATGCCTATACATTGTTACACTTGTTTACAAGTCCAAAATAAGATCTCGAATCGTTTTCGCTTTACTTGTAGTACATGATCAGTACAGAATAAGGCGGTTAGAGATGGAATGACGACAAAGTATGGTCACTCCCTCATGTTACAAAGCATGAAACGAAATGAAACTTGGCAAGAGTTTGTGATGACGCCTGCAGAAATAAAAGCCAACTTCTCCTCGCAAGTGTTAAAACAAGATAGTAGATAAAGGCTGTCAGAGAGAAATGGAGAGAAAGGAAAAGGGATTCCATTTCCCAAGCACATTTTGTACTTACGTACACAAATGTGTCTCTTTCTATGTCACTAATCCTCTTCTCTTGGTGTGTTTTTTTTTTTTTTTTTTTTTTTTTTTTCTCTGCATGCAAATGCAGATGAAAATGAAAATGCAGGAAAGAAGGGATGCTTCTGGACGTATTCTCTTATCTCGTCTTCTGTTCCCAACTCCAATGCCCATACGCTCTCTATCTTGCTCTACTCCATGCACTCTTTTTAATGATCCACCTCAATACAGACACCCCTTCACATTTCCCAACCAACCCATAACTTAGTCCCCAACCCTTTTCCATCAGTTCATAACTACCCTTAACCTTGTTCTTTTCTGTTCTTGGAGTTCCTGTTCCTCCACTTCTTTGCCATTTCTGCCCAAGCAAACTAAATTCAGGTTCGTGTTTCTGATATTGTTTTGACTACTATAAACGTGACTCTTTTTTACACGTTCTTAATCTGTTTTGTTGGTTTGATGATTACAGGGATGGGTTGCGAAAACGGAGTCCACGCAGAGGATTCACCGAGATCGTTCCCCTGTTTATACTGTTCGAGAAAGTTCCATAGCTCGCAGGCCTTAGGTGGTCACCAAAATGCCCACAAGAAGGAAAGGAGCGCGGCGAGGAAGAACAAGAAGGCTTCTTCCAATTCCGATCATCTCAACGGTTTTTCTTCGATTAATCCGCAACATCCGCCATTAATTTTCGCTCCGAATCAACAAATGGGGTATATTAACCCTTCGCTCTACATCGCCGCTCATGCCGGGAACTTCTGCCAGATCCCTCCGGCACAACCAGGTTCGAATCGGTTCGGATCCTCCGGAGGCGGCGGCGCCCCGAGGTTCGAGAATATGGTTCTGTATCGCTGCAACTATAACCCGTATGATCAAAACGAAGCGGAGTTTACAAATTGGCATAGAAGTAGTAATAGCGATGATCAGGGCTCTTCTCCGAAAAGTGAATTGCCTAAAATTCAAAGCTGCTGCGGCGGCGATGAATGCAGGGACGCCAAGCTTGACTTGTCTCTCCATTTGTAAGGGGTGCCGATTTTGATGAGCCGACGGAGAGCTTTTCTCAGTTAGATTGACTTAGAAAATTTTCTCATTTTTTCATTAGATTGGATTCCTCCGTTGTTTCGAGATTCAGTTAACTTTCTTGCTTCCAGATCGATGCATTCCACAATAAGAAAAAAAAGGATCAGCTAAAGCCAATCATTTATGGAATTGGCGTTTTTTTCATTAAATATGATATGATACACACCCATGCATTTAGAGGCTCGGTTTCTTTTTGCCGCAAATTTGAGAGAATAAATTTGTTGATGAAGAAAGATATATATATGCAATTCAACTGATTCTTTCTGGGAATATTTCAGCTTGTTTGCGATTTGGGACAAAATAAAATGATAAGATACGATGCAAATATACTGTTTCTTTTTGTCATAATTACGTAATCTGTTTAGAGGTAAATTAATAAAACTCTGTCTATTTGCATCAAATAATCCGTAGTAGCACTGGCAATTTCCTTTGAGTGGAATCCGGGTTCGAACCCCGGCTACGGAAAAAAATAGTTTTCCCATCTTTTAATTTCTTTGGGTTTTTTTTTTTCCGGTCAATTTTAAAACCTCCCCGTCTCATATACCTATTACCCCGTTACGTTTATAAAATGTACACTTTATTATGAGAGAACAATTAAAATAAATATTTTAAAAATATTTTTTTATTTATACCTTTACTTTTTAAATATAAATTGATTGTAGATAGCACATTATTATATTCATAAAGGTATTCAATTAGTAACAAAATTAAAAGGAGAAAAAGAGCTCTCTTACTGAAACAACCTTTTAAAAAATGAAACAATACTTTTGATGGGCGGAGAGAGTTTATAGATAGGAGGGAAGAAAGAAGCCACTTACGCAAAACTATGACATAAACGGACCAAGGTACGAATACAACCTTTTGACTTCTCTGACACGACACTTGTTGTGTATCACAATCGATTAGGATCTTAAATTAAAAGAACAAAGACAAATGAATGATTTATTAGTTTTTTGGAAAAATTATATTTTTAGTTATTCTTCTATATTTTCATTACACTTTTGGTTTCTGATCTATGCTTCATTGCACATTTGGTCTCCCTTCTTTCATATTTTGGCACTTTTAGTTCCTTGTAGTTGATTTTGCAGGTCAATTTGGGGCAAAATGTAAATTTAAAATTTACACAACCACTTTCAAAATTGCCTAAAAAATTGGCTACAGGTCATGGGGACTAAAATTATCAAAACATTAAAGAAGATGGACCAAAAGTATAACGATAGTATATAAAATAGACCAAAAGTGCAAGTTTTTCTTAGATTTTATTTTTTATATTTTATCTGACCTCAAAGTTACAAAGTCCTCCCATTATCACCACCCCAACTCTACCCCTTAATTTACTAGCATGTTTTATCAAAATAGTTAAGTAGAGAAAATCTGGTTGCCACCTAATACTATAAACTATTGTTTCGGATTAATTTTCCATTTCATTAACTCTTAATTTTCCATTTCGGATTATGCATGATCCACAATTAACTTGTAGTTACATAAAATATATAAGAAACAAAAATTGCATAAAATTACTAATTTGATGCATTTTACCTTATCCCCAAAAATAGATGTATATATTTAGAAACGAACGCCTTTATCTGAGACAAAACGAGTATATTTTTTTTTCTTAAAATATTGTAATAAGAATATTAAACTTTGAAGATTACAAAACCTATTCCCTCTAATCCAAAATAAATGACGTTTTATATGGAGTAACTATTTGCAAAAGAAATAACGATCTAGCCACAAAAAACTAAAAACTAAAAAGTTGCCAAATTACCCTTGTTTTAACTTTTTCAATTAAAAGTCATTATTGATCTCAATTACGGATCGGAGTCCTCCGTTACACATCTTAATAACTTATCGAGAATGTTATTTCTTATATTAATTTTTTTTACCAATGATATTCATTGGCATTCTTCCTAATTTTACTATAAATTGTTTTATTTTTACATTATAATTTTATAGCATTTTTTTTATTTTTGTAATCTCAATAAATGAAAATAAATATATCATACACTAAAATGGGTGAACCCTTAATAATTTTTTTTATTATAATGCCAATGAATATTTCTGGTAAAAAAATTAATATAAAACGCAATATTACGATGAATTATTAAAGTGTGTAACAAGGAGTGTAACAAAGGATTCTGAGCCCTCTAATACTCTAGTAATGTAGTTGATGTATACGTTTAATTTAAGCGAGTATTAATTGGATTACAACTTCAAAACTCATAGGGTAGTAAATTACAATAGTTAAAAGTTTTTTGGTCATTTAAATGAATTTCTTAATCTGTCTATATTTTGGGTCACTGGGAGTATTAATATTTTTCTTAACTGCAAAATGCACTGGGCTATTTGTCTCCGATTAGGCCCAAAAGAAACCATTTAAATTAATTAATCTCCTTCTCTCTTTTTTTTTTTTTTTTTTTTTTTTTAGTGTTAACTTTTGGCTTCTTTTGGTTTTGGTTTCAACAGTAAATTTAATATATTATAATTATTTTTCATCATTTCTAATACAACTTTTTACTATTCAGCTATATCTTTTTATATTTCTAATACATTTTTTACATTATAAAACTATTTTTTAAAAATATGTTTTCAAAATCGTTTTCAAACCAATAAAAGAAAACAGGCCTAAATATATTAGAATTTTCAATACACCTTTTAAGGCCCACTATACTGGGCCGCATCATTTCATTGCGTTTGTCAATACCCAAAAATATGTTCCAGGCCTTCTGGCTGGGCGAACGTGAGCAATTAAGTACAAAACTTTTTAAGTGTTGCCTTCGATAACAAATCATCCGTAGTAGCAACGGAAAACTCATTTTTATTTAATTTTCTTTTTTTTTTTATTCTTTCTCAATTGAAATTCTATTCTACTCTCCAAAATATGACTATAATTGATTTCTTTAAAAAAAAAAGACTATAATTGATAAAATTATAGAATGTTTTACTAAAAATGATAAGGTCTTTAACTTTGAAGATTAAAACCATTTATTGGAGAGAAAAAAAAAGCTCAATAATCCATTTACCTAAAAAATTATTGAACGCATCAGTTGCATGCTTAAAAATAGTGTAACAAACCTATCATAAATTAGCAATTCAGATTCCTATTTATTCATGCCCCCCTACATATACATCACTTCTTCCAAAAAATAACACGTTGTATCTAGTTGCACTATCCTACGTGGTGCAACGAATAATTTATCCATTTGTAATTATCGAAGTGTTTAAACATTTTAATTTGTTACATTAATTATAACCTTAATTAACAAAATAAATACTCAGTAATCATGAATCAAAATAAACAAATTCATAATTTGGTTCTTATCACAATTAAGGATACTATATTCCCATTATATATGGACAAATGGGCTTTGCTGGATGGTTTTTCTTGAGTAATTAATTATGAAGTTTAATTAATTAGAGTTTACACTTGTGTTGTCTTCTAGTATGCATGCTAAGATTTTGCATACAGCAGTTGATTGAGAATCTAAGTTAAGCTACACACAAAGAGAGATTCCTGATCTCACATGCCACAAAACCCCCAAACCTTAATCAGATGTTATAATTATATAGTTCTTTCCCCGTTTTATTAGAAACGTTTACTTTGGAGTTGTACTTTTGTGATTCATAAACAGTTGTATTACTGAATTTTTCTAATCATAAATTGATTATATAGTATTTCCCATGTTCCATTAGAAGCGTCAACTTCAAATGAGAGTTATACATCGTGACTGCTTAGACTACTTGACTTTTCTGATAAAACGAAGAGCAGTGAATCAGTTAACTAAGGCACATATAAGAGTACTTATCCACCTTAAATATGAATTATTTTGATGATAATTTAGAGTTAATGATTGACGACATTGTCAGAATCTGTTCGTTCGTAAATGAATGAATGTTAAACACCGACCATGCATGTTCTTGTGTGACTTGTGTCCTTAATTTCTAGCATGCAATGCATCTTTATCTTTATAATGAGAAGATTAATAACAAGGAATCAATCGAATGTTGATTGAATTGGATTGAAAAATTACAAATTTGAAGCAACTAATTAATATATATATATATATATATTTCTAAAATGCTTATGACGGTACGATATTAAATTTGCATATTGAATTTAGTCTCAAAAGTATCGTGTTAATATCATGGAAACATGCGTATCGATTTTAGCATATAATGTATTGAGTTTTGACAGTGGCGGAATTTGGGTTCCTAAATTGAAGGGCCAATAGTAATAAATTTCTTTTGTAGGGTCAAATTATTATTATTATTTTTTTGGGTACCAAAATTTACATATGTATTAATAAAAATAATTTTTTTTGCAAGGGTCTAGCCTACTTCACATGCCACTATCTTCCACCACTGAGTATTGAGTTTAGTATGTATCGAAGTTAGTTGCTAACGTGTCGTGGTTATGAGTTAGTTGCTGGTGTTTCGAGTTAAGACTTTGATGCATTACATTAATGAATTTAGTTTTTGATGTATCGGGTTAAACATCTATTAGATTTAACCTCTGATATATTGCATATTAATAAAAATATGCACATAAAATTTAAATGCTAAAATATCACGGTCGCACAAAATCTCACTCTTTCAACCAAGGAAGTTGTGGAAAATGATGATGAGCAAATTAACATGGGTGGAGGCAATTAGGTGGCAAAGTGCATGGTACATTTGTTTCACTTTAATGGCCTGAAATTTACAGTGGAGGCATATATTTCAAACTTTGAAATAAATGGTCAATTTCAACTACCAAAAGAATAATGAAGAGTTTAGTTCATTCCATTTTCAATATGTGGTTCAACTGATATTGAACCCACAAAAACCTAATTAATTGATTAAGTCAAAGAGACAATTAACAAATTAATTAACTGGATTAATTTATCCATGTGTAGTTTTGTTGATTTTACAGCTCTCTACCTCAATTCATTATTCTAACCAGTCATCATCCATCATTAAGTTAAGTTGACAATGGCCACTAACTTTTTCATTGGCATGGAAATTAACCACCGTTATTTAAATAACATTGTTTTTTATTGGAACGGTATCATCTCAAATCAAAATAAAGTTATATTAATAGTGAGAAGGGGTGGAGTGGTCTCCGGACCACTCCAGCTCCTTCCTGTAACGTATTTAACTGTCAAAAAATATTTTATACATATATTGAACTCCTCCGAAATTTTTAAAATGTAGTTTCTGGTTGCGCCACTGATGGCGAGACATTATGACCAAGCAAAGGTAGGTAGAGTACTCCTAATTAATTGATTAGGAGTAATTAATCACTAATACTGTATTAGTAAATTTGCATTTGTAATCAAACCAAGGCGCGAGTATGTAATGGTCCCAAATTAAATTAAATTAAATTAAAACAAACAATTAATTAATTAATTAATGGTAGTAATTAAGTAGCTAATTAGAGTATTATTTTATTTATAATTTGGATGACTCGGACTCACATTTAATTTTATTTTTAATTAAATGAAGTGGGTGGTTTGTGGAAGCTCTGTACACACTAGAACTAGTTCTTCTGATGGACCGGTTGGTAAGTTAGTTGATGGAACTCTGTGCTCAAAATATACATTAATTACAAGTTTCTTTTTTTAAACTTTTTATTTAGATTATTTCTCTTCCCTAGTATAATTAAGAAAAAGATAAATTTTGGTGTGATTTTGGGTTTTAGAATCGATTTCAAAATCCAAACCTTGTTTGGTACAAGTTAAATCTTTTGTTTATGAAACATATATATATATATATATATATATAGAATTGTTTTATGGTCCTTTAAGGATGTTGCCCTTACCATATTGAACTATGTCTTAAAATTCATCTGCCAAACATGTTTCTTAAAATATATTTTAAAAAATTCCTTACTTTTTGGTTTGCATGTTTTGGAAAATACGTGTTTTCAAAATTTCTCTTAAAACCCTCTAAAGAACATATCCTAAAGTCTCTTGTTCTGTTATTAAATACTCTTTATGTCCTATTGAAAGAATTCTGTTAGTTAATTTGTAACTCGTAAAACGGTATATCTCGTAACTATTTTTCGGACAAATGGAGTATGAAAGGTGATAAGCCAATGGCCGCAATGCATTTGGTGAAACTAGGGAACCAAATCAAGAAAATGAGAGCCCAAACCTGTTGGGTTGGTTAGAATTAAAATGAGAGCCAATCATTCAATTCAATTACCAGATTCAACGAAACCTTAAACCCAGATTAAAGTTGTTTTCTTTTTTAAAATACAAAGATTAAATACTAAAAATGAAAGCAGAAATTCTACATATTATTCATTCCTACATATGTTGGGCCGGTCCGATCAACTTCCAACTTCCAAGTTTGAAAAATATCAGACCCAATAAGAAGAAGATTGAACCCGTCTCGTAGGGAGATTATTCAATACATCCGTTGTACTATGTAAAATAGTATAACGTCAGACAATTAGTGGAGCGTAAACATGTAACTAACTTATGAGTTCATTAAAAATAGGTTATAATAACTTTATCTTTATCTTTACTAGTGTGATGCACTTGTTTTAAGGATACATACTCTTTCTGTTCCTAAATATATGATGTTTTAACTTCTCAAATTTGTTCCTAAATGTATGATGTTTTAGAAATTTAAGAGCAAATAGTTTATTTTGTTCCATTTTTGCCCTTATTTATTGTAATCTTACCTTTCATTTATGTTGTATATTTTCAAGACTAAAGTCATTAAAACTACAACTTATATAATAAAAAAAACGTGTAATTAAATAAGGTTGCAAGACTCTATGTTCAAGACATAACGTGTTAGTTTTTAAGGTTAGAATAATTACACAATTCAGGATATTTTGGGATAATCAAATAATTTTTATAAAGTTAACCATGTAATTTTATCAATTTTCGTAATATATGCGCAACAAGTTAAAATATCGTACATTTAAGAACGGAGAGAGTATTAAATAAAAGATAATTTCATTCAACAAATTGGCCTTTACTGCCTCCTACTACCACTAGTAAAGTAAACTTAAAAGATCAATGTAATATTGAAATTTGCGCACTCAAATAAATATTTGATGCATTAATTAATGAGGAAGTTGCCTAAACGCAGACTTAATTTAATTTAATTTATAGATTAGACTATAGACTTAATTTAATGAAACCATTGATCCACTAAGCTACATTAGTCTTCGAGCTTTTAATTACGTAATTAATTATTAATATATATCCATCCCCTTATTAATGACACTTAATTGCACTAAAAGATATTATTTTTTTAAAGAAAAAAAAAAGGTCTACATAGAGAAGAGAATGTTGACATTAGTTTTAGTCAAAGAAATTGAAAACGTTGGTTCATTTTGGTCAATCTTAGACCACTAAAATAAAACCTCCAATTTTACTCTTTTTACCTAAAATAAAGATACAAGTGTAAGAATTAAATAACAACTCATAATTAAATTAAGACGTGGAGATTCATGGCGTGTTCTGATATTAATACTCATCGACCAAGGGCAAAACAAGACCCACAAAGTCAGGAGCAACAAAATTTAATTTAGTAAAACTATTTTTTAACACAAGTTATATACTAAATTTTACAAACATATTTATTGTTATTGTCACAATTTTATTCATTGTTTTTAATTTAGACATTTGCCCTTTATTATTTTAATTTTTTGTAGGATAAAAATAGAAATACCTTTCAAATTTTACTATATTAAGACTTCTTTTCAAAAACTCTGGTGGGGCACAGCTCTACTTGTGGCTCGGACGCCTTGCTAACTTACCTATTTAATTATTCTTATTATCTGTGTCTATCAATTTACACAAACATTGCAGGTTCTTGTCCTTTTTTGTGCTATATAAGTTACTTGTATCGGGATTAGCTTGTCGATACTCTCAACTATAATTTTACTAGTTTAATTATTCATGTTATTGATGTCGATTCATTTTAACCTGTGAATATATCAAAGCTCAACTTTGACTCACTAATATCATGTCAACCTGACAGCTCTAATTAAATTAGTAAAAGTATGATAAGTAAAAAGATTTTAAAGAAATTAAATAAATTACAGAAGGCATAATCATATAGTGATTGATGTACCATGTACGCCGCATTAAAATTAGAATTTTATTATTATTATCTTTTTTTCAAAAAACAAAATTAAAAATTCCTCTCTATTCTTGAATCTGAAGGCATCAAACACAGGCACAGCTGTACACGACGCTGCATTAACGTTGTATCAATCTAAACTCTTATGGCGGCAATTTTGTTTATTTATTATTATTTAGAAATATATATATATATATATATTTATTTATTTAAAGAGCAAACACACATGTAAGCACGAGTGGATGCGTTGTTCAAAATTATGGATTATATAAATTTCTTAAGAAAATCATTTGGGGCATATGCCACCTTATAACAAAACTACACTATCCCTCTCTTTCCCTAAAATAAAATTAAAAAAATCGTGTTTAAAATTATATATTTTACCTCGTTAACAGTTATATTTCATAACTCTAAACTAATGAAACGAATGAAGCAATTCACGAGGCAAGATAATAAGTACATATACATCCAAGGAAATAACACTTGAAAATACACAAACTACTCCTCCTCTACATTTCCAAAAAATAATTGACAATATTCTCAACTAAATTCATACTTTCCAAACCACACTAATAACTCAATTTTTCTCATCTATGGCATAACTAATCATCACATATATTTCAACTGAACCAATTCTTTTTAATATATATATATATAGACATATATAAAATAAAAAATGCAAACACTCATAGTTAAAGAACTATTGGAACTGATCATTATCATCAACCTAGTCATAACTACAAAACTCCAAAAAAAAAAAAAAAATTGTTGTTATGATAAATAATGGTACTGTTAAGACTCATTTTCACCATAGGACACCATGGGCCTTCTTCTTCTTCGTGTGACCTGCGATTGTGACTAACTCCGGGATTCAACTCTGACACCCAAGTTAGCTCTATTCGTGTTTCAGTGTAATTGACTAAGTAAAAATCAAACCCCACCATGTATGAAAGTACCTTGTATTTATTGGTATTCTTGGTGATTGTGGCGGTGGCCGAGTTTGCCGGGTTGGCCGAGTTGGAGTACTTGATGCTTGGTTAAGAGGCACTTCAACTCCGTGCCGAGTTGAAGAGAATTCCAACATGGTGCTGAGTTACCTACTCAACCGGTACTTTAGTGGGTTTCACATTAAAATTCTCCTTCTCTTGCCTTGGGACAATGTTTGAATTTGCGACCTTCGCTGCGATCAATGAGTTTGTTTATGCCTATAACTACTAAATAACGGCTAAATTTTCACAAAAAATAAAACTATTTTTCACCAATAATATGGTAATCCATCAGATTACATGCATTATAAACATCAAAATGTGACTATAGTATGTACTGTATTTTTGTTTTTTCATTTAAGTACGTTTTGTTGACCAAAACAGAACAACCATAAAACCTGCAAAACACAACCAAGTTATTTTGTAAATGTGTCCATCATTAAATTTTTTTTTTTTTTTTTTTGGTTTTTAAATAAGTGCATTCTTACTCATTTCAATAAAAGATTTAATTTTAAAGAGTATGGTTAAACACTGTAATTAACAATTGAGAAACTAATCATAGGCTGTTTTGATAAAAACAAGCGACTTAACTAAGCAAGATTACGTTAATGGAAAAAGTTGTAGTCTCGTTAATGGATCATCCCGTCATTGAATTTGGTATTTGATGCATTATTATTTTTGAAAGATGTTAAAATTTGTCCAGCCACGATTGACTGTCTTTGTTTCATAACAGTTCGTGCACTTTATGACACCTATATACAACCCGCATGGTGTACTATATAATTTATATTGTCGGACTTGCACTTGCACACTATACACGACGTTTGGGACGGGCAATTAGCAAACCCTGTTGAGGATCCCGTAACCCCTAAAGTTCTGGTAAAAATTTGCTTTAAAACTTGCAAATATTGAGCGAATACGTAATTACACAAGCCAAATCCAATGACTGAATTATTCTTCCACGAGATTTTTAATCACAAAATTAAAAAGAAATAGCGTTTGAAAACTAGAAAATGCTTAATCCACAAAATGACAAGCGGGAAAACAGTTAAAAGAGAGTTTGCGTACGGACACCAACCGGAATAACCGGTAACTTACCGGGTTCGCAACCTTCCGGTAACTGTTTTCTCATTTTTCGTGAGTCTCCGTTACTGCTCCACAACCCGGACGATGCCGTACGGGGATTGCCCAACTTCCCGGTCAACCCCTACAGTGGACACGTGGCATACTTAAAAAGCGGATTAACAAATCTCATTCCAATTTCCCATCGTTTCCTAAGCAGTTCTTCGCCCCGAACAGAATATCTGACCCGCCTACGTGGAAGCGGACCAAGCGGCGGCCCTACTTTTGTCAGTTTGCGTTGAATAAACTATAAGGTACTGTTCTCTTGTGTCAATTTTTCAAGAATCATCACTTTTTTTTTTCCAAAACTTTACACAAAGAAACAACTTCACTTTTTCAATAATTTAAAATTAAAATTTTAAAATTCCCTCTAAATACCTACTCACATAAATTTAAAAAATAACACAATCATTACACTTTTTTATCTCTCACCTACACAATTTCCCAAAAAAAACTTCCCTCCAAAAAATTTCTAACAAAAAACTTCCCTCCAACAAAATTTCCCCTACACAAGTCACAAGAGAACAGAGCCTAAATAAATACAAAAATTTTGTATCCAATGACGTCGTATCGCACGGAAAAGAAATATTGATTTATTAAAGGTTGAAGTTTCTCATGTTTTTTAAACAACATTGCACGTATAAAAGTTAAACTTGATTTTAAGGATTGAAATTCTATTTGTTTAAAAAATATCGCCTATTTTAAAAATTATCGATTTAAAGGCCGAATTATCATCAACCTAAAAATAAAAATTGATTTTAAAGATTGAAACATAACACGTAAATACGTAAATAAATAAATAAATATAGAGTGTTTTAGGAGAAAAAAAGGTTCATCCAAAAGAAAGAAAATACGCATATTAATTTTAAGGGTTAAAAATGTGATTAATAAACAGAAAGAGGAAAAAGCTTGATTGATGGTGTCGGAATGGCCCAAATCGCTGACATACTTCCCTAACTACAATAAAAACTACTCACTCTTCTATATTAGTAGAGTCTATAAACATTTTTGTTCTGAAAATTTCCCTTTCAAAAAATTTACTCTTTATACTATTTATTAATATACTAGTGTAAGGAACATAATTAATACACATTTAAAAAAATATTCTAGTTACTTTATGTGTCTTATATTAACATCTATGAAAAAATTTGTACATGTCGAGCTTATTCTTCTTCTTGAAGAGAAGAAGTACTTAGGTTAAAAAAACTCGATTGCCGGTGCCGGTGTGATAATAAATTCACAGAATGGGTGATGGGATTGAGAATGGTACGGCACGTGAGTGACCGACGAAGGTCGGTCAGTTAGGTTAGGTACACGGTCAAAATTTTATTTTTATTTTTAACCGCCCAGGAATGAACTTAACTCGGATAAAAATAATTACCAAGCTTTAAGTAAATGAAGTTAGGCAAAAGGGGACCTTTGTTAAAATTGGGTGGCGCCATCTCCTTAGTTAGTTGGTCCTCTATAAATACGACCACTTCATTGAGCCTTCCTTTTACTCTTTAATCAATTTTCATACTCATTTTGGAGGGAGAGAATTAATCAGAGCTTTTGCCTCTTCTCCAAATCAACAATGGCGGTCTCCGTCAGATTCTTCTGTCTTTCTTCATTTCTCGCCATACTCCTCTGCCTTCTTCATGCGGCAGCAGCTCTAACTCAAAGGTATGATTTTTCTGTTTTGATTGAAACCTCTGGAAACAGAGGCGGAGTTCTCGAGTCGAACGGATACAATTTGATTCCTGCATTTCCATTTATGTTTTACAGCGCTGTTGAGGAAGCCGATGGGTTACGCCGGAGCACGGGGAACTCAACGTACGCCGCCGGAAGGTGAGTTCGGTTATTGTTTTAAACCTGATCTGATCTCCAGTTTAACAGAGAAAATGGGGATGTTTGAAGGTTAATTTGAATGTTAGTTTGTTTGTTCCCTGGATATACATAAATGTATACGGAAATAATTCGGTTTTCGGTCGGATTTCCGGCGCTGAAATAACTCTTTTTACAGTTACAACACACTGTTACTAAGGTGTTGTGTTTCTTTCAAGTACTGATGATGGAATGACACAATCCTACGGCAGTGGATGCCAGTGTCATAAATGCATCATCGGCCTAATCTATGATTTTATTGATTTTTATCTTTTGTCTCCCAAACTCGAACCCATAATCTTAGAATTACAAGACACTCTTGTTATCGATTCATGAATGAATTCGTCAATTTTCAGGTCAAATGAGGAAGCAGCTGTTGACGATCCTGAACTTGTTGCTTCCATGGTTGACATGTAAGGAGGGCTCTCTCTTTTTCTCTAGTTTAATGTGATTTTATTAATTTCTTTCTTTTTGTTTGGATGAATTTATTGGTTGATTTCTTCTTTTGTTTCATTGCCTTTACGCATAAACTAATACACTGTTAAGACTTTTTCTGCACATGCTATCGAGAGGCCCAGAAATGCTTAACCGACAAACTTTTACTCTTCTTGGGTCTCATTCGTTTAGAAAAGAGTCGTGTTTCTAACACTCTTAACGGGTTACTTTTACTACCCATGGATAATTTACACTTTCGGGAATAATGTACATGCATTAGGTTTTCTGAAGGCGCATAAATTCATAATGTACTATATCATAAGTACCATTCAAGAAGCTACTTGATTGACTTAATGGTCATACATTCATAAATATGAGAATGACAGCCAGTTTTTCTTTTTTAAGTCAAATTTCTGAAAGAAAACGGGACTTCTCAAAGTACTTTCTTATGACCATGTTCGTTTTTCATTATTTTTATTGGGTGTCGGTTTTGTTTTATGTTTCAACATTAAATATCATATATCGTAATATTTTTTATTATTTTCAATACAAATTTTTTATACTAAAATTTTTTTTTTCTTCTCAAAACATGTTTTTAAAATCGTGTCAAAACGAACAAAAAAATGATACTTCTAGGCAATAAATGCTACTACAATCAATTTGTGATCCCACATGGCATTGTTGTGAGATCCGCACATAACGCATATAATTTATGACACTGTCTTCATTTCTCCCCTGTCAATCTTAAGCTTTCCAATAGTCTCTAACAGGACTCCATTGCAGCTTCTCATACAAATTGCTTGCTTCATTTTGGACAATTTCATGACTTTATAATCTTCAAATACTCAAAGCTGATTGAATTTTGCTGTCATTGTTTGCTTAATCATACATAAAAATTTCCAAAGAAAGACAATAGGCATACATAAGATCTGATTTCTTCACATGATTTCTGAACACATGCACGAGTTCTACTGCCAAGAAAATGGGGGAAAAAGTAGGTCAAAAGAGTAGATCCCAGGTGGGAAATTGACCTGTTGAGACCTATTTTCACTGCAATTTTTGTTTAAGACTGGAGGGAATGATTAATACAGGAGTTTTCCAGCTTCTGTTGCAGACTGGCAGTCATTTTCTTCACGATTCTTTGAAATCTTTTGTCTACTCCATACATGTCTTCCATATCCATCCTTTCTCGATAAGTAAGAATATTTTGTAATGTGATATGTGAATCTCATCTTTCATGATCGTAAAAGAGTTACATGTTCATTCGGGCAGTCGGCAGATCCAGGCATTCCATTCCACGGGTGCGGATGGCAGATCTGACATGGTCCATGAGGGCATCAAACCTTATTAAATGCGACTCTTAAAACTCTTTCCCCCACCGACACCATCTTCATTACAAAAAATCACCCTCATTTTCACGTACTATTTCCGTATGCACCGTATTCGCGTTTTCGGATCCCATCTACCCTTCTTCACATGGCCTCTTTAATGACTTGGACCTGCATTTCCTCGATCCAGGAGTTCACAGAAAAAGACAGAAACTTGCATTATTGACGTTAATTTCGACATTAAACTAATCTGCAACTGATTCATGTGACTAAAACAAAGTGTTAACGATTTCCAGGACCATTCGCAACAGCACGGAGAGAAGAAAGTTGGGTTTTTTCACAAGCGGAACAGGGAATCCCATAGACGATTGCTGGCGCTACGATCGCAACTGGGCTCGCAACCGCAAGCGCCTGGCTAATTGCGCCATTGGGTTCGGTCGCAACGCCGTCGGCGGCCGTGACGGGAGGTACTACGTTGTCACGGATTCTAGTGACGATGACCCAGTCACCCCGAAACCCGGGACGCTCCGACACGCCGTGATTCAGGACAGGCCTCTGTGGATCATCTTCAAGCGGGACATGGTGATCACTCTGAAGCAAGAACTTATCATGAACAGCTTCAAGACTATCGATGGCCGCGGCGCCAACGTCCACATTGCGGATGGAGCTTGCATTACTATCCAATTCATCAGCAATGTCATCATTCACGGAATAAACATCCATGGCTGCAAGCCAACTGGGAATGCCATGGTTCGAAGCTCGCCGAGCCACTATGGCTGGAGGACAATGGCTGATGGAGATGCCATTTCCATATTTGGCTCAAGCCACATTTGGATTGATCACAACTCTCTTTCCAACTGCGCCGATGGCCTCATCGACGCCATTATGGGCTCCACTGCCATTACCATCTCCAACAACTACTTCACTCACCACAATGAGGTGATGCTACTGGGTCACAGCGACGACTACGTAAGAGACAAGATTATGCAGGTTACCATAGCCTACAATCATTTCGGAGAAGGGTTGATACAGAGGATGCCGAGGTGTAGACATGGTTATTTCCATGTGGTAAACAATGACTACACTCACTGGGTGATGTATGCTATCGGGGGCAGCGCCGAACCCACCATTAACAGCCAAGGCAACAGATATCTTGCCCCGGCCGACCCTTTCGCTAAAGAGGTTCTTTTCTTTCTTATCATTCAACTATCCTGTGTGTACTGCTTATAGTTTCTTGTGATTTAAGGTTTGGTTTTGATTGTTGCAGGTGACTAAGAGAGTTTTGGAAAATGAAGGGGTTTGGAAGCACTGGAATTGGAGATCAGATGGGGACCTAATGTTGAATGGAGCCTACTTCACTCCATCCGGGATTGGCGCCACGGCCAGCTATGCAAGAGCCTCTAGTTTAGCAGCAAAGTCCTCTTCTTTGGTGGGATCCCTCACCTCCACTGCTGGGGCTCTCAAATGCCACAATGGCTCGCAGTGTTAGTTGTTCACCACTCCCTCCTCCAAGGACTGCTAAATACTAAAAGGGAAACAAAAACAAAACCAATTTTCGTCCAAATTTCTTCTTGGTCAAGTTCCTATTGTTGTTCAACCTCGGCCTACTTCAGTTTCATACTAGGAAACGTTTTAAGGGCCGCGAAGCGTTGTTCCTTCGTTTTCTTCCTCACTCACTCATTTTCTTCCCTTACAAGTGTCAAATAGTTTCCTTTCACTAAACCTCTCCTCCCCATGTCTTATATAGGCCTCTCTGCAAAAATACTAGGAACAAAGGGGGAAAAAAAGAACGGATTTGAAATACTCCATTATGTAACTACCATTTGACATTTGAAGAGTAAAATGATGCTTGAATTTTGTAAACTTCTTCTTCGCCGCGTGATTCTGTAGCAGTATTTACTATCTAGAACTATTGAAGCTGCCTGAGTCTAACTTCAGACTATTGCATACTCAACTTAATGAGGCCTGGTATCAAATAGTTAAAGGTTGTACCACCTGAGATCATGAAACCTAAACTTTCAAGAAGAAATTCCTACTTAAGGAGGAAGAGATTATGCAACCTGACACGTCAAAGAAATTCCTGTTTTGAAGGATCTTATGCAAAGGGCAACAAAGAACAAATTTTATTATGCTTAGTGTGTATACCTATTATCATGAAACCTAAACTTTCAAGAAGAAATTCCTACTTAAGGAGGAAGAGATTATGCAACCTGACACGTCAAAGAAATTCCTGAATTGAAGGATCTTATGTAATGCAAAGGCAACAAAGAACAAATTCTAATATGATTAGTGTGTATTACTATTATCATATGGCTCAACTATGGTAGCAGTGTGTATAGCGCACTTCCGGCCTAAACCATATTTATGCAAAGCTACTTCAGTAATACATAAGATCTAATACTGCAAATATAGGAAGGAAATGCATCCCCAAAATTTAGAAAACGCAAAACCGTAAACACATGAACATTCTCCTTAGGAGAAATAGGCGAAAATGCACTAATTCGGTGAAAATTTCAAAATCATAACGAGTGAGGAATCAAAATGGGGTACCACTTTCGCTCCTAGTCTCAGCTGGGCTGTACAAAGCAGATCGATTCCTTGGTCTGTTCTCCTCCAACTGCCTAACTACCTCATCCATGCTAGGTCTTACAGTAGCTACTGGGGCACAACAACCCATTGCAAGCTTCAATGCCTGAACTAAACCTTCTTCCATCGGACTCCTTATACCCTTCAATAGTTCAACATCAAAAACTTCCATTGTTGTTTCTTCAAGAACCGCCACTTTCACCAGTGAAGGCAAATCAACAAACTCCCCATTCCGGCCACTTTTTCCAGGCTTTCTTCCGAGTAAAATCTCTAGCAGAAGTATCCCAAATGCGTAAACATCAGTTCTAGAGTTGCATTTCTTCATCCTCTGCAGTTCTGGTGCCTTGTAACCATCAACTTTAGCAAGTGCTACAATTTCATCGGCAACAGCTGGGATCATTATTCTGTCAAGCCCAAACTCAGTAAGTCTGGCCACAAAGAAGTCATCAACAAGAACATTTTTCGATCTCACATTTCCATGAGTAATTGGTGTTTCAAGGCTGTGAAGATGTGCAAGACCTCTGGCTACACCCACAGCAATTTTGTGTCGCCTAGCCCAACTCAACACCGGCTTCCCCACTCTTGATTCTGCATGTCAACAGGTCACATGACAGTTAATAACAGGTTTCAGTTAAGATTTACAATTTTTAACAGCATTGAAGCATTGCATTTCTATTATTTATAAGTTAAAGGAATTCATCTGTCTACCAGTGTTCAAATATTGTGAAAATTAGTTCACACATTTTATGTAAGATGATAATCTGTCATCTTGTCAGTTCATTGTTCTTTACACATTGCCTGACAAAATTCAATTTTGCACCGAAGTTTCTAAGCATAGTTGAAATTCATCGGATCCATTTGTAATACTGTTTACAATATTACAAAGTGTATTCTTCTAATGGAATAGAACGGAAGGAGTACTCTATTATTAACATCACTGTGACATTTAAGCAGAAAGTGAAATAAAAGTAAATGAAAAAAACACAGAAAATTGCACTTACCATGCAAAAGATCATTGAGTGACTTGTTAGGTAGATAGTCATATATGAGAAGCTTCTCCCCTCTTTTCCCCTGATAGAAAGCTCTCAATGGAATCAAATTCTCATGTCTAACCTTCCCCAATTGCCTTATCATTGGTAAACAAGAACCTGTATCTTTGCAACTTCCTTCTCTCAACAATCTCAGGGCAATTGTTCCTCCATCAGCAAGTTTTGCCTTATAAACAGTCCCATAACTAGTCTTCTCCATAACTTGTCCAGTGGCATTCAGAACATCCTCCAACGTCAAATGCTCGCCGCCCTGAAACAAAATCAGCTTTCCCTCACCGCCACCGCCATTTTCGATATCCTCTTCGTCCTCCATTTCCTCCTCTTCTTCATCCAGATTCTTCCTCTTCTTTGCCTGCAAGTATCCAATCAAGATGGACACCATAACTACAGCACCAGTCATGAGACCAATTACCATACCAGCAATGGCTCCAGAACTCAATCCAGAGCCCCCACTACACGCCCTCAAAGACGCCCCCCCACAGAGTCCCGGATTACCTTCGAAAACCTCCGCCCCAAACTTCACATTTCCCAAATTCGGCAACATCCCAGTAAAATTATTAAAGGAAAGATTCAACTTTTCTAAATGCAGCCCAACTAAACTCGCGGGGATTGGCCCAGAAAGTACATTGCTAGAAAGATCAAGCTCCTTAAGCTCGTGAAACCTAGTTACAAATTCTGGGAAAATCCCAGAAAACCTGTTTTGCCCCAAATCGAGAGACTGTAAATTCTTGCAATCAGTATTAGGTAATGCGGGCTCGGGAAGAATCCCAGAGAAAGAATTACCGTGAAGCCGAAGCGAAACTAACCTATCACACAGATTCCAAACGGATGCCGGAAGGGACCCGTTGAGCAAATTGTTCGCCAAATCAATATCGGAAAGCGCAGAGCTGTAGCCGAGCTCCAGAGGGATGGTCCCAGAAAGAGCATTGACGCCAAGATACAAACTTTGCAAATTCGTGAGCTCCCCCAGCTCTCTCGGGAGAGTTCCGGAGAGATTGGCCGACGGAAGCTGAATAGAAGAGAGATGCAAAGAGGGGTCTTTAAACAGGGCTAGGCTAGTCCATTGCGGTGAAGATAGGTCACTGCAAGCTAAAGAAGTCCCATTTGTGAACACCCATTTTAGGCCTCTCCATTGACAGAGTGGCACTGAAGTGTTCCATGAAGACAGCAGTAAATTCTCAACGTTCCCTTGTAACGAAGGCTTAATATTGTGCAAGAGAAGCTCAACATCAGATAACGAGGAAGAAGAAAGATGTAAGCTTTGGCTGAAAACAAGTAAGGGAATGACAAACCAGAGAAGCTTCAGCATCGCCATGAATGAGGGGAAGGAAGAAGAACTTGGAGCTAGATATGGGGTGAAAGAGAAAGGCAAAAAAATGAATCAAAAACCAGTAAAAGCGAAAGTATGTTTCTATTTCTTTTCTTTTCTTTTCTTTGAGGTTTTTTTTTTTTCTTTCTTTTTGGTAAAGCTGACAGAGTTTTGACTGTGGGGGGAGTGAGGTCTTGTCCAATCTCCATTTTTTAATTCTTGATTATCTTGAATCCAATGAGTAATATCATTACTGTTTTCTTATAACTTTAAAATTGGTCCGTTGGATTCTTAGCCGTTAGCTTCAATGGAAATGCTGATATTTTCCGTTCTCTGATTAATCTGATGCAGGAAAAACTCATCATAATCATGGCGGGGTCTCTAAGCATGGCTTTTCCACGTTAATTCCTTCTTTCCAAATCTGCACGCTCAAACGCCTTTAGAATTGCGCAATTCTTTTACTAATTTATATGTCGAGAAGGACAGAAAAATGGTTTCATATATTGCCGGCCAGCTCTGATCGAAAGAAAAGATATGATAATCTCATCCATGCATTCCATCATCGTCTTTTGGGGGCTCGTGCTTTTGCGATATGCGAACCGAGAGTGGAAATTTCTGGGCCATGTCGCACTGGGCCCCTTGTGTTTTGAAGTGAGTTCTCCATAAATTCATGGACGATAAAAGACACGATTCTATGTTTCATCCGTTTTGTCATGAATCATGAATAATTTTTCCTCTCGTAAATTAGCTTTTGAGTTGAGTTCTCCCAAAAGTTCGTAAGAGAGTTTTGACCTGTTTGGAAATGGCGATTTGTATCGATGTTTGTTGTGGATTCGACAAAGTTGAATAAGAAACCGATACTAGTCATGACTAGGTTTTGTACTGTAGGAGGTGGATATGTTTCCCCCCAATGATAAAGTGTGGAAGGGCAGAGAGCATCTTTGGTTTTCCATGTTTGGCTTGGCTTGGGCAGGCATGGATGCAACACTTTGATTATGTTCATCATTTGTACTTAATGAACATCTTCCTACTTTAATTATTCTTGAGATCGACCAACCAAGATATTTCGTATTTGTATTAGAGAATCCACACACAAACATCATTTATGTTTCACGTACGATTTGTTAAGTAATTAGTTTGTGTTATAGTTTTGACTTTTTAAAATATTGTTACAAGATTGGTTGTTCTACGTGCTTATTATAGAAATGTTAGAAAAAAGATAACTGATATTTATACTCTATTTTCATTGCGAAGATATATCGCTTCAGGATTCGTTGCTCAAACCGAATCACACTAACGTTATGGAGGTTCCTGAATCGTGTTAAACAATAGTAAGTATCAAAGGCAGCATCTTTTACCTAAAATAGAAATTTAATTAATGGAGACTTTGCACGGTAATAAATTATAATGTTAGCACTCTAAAGCTTAAATTACTATAAAGTTGGATTTAAATTTAGAGTAACAATGCAATTGATTTAGATTTAGAATGTATCTTTCAAGGGAGAGAAGTCTCTTCTTGCCCATTGGCGAGCGTAGGATTTTTTAGAATTGCCTATGGGGATAACAGGGTAGTAGTAGACTAGTAGTAGTACCCACGATCCTGTAGGCTGTTGAGGTCAATCATGGGCCAACCGTTGGGCATGGGCCCAATTATTCTGGGGCCACGTTCACCTAGTCGTGGGTGATGTAGACTGTACATAGTGAAGTTAGTCGAGAGGGTCCCCCTGGTGATGTGTCCCTTGTGGGCTCGATCAATGGGTTCAAGTGGGTTGAGTCATTGGGCCTAACTTATGACCCGTAGTTTGAGTTGCTGCCAAATCGGGCACACCATCTTGTATTTTGTCCCTTATTTCATTTTTACCTTTGTATTTTCTTTTAGACTGTCAAAAATATCATTTTACTTTTTCAGAATTTTTCGTTTGGTTACTAAACTTTTTTTTCTCCAAAAATATCACCATACTTTTAAAAAGTGACAAGAAATGTCATTTTGGTGTTAGTGTCGTTATGTTTGACGGAATGGCGTGTCACATGCAATAAGTCAAGGGCATTTTTGTCTTTTTGCTATTTTTAATAAAATAATAATTTTTTTTCCTTCTTCCCTTACTGTTCATCTCCCCCTCCTCCCTCTGCCCTCTAATTTTATTAACTAGTAAAATAGTTTTGGCTTTTCATAATTTTTGTTCATCAAGTGGGCGTCCGAGATTCTGCAAAAGAAAGAAAGGGGTAGCTAGAGCTCGGGTTGAATGACAATTGATGAGGTTGTGATGAGGATAAGAAATGAAACACCGAAGAGCTCGCCGGCTACTACAACTTTTTCATAGGCATATGGGTTTACGATTTTGACGTCGTCTGCAACTCTTTACGATTTCTTCTCCTACTCCTTCATCGATTCGGAGTTCAATTGTCTCTATTGTAAGAACGGGTAGATAAATCCTCCATTGTGTGACAATATTGTTTGAAGCTTTCAAAAATGAGAGAAGAAGTAGAAGAAAACTTTAACAGAATATGGGTCTTTTGTTGCTTTATTTGGGAGGGGGAGATGAACAGTAATGAAAGAAGTAAAAAATAATAATTATTTTATTTAAAAAATAGTAAAAAGACAAAAATGCTCTTGACTTATTGCACATGACAGGCCATTCCGTCAAACATAACGACATTAACGCCAAAATGACATTTCTGGCCAGTTTTTGAAAGTATGGTGATATTTCTGAGGAAAAAAAAAAAGTTTAGTGACCAAACGAGAGATTCTAAAAAAGTAAAGTGATATTTTTGACAGTTCACTCTTTCTTTTCTTTTATTTTATTTAGTTAGTTTATATGATATTGATCTTTACTTTCCTTAACATAGTTGTAGAATGAGAGTCTTGTTCCTTGGTTCAAAACATGCGCTAGTAATGAAGTAAAATATGTATTAGTCAATCTCACTCGCTTTTACAGCAATGCAAGCACCATTCTTAACTGACACTGCTATTGTGCAATATTCATTTTCCATCGGTGCGGTAAGGATTCAACCTGTGCAAGTGTAACCCTCCATACTTTGAAATATTTTCGTGTTTTGATGTAATGAAAAGGGTCAGGTATTGTTGAGAAAGGTGATCGGTGCGATAACAATTCAACACGTTCATTATATAAGTGCAACGCCTCCATACTTTGAAATATATTTTGTTGTTTTGATGTACACAAATTCAAGGTCACGTATTGATAACGAAGGTGATTTTACATGAGTGATCCACTATTTAGAAAATGACGCGTTTCGTATTATTGCTTGAATAACACAAGTGGTTGTATATAGTTTGACTATAATTGTCTAAAATCATATGTATTTTTCATTGTAGGCTGTCTGTCAGGATTAAGATTACTATCAATCTGTCATTCTCCTATTAACTGCAATTACGTGTTTTTTCAGCGATATTTATTTTTTGTCTAATATATTATTCATAAGATAAAAATGATAATAATAGTAATAATTATAATAAAATTTTTACCATACAATAATGAAAATAATATTATTGTTGTTAATTTTTTTTTTTAATATGTATGAAAAATTTATAACTCAAATACAAAGTAGGTAGTATATATGAATCATTTGATGGCAAATTGGTTTGGATTGGGTCCGTGACAACAATTGACAAATAACTGCATTTGGACTTATGCATGGGCATCCCATGTTTTATGCCAACTTGTGGAGTTGGGCCGGCGTAGCCTCAAACGGGTGCGTCATGGATGTTATAATCCAATCCGGATCCTCGGGTGGGGCAGACCCATCCAATTAAAGTTTGGGTGAATTACATTTACCTCCCTGAAGTTAGGGTGTAATTATGGAATCATCCTTATTGTTTTGAAAAATTACAAAGAACTCCATGTATAGAGTATACTTACTGGACGACAAACCCATGACCACTATATTATAATCATAAGAGCCGCTTAAGTTTTCTTGCGCGTTTCTTTCTGTTCAATTTCGAACTACCTCAATGTGGGAAACTAACTCATAACTTTTCAGCCATAAGTTTGTCTTCCGGTCCATGAATTTATTTGTAATTATCGAAATAATAGGAATAATTTTGTAATTATACTCTAAGTTTAAAGATGTAAATGTAACTTGCCGTGAGTTTTTTGGTCATCGAATTAACCTCTCCTTCACATTCAAATTCCAGTCAATATTTTCGGAACAACGAGATAAAAATTCGATAAAATTTTAAATATAAATAATTTTTAAACTACATATAATTATATTAATAGTATAGAATTAACTCTTAGAATTACAAAGACTTATTTATTATTTTGTATTGTTGTATTAAACTTTATAAGTAACATGACACCTAATATATCATACTATTAAAAACATTTCTCTCACTGCACTGTTATAATTACGTAATTTATAGTGAGTTGTAAATATATATTCTAAGGATGCAAATACTTTTGAGTAAATTGCACTTATACGAGAACTCGTGAAACTATTAAGAAACTAATATTGCTTCTCTTGGCCATGTATTTGCATAAATATTATTCTCATTCGTTTGGACAAATAATGAAATGATCACTATCAGGTACTTTTAAAGGCTTTTTGTTTAGGAAAATTATCGTCATTGAGAAAAAACTAATGAAATTTATATAGAGTGATATAAATTTAGGTGGCAACAACCAATAAGTAATTATGGTTATAATAATTATCTAATGACTATTCTCTAAATATTCGCTGAGTGTATCACCTCACTGTATGATAGCTTCTTAGATTGGTAAAGAATCTTAAAAGTTTGAGGACACATTTATAAATTTCTTGAACTTCAAGTGATGGTAAATGTAATTTATGCTAAATTTTATGAGTTGTATGTCATTGAGTAAAACCTCGGGGACCATATAAAAATATAATTTATCCACTACAACACAACGACAAAAAAGAAAAGGCCAAAAAAAAAAAAAAAACGAAGCTAAAAGAGGTAGAAAAAAGAGGACATCGGTCAAAATTCACACTCTACTACGTCACCACGATATCACTCCACCCGCCAGGCGCCAGTTGGGCAGAAAAATATTATTAAAAAAACAACAAAATGGAAACGTTTTCAGTTTTCACCACAGCCGTACGATCAAAAAGATCGACGGTGAGATTTGATCCACCAGAATCAATGCATTGGATGGGGGTGAACCCGGTTTTTCCCAACCTTTCGATTCGTTTCAAGTTTCCACTCGAACGATCCCCTCTCTCACGCAAGCTCAGCTCTGCGGAAAACTTAGAGAAACCTTCTCTCTCTCTCTCTCTGTCAGTCCTCCAGTCCCACACTTTTGCACGCTCTCTCTCACTCTTCTATGCTAATAAAGCCTCAGATCTGAAGAGTCTCCGCCATTGCTGCTTGCCGACAACGTTGCGCTGAAGCTCGCGGTTCTCTGGTAAGATTCATGTGTAATACGCTCGCGTTGTTGAGTTGCAGCTTGTGATTTTTCAGCTTCATTGGTGTTAGGTTAGGGTTTTAGAGTCAAATTATGAATTTCGTTTGATTAGATCCGAGTTATGCTTGTGTAACCGCCTGTTTTTAACTCGCCGACGATTTGTGCGATGATTTTGAAGATGCATTTAGTGTGTTAGTTAGTTAGTTATGAATTGGAGCTCTTCATTTATTTGTTTGTTTGAATCAAGAGACAGTACGAGTTTTAGTTGTGTTTTGCTGTGTTTGAGTGACGATTTGTGTTCCTGGCTTTATATGAATGACTGTGGCTAGAAAGTTTATTATGTCATTTTGTTTTGAAGCGTTGAATGTACTAGTGCAGAATTTGAGATTTAGTGTGTATCACATCGTCTGAAGAAGTAAACTAAGGGAGATTTATTCTGTTTTTGTTTGCTAGGGCTCTAATGCTGCCAGTGAGAAATACAATGTAGCAATGATCAATGTGTTAGGAGTGGTTCTCCTAGCCAAATCAGTTTTTTTGCAGTCACGGATGCATATTATAAGATAGGAAGCACGGTTTTTTTGTCAAATCAATAGTTGTCTTGCCCCAGCAGTAAATGATTGGACCACTGATTTTAGAGTTTGCTGATATGTGAAAGATGCTTTATTTGTCTCAATCATTTTTCATCTTGTGTACTGTTTGTCAATGGTGACTTCACGACTAAGATTTTCATTTATCCTGCTGTGCTTACTATTCTTTCTTTTGCAGGTTCCATGATATTATCCATCCCTCCTTTATGAATAGGTGGATTGTTATTTTCTTATACCAAATGCTGCAGATGTTGTGAACTCCATGTGAAGGCTATATGGGAGTGGATAAGCACCTTTGATTAGATATTTGCACCTCATGCCAGGCAAAAGATCTCCTCCTATTCATTTATCTTGGGTTTTGGGTAAAGAATATATGCTCAAAGTGTGGTGAGGTGGAGATTATCTGCTGAGGTGCCGAAGTAGTTGAAAATAGCAAAATGATGATAAACAAACAGCTTGTGTTGACATATCTCTATCTTCTGGTGTATATATTGCTCTCGTCAGGAGTTATACTATATAACAAGGTATTTTTTTTATCTGCTGCTTGTTCGACTTACACAAGCTTGCCAGTCATTTGGTGTAATTTTTTGCACGTCATTTGAACTATAGTTGTTGAGAATTTTGCTGGACTTATTGGGATCTAAACATATAATGTGTATTCATGCAGTGGGTACTCTCGCCAAAGTATTTCAATTTCCCATTACCAATAACGCTTACAATGATCCACATGGGATTCTCGGGATTGGTAGCTTTTTTTCTTGTTCGTGTTTTCAAGGTGAGTTGGAACTTCTCTCTTTTTTCTCTAAGCTTCTACTTTAAGTTGCAAGTCATTCTTTTGTCTCTGATTGATACGGTTCTGCATCAGATGTCTGAAAATGTACTACTTACTACTTTCTCTTCTATACTGCTAAGGCCCTGTATGGTGTGACCCTATTTTGGTTAATCATTCTCAATATACTTTTTTACTATTTAACTATATCTATTTATATTTTCAATACACTTTTCACATTTCAAAATTCATTTCCCAAAAAATATTTTTCCGAATGTGGTACATACCATACACACCCTAAGTCTTCTTATCTGAAAACTAAGATATGCTTACATCTTTTTTCACTTTCTGCAGGTTGTAGCTCCAGTTAAAATGACATTTGAAATGTAAGACATTGACATATGCTTCTTTAGATGATCCTGTCTTGCACGATATCACTTTACAGCTTTTGCTATGTGAATTTGCAGATATGCAACCTGTGTAATTCCCATCAGCGCCTTCTTTGCGTCCAGCCTTTGGTATGGTTCATTCTACTGAAAACGCTTTAAGTTTATTGTACTTTTCGGCCGTGGTTACATATATTACTTAGAAGCAATCTATAACCAACTTTCAATTAAGAAGATGATGATTTGGATAGAATAGTGCTATATATGAGTTTTGAAGGTGCTTTTTATTTTTACATCATCATGACATCTGAATGCCCAAGTAGACTTGTACTTCCTTACGAGGCTCTTCAGGGAAATCTGGTACTGTTTAATCGAAAGGGTTCTATATGAAGACAAATTGCTCTTGCAGTTCCTACCGGGATGTAATCAAGTTATTATTAGTATTATTTATGTAGTACAAGTTGTTTACTTTCCAGAATTTGCAAAAGTACCCAAAGGTGGTAAGTTTAAGGAAAATACTTTACAATATTTTTATATTCTTTTAAGTTGATGCATTATAAATATGATTCAAAAATGTAACTTTTCAATTGGCATCAATATGGATATTGTCGTTCTGTCTTTCATTTTTCAGTCAGAATGAATTGATACATGTTTGGTTTAATTCAACTAAAGGGAGCTTTTTTTTTTTGGTTACACAGGTTTGGCAACACAGCTTATTTGTTTATCTCTGTAGCGTTCATCCAGATGCTTAAAGCCTTAAGTATGAATCTCTGCCTTTTACATTGTTAATCTTTCTTTATTCTCTTTGGAGATCAACTGATTGGTTGTGTTCTGCATTGTGATACAGTGCCAGTTGCTACCTTTGCTATGGCTGTTCTTTGTGGTACTGATAAACTACGATGGGACATATTCTTGAACATGGTGTTGGTTAGTATTGGAGTTGTGGTGTCTTCCTATGGTGAAATCCATTTCAATGTAGTAGGCACAGTTTATCAAGTCACTGGAATATTTGCTGAAGCACTCCGGCTGGTTTTGACTCAAGTTCTTCTTCAGAAGAAGGGCTTGACACTCAATCCTATCACTAGCTTATATTACATTGCTCCATGCAGGTACTTTTGTGCAATCTTTTGTTTCATGCACAAGTTAGGGAAGGAAATTGAAGCTAATTACTGAAAAAAAAACTTCTGGTTGAAAGCTGTTAGTTGGCTATAGACTATGTGAAGCAACTCAAATGCATCACATACCTACATGCAAAATATTCACATGGAGAAGTCTTAATAGACATGACCACTTGATAAACCAGTGGCACACGTGCAATTCCTGCTGCTGCTTTTATTTTTATTTTTATTGGAAGAATCTAGAAATGAAGATCTTAAAGTTTTTGTGTTCTCATTGTGGTGAATTTGTGTGTTTATGGTATTGAAGTTATTATTTTTTTCATTTGCAGTTTTGTGTTTCTTTTTGTGCCCTGGTATCTGCTGGAGATGCCTGGAATGGAAGTTACACAGATTCAATTCAACTTTTGGATATTTTTCTCAAATGCACTTAGTGCCCTGGCGTTGAATTTCTCAATCTTTTTAGTTATCGGTAGAACAAGTGCTGTGACTATTCGAGTTGCTGGGGTTTTAAAAGACTGGATTCTAATTGCCCTTTCAACTGTTATTTTTCCGGAATCAACAATTACCACACTTAACATCACAGGTTATGCTATTGGTATGTATATTTTATGCATTGAGTTTGGAACCGCTTTTAGTAGGAATTTAAAAAAATTCTTTTGGTAGTACTTTTCTCAGTTTAAATGACTTTGGTTCTTTGGCAGCCATATGTGGTGTAGTCATGTATAACTACTTGAAAGTAAGAGAAGTTCGTGCATCACAACTTCCTATAGAGAATCATGCTGATCGAACAGTGAAGGTCAGTATTGTATTTCACATATTTCTTTCGAGTTTTAGACTTTTCATATACTTGAAGATACAACGGTCTTGGCTATACCCATTTCCGCAGGAATTCAAGATGGAAAAGAAGTTGTCTGATCTATACACCCCAGATGAGAGTGTGAATAGTACAAGTATGCTAAGGAGTGTAAGAAATAGTACATCTGATGTTGTGGATGAAGAAGCACCTCTACTAGCTTCCTCCAGGCTCTCGCATTTGGGGCAAAGCCAATACAGCAGCCGCTAAGGCCGGTGTAATTTAGATCAGAGACTCTTCTTTGCTTCCTCATTACTGGATCGGCTTTATTTCATGAAACATATTTAAGTAGAGAAGCAGTGAGATGGTTTGAAGTACATAGCTCCCCTTTTTTTATTGTCTTGGAGTTGAAGCGCTTCGATGGGTTGGAGAGCATCTCGCTGCCAAATATTTGTTCTCATTCTTTGAAGAAATTTTAGTTAAAAGATGGAATGAAGCACTTATTTTTGGCCCCTGAATCTTCTTTTCGTTTTAGCTACTATTGTTTAAGATTTCATAATTCTACTCTATATGTTAGGAGCTACAACCTAATGTTATAGGTTTCTAAGCCCATGTTAGTGGCAAGACCTTACAGTGAAATATACGGTTTAACTTACTCACCCATGTTGTCTTCATCATCTTCATCACATGGTGTGGAAGAGGAATAGTACTCCTTCCTTCTGTTCCATATACAGAGTTTTGTTTAAAATTGTTACTCGTGACTTTGATTCAGAAACAATTGTACGATTTAACAGGATGGAAAACAGTAGTGAAGTAAGAATTAGTACATTTCACTTAACATTTGGTTTTTGAAGATTGTGTTGATTTGGATGTTTTGCATACAGAGCTAAACAGGTAGAATTGTGTACACATTCCTGATGTTACATATTGAAGGATGTCAAAATCCACGTAACAAAAACTCAAACTAACAGTTATGTGCAGAATCTACATCCATCGATCGCCCGGCCGGTGATACTTCAGGCGTGCCGGGGAAGAAGAAGCATGAAAAGGATACTGATTTTGTTACTTGTACTTGTCCATTATTCTTCTGGCCTCTTCAAGACTGTCTTCCACAAAAGTTGAACCGGGACCGGTTCCGGCATCACTTTTTGGAGCTTCATTTTTATTGAAGGCTATGAAGGTGAAATAAATGAGTCCCATGGTTGCCTGTTGAAGAAACGAATATCAAATCAACCGTATATATTTATGTTGTTGTGGGATAAGGAGGAAGGAAGGAAAGAAATGAAGCATACCAGGACAAAGAAGGCAGTGGAAATGAAGGACTTGATAACAAAGAGGCCAAGAGTCAGAGCAACAAAAGTGACTGAAATTCTAGCTATTGGCCTTGGGACAGCATCCTATTACAAAAACAAAATAATTCTATATTTTCCGGTATTACAAAGTGAATTCTTCAAATAAAATAAAACGAAAAGGGACAGGAACTGAATGAATGAGCTATTCAACTTACAGGCACAAGATTAGTTCCTGCTTCAATGCCATCCTTCCCGACTTTCAACACTGTTTGTACAACTGTAAGAGAAAGACCCATTTGAAAATTGAAAAAAGAAATACAGAACCAAGAAGCCAAAAATGCGAAGATTAAACGCTAAAGCAACATGGTGGATATAATCATTTCTCCAAATCGATTAGAAGCTATTCCAAAACACAATATACTAGCAATTTACAGCAATGAAGTAGCTAGAATGAGGTGGAGAATTGAAATACCGCACTGGTGAAGAAGTACCTCTGAAGAAATTGGATTGTAGAGAGAAAACGGTGGGCGCGCGATTATTCTTCAGTTTCTTGACATGAACAGTTGGCCTTAAGATTTCTCTTTTCAACTTGAGAACTGAATTGGGCGAAAAAAACTGAGATCGGTTCAGAGCAAAAGCACGATTTATGCTGCCGGGACCGGGAGAGCGAAGCATAGGCAACCCGCCGGTGCAAGTGGAAAATGTAACCGACGCCATTGAGCGGATGATTGATACTCAAGCAAGCATCTCCGAAGAATATTGATTAATTGATGTCGTCGCTGCCGGAGGCGGAAATCCAAATAGTCCCGGGGCGGGGAAGGAAGTGAAATGAAGTGTGTGGATATGGAGTTAAAGAATTTGTGAAGGAACTTTAAAATTTGACCACAATTAATTTAAAATTTGTGAAGGAAAGGTACAGTGGGAGGCGGCAGAGATTATACCAGTATTAGATATTTGATTGGGCCTTTGGGCCTGATGATGAAAACGACCATTAAATGGGCAAAAATAGACTGTTATTGGGCCTTCAATTGAACAGAGCCTTCCACGATATGTCATAAACACCCCATGTCTATGTCCATAATCTAGCTTTTTTTTCTTTCTTTTTTGAATTTTGGGGCCAGCGCCCCCACCCTTACAAATCCCACCCTGATGGGAGTCGAACCCGCATATGAGGGAGAATGCTACTGCTGAGCTGAGCTTCGACTCTCCATAAGCCAGCTTTTGAAAACTTACTAAGTTGATAGACAAAATGTTATTAGAGCCAATCCGCTACTTCTCTTAACTTTGTTCACCAGGACCTAGAAAAGGTATAGTGCAAAGTCGATAAAATCACGTAGTTGTGGAGTTTGGTGAATTGTTATAATTAACTCTCAAGTTTCTGACATTACTCTACGTGAAATTAACTCTCAAGTTTCTGACAAAATGTCCATTGGACCTTAAATACGCATACTATTGACCTACCATCAAAGTTAAGGTTAAAAATAATTCGTCAATCATAAGAAAAATTCTATGATTTTATATAGGAATTTGCTTTGATTGATGTTTTTCTGACACCAACATAACCTTATTTTACTAGGTTAATTACATTTACCGCTTATGTTTTGGGCAAAATTATGAAGTGAACCCTGTTATTTTGTAAAATTACAAAATACACTTTTGAGTGTTTGACTATGAAGATTGAAATTTATATGCCCAAAGAATTCACTTCGTAATTATAAACCATTCGAAGAAAAGAGGGTAAAATGTAATTATAAAAGACAATGTGGTTCATTTCCTAATTTCACCCAAACATAAGGGAAAAATGTAATTTTCCCTATTTTATTACACCGATTACATCTTTTTGTTCCAATGGATAGGGATAGCTTGGCTGTAAACCATAGTAATAATCTGTTTCCCAATAATCAGTTATTGAGAATTTTTAAATCTAGATAATTCCAAAGAAAAATGGAAATAGGAAAAGAATGGGCACAACAAACCAAAAAAAAAAAAAAAAAAAAAAGTTACTTTCCAATTTGTCAACAAGTATGATTCTAAAATGCAAAGTTTTAAATCGAGTTCCGAAACCCTTAAATTTCGGAAACGGCCATAAAAGTTTCAGCTTTGATAGTTGATGATAGGCTTGTAGCTGGTTTCATTGTTTTGATTTTTAGGTTGGCACTTTTCTTCTTTGTACGTATGCATCCGTTACGTTCCTAACCTATACAGTGTTTAGGGCTCGTGAACCACAACGATAAAACATATGTGTTTAAAAAGTAAAAACAACGATAACTATTCATTTACACGTGTTCTTAATTTGTAATACACGATTATTATACTTTGAAGTGCTCTAAAAAGGTAAAAAGTAAAGGGATTTGAGGATGATGGAAATCATGGGAGGGGTATGGCTACTGGCTCTCCAGCCTTCAGTTTGAAAATAAAAAACCCACATAAAATAGTGCATAGATTCCAATTTCATTTGTTGGAGTATATTTCCAAGGTCACTAACCTTCCTTGGAGTTACAACTATGGCCTTTTGCCTAATAATTTTATTCTTCCCGTTACAAAATATAAGTCATTATAACTTTATTTTGAATAGTACTCGTAATAAATAACTTTGATACGTTTTTATTTTTCCATATTTATCCTTACAGACAAAGCTTTCAATTGTCTAAATTAATTATGAATAGTCTGATATATTGCATTATATATTATTGCGTAAAAAATTAAAATGACTTATATTTCAAAACAGGGCGAAAGATTTATTTTATACCAAACAATCATATTTCTATTGTTCGCATTGACTTACGTAAAGGAATCGAACCTCTCTCGTAGAACATGATTTGGAAGAACAAAAAGAGAAAAGCAGAGGAAAAGAGAGATGGAAAACGAGCAAAGTCTTTGTCGTATGGTTGAAAATGGCCACCTTCAACACGTGATTTTGCCTAAAAATCTGGGAAAATGTTCTTCAGTTTCAACTTTCAACCTGCCTAACCTTTGTCTTTCCCTAAACAAATTTCAACATTAATGGCGGATAAACTAAGAAGAAAGTTCTCAGGTTGGGAGCTGCCCAGTTGGGATGATCATTGATCACAAAGAAATTCAGGAAAAAGCTTTGATTTTGCTGTTTCCATGTACAATCTAATGATGAAGATGGTGAAGGCAAGGTGTTTGCTGTAATTTATGAGAGAAAAATACTTCAAAAAACTGACTCAATAATTGGAGCTACTACTGTTTAGGTATGGCCGGCCCGGAAACCAAAAACCAAAAATACTCCTCCTTCCCCCCAATCTGCTGATGGGGGTTTGAGGAAAACAATGCAAGAACACATGGTGTTTCTGATCCTATCAATGGCTACTCAAAAAAACACAAAAGTAGAGAAAACAGAACCCCGAGGTGAAGATGGTGGAGCTAATGTGGCTCTTAATCTTTAATTATTGCTCCCTCTTTCGTTGTTTCTTCTTGCTTATTTGACAAGCTTATTATACCTGTATACTTAACTTGCATTTGCATTTAGCAGGGTGAATTGAAGAGGGGAAAACAAAGAAAAAAGAAGAACTGAGAAACCCAATGCAAAACCAAGAAGATAGGTTTGGGATTTGAGGCCAATGCAGAAGCCAATGCCTAGGCAAATGCAATCCTTGAACAACCAAAACCACCACCACCATCATCTCCGCGCCTACTACTACTATCTTTGTCTATTGTTCCTTGCTCTTCTTTCACATCCTATTCCTGGGGCGTTTGCATTTGCAAACCATGAGGTTGGGGTGCTCTATTCTTGGCTTCATCTTTCTTCTTCGCCTCCTTCTGTTTTCTCAAACTGGGATTCTTTAGATTCTAATCCCTGTAACTGGTCCTGCATTAAATGTTCTGATGATAATTTTGTCATTGAGATTAACATTCAATCAATCCCTCTTGGGATTCCATTCCCATCTAACCTTTCCTCTCTTCATTCCCTCCAAAGCCTAGTTATTTCTAATGCTAATCTCACAGGGACAATCCCACCTGACATTGGAGACTGCAGTTCTCTTAAGGCAATTGATCTCAGTTCAAACAACCTTGTGGGTAGTATTCCGGTCACCGTTGGTAAGCTTCAGAATCTCCAGGATTTGATTCTCAACTCCAATCAGCTTACTGGAAGCATCCCAGCAGAGCTTAGTAATTGCATTGACCTGAGGAATATCTCATTATTTGACAATGAGCTCAGTGGGAACATCCCTGTGGAAATAGGAAAGATTGCAGCTTTGGAAGTCTTGAGACTTGGAGGGAACAAAGAGATTGATGGAAAAATACCTGAAGAAATTGGGAATTGCCGGAACTTGACAGTGTTAGGCCTTGCTGATACTAAAGTTTCCGGTGCCATCCCTGCCTCATTGGGTAAGCTCAGCAAACTTCAAGTATTGTCAGTTTATACTACAATGCTTTCAGGCCAAATCCCTTTAGAGATTGGGAATTGTACAGAGCTTGTTTACTTGTATCTGTATGAGAATAATTTGTCAGGTACTATCCCAGCAGAGTTGGGAAAGCTGCAAAAGCTTCAAAAGTTGTTGTTATGGCAAAACAATCTTGAAGGGCATATTCCTGATGAACTTGGAAACTGCAGAAGTTTAGTTATTGCTGATTTCTCATTGAATCTTTTAACAGGAACCATACCTTGGTCGTTTGGGAATCTTACCAATCTACAAGAATTGATGATTAGTAATAACAACATTTCTGGTTTTATTCCCCCTGTTCTTTCTAATGCCACAAATCTAGTGCAGCTACAGCTGGATAGTAACCAGATTGCTGGATTTATCCCCAAGGAGCTTGGATTGTTGACAGAGCTGAGCGTGTTTTTCGCTTGGCAGAACAAGCTGGAAGGAAGCATTCCGGCAGAATTAGCCGGTTGCAGAAGCCTTCAAGCTCTGGATTTGTCGCACAATTTCATCACCGGCAGCCTTCCTCCTGGCCTGTTTCAGCTCAAAAATCTAAGCAAGCTTCTCCTTATTTCCAATGACATTTCAGGTCCCATTCCTCAGGAGATTGGTAATTGCAGCGCCCTGATGAGGGTAAGGCTGACTGATAACAAGATATCAGGATCAATTCCAGGCGAATTCGGGCTTCTCAGTGGTCTCAGTTTTCTTGATCTTTCTAATAACAATCTCATTGGAGCAATACCTGATGAGATTGGCAATTGCAAAGAACTGCAGCTTCTGAATCTGAGCAACAATTCTCTCGGCGGCTCTTTGTCTTTATCTTCTTTGAGCAGACTTCAGGTATTGGACGTCTCAAGAAATCATTTTTCTGGTCAGATTTCTGGAAGTTATGGTCAGCTTAATTATCTCAGTAGACTAGTTTTGACTGGTAATTCTTTCTCGGGGTCGATTCCCTCAACGCTAGGCAGCTTGACAAGCCTGGAATTTCTTGATTTAAGTAACAACAATCTTTCGGGTAATCTCCCGGCAGAGCTTTTCAGAATAGAATCTTTGGATATTGCTTTGAATTTGAGCTGGAATGGCTTGACAGGGGAAATCCCACCTGAGATATCTGCCCTGAATAAGCTCTCTGTTCTTGACATTTCACACAACAAGCTTGAAGGAGATTTGATGGCTCTCTCCGGGCTAGTAAACCTTGTTTCTCTCAACATTTCTTACAACAATTTCACAGGTTATCTTCCAGATAATAAGCTTTTCAGACAGTTATCGGGAGACGAATTAGCAGGAAATCAGGGCCTGTGTTCTCAGGGCCATGTTTCGTGTTTCTTGAGCAACGGCCCTGGAATGGGACTTCCAAATAACCAAGATGTAAAACGATCCTGGAAACTCAAACTGGCAATCGCTCTGCTCTCTGTCCTAACAATAGTCCTGGCAATCTTAGGATTTTTCGCTGTTTCTCGTGTCCGAAGCTTGAAGGGAAAAGATGATGATTCTGAACTGGGAGCAGACGATGTATCCCCCTGGAAATTCACCCCTTTTCAGAAACTGAATTTCACAATCGATCATGTCCTGAGATGCTTAACAGAAGCTAATGCGATCGGAAAGGGATGTTCCGGGGTTGTTTACAGAGTGGAACTGGGAAACGGCGAAGTTATAGCAGTGAAAAAACTGTGGCCGTCGGCGTCAGGCGTCGAGTACAACAAATGCAAAAACGATCATCAATTCGGTGGCAGCGGAGGCTTTCGTGATTCGTTCTCAACAGAGGTGAAAACACTGGGATCAATCCGCCATAAGAACATTGTTAGATTCTTGGGTTCCTGTTGGAATCAGAAAACAAAGCTGCTCATGTATGATTATATGCCCAATGGAAGCCTGGGAAGTCTTCTCCATGAAAAGAGCGGTGGCTGCCTGGAATGGGACGTGAGGTATAAAATCATCCTGGGTTCAGCTCAGGGCTTGGCCTATCTCCACCATGATTGTGTCCCGTCGATTGCTCACAGGGACATCAAGGCCAATAACATCCTCATCGGGCTGGATTTTGAGCCTTACATCGCTGATTTCGGCCTCGCGAAACTCGTGCACGATGGAGATTTCGGGCGATCCTCCAACACAGTTGCTGGTTCCTATGGCTACATTGCTCCAGGTCAGTCCTGTTTACAAGAGTTAAGGCTTAAAATCGCGATAAAATCACTTTATGAATGCTTAATTCGTCCACTATAACGTGTAAATTGTGTTTAAGATGAATTTTCTTTTGGGACAAGATAAGTTGAATGCTCAAACCCCTTGGACTAGAGCACATACAACTGTGATTTTCTAGTTTTTTTTAATCTTAATTCTGTAACTTGCAAACCTAAGACTATCCATTTATAATGTTCATGACATCCTTTCAGATGTTCTGAATTTTCTTCGAATTGTGATTGCTCAGGTAACTCTCAAATGTTGCAACATAAAAGTTTGTAACTTTTATCGTGTCATTTCAGCAAAATGTCTATTCACAACTATCTTACCGCTTTCTTAAGATTGAGAAATCATTTTTCTCACATTTTCATTATCACTTACTGTTGTTGCAGAATACGGATATATGACGAAAATCACAGAGAAAAGTGATGTATACAGCTATGGAGTAGTAGTCCTGGAAATTCTAACAGGGAAACAGCCGATTGATCCCACAATACCTGAAGGGCTACACATTGTTGACTGGGTAAGACAGAAAAGAGCATCATCATACTCAGAGATTCTAGACTCCAGCTTACTCTGCCGGCCTGAATCGGACATCGAAGAAATGATGCAGACTCTGGGAGTGGCGGTTCTGTGCGTGAACCCGTGCCCCGATGACCGGCCGACCATGAAGGACGTTGCTGCAATGCTGGAAGAAATAAGGCACGAGAAAGAGGAATACATGAAAGTTGACATGCTTCTGAAAGATAATAATGTTCCACAGGAAACAAATGATCAGATTAATGGAGAAGATGGAAAAGAAGGAGAGCCATCATCAGCAAGTGTCAAGAAGTTGCAGATGCAGAGTAATAACACAAGCTTTTCTTCATCTTCGTTGCTGTATTCATCCTCCGCGGCGCACGGTGGCAAAGTTTGTCGGAGATAGCAGCTGAAAAACGTCTGAATTCCCTGAAAAACCAGCCAGAACCCATAGATTTGGACATATATTTTTGGTTATTGTTGTCCTTGATCGGATGATTTTATTCAATGCTGGAAGAAATATTGTTGGTCTCTTTTTGTTCAATTGTTTCAGCTTAATTCTATTTAGTTTAATGGTAGTTTTGGAGATTGACTCTGATATTGAGCTTGACCATTCTGATCATTGATTATAAGGAATAAAATTTTGGCTGCCTTGGGTAGTCAAATTTCTCTGCAGTTACAGCATAACTAGGTTGTGAAAAATAAGGGATGATTATTGATACAGTTTGTAGTGTAGAAACTCTTTGGCTATTTACTCAAACTATTGTATTAGACGGGATCTCTGAGGAGAGGATAACTCCACTGGGAAGACTCCTTGTACTTCTTCTTGTGAAATCTCACTGACAGTTATGGAATTATGAAATTTCACTGATAGTTATGAGATTTGCTGTTGTAAAATTTTGTGCCTGCTGTTAAAGAGGAGAGAACTTCATTGGGAGAACACTCCTCCGACTGCTATTGTGAAATTTCATTGATAGTTATAAAATTGTGAAATTTCACTGATAGTCTTGAAATTTGCTATTGTAAAATTCCATTGATAGTTCTGAGATTTGCTGCTATGAAATTTCACTGAGATTCAGTGTTGTGAAATTTGGAATTGTGAAGTTACACTATTAGTTCTGAAATTTGTTGTGAAATTTCACTGACAATTATGAAATTCCAGTGACAGTTTCTGAAATTTGGTGAAGTTACACTAATAGTTTTGAAATTTCACTAACAATTACAAAATTCTAGTGACAGTTTCTAGAATTGTGAAATTCCATTGACAGTTTTGAAATAGTAAAATTACACTGATAGTGCCAAGATTTGATCTCAAGTATTCCTTCCTCTTAGAAAAGGTAAATAGTAAAATTACTGCTGGCAAATTTCAAATTTCCCTTCCTCTTAGAAAAAGTAAATAGTGTAAATAGTAAAATTACACTGATAGTGCTGAGATTTGATCTCAACTTTCCCTTCCTGTTAGAGAAGGAAGGCGTACCAATTGGGTTTTGATCTCAAGTTTCCCTTCCTCTTAGAAAAGGAAGGCGTACCAATTGGGCAAAACCGAGAAGTTTCCCTTCCTCTTGGAAAAGAAAGGCGTACCAATTAGGCAAAACCGAGGTAGAGGGTAAAACCTCAAGTCGAACACAAAGATGTTGAAACAAAGCAGCATAGAATAGTTGGATTATCAACAATAAGAGAGATCACAGCAATATTTGCTAATTTACACGAGATAGAATCCAGAAATCCAGGGCATGCATAAACTTGGCATATTTGCTAATTTATAACTACTGTCAAAATGCCCAAGTATACACTAACATTACTAGACACAAGACACAGTTACGACATAGGAAATTGATCAGATCAAATTAATGTTCCAGAAAGTTAATGATTCTCCAGGAGCCCCAACAGATCTTCCCTTCTCTTCTCTTCTCTTCTTCCAACAAAAAAACCCACAAATCAGCAGCCTGATCATGAGTTAAAGGGCTGCCAAATTGTAAAAAGCTACTGTGCAGATCACAACATATATGTATATGTTGCCTGATTTATTTGTTAATCTCTCAACCTCTGAAACCATGATTGCTGCAGATTTCCGACAATCATCAGAAAAAACAGAAAGATCCTCCTCTGGTTTTCTTTTCTGCTTGGGATTTTTTCCATTTTCTGTTCACTTCACCGCTTGCTTGAAAGACAAGGGTGAGAATGTAGTGCCTGCAGCAGCTGGGGGGACATAGCGCGCCGCCGGGTTCTTCTTGGCCGCCGGTTTCTTGGCTTCGGCTTTTGACCCCGGCTGGCGAACTTTCACTCCTCTGATCAACTGTTACAGCATTTTATAACGAAATAATCTTTAGTTACTTGAAGATATGAAGAACATCTGAAACGTAAATATTCATTTTTTTATTACAGAAATGAGAAAAAAATGGCTTCTTACATATTTGCCACATTTAGTGTCTGAATATATGACAATGAAGTCTCCTTCCTGAAGTCCATTCACCCTCACAAAATCCCCTGTGGATTACAGAACAAATGCATTTGCAGATATGTAAGAACAAGTTTTAAATTTTGCCAGAAATTAGCAGATATATTCCCCACAGGAGAACAGCAACTATTACGTGCTCACCTGTGTTTTCAAGAAGGTACATTCTGCTCTTGTTATTGGGCCAGAATCTTCAAAGAGAAATATGATGAAAAAGCACAAAACAAATCAGACGTTGCTCATCAAGTAAAATAGTATCCCCAAACTCTTTTAATGGGACGGAACTAGGGCGTAAAAAATTCATACCTGTAGCGCATGTTCCAGACATTAGAAGTGCCAATATCTTCCATTGCTATGGATATTCCATCCCGCGATTCAAGTTCAGGAAGATGAGTTTCTGCTTCTTTCTAATGATCAAATCCATATAAATTCAATCAGCAAATTAAGGCCAAAAAAAATGAACATCCAAATTCAACAGTACAAAAAACAGGAATCAAGGAAGTTACTTTAGGCAACACAATTCTCCCCAGATTACCAACATCGCTTTGTTTCAACACTTTCTGCAGTAGAAATTTCAAGTTCTTCTCCGTCTTCAATCCCTATATATATATGTATATGCAAAAGCCACGAATCTCAATAACAACTACATTCAAAGATCTAGATTAATCGAATACGATCATTTTCATACCTGTTTATTACGATCATTAGAAGGCTGATGAGAACGCTGCTGCTGCTGATGCTGCATGGTTCCCCTTTCCACAGGCGGCGGTTGAGTTTGCACCGCACGACCCGGCGGTTGTTCAACCACCGCTGGAACCAAAGCCACAGCGGCTGTCGCAGGAGGACCAGGAGGAGGAGGAGCTGGGGACCAGTAAATCCAACTCCCGGCTGCTGCTGCAGCTGCTGGATGATGAGGAGTGCAATCCTCTACAGCGGTATGCATTTGCTGTTCAGTTCCAATCAAATCCTGGCCCTGATTTTGGTGATTAGGATGATGATGATGATGCTGATGACGATACTGCAAAGAAATCCTCCTCTGCCGCGCCATTCTCTTCTTCCTCGCTTCCTTCGTCGCCGAAGTTCCCAATCTGGCCGGCCTTTCCCCGGAATTGTTCTCGAAAACCGGGTACGGGTACGCATTTGCGTACATTGCTTGGGGATGGACCTGAACATCCGGGTAGGGGTTGTAGTTGGAGTGAGGCCCGATAGCAAACTGGGCGGGAACGGGTACAACATTCCAGGACGGTGTAGAGTCCATCGGAGACACCTGGTAGTGGTCCGTCGGTGTAGGCGGCGGCGGGGGGTAAAAATTCCCACTCCCGTTCGGATTTGGCCCGCTTGAGAAAGGAACTTCGCAAACAAATCCGCCCATGGGGGACGGGTATCCGGTGGCGATAGATTCCTGTGGCGGAGGCGGTTGGGCCCAAATCGGATCTGGAGGAACTGGGGCGCAATTCGAGTTTGAGTTGGAGTTCGGATTCAGGGTTTGAAGATCAATTTCCCTAGCTCGTTTTTTCTGGAGCTGGTAATTTTCCACCCATTCCAAAATGAGCTTCAGCAATTGTTTCTTGCCTTCTTTGGTGGTGCCCAAACGCTTCAGGGCGGAATCAATGGTGGAACGCTTGAGCTTGATGCTCCTCATGTCTTGGGCGGAAATGTGGTCTTTATTCTGCTTCAGCCATTCCAGGAAAATAACTGCAAGCTCACTGTTGCCTTGCAAAAAGTAAAGTCCGTCGCCGTCACCGTCTTCCTCCTCCTGAAACTGCTGGCTTTGGTTGTGTTGCTTCACCTGATGAGAACCTTGCTGTCCGCCGGCGCCACAGTCGAAAAACCCGGCTCCGTTCTGTTGTTGGTTAGGGTTTTCGCTCTCGAAAATGGAAGACGGGTCCCAAATATCAGCGTTGTCGATCAGATCCATATACCCGAAATTCTCCATCACGTTTATGCAGTCATCGCCTCCGCCGGTGGTGGTGGTGTTCATATCATCCGGCGGTGGAAGACTGACCTCCATGGACGCGGTGGATGACAAAGCTGCTGCTCCTGCCGCCGCCGCAGCACCTCCTCCCTGGTACTTCGTGTCCTCCGAATTATTATTATTGTTGTAGAATTCTTCCGTCTCCGGCTTGAAAACCCCCCAGGAAGTGGCGGAGGAGGAGGAAGCAGTGGAGGATGAGGATGTCGATGCGGCGGGCTGAGTAGAAGGCGCCGGAGCAGACGAAGAAGACGAAGACGAAGACATGCATGGAAAATCAGCAGGCGGGAGCGGAGGGAAGTCGTTGTAGAACATGGCAGCGTCGTGGGCGTTATTAACGCCGTCAAACAAATCGAAGATCTCTCTTTCCTGCTGCTCTACCTCCTGCTGGATGTTCATATCGGCTTCCTCACAGAATGCAGCCGACGGAAAAGGCGGAGAATCCATCGCCGTCACCATCACATCCATCTCTTCCATCACTTGCTGATGATGATTATGACCATTGTTATTGTTATTGTTATTATCCCGGGTCATTCCACCGTTGATGACGAAGATTGAATTTTCGGATGGTGGTTTTGCTGAAAAGTTGATGGTTTTGGCTGGAGAGAAAAATATTTAAAGAGTAGAGATAGAGAGAGAGAGGCAAAAATACGGAATGGAGTGAGGGTGTGGGTGTTTATATGTACGGAGGAGGCAATTTTAGAAGAAGGGCCCGCTTGTTTTCTTCAGAAGTATGGATATAGGTATGGGAAGTATCACTTCTGTATTTTTTTTTTTTTTTTTTTTTTGCGGTTTGAGATTTGCAGCAACATAAACCATCTGGGGATGGGATCCTCTTCTTCTTCTTGCTACATATATCCAGATTGTATTAAATATACATATCCAGTACAACAAGAAGAAGAAAGCGACTTGTTGCCTTCATTAATAAACTTAAATGGAGAGAAAGAATCTACTTTTGTTATAAAACCTCAACATGATTAATTTAACCTAGTGCACGATTGGAATAATTAACAAAGATGGAGTGAAAATTTAAGTGATGAACTGGACTAAGGTGGAAGAATAGGAAGAGGAAGAAGAAGAAGACAGAAACCTTTGCATTTGTGCACATGAACATGTTCAAGAATACTGAACTAAAATTAGCATCATCAATTTCTGACTTGAAGACCCTCCAGTCTGTTCTGGCAACTTCCTAAATTTTTTTCTTTTTTTGTGTTACAGATAAGTTCAAATGGTTTTTTTTCAGAGAGAGAAAGAAGAGAAAACCAGAGTGTAGCAAAACCTCGTGCCGATACTTTCTCCGCTTATCTCCGTAATCTACGCCATTGGCCATACGTTCTCTACTGAGTGGTGCTCTCTAGCGGTGGATTCAGCCTTTTCTTTTTTTAATTTTTTTAATTTCTGGGTTTTTAACATTTAAGCATATTTTCCCTTTCCCACATTCAAAAATAAAAACCCAGTTAGTTACGAATAATAATAGTATTAGTCCTGATTCGTGGATGAAACGGCGACGCCTCTAACTTTGCAGCTACGTGGCCGTTCTACTCTGACGAAACCCCACTTCACACTCATCCCCACTACCCAACAAAAACCCAGAAATTACACCACCATTTCCGAATCGTAATTAATCCCCGACCAATAATAAAACGTTAATTTTTGTTGTTCCGTCGTCGGATGCCCCGAAAACGGGCTGCCCGTACCCGGCTAGAAAGACCCGTTTCCATTCAATGCAGGCTCTAAATCAGAGAAACGGCGGAGAGAAATGGATTAACCAGTAAGGGAAGGACACGAGGTGATGTGGTTGGGACGACGATGATGATGATAAGTTGATAAGCTCAGGTTGACGAAAAAGCTTATTGGCTTTTGGATAAATTCAAAGTTTTATTTTTGCTGCGTATATTTCCAGTGAAGTAGGGAGGGAGGAGGAGTGGAGACGCTGTTCACGTGTGACGCGTCCACGAGGGTTTTTTTTTTTTTTTTTTTTAATTTTTTTATGCCAAATATTTACAATTTGCCATGTATGCAATCTACGTGGCAATAACTTTTCTTTTTTTTTTCCACCCTAATAACTATTTTTCTTTTACCAAATAATCTAATATGTATACGTTGTGACTCATAAATTTTGAGTGATAAGTTATAATAACTCATAAATAAGTGTAATTAATATCATTTAATTTGAGAACTAATAAATGAATGGAAAATTTTAATTTTTTTTAATTTTTAAATCTGTAGAATGACATAAGAGTTGTTGAGATTGAGATACTAATAAATGGGAAAGATATCTCACAATTAGTTTCATTTTTCAAAATTTATAATTTGATTAAGAAATGATTCAAATAATTTTAAAAATATTTGATGAATATTATTTTATCGAATTGCTAGAAAATTCCAAAAGATCAGTAATTATAGTAAATGACAAACATTGCACACGGATTGTATTTAAAAAGTTTTCCTAAAAATTGGGTTTTTATTTTGTGACAATTTTTGATGGCCCACACGATTACTCTTAATTTGTTTTAAACTGTTGATATTATAACTACTACTACCTCTCATTGACTGGTCTTTTACCCCTAAATTTGACCAGTCAACTTAATAAATTACTCTAACCGTTTAAATTTATTTACATCATACGTTACGTACATAATTTTACTCTTTTCTCAATTAATGCTATTAAAGCATATTGTGAATAATAAGATTTTCTGATTATAATAATTTCGCATTGCTATTTCCCAACGCAAACCAACCCTTTGAAAGCATCAAAAATTCAATTGGATTCTTTGAAACTTAATTTTACAATTTTTTAAAATTTCTTTTTTTTGTCTTTTAACTTTTCATTTGTTAAATTAGAGAAATTGTTTTAAATGTTTTCTAAATTTCTAGTGACATGGCCCTCTAATCAATTTTAATATACTTCTTCATTAAGCTTTTAGTAATGATAGTGATAGTGATAGTGAAAAAATTACAAACGGGGAGTCGTGATGTCAAAATGTTAACTAATGTTTGTATTACAAACGGGGGAGTTGTGAGATCGAAATTTTGACAATGTTCGTTTTAAGACTTGTTTGATGAATCTCAATAGACTCGCCTACATTTGTACTACACTTTTTTGTTCTTATAGCATTTTTAACACACTTATTAGTTTCAAAATTTTACTCTTAAAATAAACTTCCAAACACAATTTTTCGATATATTTGAAATTATGATTGAAATTATATTTTTAGATTCATTTTAAAAATACTAAAAGTGTGAAAATGTAACATTGTATAAAAAAAGGAAAACGTTTTGCTCATATTATATGCAGAAAAATATGCACATAAAGTAATTTATGTGGGCCAATTAAATGTTATTTTACAAAAATATCCTTATTGTATTATACTTATTTCTTTTCTCATGTCTTGTCTTCCTCTCTCCTCTCTCATCTCTCCTGCAATCAATTTTTCTCAAAATCTCCTCTACTATTATTTATTTTACAATTTAGTTTCCTTCTTCCTACACTAATTAAAATTTTTTTTCTTTCAATTTTGACTTTCTCTAATATTTTTTTTAGCTTTAGAAATTGCATATGTGAAACCCATTTCACTACAAAACGAATCATCTAATTTTTTCTCTTAATTTTGGATTCTAATTTATTCATTTTTCTCATAATAATAATAATAATAATAATTTTATTATGAAAAAATGGGTTTGGCAAAAAAATTAAATGAATAAATTTTAATGGCAAAAAATATAAAGGTTAAGTTCTCTTTTGTGTTTGGCGAAAAAGAAAGTAAGAAAAAAAATTAAAATTATTATTATTTAAAAAAATTGAATAAATAAGAATACTAAATATTAAGTTTAATGGGTTTTAAAATGCTTAATAGTGAAAATGATAGGGTAATTTTTATTTTTTTTAAAAGAGTTGTAAAAAATAAAAATACCAAAATTAAATTAGTTAAAAGAAAAATATTTAAGAAAAAAGAAAAACAGAAAAAGAAAAAGAAAAAAAAGAAGAGCAGACGGGGTAAAGAGAGGAGAGAGGAGAAAGGAGAGAGAAGGGAGGAGAAAGCAAAATGCCATAATACAATAAGGATATTTTTATAAAATAATATTTGAATGATCACATAAAGTACTTTATGTATGCACATAATATGTGCATTTAACAGCATCCATAAAAAAATATTTGCAAAATTTTGTTTAAAGTTAAAACAAAATATTAGTACTTTGTTCGTCTCATATAAGAGTTTTGTTAGTTGTATCATCAAAGGTATTCTCTATTTCTATTTCGTTACAAGATTTTAAAATAATGTATAACTCTAAATTAAACTGTTGTAATGAAATGGAACGAGTATTAGACGTGCTAGTAATCTATCTCGAGCTATTACCAACAGTAGTTCTGTTTCGTAACTTTATAAAGCGTGCAAATTCTTCCTCGGAATCAGTAATATTATACTTTGTCTCAATCTCGCACAAAAAAATGCTGACCAGCCAACGCCACTCCCGCATTTGTAATTGTAACATTTGTAATAGTAAAACAAAAGGTTTGCTTTGGAAGAGATAAGACTTCAAACCCTTCAAACATTAACACCACGTGTCAGCCATGCACGCCATCTCAAAACGTCAACTAAAGGACAACTAATCCCGAGCGGGACCCACTGCTCAACAAAAAGTGAACTCCCAGCGGGTCCCACGTATTCGTTCTTTCTTTCATCCGCTCTGGATTCAGTTCATTTCATTTGATCGTTTTCTTCGGACATGCCCAAATTAGGAATGCCCTACAAATAGTTTTCGTACTTTCCCATACTTGGAAATTTTTGGATCAGTCTCAAAAACTCTACCTAATAACGAGTCAGTTTGTAAATTAGTTATGGCGCATTGAGGGTCACCTGATCGGGGTTCGGTTCGCAACTCCTTCAATCCTCTCATCTATCTTTATTAGTAGAATATATATACTCATAATTTCTTTTGTATGCGTTTAACTGTAAGATTTTTTTTTTCTTTTTTTAGGTTCCGTCACTGTATGTAATAGATAACACCGAATTGGAAAAAAAAAAAAAAAAAAAAAATCTCTACCAACTTCCGTAACTACTTGTTGCTGACAGTAACTTGTGGATGTTACTGTTCACTAATCTGTTACCTTCATTTTATTGGTCCCTCTATACATAGGGCTTATTGTAAATTGTAGAACATTGTGTATTTAATGTAAAAGAACAAAAATTACGAACAAATATAACAAGATGGCTTAGTACATGCATTCGTTAAAAACATGATTTTGAAAACATATTCTGATTTTGTTCGTTAACTAACCCCCGGCTATTTCCGGAAAGCTAAGGGAGAATACATTCCTTATTTCGCTTTAATTTTAAAAGATGATTTTGAAAAAACATATTTTGGAAAAGATATTTTTTAATGTAGAAAGTGTATTAAAAATGCAAAATATGTTTCAAGAATAATAAAATATTACTATAAAATGTAATTTTTTAAAAACATACTTTTGAAAACATGTTAACGATAAGACCCTAGAGTCATAAATAGGTTGTACTTACATGTACGGCTCTTTGTTATTCATGTAACACTCTTCCTCTTTCTAGTGACAATATTTAGATTTCTGGGCATAGATGACATTAGAGAGTATGGAACCAAAACGAGACCAAATCTTATGTTTACTATAATCCTGATGTGATATGTGAGTTTCATTTTCATTGTGAAACAATCTATATAGAAGAAAGACATGAATATAGTAGACATAAAATTTCACGGGAATCAAAACAACAGGGAAATAAAATGTTTCCTTTGAAATATTTGTGAAACAATGTTGTAAATAAGAATGCATTGACAGGCAATCTAAAAGCTGCGCATCGAATAGTGCATTTTGGTTGAAAGTCTTTTTCAAAGACTTTAGTTTAGCCAACTTTGAGTTCGACTATACATTTCGTTAAAATATTGTAGAAAATAAAGTTTGTCAAAAGAAAAAAGTAAGACATTTCAAACTTAAAATACCAGAAAAAAGATTGAAGTATTAGGTTAGATCAGCCAAGTTAGACTATGTAGACACTAGCTCTCACACGCACAAACATATTGTAATGTTCATCATATATGTTCTTCCTTCCCTATTTCTTTTATTTCCTATTTTAATTATAAATAATCAGGTAGAGATTCATGTCACACCATCACAATGTGACTTCACCTAAGAAGAAAAAATTAGACATTTTTTTTTTGGTAAGACTATTAATCTCACTAATACTCAATATTTGGAAAAATTATTGATACTTATGAGATTCGAAAAACGATTGATCCCGTGCTCCAACCGTTGTGATGCATAATGAGTCATTCAGAGGACTCTGTAAGCGGCTCTCCAATTTCTTTATTCCCCTCCCCCCAGTCTTTTTGTCTTTCATGTAATAGATGATAGGACAATAAAATATTATTGAATTAAATTTTTTTTTTTTTTGAGATTCGAAAACTATTATTACCCTTAGTTACTAAACAAATAATAAATTCAAGTGACAAAGATGCGTATGAAATTTCTTTTCAATTGACAGAGACAACAATAATTTGACCAAATCACCAGAGTAAGTGGTAATAACAATTTCTCGAACCTTAGGAGAATGATGGTAGTTTTGTTGAATCCCGAAAAATAAATATAATTTATCATTTTTTTTCCTTATTATTTTACGGTAACCCTTGATATATTTTCGAGAAAACACTTCAGAGCTAAAAGATGGTAGTCCGTATACGATGGTTAGAGACAGCACGCAATCGGAATTTTTGTATTTGTACCGTATATATATACGTGCAGCTGTATTACTGGACGTGATGCAGGGATGATGACCTAGCTACGTACGTCGACATGCATGCATGGTCATCATCTTACGTTTACGTTCTTTAAGTTGTTAAGGAAATGACCTCGCCAGCTACCTTTGACAACCACACCAATTCAATAATAATATTATTTAATACCTCTCTTCCATTCAAAAATTACAAATTCAAGAGAAAAAATAAATTGCATCACATATATTCAATTAATTATATATAATATTATACGGTGAACATTATCGAAACATGACCGATTCAGTGAGTAACACTAGCTAGTAGCTGGTAGTTGAAGAGATGACACAATAAAATGCGTTATTAATGAACTTAGAAAAGAATAAATATATAAATTTAGTCTAACAGTACATTTCCCTTGCCTCCTGTGTACTATCACCTTCCCTGGAAATTGTGCTCACGTTTAACAGAAATAGTTTGATTAAAAATAAATAAATAACTAAAGGGTGGGGAGTAAATTAAGCCGTGGAAAATTAGTAAATCACGAATTAGTTTTTGGAATTGATGTTGCGCTCGGCGGTCTTGGCGGTGTCTTTGACGAATTCTTTGGTTTCGTCCGCCTTGCCCACCACCGTCTCCTTCACCTTCTGGGAGGTGCCCTTGACGGAACCCCACGCATCCTGCGCCGTCTGCTTCGCCTTATCCGCCATGTCCTTGGAGGCGTCCGCCACCTTCCCGGCCACATTCTTCGTTTTTTGAATCACCTTTCAATGTTCATAAAAATTAATTAATAATCAACAAGTAATGGGGCGGACTACATTTTCGTTAAAGGAACCGTTCAGTTATTGGATTCGGCTAATGCAATTGAGTATACAGTTGCATAAATAATTCGTTAAACATCAAACTGTAACATTTTGTAATTAGTTAATGACTCACATCATCTGCTTTGGAAGCGGTCTCGTGTTTAATTTCCTCGCCGGCCTTCTTGGCCGCCTCGGCTCCTGCTTTGCCGCCTTCTCTCGCCGCGTTGGATGCCTGGTTGTAGGCGGCAGTTGTCCCGTTCCGGCAACTTGGCGACTGTTTTATTCATTAATACAATGAATATTTATACATTAATAAAACACGTTGCTAATTACTGTCATCTAAACAACAAATTTATTTGGTTTATAATCAGTTAATTAAGAAAAATGATTGAGAGACCGAAATTGCAGACATAAAGGGCTTTTTCAAAAATACATTTTTTTAAAACAAGGGAACAAATAGATGAGAAAATACCGTTTTCAAAACTATATTTATTAAAAGAATTTTTAGAAACAATTAATCTTTTGATCCAAATTTCAGTTAACAAATAAGTTTTTCCCGCAAGGATTGATTATAGAGAAAAATAATTTTTGGTGATAAAAAAAGAAATTGTTTTTGAAATAAAGTGTTGGAGAACATACTTTCGAACCCGTGTCAAACGAGATTCGAGTTTGAAAACAATTTTTGAAACTCATAATACTACAAAACCTAAACCTAAAGTATAGACTTAAGAACGTGATATGTACGTTTTAACACAAAATTAATCAGCGATGATCCAACAATAATAAATTTAAAAAAACATCATTCACTCTATACTTTCATTCTTTGTATCGTCACTGACCATGAGCTGGAAAGGCCTGCGAGGAGTGGCGCCGAGGAAAGTCCTAGAACTCCAGGGGGTTCGAACGATGATTGCCGCGGAGGTTAAAGCCATGCTTGCCATTTTCAATATAATAAATTTTCTGGGTTTTTTTCCTTTTTTTCTGAATCGAAAGTTTGAGTGATAGTGGCTATTAAGTGGGGGATATAAATAAGTATAAATAGGGAAGAAGAAGGGAATGATGATTATTCATGTGGCATTCCTGTTTGTTTGGTGTGCAAATTTATCTACTCCATTAAAAGCTTGCCAAAATTTTCTCCTTAACATAGTTTTGTGGAGCATATTATTCCCCAGATCCAGCTTTTAAGGTTTTTGAGAGATGTCACATTTTTATTTTTTTTGGACCGCTTTTTAACTTAGTACTCATTTAGCAAGGCCAATGAAAATCACCAAATTCTCTTGGATAATTTCTTTATTTCCTTTTATCATTATATATATATATTTATGTGCAAGGTATACCACTATATGTAATATTATATTAATAAAAAATTATAGTCATGTAACTAATAATCTTTGTTAACTATATGCATGGGTACGTGGGTAGTGCATGTCCTAATTGCCTAATTTGTTGTGTGGTAATGATAGGAACCTTATAATTAAGTTACCTGTAGGATTAGGGTATACAAACCAACTCCTCCTTTGGGTGCTGGCTTCGAGTTAATTGTCTTACAAAATATGTATTGTGCACTCTCTTTACTTGTATGAAATCAACGGGAGTCTCACCTAAATCATTTCTGATTATGTGAGACACAACATGTATGTAATACAAGTAATTGATTAAAAAAACAATTAGGGTTTGCAAAATTCTCTCGTTACCATGCTTAACGTACCCTCCAAAAATTGAGCTACGTACGTCTTCTATCACTAATTACTCCAATTTCATTAAGTTAATGCTAAATTATGGATAGAATTAGATTAGATCCACGATCCAAATTGACCCGATTAAAAAAAAAAAAGAAAAGATTGATTCGAATCCAATTACAGAAATATATTAGACATATATACATCATGAGAGAAATTACGCACCGTAATAAAAATATTTTGCCAAATTAAACCAAAAAGCGTGGTTATTAACTTAAAGTATGATTAATATTGACGTCGATCTTCAAGAGACTTGAAACCCCAGAAGAATACATATATAAATCCCAGAATGGAAGAGATCGACCGACAGAGATATGGTTGGCTAATTGTTAAGACTGCAATAACAGAAAAATTCAGAATCCGGCGGAATTTTGGTGCAGAAACCGCCGGTGAACTTCCTTGTATCGATACAGTGTTGATAACAATCCGGGAACTGAGAGCACGGCCCCTGCTTCACCAACGCAATATCACCGCCTCTAAACGCCTCACCTAGTGCGCAACAAAAATCACCGACCAATCAGTTTTACATCAATAATAAATATTTTCTCGTCTCTCGAAATAGATTCTTTGAATGAGACGAATGAATCGATCGAAAGGATTAATTATAAAAGATAAATTAAAAATTTACCAGTTTTTGAAAGCAGAACGAGGCAAAGCATTAACCCGATGAAAATCCATGCTCCGGCGGTTGCAGGGCTCGTTCGAAATCTAGACGCCATGTTATAATTGCAATTTTTTGATTTATTTTAAAGCTTTGTGAAGTGAAGAGAATGAGTTTTATATTTATAGAGTCACCTTGAGCATATACATATTGAAGAAGAAGATGATTTCCTTAATTTGTATTTTTTATGTCGTAGATTTTTCCCGATTCTGAATGGGTTTGATCATAGGTTCCTTTTCCTTGTGCAATTTGGAATTTACACTTTTTTGTGGTCCATGCGTATCCACTAAATAAGAGGGATCATGATCTTAATTAAACAAAATTATAACTTTTTTAGTTCTTAATTTTTAAATTAGATTCTTGTAAATAAAGATGATAATCAATTACATGACACGAAAATACAACACGTATATATAAACGAATTAGCTATGAAGTTTGACGAGTTTACTAATTATGAGTTTAACAAATTGATTGTTTGTTTGACACGAATATATCTAGGTTGAAACTTGAGATGTACTAGAATCCGTTTAATTACAATTGACATGTTTTATTTTGGCGTACAAAACGAGGTGAGATTCTGATAGAACAACAACTCGGAAGCCACTAGAAAAAAATACTGAGTTGAAAAGGAAGGCGTGATTGCAGCTGCGGCTTGTACTTGCATGCCCAATGCAATATACCACTGGGCCAAGCACCTCGGTACAACTTGATTGCCTACTAGTTTGACATGCTTGTAAATAATTCTAAGCTAATGGCAGTTAATCTAATTATGCCAACAGTTTTTGAAATTGTAATTTTAAAAAATTAGTACGTTTTAAATCTATTGAATAGGAAAAAAATAAGTTTATAATCAGTGAAATAACAGAATCTGCTTCTTTTCAGATGTAGTGAAGTCATTTAGAGCCATGCGTGGTCTACGCCGGGATTAGTTACGTAATCGATACTTGTAGCAAAAGGCAGTACCGTACGTTTGACCAAAGTCAAGTAGCAGAAGATCGTAATGAAACAGATTTCGTGGAAAATTACAAAACTTTCTACGGAAGACTATTAAATTGACACACATTTGTCAGTCAATTAGGCATTTAACGTTCATTGAATTCACACTAGAATTGCTGAAAATTAGGTAAAATATAAAATTCAAATTTTATTCAATATCAAAAGCTATATGTGACACACCCCTTGTATAGAAAAACGCCCAAACTAAAAAATGACAATAAAAATTCAAAAACTCTAAGAGTAATGATAGACATCTCAACTAATTCATCACAACAAGTTTTGAAAAATAGTTTTATAATGTAAAAAGTGTATTGAAAATGTAAAAAGTAGATGCTGAATAGTAAAGAGTTGTATTAGAAATGATGGAATATGATTAAAATATATTAAATTTACTGTTGAAACCAAAACCGTTTTCAAAACGAAATAAAAAGAACAGGCCCGTAAATTGATCACAATTTCCAATTTGATCAATTTAACATCCATCGCCCCAATTACTTTAATTTGGTCAAGTGATTGTTTTTGTCAAATTTGAAGAAGTATTCTCGGATCTTGATTTTGACTTTGCCGTGGACCCCGCATCACAAAGTAATCGAGATCGATTGGACAATATAGCAAGACATTTCAATACACTTCATATTTCATTACTCAGGAAAAACAACGGAGATATTCAGATCAATTAGGGGTGTCAAAAAAATTCAGTAACCCAAAAATCGCCAAAATTCATTGGGTATTAACCAAATAAAATTCATTTAAATTAATAATGGATTAGGTGGGCTTGGACTAAATATATAATGGGCGGGTTTAGGGTAGCCCATTGGGTACACTAAAACTCGCCCATCATGGGTACCAAAAATACCTATCCAAAACTACCCTTAAAAGTATAAACAAAAACCCAACAACTCACTTATTTTAGTGGTCCATTTTTTTTTTCTCCAAACTTATTTTTTTCTTATTTATTTTTCGTGTCCTACAATTACTTTACGTTTTTTTTCTCCTATTTATTCTTTTATAATATTTTTAAATTACCCACTTAAATACTAATTCAAAATTCGTTCGGGCTTAGGCTCGGATTTAGGGCTGAGTTTGGGCTGGGCCGGTTCAGTTCTGGCCCAGTTCTGGACCGATTTCTGGCCGGGCCCAGTTTCAGGCCTTGGGTCCAGTTTCGTCCCGGGCCCATTTTTGGCCCGAGCCCAATTTCGGGCCTCGGATCGGGGCATGCACGGGTTTATATAAATATAAAAAAATTAAAAATTGTGTTTGGAAAAAAAATTTACATATGATTAAATATAAAAGTATACAAAATTTAATATTTCAAATTTTAGAATAGATTCAAAAAATTAAAATTCGTGTTAAAAAAAATTAAAATGAAATTAAAAAATTTTTAAAAAATTTATTAATAAATTATTAAATAAGCCTTACATTTTTGTATAATGGGTATTATGGGTACCCATAACTACCCATTACCCATTTGAGTTAAGACCATTAATTGAATGGGTAATGGGTACCCATTAACTTAACACCCATTTAATACCCGCCCAACCCGCCCGTTTGACACCCCTAAGCTCAATCATTCAATCACGCAATAAACAATTGATTGACACTAATGTTTATATTTTATTACTCAAGTCAGAACAACCGAGATACTCGGGTCAATCAATCGGGCAACAACAAAATAGTATCGGATCATTGGGAGCAATTTTGATACAAGATCCGCGTTTCGAAAATCCCTGATTTTTGCAGGTTTGAAAACAATTAGGGAATTGAGAACAAGGCCCCAAGTTCACTTTGGTCCCATCTCCTCCGTTTTGATCGCCGGCGCCGGCTGCCTCACCTGAAGTAACAACCAAGAATTATCGATCAGATACAAGTCAATAATGTTCATACAACTTTTTGTATTTTTCGCGACAAATAATTAACTAGGTGGCAAGAAACCATTAAGGTGGATTTTGTCGAATAAAAAGTGTCGCCAAAACTATTAGACCTGTTTGTCTAGCACCATTTGTTTCATTAAAAGAAATATTTTTTTAAGAATACGAACAAGACTATTTATATGGGTGAAAAGGGCACCGCTATATGATTATATGGTTAGCACTAAAGGAAAAAAAAGAATGGAAAGGTTTAGTTTTACCTGTATTTGAGAGTAAAGCGAGACACAAAAGCGCCAAGAAAATGAGGAAGAATTTAGAATCCGCCAACGCCATTTGGAATAGTTATATTTTGATCAAACAAATTTAAAGAGAGAAGACTCAATCAAAGCTGTGAGGATTTCTTTGCTTTTTGTTGTGCTAAATGCAAGTGAAGGTAGGTTTTTATAGGGCTATATTTTCAAAGATGATTTAATCATAAATGCAAATATTTATTTTGATCCTTTATTTATTATCTTTAATAAATGAGGTTATTTATTAATTTTATGGATTCTAGATTATTAAATATTCGTAGTTAGAGATGAGCTGGCATGTTTACTTATAGAGAAATTAATTCTCAACAACGAGTAAGGAACAAAATTGTGTTTGTTTATTGTCAAATCGATCTTGAACTTATTCGCGTTCATTCTTCGCCTTATGTGTGAAACTGAACATTAATGTGGTCCTTTATATTAATTATTGTGATCCTTTATTTATTTTTTTTTTCTCTTCTATAATCCGAATCATATCTTTTAATAAATGAGGTTATTTATTTTATGAATTCTAAATTATTAAAAGTTTATAGTTGGAGATGAGCTGGCACGTTTACTTATAGAGAAATCCTCATAAAAACTCATTAAAATTTACAATGTATATGAATAATTAAAGGCTGTTTCGTTTTTAAATTTCAGTAAATGTAGGAGTAGTTAATTGCCTAAACAAAATTTCAATAATTCCTATATTAAAAAAAAAAAAAAGGGGGAATGTGAAAACCTAATTAAATCCATATGGAATATTATAAGGCTGGGCTGCCAACATTTATCTTGATTGGGCCGTGAAAACACAATTTGGGCTGAGCCCACTATGAATGTCAGTCCATGGACGTTTTTATTGACAATGCACGTTTCTGTTAAGTTTCGCGAAATAAACTCGACGTCGACTTGATAATAAATGAATATAAAAGGATTTTATTAATATTACATTACAAACCTAATGAATGCATATATGGATATAAATAGTGTGTTATGAGTACTATTACTCGTTGTTTTATCACTGGATAACTCCTTAATTTTTTTTTAAAAAAAGCCAGATGACTGAAAAAACCTTTTCGATAAAAATAAAATTAGCACGTCCAATAATTCAAAGAAAAGATTATTATAAATAAGTTTGAGCATTTGAAGGTCGACATAAAACAGAAGTAGAATAAAAATAAGAAGCCATGCATGGGTCAATGTCAATCAACCAATCAGCACAAAGTATTCTCATGCAGTTACCGACTTTCCCATATTTCTGGGGCAAACACAAGCCCGATAACAATGCGCAATTTCTGCCTCACCTACCGTATTTTTTGAAATCATCACTATTACATTGAAGGCGGGTCGTGGGCGGGCGAGGGGAAGAAAGAGGTGAGAATTGGCCTGCGAAGTCCTGCCAACTAAATTAATAGAAACTGATAGATGTAAGAAGCAAACTCTTGACGTTTGAGTGGTCCTCTGTGTATATGCATCAAAACCGATGGACACTCACTTGTTCCTCACCTACCTTAATAACAAAGCATCCACACACACTGAAATAATATATTTTCTTGGGATTTTTTTTGGAAGAGAGGGTCTTAAGTTGAAGGATTTTGCTTTGCTTTTCCTGTCTGTTTTACAAGCAAAGCAGAAGTGTGGGGGTTTTGGTTTTATTATAGAGCTTTTCTGAGCACCACATTTCAGTGAAAGATTCATTCATTCATTCATAAATGCAAAATAATCAATCGTACATGCATGGTCCCTTTTTTTTCCTATCTTCAAAGAAGTTATTTTGGTCCATTTCTTCGATCTGGGATGCAACCAGATACATTAATTAATTCATCAAGAATGAAGATCAGATTGCTGTTGGATGTTTCTGAACAACAATGGGACCTTACAACACAAAAACCAACTCAAATGAAATTTTATTTCTGAAAAGAACTACTAAATTAATACAAAGTAGAAAAACAGTAAATGCCTCTTCAAATCGTACAAATGCACTTTCCTTTAGCCTTTTTTAGTCCCCTTATGTGTGCAAGGAGTTCAGGACTAATATGCTTTTGAGATAAGATGAAGATGATCGTTAGAAGTCTGCACTGACTCAAAAAAACTACAGAACAAGTGTGAAAAGTGCAAGAATAACTTATAAGATGGGAATGATTCGTGTGTCTAAACCATCATCCTAAGGATTCTATTTATAGACCTCCAAAGGGTGCTATTCAATAGTCACACCTCTTAGGAAAAGGTAGGAAGAAACGGAACTCAATTCAGATAAGAATTGAATCCAGAATCACACTTTTCGTGAAGAGGTACAACACTTCAAGACAGGAAAACCTCACTGGAACTCGTCCGAGTACACGTCTCAGTCGGACGTGTACTCTATTCCGCATCAGAAGCCTTCTGGAGCTCATTCGACCACACATCTGAATCGGACGTTTACTCGCTCAGCGCTTCTGGAGCTTGTCCGAAAACCTATCCGACTCGGACAGGTGCTCTCACACTTCCAGTAACTTGGTTTAGTTACTAGACATGGTCCGACTTCTTGTGTGATTCGTACGCCTACTCGGACAGCCAAACTTCAGTTTTTTCCTTTCTTCCTTAGCTAATTATTGGAAAATCTCCAACAATCCCCTGCCATTTTCCAATGATTTGAAAAATTGCCTTCCTCTCAAAGTCAAGAACTTTTCTTGATAACTCATGCATCAGCCCTGGTGTCTTTCGATTGAACCAACGCCTTAGTGAAAACACCTTACAAACCTGTCGAACTAATTTGGTAGACAAGCTTTGAACCAACAGTGCATTGACAAGCCTTAATGTAATCACACACAAGTTCGCTTTCCCGCAACATGTTATAAACAACACATAACATCCATGTGCCTCAATCTCTTTCATGAATGTGTCCAAGGTTTCATCAAGAACCTTTAATGAATTTTCATAATGCATACACATAGGCAAGTTTCAAAATACCCCAGCCATATGAGAATTTCCAGCATTATTGCGTTTCTCATATTTGGTATTAACTTGAACTTGTTAAGAACTCAAATGTTCACCCTAAACTCACTGGCGAGTATTAACACTAAACTGTATAGTGTTCCTACCATTGTGCAATGTACTTTTCACTACATTGAATTCATAACTAGTAGTTAAACTAGTAATGAATTGAGGTTTCCATTGCGAATGGTCTAGGACATGTTTCTTGATAGAAGATAATCGTTCCTATCAATCCTTAATACATTCTTTGGTTTGCCTAATTGGCTTAACCAAACTCTTTTATTGAGTGCTCAACATCACTATTCCAATGGTTACTTAATCTCATAGATTAAGATCCTACAATTTAGTGACTTTAATCTGGATTTTTAATCCACTTCTATTGATGTTTTGTACATCAATCAATAGACGATTCCTTACCAAAGGATCATCCCCCTAATGTGATCATACAAACACTCATTAAATCATACCTTTAACGAATATGTCACAAACTTATTGCATATGTAAAAGTTCTACAAAATTTGTACTTTACAAATTCACATGAAACTTTATATCTTACCTTTATGTATTGTGAACTTGATTAATCAAAATAATCATCCATTCATTTGCAACATATAAAACACACATGTTCATGTTACTTCTATAAACATGCTTCGTATAATTTCATACAATCATAATTCATTACATATGAAATCTCACATGAACTAAGAATAATGCAAAACAAAGCACCTAAAAATTTTAGTTCATCAAGGTAAATACTTATGTTAAATATTTTCTCATACATTATTCATGTATCAAAATTACATAACATGCTACTTGATTCATACTTAGCATAATATTTTGTTTAAGTTACTTCTTATTCCAAATTTGCAAAACGGAGCTTTTAAGAACTAACCATAAGAACAATCATAATATTGTGTTTTTTAAGTATGAAACTAACATGCATGAACCAATCCTAATTTCTTAAGGATATCATGCACTTAAGCAATCAATACAAATGATCACATGTTTCCACAAAACATATATTAACATGAGGTATACTTACATAATTTGAGCAAATCATGTAATTATTAATTCACAATATGCATGCCTTTACATTCAAGTTATTGTAAATTTAAAGTTTCAAGTTAAACTTCTCAAATTTATCTATAACTTAATCAAACTTTATGATTCATACAACATTTTTGCTTACATAAAATTCTCCCTTCATATAAAATACACACTTGTCATTTTTCTAAAGACAAGTTTTGATCAAAACTAATGCTTGACATCTTGGCCACAAGTGCTTCCACATGAAAGTCTTTAGAGGATTTTTCCTCTTTCTTTTGCTTCTTTAGCAACTGACACTCATAATTGTAGTGTCCGACTTCATTGCAATGAAAGCATTTGCCTTTCCTCTTTTTGCTTTTGCCAAAATCTTCAGTATCTTTGATCCTTTTTCTGGACTTGTTCTTTTGTCCTTCAATGACATTGACTCCTGATTCCCTGCCTTTGTCATTGACATGCACTTTCTCATTTCTTTGAGAACTTTCCTGCATTCCTAACTCTTCTTCAACGCAAAGAGAATTAGCAAGACTTTCGAAAGTAGTCTCATTTTTTCCACTTTTGAGATCTCTTTTGAAGTCATTCCAAGATGGGAGTAATCTATCAATCAAAGCATTCACAACAATTGATTCTTTAATAATCATGTCATGTTGTGCAAACTGATTAATCATTTTTTTGATTTCGGCACACTATTGCATTTTAAGCATATTATCTAACATTTTCAGTTTAGAGAATGTAGATAACAAGAATTTCTTAGTGTTAAAATTCTCTTGCACCTTGCTTTCAGATTGTTCCACAATTCCTTAGCCGTAGGAATTGAATAGCAGAAATCATACAACTTGTCACCAACTGCATTTATGATGTGTCCTCTGCAGATTGCATCATCTATCTCCCACTTTCTTCTTTTGCGACAGTGGTCCAGCGATTTTTCATCTTCATTATGTGGCTTCGGTGTCTTCAACACATATGCAAGGTTCAAGGAGCTAAGATGAAGACACTTCTTTTTCTTCCACCTTAAAAAGTTTCCTCTATTGAACCGATCCAACTTCACAATGGATGATGTCAAGTCCTTCACGTTGGTAGCCATTTGTATGTAATAAAGCCTAAAGATTGTTGGATATTTCTGAACAACAATGGGACCTTACAACACAAAAACCAACTAAAATGGAACTTTATTTCTGAAAAGAACTACTAAATTAATACAAAGTAGAAAAACAGTAAATGCCTCTTCAAATCGTGCAAACGCACTTTCCTTTAGCCTTTATTAGTCCCCTTATGTGTGCAAGGAGTTTAGGACTAATATCCTTTTGAGATAAGATGAAGATGATCGTTAGAAGTCTGCACTGACTCAAACGAACTACAGAACAAGTGTGAAAAGTGCAAGAATAACTTGTAAGATGAGAATGATTCATGTGTCTAAACCATCATCCTAAGGACTCTATTTATAGACCTACAAAGGGTGTTATTCAATAGTCACACCTCTTAGGAAAAGGTAGGAAGAAACGGAACTCAATTCAGATAAGAATTGAATCCAGAATCACACTTTTGGTGAAGAGGTACAATACTTCAGGACAGGAAAACCTCACTGGAGCTCGTCCGAGTACACGTCTGAGTCGGACGTGTACTATATTCCGCATCAGAAGCCTTCTGGAGCTCATCCGACCACACGTCTGAGTCGGATGTTTACTCGCTCAGCGCTTCTGGAGCTTGTCAGAAAACCTGTCCGACTCGGACAGGTGCTCTCACACTTCCAGTAACTTGGTTTAGTTACTGGACACACTACTACAAAACGGAGCTTTAATGGCGGTTATAAAGGGCTTTTAACGGCGGTGTTTAGCATTTTTGAACCGCCATCTATCTGGCAGCCGTTGTAAGTTAGCGGACTTTCTACTGCGGGTTTGACCCGCCGTGGAAAGTGTGAGGTTTCCACGGCGGTTCAAGGTTGCACCGCCGTGGAAAGTGTAAGGTTTCCACGGCGGTTCAAGGTTGAACCGCCGTGGAAAGGGTAAGGTTTCCACGGCGGTTCAAGTTTGAACCGCCGTGGAAAGGAAAGTGTAAGGTTTCCACGGCGGTTCAAGTTTGAACCGCCGTGGAAAGTGTAAGTTTCCACGGCGGTTCAAGTTTAAACCGCCGTGGAAAGTGTAAGGTTTCCACGGCGGTTCAAGTTGAGCCGCCGTGGAAAGTGGCTACTTTTTATTACAAATATCACGAATATACAATATACAAATATCACCAATATACAAATTTATTACAAATATCACCAATATACAAATTGAATTCTCTTTTATAACACAGCATATCCAAAAAATATTTGTACAACTCTAATATGAACAAGTTTAATTAGTATCCTTCTACTACTACGGATGCTCCAAAATATATCTAGCGCATATTTTTCGCACTGCATCTATCCACATTGCTTAATGGAGTGCGGTCGATCTTGAAGTGCTGCAACAGAGTTTTTTGAAATTAAAAACTACCCGAGTAAGCAAAATGAAATACAGTCAATTAAGTAAGTAATGAGAATATATATATTTACCTTTTCAAGTGCAAATGTGGATGATTTCATTGCTATTTGGTACATGTAGTGCATTACATAGTACCCACACTCCCAATTATCCGTTTGCTTTTTATGCTAATGAATTAATATATACGAGTTAGAAGATCATACAATAAATTGTATATATACAAACACAACTGTGAGTAAAAAATTTCTACGAATATTCATAACTAAACTCGTATTAATCTAATTAATTAAATAACTAGGACTCACTAATTTCAACTGATCGAAAAGGCAATTTGCATGCTTATATTAACTAACCTACAGTACTGGACTCACAGATTATTGCATGCATAATTAATCAAATATAATACCTCAATAAATAACTTGACTAACTAATAAATTAATTGACTATCACTATACTAACTTAATTAGGCTACTAGACTCACGGATTTAATTGAAACAACTAACACTACTAATTGCTTAGGCTACTAGAGCCACGGATGTAATTAAATAAATTATAAGAACCAATTTCATTTACCTTAACTACTATCCACGAAGGTGGCATATGCACATTTTTGGGCAATCCCAAGAAAGCTTGATAGTTAAACATCACCCTATAAAAATGAAATTGGCACGAAAATAATTAGCAATATATGGATATATATGCATTCTAACAGTTGTTAATATAGATAACTCACTCGTCCATAAGCTCCATCGCCTCATCCTTCTGTGGATTTTGTAAAGAATCAAACCAGTATACAACCTTATCTACTGGTCTAATGGCCATTAGCATCCAATGTTCACTGCCAACAAAAAATTTAATGGCGTACGTCAGATCTTTATAGCAGTGTTTCTTAAATATTAGATAACCGCTTACAGCTGTGTCACTTACCCCTGAAGATAAGGCACCATATACATTTCTTTATTCCTATCCTTCAAGATTCGCGCAATGTAGTTCACCCTATCTTCAAGCGTATTTTGTCTGGGTGTGACATGATCAGCCGAAAGGAAACCTATCCCCTTTCTCCCATTCCTTTCAGCTAACTCATGTAAAGCTCTAAAGAATTTACAAGAAGGGCTTCATTGGTTAGCCTATGCATATAGAATGCATAATATATAACATAAATAATCAGAAATAGGTTATTTAAGTAAGTGGAAACTCACTGGGTGAACAACTGCATCAAACTGTTTGAGACCTGGCTTTCTCTGATCAATAACTCTTTGACATCCCCTCGATCCATGAAATTAGGCTGCTCCAAACCTATGACTTCTTTTGTCATTTGAAAGTAGAAGCCATCGAAGCCCGACTCATTATCCCATCGGAGCTGTAACTCTTGCAATGGATCAGATGTCGATGAGGTTGACTCCTCAGTCGGAACCGTCGCCGAAGGAGATGTCTTGTCATCCATAGCACTCATCCGGCCTTTTTTCTTTTGGGCACTTTTATCAACCTAACATCATTTGAAATAACATTAAATATACAAAACGGTATTAAGTAATACACAAATTAAAAATGAAAGAATATACCTTTGTTACCGGAGTCGGCTGAATAATTCAATCAACTCTTTAGGCCATTCCACGAAAAAGGACTTGGCCATTCCCACTGTCGCAGCCTCTTCCTCAGGAAATGGTAGCGGGGCACAGTCATCATAGGAAATTTTAATTGTGACCCTCGCGCAACCTTTCCTAACGGCGCGCCCGTGGTGCTTGCTTTGCTTATAAATATTGCCCTTTGCCACAAGCTTACGCCGCGTTTGCGAATCCTCAAGGATGAAAAGATGGCATTCACACCCGTCCTAAGATAATAGGCAAGCGAATGAACATTAGTCAACTAGTAAGTCTAACTTAACAAAGCACTGTAATAATGAAAAAAAAAAATTTGAAGTATTAAAAGAAGCCGTCTAATTTTATTTACCTTGTATTCGCCTAAAGCACTGCCGTCAGAGGCTGTGATCGGGTCCACAGGTGCAACATTTATCATCTCCAAATCGGGCAACCTTGTAGGTACCAGAGGAGAAACAGGGCTCACAGGGGATACAGGGACCGCTCCGGAGGTCCCTGGGTGCAAGCTCTCATCCGGGGCATTATTGAGGACGGTGGCTTTTACTGTATCATAATCGGTTCCCATCTTACCACATAAAAAACCCATCATCATCTTCAAATGTGTCTGACATTCATCTAGTTGGGCAGTGGTTTTCTGAAGCTGTCGCTTAGTTAAATCAAGTTCCTCTTTCAGCGACGGCTTTGTTTTCTGTGGGAAAACCTCTGTGATACGTGCCCGCGTAGAATGGCCGCGATAACGACCGGGGTGATCGCGCTTGCCCGTTGCAATGACAAGAATGTCATTCCTACCCTCTGCAACGGTCTCCCCTTGGGACTCGCGGGAACATAGATTTTCCTACACAGTTTGCCAAATATAGTAAATGTAAATAGATCAATTAAATATAAATAAATACACATATACAGAGATTATTCATTTATGTATATAAATATTAAATATAAAATTGATAACCATAATTATAAATATAAATACATGCACATATATACAAATTAGTCATTTATCTACTTTACAGTGACAACTAGATAATAATAATTTCATATAAACATTTAATGACAACCAAATTATTAATTAGCATTTCATCATAGATATCTAGTAATAAATAATCAGTTATAATAAAAATTCTATACACATAGACTTTAAATATTAAAATAATTGAAACATAAGAAAATGTATGGTGCAAAACTTACAATTTCCTTCGCTACACGCTCAGCCTCTGGCGTGAAGTATTCCCCTTTTTTGTTCGTATGGGCATGTATCCAAAGGTCATGACGGCCTGGCCCTGAATAAGAATCCTCGCCTTCTTCTTCAGACTGACCCTCCTCTGAAGGCTTCTTTCCAGATGCACTGACCTCCTCGTCATGCAACTGCTGCTTCAGCAGTCGGTAGCCACCGCGAGATAAGTTATGGTAGAAAGCATTTAAATTGGCATTCTTTTGCGCTTTTCCTCGAATGGCCTAGACAGAAATATAATGAAAAATTATTATCCCTAAACTGAGCAATTCAAATATCCAAAAAGAAGAAGGAAATCAATTTTAAAAAATATACCTGCCATTCTTCTGTCTCGCGGCTAGCCTTGAACTTAATCCATGTCTCCCTAGGGATAAATTTATATTCCAAACATGGGTCCCTACCCTTCATGGGACCATGTACATATTTCCCTAGATAGGATTTGAAATCTTTCCACCGTTTACCGGCATAACTAATCCACTTATCTTCGAGTTCTTCGGTGGACTCGAAAACAAATAATGCCTACAGTGAAAATTAGGAGTAAAATTTAGTGAGGAATTTGAGTAAAATTGTATGGAAGAATTAAGAATCAAATAGTGCATTATAATTAAAGAAAATACCCGTATTTCCATCCAAACTCTCTTCTTGAGCTCCGCGGGAACTTTCGGCCATGATTCATATTCCACTAAGTCCACTTTGCTCCGGGCCGTATATGACACAAAGGTAATCCACTGTACATGATATACTCTAGGCTCGAGCCCGGAATCGAAAGAAATGTCCAGAGTTTCCCCATTCTTTCGCATTTCCAATAGGTCATTGCAATTTGTGGGCCCTCTAACTCTACTAGATTTAGAAGAAGAACCATCTCCATGCTCCGTATTGCTTTTTCTTTTTCGGGCCATTGAAAGTACCTTAAACTTCATTTACATAGAAAGAGAATTCAATATAACATATATGCAATGACAACAAATTAAAAGCTTTAATGTCAAATACAAGAATGCTTGTAATGTTGAAAAAAAAGTGGTACATTCGCAAAATTCGCTCCTAGAAATACACAATTACCATTAACCAAATTAAACCAATTGAGGGCCAAAAAAAAGTCCGTTTATAAAGGGGACCATTGATAAAGTAATTCACATTTCACAACCAACAACTAATGTGGAAAAAAGGCAATATACATTCGCAAAATTCACTCCTAAAATCCACAATTACCATTATCCAAATTAAACCAAATGAGGGCCAAAAAAAAGTGGACTTCTCAAGGGTACCATTGATAAAGTACTTCACATTCACAACCAACAACTAATGAGAACATTCATTCATTTCTACTAAAGGCATAACATTTCACAAAGTGGAATCAACAACAAGCATTTTCCTCATTATCACTAAAGGAGGAACACTAAATCGAATAAAAACCGAAATCAAACACCAATGTTCTAAAATTAAGCAAGCAAAACCGAAATAATCATTTGAGTTTCTCATTTTCAAAAAAAAAACCCGAATTTCAAAGGGTACCTAATGGAACATTGATCAAACCCTAGGTTCTCAACTTATGTAGGACAAAACACTCCATTCAACAACCAAACCAAATGCTACAAACAATCAATAAATCCAAAAACTTTCCAAGCTTTCATCACAAGAGCTAAAACCGAAATCTACCATAAATATCAACCAACAAAATCCTAGTGCAATGGTAAGCATTTGCAAAATGTAAAGTTAAATAGACAAAAGTTTAAAATGAAAGCATAGAAGGTGGAACCTTTTGGATGAACTAAAAAAAAATCCAAGCTTTAAGTTTATATGGGAGGGTGGAAATGGAGAGCCGACCGAAGGTGAAAACTTGGGAAGCCGAACAATCGGTGATTGATTGGGCAACGGACGGAGGATCGGAAGGTGGAGGAGGTCGCCGGCGATGGGAGAAGCGGCGAAGAAGACGAACGGCCGCGGGAAGAAGATTCGGGAAACAGGGGAAGTGAAGGGGAAAATAAGGAAGAAGAAAGGAAGAGAATGAGGGAGGAAATGAAAAAGGTGAAAATTTGAATTATAATTAATAACCGGGCTCGGTTCAACGGCGGTTCAACCGCGAACCGCAGTTGAAAGTACACTTTCAACTGCGGTTCAACCTCGAACCGCCGTTGAAAGTATACTTTCAACTGCGGTTCGAGGTTGAACCGCCGTTGAAAGTGTACTTTCAACGGCGGTTCGAGGTTGAACCGCAGTTGAAAGTACATTTTCAACTGCGGTTGAACCATGAACCGCGAACCGCAGTTGAAGGTACACTTTCAACGGCGGTTCACATTGAACCGCAGTTGAAAGTGTACCTTCAACTGCGGTTCGAGATTGAACCGCGGTTGAAAGTCCGCACTTTTCCTCGGTTTAAGTAGAAAAAATTGGAGCCAATTCCCGCGCGGTCATATTTTATATTAAATTTTTTTATTTTCCATTTTCAAAAAACTATTCCCACAATTTGGTAAATATAATAATACATACCCATATATTGTATATTTATTAATTATGTACACAATCTCGACTTTTATTAACCATTTCATAATTAAAGTAATAAGATTTATTATGTTCCCTAAAATTCCTACTTTTTCGACTTGGCGAACAGGATAAAAAAATCAAATCCAGAAATGCATTAGGTACGTATAGTAATATAAAAATTAATTAATAAAATTTAAGTGGCCGAAAATTTTTTTTTGCTGATGTCATTAGGACTTTATGAGCATTATTTGAAATTAGCTAGAAGTTTGACTTTTAGACTTTTAAATACTTAGAAGATGAAAATTGGTCAAATAAAATTAGAATGATATTTTAAATATACTAAGACCAATTTTGAAGTTAAAATACTCAAGAAAAGATGAGTTAGGCAAAATAGAGAAAAATTGAGAAAAATTTGAAATTTGCATTTGATTGATGAGTCTTTGAGTGATATAATCCTAGAATGCCATGTTTTAGAGTTAAAATGATGCATTAGGATCTATGTCATGTTTGGTATCTTGAAATTCTTGCATATGTTAAAACGGTTGAAAATTTTCATTTCAAGATAGCAAGAATTAAGCATGTTTGCATTACATAAAAATGGTTGACCAAGTGGTTGACTTTTTAAATATACATGCTTTAGCTTATTTGAGAGTTTAAGAATTAACTTATTGATAATTTGAAGTTGCTCACATGAGAAAATTAAGGATATATGCTTCAAAATGGCAAGCTTCAATTGAAAAAACTTGACCAAGTAGTTGACTTTGAAAATATGAATGCTTTGGATTGTTTGAATCTTTATGCATAACTAATTGAGCCTTTGAAGGTGCTTGGATGATATATAAAATGCTTAATAGAAACTTGAATTTAGCAACTTTCAAAATTCAAAACTTAATATAATTAAGCTTGAAAAACGTTGACCTATAGGTTGACTTTGCACATATGCATGATTTGAAATGTTTCATTCCTTTGAATGTCAAAGCGAAAATCCAGGAAAAGGGTGGCGCTTCACTATATATCTATTTCCATCTTAAGAGTCACCGCGGGTAATTTATGAAAATCGGGAAAAAAAACTTAATAGATAGTAGGGTTTAGGGGTTAGGGTTTAGGGTTTAGGGTTTAGGGTTTAGAAAATGATATGAAAATAAACAATTCATGAATAGCGCGGGAATTGGCTCCAAAAACTAAGTTTCTACGGCGGTTCAACCGAGAACCCGCCGTAGAAAGTATTTTCTACGGCGGTTCATGTTTGAACCGCCGTAGAAAGTTTGATTTCTACGGCGGTTCACAGTTGAACCGCCGTAGAAAAGCATTTTTTGGAGCCAATTCCCGCGCTACGTACGTACGCATGGATTTTCTAATTTTTTGTACCAAATTCAAAATTATATATATATATATATATAAGAATTAATTATAAAAGTTGTCTTAAAGTATTCAATTATTCAGATGAAAATATTTTATTTATGTAGTGGAAATTTACAAGATATCGAGAGCATATAGGATCAGAGAGTTGGATATATATGATTGCATCAAGAGGGGAAAGGAGAAAAGCGAAAGATGTATATATATATATATATATAATATATATAGTATATATGTTTGTAAATTTGTGAGATTAGTTATTATTATACTTACAAATTTGTGAGATTAGTTATTTGAAAAATGGAAAAAACAAATTAATATTGGAAAAAGAATCCACCGCGGTTCAAGACTGAACCGCCGTTGAAGTACCACTTTCAACGGCGGTTCAACTTTGAACCGCCGTTGAAGTACCACTTTCAACGGCGGGTCAACGTTGAACCGCGGTTGAAGTACAACTTTCACACGGCGGTTGAACGTTGAACCGCCGTTGAATAGATGACCCGGTTAATTAAAGTTCGAAATTTTTGAACTTTCTTTTCCTCACTCATTCTCTTCCTCACTCATTCTCTTCTCTTCCTCCCTCATTCTCTTCCTCTCCAATCCCATTTTTTCCCCTGCATTTCCCCTGTTTCACTAACCAGCTAACAAGTAATTTATAAAGATTTAAATATAAAATACAAACAAAATGAACTGCGTATAGATTTCCCTGGAAATTTTACCAAAGTACTACTCATTGGAAGAAATAATAATAATAATACAAGAAACATTTATTCATAAATGAAAAACAAGGAAATCTATTTCCGGAAAATTTGACAAAGTCTCCCCTATAAATGTAACGTACTCCCTGTAAATTCGATGCACATATACTTCAATACTTCACTAAAATTCCAACTATTTCGAATAATACGGAATTCAGTTTCAAATCACTTCAGACAGAATCTCCTCTGCTTGTTTTTTACCAAAACACAAGTGCAATTTAAGATCAGCACATAAGTTTCACACAATTTCAAAAAATAACATATTCATTTCCAAACAGTTCCACATATGAAGCCCCTGGAAATTTTGTCCCTTGATTGCGCGGTTTTATCCGAGGTGTGACCTGTTTCAATCCCACAGTACGAAGGATAAAAATAAATGTTGTTAAAAATTATTGAATCCTCTCTTCATTAAAATCAAAGAAACATATACAAATACAAAAACACCATACACACCCACGAGAATTGAAGTTTAATAAAAACAAACAATATACCTGAAAATGATTCTTAACTTATTCTCTTTCTCTTAAGGGACACTTGATCCTCGAACCATAATCCTTCGCTGTGGTCATCACGAAGTATGTATTTATCAAGTTCCCTATCTTCCTCATCTGCTCTCGGTTCAGGTAACCCACTAGAGAAAGGGCCAGCCTCATGAAGCCCTTCTTCTGTATCTATCCCTTCCACACCGTGATGTTGTTTACCATGAAGAACAACAGACCAATGTTCGTCGCAAGGTCGCGCGGATTATAAAAAACTTGTTTCGCCTGCGATGCAGTATAAATGGTTCCCCCTTGAAACCCCCCTCCCGATTTAGTTGACCAAGGTAAAACCCAATGGATCATCAGTTCGACCCCACTATTGTTATCAACCCATTTGCAGCGAAATACAACTACTTTGAAAACAAACATAGTCAATCTCCCAAATATCTTCGATCACCCCGTAATAAGCCATGCTTGCATACAATGGATTTTTATCCTTCCTGCTAGAAACATGTAAAGCCTCTGAGATTAATGTAACACCACTGTTTTGTGCCGTACTCTTCTCATCTTGTCTCTTAGTAGCAAATGAATATCCATTTATGTCATAGCATGAAAATGCTCGTACCGCAGGGCTGGGCCTAAATGCCAACCATTTCAATGTCTCCGAAACGTCTTTGCCCAGGACAGCATTACCAAACCAATAGACAAATGTCCGAATATGTTCATTGAGCACACGTTGATCCGTCCAAGCAGGATAAGATGTTCTTATTGACTGTATGTGGTCTGTCACATAGGGCGCAACTTCTTCAGAATTGCGCAGAATGTAGAGATGCGCCTTCATTAATTCAACATTAGACGGCAAAAAAATTTCCTCCCCTTCTGCCATACCTGTAATCCTCCCATCGTGCCGATTCTTAGATATTCCAATGGATGCGGTCCCGGCCAAGTACTCAGTGCAAAACTCAATTACCTCCTCAGCTATGTAACCTTCAACAATACGAGCATCAGGACGACAACGATTCTTCACATACCCCTTATATACTTTCATATATCGCTCGAATGGGTACATCCATCGCAAATGAACAGGCCCGCAGATTTTTATCTCTCTGACCAAATGAATCACCAAATGCACCATAATATCAAAGAAGGCGGGTGGAAAATACATTTCTAATTGACAGAGGACAACAATTATTTCATCTTGTAGCTGATCAAGTCTTTCACGCGCGATAACCTTGCTACATATAGCATTGAAGAAGAAACAAAGTCTTGTTATACTGGACTTAACATGCTTGGGCAATATCGAGCGAATAGCTACAGGCAACAATTGCTGCATTAAGGCATGGCAATCATGAGACTTCAAACCAACCAGTTTTAAATCTTTCAAGGAAACAAGTCTGCTTACATTTGAAGAATATCCAGATGGAACTTTGATGCTACGCAAACTTGAACACAGTTGTTTTTTCTCCTTTCTGGACAAAGTGTGACAGGCAGGGGGTAGATATGTGCGTTGTCCTCGAGCTACCGGTGCTAAATTTGCTCTTATGTTCATATCAACCATATCAAGTCTCGCGTATAACCATCCTTAGTTTTACCAGGGATGTTCAAGAGCGTACCTAAGAGGCTTTCGCAAATATTTTTCTCAATATGCATAACATCGAGACAATGTCTGACATCCAAGTTCTCCCAGTATGGAAGTTCAAAAAATATGGATTTTTTCTTCCAACAACCTGTATCATTGTTGCTGGACTCCGAAGTTTTACCAAACTCAACATTAATGTCCGTCACACGAGCTTTCACCTCTGGCCCGCTCAAGGGTTCTGGAGCTTTTCTGAACTCTTGGAATCTATTGAATGCTCTTTTCATACGGCGATACGGATGAGTCTCGGGAAGAAATCTGCGATGCCCAAGGTATACTGTCTTTCTCCCATGTGCAAGCTGACAAAAATCTGTACTCTCCACATATTGGACATGCTTTATGCCCTTTAACAGAGTACCCAGACAAGTTTCCATAAGCAGGAAAATCATTAATGGTACAGAACAACATGGCACGTAATGTGAACATTTCTTCACGGTAGGCATCAAACACAGGTGCGCCTTCATCCCATAACTTTTTCAAGTCTTCAATAAGAGGAGCAAGATACACATCGATGTCATTTCCTGGTTGCCGTGGGCCTGAAATCATTAGAGACATAAGTATGTACTTGCGCTTCATACACAAGTAAGGAGGCAAATTGTAAATAACCAACATCACCGGCCATGAGCTATGTGTGCTACTCAGACTGCCAAACGGGTTCATTCCATCAGTACACAGACCAAGCCTCAAATTTCTTGCTTCTCCCCCGAAAGAAGGATACATTGAATCAATCTTTTTCCACTGATCTGAGTCTGATGTATGCATTATCACCTTGTCATCATCACTGGGAATACACCGATCTGAATGCCATGTCAATAGTTGTGCATCTTTTTCATTAGCGAAAACCGTTTAAATCTCGGTATTATAGGAAGATACCACAGAACCTTAGCCGGCGACCCCTTCTTTTGCGCATCAGAACTGTCTTCAACAGCATCACACAGCTGCTTGTTTTTGTATCGGGGAGTGTTACACTTAGGACACTGCAATAAATCCTTATACTCATTCCTGTAGAGGACGCAATCATTTGGGCAAGCGTGGATCTTCTTATACTCCATACCCATTGGACACAACATTTTTTTCGCCTCGTAAATTCGATCTGGAAGTTCATTATCTTCTGGGAGCATATCTTTCAATACCCTCAATAAGGCTATAAAACTAGTATCTGACCACCCATTTGCCGCTTTCAAACTAAACAACTTCAAAACACTAGACAATCGTGTATATTTACTGCAACCCTTGTATAGAGGCTTCTCATTGTCACCCAAAATCGAAGCAAGAACTTCCGGTTTATCAGCAAAATCCTTGGCGACATCCTCAATCATGGCATCTAATCGATCTCTAGTAATCGCATCATCTCCTTTTGCATGAGATTTTCTTTGCTCAGGTAAACCATCAATACTTTCACCATGCCAAATCCACAGTTTATAAGAAGGATCAAACCCGTGCCGATATAAATGGAATCTTATTGTATCTGAGTTATCAAACCGCGCCCCATTTTTACAAGATTTGCACGGACAATGAACGTACTTTGTATTCTTATAAGCGAATTGAATGAAATTCTCAACTTCTCTCGCATAAGAATCGGAGGTCCGATCACCACAGAACAAGATATTTCGATCCATGTGTAACTAAGACCTTGAAATAATTAAAAATACCAAATAATAATTCAACAAACAATGTACAAAGTATCAAGTTGCATGCTTGTCTTAGCACATGTCATAATACTTATGTTAGTCATATATGTGCAAAACTACTATAATACCTCAATGAAAAAAATAATGCAATGACAACACATGCGCAATAGACATAATCGAATGAAGAAGAAACTCTAAGTTTTTCATTCATGCATTTCGTCAAACACATAAAATGCATAAAAAAATAATACACACTCTAAGTAGTGCTAATTATATGAACATCATCCATTAAAAATCAAACACTATAAATCAAATTACATCACCGAAAACTACATAGTATAACTAAATAGGGTTCCACACACTACTAAGGTTCGCCACATACATGGAATATATGCAACTTTAATTTTCAGCCATGCAGCTACCATAAATAAAAATAAATGCTATAGGATGACATATCTAAAGTACAAGCATAAGCAATTACTGGAAAATTTTACAAGTTCCTAACCTTTAGGTGGTAAATTTTAGCTCCAAATGACGATTCCTTAGGTTCAAAGTGCAAAACCGTAGTAGAAATTTGGAGACAGACACTCTCGGGCGCGATATGGGAATACACGGTGTTATTTAGGTTTTAATATATATATATACGGTAATACTACGGCGGTTTAAAAATTAACCGCCGTGGAAAGGGAACTTTCCACGGCGGTTGGAGGGAAACCGCCGTGGAAAATGGACTTTCCAAAAGTCCATACTTTCCACGGCGGTTAACTTACAACCGCCGTGGGAAGTCATTTTCCACGGCGGTTTCCCTCCAACCGCCGTGGAAAGTTCCCTTTCCACGGCGGTTTGTCCAAACCGCCGTAGAAAGTCCGTTTCTACGGCGGTTCAACCTTGAACCGCCGTAGAAAGTCCGGTTCTACGGCGGTTCATTTTTAGACCGCCGTAGAAAGTCCGCATTCCTTTTATTACTGCGGTTTTCTATTTTCCGCCGTTAATTCGCAGCCGTTAAAGCTCCGTTTTGTAGTAGTGACATGGTCCGACTTGTTGTGTGATTCGTACGCCTACTCGGACTGCCAAACTTCAATTTTTTCCTTTCTTCCTTAGCTAATTATTGGAAAATCTCCAACAATTGCGTGAGTTTTTTATTACTCGGTCCCACTCAAAAATTCAACTTTTCATAATACAAATAGAGTTTACTTAAGCCTAGAAGAAATGATTGTTTTATGAGTATGTTTTTACAGTGACTTGTCCAAGGTAGAATTTTGTGCCGGCTAGGCAGTTGTTTACGCTGTAGTTAGGCTGGAAAAACTAGCATGTTAAAATGTCCTGTCAACTCACTTACACTTGAAAATTTCACCCTTCAGCCCTCGTAACTAACTTTTGATAATTTCATATACGACATGTTAACACTGACTCGTTACTTGTATATGAACCGAATTGCCATCTCCTAACCTGGATGATCTATCTGAACCAATATGATTGCATTTTCATTGGTAACAAGGGCAAGATTTTTCCTTCTGATTTGCCTTTGGAAAAGATTCAAATATTCATGAAATTTCAAAAAGTGTATGTGTATAGGGTTCCATTTTCCATGGATTGGAGGGAAATTGAATTTACTCAACAAACAACCTGACACTACATTTACTTTCCCCAACCCTTTCAACCACAAAAGTGTATACTGTTTGTAGACCAGACAGTGAAACTTCAATAAGAAAGATCCATTTCAATGGCTGTGATCAACACAACACACAGTAATCGGCCCTGCTGCCTCTCTGCCCACTGCACTGCACCCCATCTGAACAAAAATAAAACCAATGGGATCCAACATTTCTTCATTTCACAGCTCATAAAACGCGTTACTAGTTGCTTTGGTAGTTCTATATTCAACCGAAAGAGTATTAGAAGCGTGATTTTGTATAGTGGTAATCTGGATGAGATTATAAAGTCGAGAATTTTATGTAAAAATCATAGTTTTCATTCTCCCTGAAATATAGTGGCAACGACAGCCATGCATGGCATAGTACTGTACGACATAGCATTGCATGTGATGTGTATGCACAGTACTTATGTTGTTGGAACTAGTTACTACTCAACTGTGTTCATTGTAAATATGGACAATAAATGACCTCATCAACTCATCCTACAAAGGTTTTTTTTTTTTTTTTCTTTTTTCTTTTTTCCCAACGATAAAGATAAGCATACAAATGCAATTACACAAGTACACATTGTACCTCCTAAACGTAACAAATTAGAACACATACCGGATATAAGAAATTACACTACAAGTACCATCAAAAGACTGAAATCTTTAGGGCTTGGACTTCAAATGTTTCTCTCTTTATACTTTTTCAGTTCTAATGGATGAGTCCAATTTCTAAACAAAATTATCCCCGTAAAAAAGTCTTATTTTATTTTGTAATTATCATACCCTTGCTAATATATAGTACATTTCTGAAATCACACGTACATATTTGTTGGGAGGAAGGGAGGAGTATATGATTCTGCTGCTGTACCAACTGGCAACGACCACCAATAGAGTCCCCATGTGGAACTTCGTAGTCCGTAGGTTTCATCAGTCTTAAATTCACCATTTAATTCCCTCTAACCCTAGTAGCTTTTCCACCAATCTTAAAAACCTTTTTCGTGCCTTTAAATAGAGGAACAAACCCTCATACATCCTCATCCAAAATTCAAGGAAACTAGAGAGAGGCAAAGAATAGAGAAAAAAAAAAATGGCGAGGAAGTTGATGACGATGGTCTTTGTTATTGCACTCGTTGCTGTCCATGCTACGGCGGCCAGAGATGTCCCCAAGAAGCCTAATGATGAGAACAAGGGTCTCGGCGACGAGAAGAACTTCGTGAGCTATGGCGGCGTCGGTGGGTTAAGCGGCATTGGTGCAAATGGGCTGCCTTATGGAGGATTCGGAGGTGCAGGGGGCGCGGGCGGAAACTTTGGTGCACCGGGAGGTGGTCTCGGCGGCTTTGTTGGTACTGGCTTGCCTGGACTCGGAGGAGCTGGCGGCGGAGTTGGACCTGTGGGTGGTGGCATCGGTGGCGGTTTTCCTGGTGGCGCCGTCCCTGCTGGCGGTGACGGCAGCCTACCGTTGCCTTGAAGTTTGTCAAGGGTTCTGTAGTTATGAGTTTGGAGTGTTTAAGGTTAACTGCTTAATTAGCGTTATGCATGCGTGAGTGAGGATTAATTAAGGTAGTTACTAAGTACTATGATTATGTACGTAGTTGTTAGTTTGTTTTAAGGTTTTCTGGTCGATGATGTTGGGGTTTCAATCTTTCACCTTGTTTGACAAGAATAATTAATCTCTAGTGTGTTGTCTTAATTTACAGTCTATCAATCGATCCTCTTATTATGTTTTGTGTTAGAGAAAATAATATTTACTTTGGTTTTCCAAGTTTACTAGTTTATAGTAATATAAGTATGCTAAGGGTTTGTTCGTTAGAACAACGGTTTAAGAGAGGTTTTGAAAAACGGATTTTCGAAAACAAGTAGAAAAAACCATTTTTTAAAAATTATGCTGCTTAGTCAACGTGTTTTGAGAAATATTTTTTTGTAATATAGTATGTAGCAAACAAGATTTTTCTTCAACAACTGATTTTAGAGAAAGTAATTTTTCGTGTCGGAACAAAGATATATATATATATATATATATTTTTAAAATAAGGTTTTGGAAAATAACCTTTTGAACTTTACCAAACGAAATTTGAGTTTTAAAATAGTTTTTGAAATTCATAATTCTACAGAATCTCTAAACAAACATACACTAAAGTAAAGCTGGAGTAGCACAAAAACCTTAAATAAAAACAATTAACAAGTTTAGACATTTGACATTGACATTGACGCGAGCTCTTGCTCAAGACCTTTTTCCCCTTTTTGTACGACGACCTATATTAAAGGCAATTGACATTAATTCAAGCTACACAAAATCAACCTTTAAACCGCGGAAGTACATAACCAATTAATACAGACTATAAATAATGAACTACTCAAAATGCAGGAGGAAATGAAAATTAATACTATGGATCATAAGTTCCAAAAGAAAAATATATGCATTAATTACCTACTGGTTGGTTGTTGACCTGAATTTTCAATTAATGTTTGAGCCCTTTCTTGAAATCACTATTTTTGTCTAAGTTGCAGCTAGACCCTAATGTTTGTGTTCGTTTAATCCTTTTTCTTTTTTTTTCTAATAGATAATAGGACAACTGTAATTTTACTAAACTAAAAAGTGTTATGCTATTGCACAGTCAAGGTGAGTAACAATATTTCTACTAAATCTTTAGGGGTGCGTTTGATGGTTTTTACAAACCTCTACGTGGTGAATGTAATTTTACTGATTTACCCATGAAAATGACGGGCTCCTGTAGATTAATGGGTTGTGAAGGGGAATTTGAGGGGAGGGATTTGGAAGTTGCTCCTCCTTGTTTGGAGGAGGGTGGAAGAATGGGGCCGGCGGGAACAGAAGAATAGGGAAGAGCGGGGTGGCGCAACTGGTGGACCAGTTGAGATTGACCAACTAACCAAGTAACCGGTTACCACTTGCATCTCGATTAAGAAAAGAAAGGTGGAATTGGTAATGCCCAGAAATCCGAAGAAGGCTTACAAAATTAACCAAATTGTTCTGTTCTGTGAATACATCTATTCATATTTTTGAACAAGAAGCCCAATAATGCATTTTAAAAGAACAAACCCAACTAAACAAAAGTTGCAGACAACTCTTGAAATCAAATTACAAAGGTTGACCGACCATCATCATCATCATCAATCACATGTATAGTCCCTCTGGAACTCCCTCTTTCTTCTTGAACATGACCTTGTCTTTAGCCTTCTTGAAATCTGCATGTGTTACCTGAACGCACCAAAAAATTAGGTCAGTGTTGCAGAGGCTAGGAGAAGGAAACAGACGTTTTTTCAGGTGTTAATTCACACAACTCAAGTTCCTCTTGCCTTCAACCGGTCAAACCTCAGTGTATACAGTCATACTTTTCCAAAATTTGTTAGCAGAACACACATCTAATTCACTACAAGATAGTTAAAGCATGGAACAGCAAGTGCCACAGATATCCAACTAAACTAGCTAAAATGTCTTGAGCATATCAGTTTAAATTATTTGTAAACTTTCAGACAAGCTAAATTTAACACCACATAGCAGGTATATATACACTGTTGCACAACAATCAATTAGGCATTCTCACCTTCATACGGCGTTCTCTTAAAGCAAGCAATCCGGCTTCAGTACATATGGCCTTAATATCAGCTCCAGAAAACTCATCTTTGGTCATGACAAATTCTTCTAAATTGACATCTTCAGCCAATGTCATCCGGGATGTGTGTATCTGCAAGTATAAATACAATGTCAATTGTATCTTCATCACATAACGCCAGAACTAATCAAACAGTCTCGAATCAGTAAAGCGCGCTCGAGAATATTGGTCATCACAAAGAGACTGTACCATACACATACCTGAAAAATACGCCTCCTTGTCTTGATATCTGGAAGAGGGAATTCAATTTTTCGGTCTATTCTACCAGGTCGAAGAAGGGCAGGATCAAGACTTTCAATTTTGTTAGTTGCAAGAATGACTTTCACATCTCCCCTCGAGTCAAAACCATCTAGTTGATTCAGCAGCTCAAGCATGGTCCTCTGAATCTCACGTTCACCGCCGGAGTGGGCATCATACCTGTAGTCAGCAAGATTAATACACAGTATAAATGCATTCTTGGTTCACAGAATTGAGTGCAAAAGTTCACCTTTTAGTACCAACTGCATCAATTTCATCAATAAAGACAATTGAAGGTGATAGATCATCGGCCACACGAAAGAGTTCCCTCACCAATTTAGGGCCATCTCCCAAGTACTTCTGAATCAATTCACTTCCTACAACACGCAGGAAAGTTGCTGAAGTAGAATTGGCTACCGCCTGAAGAACAATAACAGTAATGATTAAAACTCCATGATTCCCAGAAGATGAAAATACAAGTAATAAGGAAGTTATAAAGCATTTTGTACAAAGCCAGAGGAATTCCATCAAAAGAATAGATGTCTATTGATGAAGCATAATAACTATTTTAAAATTTGATCACATGGAACACCAACGTACCCAAGTATACTTCTTTCTACTAAAGCAGCTCTTTAAACTACTTCCTCATTCAACTAACTCTAAACAGTTGGGGCTAATTTAATCGATTTGAGAATCCAAGTTTAGTTAAAACACCAGAACAGGTGTAAGCAGCAATGATAAAGTAATCAAATTTCTTTCAAGAACTAGGTTATGTCCTTGAAACTGTTTCAACTTCAATACACACAAAATAGATTACTCAGGTGAGAACCTAACAAGTACTAACCTTTGCAAGTAAGGTTTTGCCAGTGCCAGGTTCTCCATAGAGTATGACCCCTTTAGGAGGTTTGATACCAATGTCTTCATATAGTTCAGGATGTGTCAAAGGAAGCTCAACGGCTTCCTTGATTTCCTGTATCTGTGCATCCAGTCCACCAATATCAGCATAGGATTCCAATGGTGCCTTTTCAACTTTCATGACAGAAACCATCGGGTCAACTTCATCCTGCAGAAGCCCAACCACAGAGAGAACCTGCACAACCATCATAGAATAGCCATTCAATTTTTGAGGTCTCCAGAACTCATAGTTCGTTAAATTACTAAAAGGAACCCAATGACACGACAAATCATTATAAGACCAGAAACTTTTCATGCATCCCTGCGTCAATGAGCAAAAGACAATGTTCTACTGTGTATTGTCATCTAATTGAAAAGCAAAGAGATTAGCAAGCAATACGACAGTTAACTCAGGTTTTCAACCTGCAAGCAATTTAAACTTAACAGCTTCAAAAGGCAATAACTTTGTACTTCAATTCTCACATTCTGCAAGCTACTTCCAGAGATTAGAATACAATAATAGTTTGCTCATTCCAATTTGTCCAGGGTAATAAGTTTACTCAGCTGCTGTGCCCTTAAATGTGACGACTTTACCGAAAAGCAGTTCCTTTTCTAGCTCAAAGCCCCAAATTCACAAACCCTAATCCATCAATCGAATAAGCGGCAGGCGAAGCATAAGCCCCCTAGTAATAAACCAAGCTTCTAACCCAAACCTAACTCACGAACGCAAAACCCTAATGACAAAATGCGGAACTACTTCGAACAGAACAGCAACTATAACTCTAATCTCACCGGCACTTCGTCCCTAATTACAGGAATCAGACCAATTACGAACAGAATAGCAAACTACAACAGATTCAAAAGAAGAAATCGTATACCTTATTGTGCATCAGTATAGCACATCCGGGCTCAAGTTGGTCCTTGTCAACAAACGACAAGATCCCCACGTAATACTCGGGCCCGACGGAGGAAGAAACTATGGCGTGGTTCTCATCTATGAGCTCCTCCAGATTCCCAACACTCATGGGCGAACCGCGGAGATCGTCGACCTTAGATCGATCCTCTTCTGTTTTCTCCTCCTGGGGCTTCAATCGCTCCTGATTACTAACGAATTCCTCTTCCATTAAAAGGTAATCCTTTATCCGATCGAGTTTGAGCAAGCGAAGCTTGCACTTGGTCAGTGGCGTGACGGTGGGGAGACGAGCCGCCGCTTCGGGACCCTTCTGTTTCCTCTGCTTGCGGCCGACGCGAGCCGGAGGGGCGGCCGGCTCGAACTTCTTCTCCTTCTTGTCGTTGCCATCGTTTCTCCGGTCCCCTGGGAGTTGCCGGTTGAGACCACCGCCGGGAGAGCCTTGACCCATCTTGGTAATGTTGAGTGAAGGCTTTGTTGTGTTAAAAAAAAATAGAGGTGTCTTTCAACCCCAGATTATCTATTTATACAACGCATACATATGCGTAACCTTCTATACAAGAAACATGCCTATTGCCTTCAAGGACTAATTGGAATAATTTCAAAAAAAAATTTTAGAATATATTTAAAACATTTAAATGAATTTAATTTGCAAGGGTGATAGTCCCGTCCCCGACATGGTGTATACCCGTGGCGGAGCTAAGCCCTAGCCCGCAATGTCAAGTGGAGCAAAATATTTAGGCTAAAATTTTATATTACATTACAAAATATTTAAATAAAAGGATATCCACGATTGAAAGGTTATTGGGTAGATTATTAACCTCGTATTTTGCTCTAGCAAATTTAAAATTCATCAAGAGTGTTTTGTAATCATTATAACAACAAATGCACTTTTAGTTAATCAAATACAAATTTGATTTATTTTCACATTTGCTCTTATTTTTCTTAATTTTTGGTGAGACAAAATCAATTGTTTTAACTATTTTTTGTAATATTAACATAATATTTAGGTTATCTTGAAAAAATTAACTGCTCCACCACGCTAACACGTAGCTCTACACTTTCAATATCGTACAACAGTCAGCAGTGATACCCCAAATATACTAGGAAACGTCATCTACGGTATACAGTATTTCAAAGTGGGTAGTATTAGGTCCCCTCGTGGATTATAATCCCGTTTTAAATTGGGGTCAAAAAATATCTACAAAATTTACAATGAACATTAACAAACAAAAAAAAAAAAAAAGAGTTACGTGAAATTTTTGTATCGAAAATATAAAATCGTACGAACAAAGGCAGCAAAGGTGTCCGGGCTTAAGTGGGCCGTAATCCCTCAATTTAAATTGGGCTTCTTGACAAGGCTGATGTTAAAATCGAAGCCCAAATTTCTAAACCCCAGACTCGTCATCTTCTGAACCCTTCGTCCTTCCTGCAGGAGCTCAGCTCAAAATTCGAAAGCTCTCCTCCATAGATGATTTAGTTAGAGCATTCAATCTTCAGAGCTAGTGATCGGATAAGCTTTGAGAGCTTTAGAAACTACCGTGGATCGAACTCCGGCGGGAAAAATGGGGCCGAAGATTTGTAAAGTATGCGACGATGCACAGTCAAAATACAAGTGCCCCGTCTGTCTCATACCTTACTGCTCTCTGCCCTGTTTCAAGAAGCACAAAGAAATCCCATGTGCAAAGCCCGATTCTTCTTCTAGGGAGGATAACTCCGGTGAGCAAATTTTCATTTTGATTCTTTTTTTGTATTTGCTCTACACTTCGTTTTCTATTTGCTTCTTAAATTGTTTATTTTATGGAATTAAAGCATAGTTAACTAATTGAGTCGCGATTTGATGGGATTGAATCCTTTGAATGTGTATTGAGAATCGAGATTTGCATTTTCTGAGGATATGTATTGGTTTTCCGGCACTGTGTTTGTGAATTAGTACTTTTATACTCTTTCCCCTGTCATGCTGAACTTTAACTTATTTATGAGATTCTCATGTTGTTGAACCTCTTTGATCACCAGCTCCTGCACCAGCTATTCATTTTGATCAACCATATTATGTCAACCATCCAAGTGAATTACTGCAACAATCTCAACTGGAGTCTTTAGGTACAGTTATTGTTCTTCGTTGTTGTTTGAAAAGAATAACTGATAAATTGGAATTGCCTTAAATGCTGAATTGGTAAACTGGTTCGCCGAGTCCCGAATTGGCAGGTAGAATATAAGTCATTTGGTTTGCTCAATGAGATTCTTGGGCATGGCTGTTTTCTCCTGATTTATCATTTAGTTTCCTTCGAATTTCATCGCTCAGTTTTAGCCTACATTATTATCGAACTGGTGAATGGTGAAATTCTTGAAAGAGATGTTGCATTAGATCGGTAATGGTAAAGCAATGATGGGATGGTGTTAGCAAAGGATGAAAGTCTTTCTAAAACAATAATATTTCTTCAGTTTCTTAGATGCTTTTTTCTACTCTTAATGCAGCTTCATCGAGTGAAATTCGCGATGTTCTGAAGGATGAAAAGCTACAAAAGTTGATATCAGATGTGGTCAGTTCTGCAGAACCTGACAAAGTAAGTTAATAAGATCCTGATTGAAACTTGGCCTTAAGCTGAAGAAACTATAAAGGAAGTTAGAATTTAAATTTCACAAAAGCTTAACTTGTTATGTTCATCTTTTCCTTTTATTCGTTTTTTCTCGAAGTATTATGGTTATCTTTCCTCAGGAGCTAGGCAAGGCCATGGAAGTGGATGCATTCCGTATATTCTCTGAGAAGGTAATTCCCTCAGCCTCAGGAGTTCGCTCATAGCACCTCTACGTCGTGTTTGTTTGGTCATATAACTATTTCGTTACATACTAAATGACTGTTGATTACTTCTGTTGCTGGATTCTCATGAAATTCCTCCAAATGCTGCAGATACTGTCAATAACTGGCTCTGAAGTGTGAGCACCGAACAATCCGGAGTTTGTTTGGCCATTCATGTTTAGTTGCTGCCACTATTTCCTTCTTGTTAAACTGTTGTGTGTATACAAGTAATGGCCTCAACTGTTGATGCCATTAGGGAATTCAATGAACACCATGTTTAGTGCTTGCAAGAAAAAGTCTTCTCTTTTTCGGGTTTCGGTCGCACCTGCAACTATCATTCCTGAAGACAACAGGAGCCAAGTAGTTAAAATGATGATCACAACTTTGAATGGATGTACACATCGCATAGCATAGCATCTTTGATATGAGGTGCAATGTGCATTTAGTGTAAAGATTGTTCTGTTCTGAGTCCCAATTTGCTGGCAAGATTTTTGATTCTTTTTTAACGTAAGGAGCTGATGGGATGGGATGGGATGGGATCCCCTTTCTTGTAAAGCTATAGTGGATTAGAATTGTGTTTTCTTCTCCTTTTTCTCAATTTTTATTCGATTCTAACATTGTCGTTGTGATACAAGATTGATACAATTGTAATACAAAATTAACGGTACAAGTGATATGATAAAACGTAATAAAACAGAGAGAGATACTCCAGTTGGTGCATCAAGATTTGTCACCCACATACAAAACTAGGCGTCCCTTTCTTTTTCAGGGGTGTGGGATCACTCAATTGGCTTGAAAACTCAACCTTGAACTTGAAGCATTCCGATTTTTATAAAGCAAAAAGGAATTCTACCATAATAATTACATATTTCAGTAAACACTACAACTCTCAAAAGTCACTTGAACTCAGCAGTGTCTTCCTTCCCACATTATGCTACAAAATTGAGTAGTTGTTGTCTGGTTTCTTCATCCATCAACCCGCAACTAACCTGCAAACACGATAAACTCATCGTGTGAGGCACGATACATATTTATATATATACATATATATATATATATATATATATATAAAAGGTGATTGATTCGAAACAAAAGATCAAGAACCTACCAGATTCGTGATTTTCAGGATTCCCAACTCCTCTGCTACTGCTTGGTTTGTTGGGCTGTAGTGCCACTTGATTCTGCTATGAGAAATATAAATACAGGAACTCTTCAATACATACATAATACATACAAAAGCACACTCCTGAATGCAAACATTACAATACTACAATGAAGTGCAAACCTGTGGCAGTGACATCTGTGCTTGTTGTTGTTGTTGTTGAAGGCCAACAAACTGCTGATATGGATCAGCGAAATTCGGCATTCGCGGTTGATTAGGATTATGCGCCGCGACTAGCGAGTTCATCATCGGATGATTCGGATCCATCTGGTTAGGACCCTGTTGCATATGGAATGCTACAGCCGGGTTGGGCATTCCTGGAGGAGGAATGAGAGATGCGTATGGCATAAGTGGGCGGTTCACACCCATTTCCATACCCATCCCCATTCCCATACCCATACCCGGCATGCAGCCGGGATACATCAACGGCATCATCCCACACCCCATTGACATCATCTGGGTGCACAATATCATTCAGTCAGAAACAAAAAAAAAGGAACACGAACATGATTCGATTAATCCCAGAAAAAGGGATGTACCTGGACTTGTAATTGTAACGATTTTAAATACTCAATTGCCTCATCCAACATTGAAGCCTTGTCTGACTGAAAAAGGACATGGAAAGAGAAACAAACACCATTGAGAAGAAGAGGCTAAAATAGTACTCAATTAAGAAGAAACAAACATAAGACTGGGACAAACCTTGTTACAACGAGGTATGAGTTCTTGCAAGGCCTTCATCCTTTCGTTAATCCTGTCTCGACGCCGCTGCATAAAATGATCATAAAACTGATCAAAATCAAACCACCATGAAAGAAACCAGTTGAATACATTGAAGCGCACACGCTACAATCAATCAATCTACATACTCTTTCAGAAAGATTGTGGACTTCTGCAGCACGAGATCTCTTCGTAGATGTTGATCCACGAGCGAATTTCTTTTTTCCATCACCCGACTCAAACTCAACTTCAACATCCTGTATGAATGCAATGAATCCTCAAAAACATGCTCTCTCTCATATATATAATACATATATATATATATATGTCCAAAAGCTTTAAGAGATCATGGGAAAATGCAAAAACAAACAGAACCAAATAAAACAGGGCAAACTAACGACCCAGGTGGACCATGAATCAAAAGACTCCTCCTTGCTTGCAGCTCTGCCCAGTTCATTTAATTGGCAGACGACCCAAGACAACAAAGGCATGGGACTGTTCATCTAGTCCCGTGATGTACGCAGACTCAGAATTTAATTTTCATTTTCATCTCTCTCTGTTCTTACAATTGAACGCCCACAATCCCATTTTCTCAGATCACTCTCCTTCTTACTATGTTTCAATTCAATGTATTTGGTTTCATGTGTCAGAGGATAAAAATTTTAAAAATATGTTTCCTGGGAAACTGCTAACTATACTACGGCTGCTGTACAATCAGCATACACTATTGTACACACTGGTGGGGCTCACACTGTACACTTGGCAGAAATCCCTGCAAATGTTCACCCCTCGACGCGCCACGTGTTCTCCCCGATTGGTGACGTGGCGAACTAACGTGGCGCTAATCGGAATTGCTTCTGCTCGGGCGCCATAATCGAGAAAATTGTATTCCACTGAATTCTTGGAATTTTTTTTTTTTTTTTTTGTGATGGAAAATGAACAAAGAAAAATAGGAACGACGTCGTAGGGAGGAAGAAAAACAGAACGGAAATTAGTTGGAGTCGGGGAAAATTAAAACAAAATAATTATAGCTAGTTATCAAAAATTAATCAACATGGAAAATATTTATTTATTTATTAATATTGTAGGTAAGTACCTCGCTGTGACACTCGGTGTCGTCCGTTTCGATTCCTTTACGCTTCCGATCCTCCGCCGGTTTGTGAATTGTTTGCGGCGTTGGCTCAGCGCTGGCGCTTCCGCTTCCTCCAGAGGCGCCGGGGGACAATGATGTCACTGTCCGTTCGCACGCTGCGGTGAGTTCTCCGGCAGCCGTAGAGGTACCTTCTACTGGAGCGCTGCCGCCGCTCATAGTCCCACAGGTTACATTTCCACCGGAATGAGAAAAAAGGTGGGCGGTGCTGTCCCCTTCCACCCGGCTTGAAACCCTAGATTCCGTCCCCAGCGCGGGGGTCTCATTGGAGTCCACCACCGTGAGTTCCCGAGCAGAAGAGGACGGTCCCGATTCAATTTTCGCCGATTTTGGCAGCCTGGAGAAGTACGTGAAATTCTGAAACCTTGAAGGAGGCGCGGCGGCGGCGGCTTCCTTTGCAGGAGGAGTGGGAATAGGCGGTGGTCGAGAAGCTCTCGTCGCGATTGGAGTAGCCATGGGTGGAGGAGGAGGAGAAAGGGGGCGGATTTCCGTGACAATTGAACGGAATTGGCGCGGTGGCGAGGAGGGAGGCGCGGGAGCCGATGGAGGCGGGTAGAGGAGATCGTCGGAATAGAGTTCGCGGTGGTCGGCAAAGGAAGTGTCATCCATAGAAAGAGGATAGTGAAGCCACGAGGCCATCTCATCCTCTTGCATGAAGAGCTGCTGCTGCCGATGATGGTGATGTGATATGTTGATGACGTTCTCGAATGATCGGATCTCTCCGCCGTCACCAGAGGTACCGTTCATAGCTCTCTTAAAGGAAGGAGGTGATCTTTGATTCTGGCTGTGGAGCACCACCTGGCCGTCCTGCCACAGCAGCTCGATGATCCCACCCTCATCTCCACTATTATCGTCAATAACATTTTTCAATTAATTCAAGTACTCTCCGAAAAGTAACACCCAAAAAAAAAAAACTTACATTGCAGTCTTTTTAGGCCGGGTACCACCGCCGCCGCCGTCGTTTCCAGAAGTTGGAATTCCATAATCATTATCCATTTGGAAATCCGGGACGCAGTGATTCATGGTAATCTTCAAAGTAATTTGAACTAAAAGATGACTAAACAAGACACAGGGCCCTCAATCAAGCTGCTACAAAAAGGGGCGAAAACTCAGAGATCCAAAAGGAGGAAAGGAACTATCTATCTCAGCTTAATCTGAATTAATGACGTCTTGGAATCTTATCTTCCAGTTTTGTGGGGTTTGTATTTATGGTGTTTAAGGAAAGTTGAAGTCGGTGGCGAATCTTGTTGTCCTACTGGCTGGGCTGAGAAGTGTGTGCTTATTTTGCTAGCTCTCTCTCTCTCTCTCTCTCTCTCTCTGCGTCTGGGCTGCGATTTTAAATGTAATAATAATAATAATAATAATATAATATTAAGGGAAATGAAAGGAATGAAGAAGAAGGAGCAATTTAATTGGATTTTTCTTTATGTGGTAAATCATACAAATGTAAAAAGTATTTGTATTTTCTACTATTTTGGGTTTGGGGCCTTTTTCCCTTTTATTATTATTATTATTATTTTGGTTTAAAAGTATGGTTAGTCTGTGTCTCACTTGGTGCGCCCGAATAATGCTAAGCTAAGTGACACAATCTGATTTTCACGCTTTGTTAGAACGCTTTGGTACACTTTTTTTTTTATGAGCATAAAGGTACAATATTTGAATAAATAATTTTTCACAATTTCTTCTACTCACATTTAATTTCTAGGTGTGTGTTAATTATATATTACATATAATTATATGGGTGAGACTATAGCCCTTTCGAAAGAACCATTCAACCCCTTGAATTTGGCATTGTATAAATTAAGTATGCAATTATATAGGCCAAATTCAACAGCTGAATGGTCCTTGAAGGGACTATAGTTTTTTTTATATTATATTAGTAATGGTATATAAAGTAAAATAATTATAAAAGATTATTTTTATTTAAACAATATTTTTTTATTAAAAATAAATTTTCTATTAGAACCTAAATAATAAATGAATCTGATACATAAAAATTATAAATTAAAAAAAAGCATGAATTAGATGAGTGGAGAGTTGAGTTGATAAATATCAGATGAGTTTGTAATTCTGAAATTACGAGTTCAAACCTTAAAATAAAAAATATATATAAAAATATTTATATATTAAAAAAAGGATTAGAAAGAGAAAATAATTGGTTTTTTTAAAAAAAAAAAATTAAACTATTCTATTACAACGGGAGATTACTGGAGAAGGGGGATAAGTTTATCGGGGGCACTCCTTGTGCTCTGCTGCTGTTTTGCTCCAACCTGAGCATTCCACTAGCATGCCTGAGACTTAATTCCAAGACTCTCTTAATGTTTTTATTTTTAAGCAAGAGAGGTGTACTAACTGGACTATACCAAAAATATCAGATAATTGGGTTCACACAAAGTGAGACAGAAGGCGTCAAGTCACAAGTGTCACTGCACACTTTCCCACTCTTCCTAGCAATCAGTGAGTGTGAATCCACCCAAACCCCAAGTCCTCGCCGTACTTGTAACTGTTTTGTGTTTTACGCCTACACACAATCATTCTCATTAGCGTACTTATACGTACTTGTAATATTACTTGTTGGAAAAATCATTGTGATCGCATTCATTCATTCGTTTTGAAAATATATTTTTAAAATAGTAATAATATATTATTTAATTAATTTTTTTAATTTTGTCATAGTATGTGAAGTTTTATGTATTTATTGGTCAATAATGTAATATTAATAATTATTTTATAAAAATATAGTCGATAAATGCATAACACATTTTTTACTATAAAAAAATTAAAGAAATTAATTGAGTAATATATCATTATTCTTTTAAAAATAAAAAAGTTAGTAAAAAATAGTATATTCGAGTTAATATAATTAAATAATAAAAATTGTAATGAAAATTTACTAAAACTGGAGTATAATATATTAAGTTTACGATAATAACCAAAATACAAACAGAAACGACGGAAATCGTTAATATGGTTTTGTTTAATTAATTAATTAATTAATTTTGTGTGGATGGAGATTGGAGATGAGGAAGAGGAGGAGGCTGAGTGGATCCCACGTCAACATATAATATTATTATATTAATAGGGTAAAATAAAATAAAATCTGACAGTTACGACTCAATAGCGACACTTGTTTGGATTGAAATGCCAATTGGTAATTGGAATCCCCCATCTCCATCTTTCTTCTTATTTTAAAGAAATTTCTAGTTGCAGGGTAGCACCCATAGCTAAGGCCACAACACAACACGAACAACTATTTTGGCTTCTGTCTCCTCCCTCATTTGCTTACTTTCACCGATTTACTAAAATAGTTCAACAATACGTGTGATTATTCTGAAGTTACGATATACAATTTGAAACATACGTAGGTAAGACATGTTGTTTATGTTGGGTTTGAAACAATATTTAAAACTTAGTTTTAAAAAAAAAATTTATAATTAATTTTTATTATTTCTAATATAACTTTTTATTATTCACCTATACATTTTTATATTTTCAATACACTTTTTATATTATAAAATTATTTTTCCAAAATCTGTTTTAAACCCAATATAAATAACATAAATGAATTTTGATTGTATTGTGTAGAGATATCTATTGTACATATATTGACGTTGAAAATTGAGATCCTTATTTTCCGTTCCTTGCGACAAAAATAAGGTTATTTTGGAGTGAGTAGTTAGCATTTCAATGTATAAATTGTTGTTACTTTGAACTCTGTTAGTGAGGTATAACTAGTACTCACTACACCTCGTGTAAAAAAAATTTTAAAAAAAAATCGTTTTGAGTTATATCTTATGTATCATTAAAAATAGTTGGATTTCTGAACTATTTTAAAATCGGACAAATGTATTATTATGCATTTATCTTTTAAGCTATGGAATAGTTTGAGATTGAAGTTTATCCAATATGCTTGTGAGAAGATAATAGCATGGTTCATTCTCGAGATCGAGAGTTTGTTTCATGCTTCCAGTTCGTTTGGTACGTGGAAATGATAATGGAGAGTGGGCAAGTTATTATTGAGATTAAAATGCTTGTGTTTGGTTCGTATATGAATTAAAATTATTATATTATGTAAAATGCTATATAATATTCTTTTAATGAATTATTATTTTATTTTGAGTGAACAGCCAAAAATGTCACTTTACTTTTCCAGAGGGAGGAGGAATGCCGAGGAAGAAGAAGAACAGACAGAAATACTCTGTCTGTTCATGACAAGCATGTGATGGCCATTCCGTCAAACATAACCCAAAATGACATTTCTGGAGAAAAAAAAAAGTTTAGTGACTAAACGGAAAATTCTGAAAAAGTAAAATAACATTTTTGACAGTTCACTCTTTTATTTTTGAATATGAAATGATCTCATTCTCATATCTATTCTCGCATGCCAAACACATACAGATTGATAGTAGCTAGCTAGAATGCTAGATCGTTTAAAAAAGGGAGAAAAAAAATGTATATTCCGACAACAATCGATGTCCAATGTCTTATTGGCCCTATTACACGAGTATTCACTCAGTTCTCGAACGCATGAGATCACAATATCACAGTGCAGTCTTCATAATTTGTCGTCAAACTACACAAACTGTTGCTATCTCTGTGTGACTGTGTTGTGCTTTCCGTTATTTGTGTGTTTCTTTTTCCTTCATTTTTTTTTTTTTCTTCTTTGGACAAGTATACTTACAACACCGCACTACTGCTCGATTGACCTCGTGTTAGGTCAACAGTTGTGATGCAAGAAGAGTAATTTAGAAATCAGTTCAAATATTCCTGTATAATCTGTCTTTCAGAAGTCAGGGCTACCAGGTCAACTCTATAAGCAACTTCTTAACCTTTTTACGGATGTAATTTAAAAATAAGTGTCATCTTAATTATTTTCACACAAATTATTGATATTACAACTATAATATTGTGTTTGTGTACTCTAAATTAAATAAGAAATACGTAAAGTTACAAGATACCATAATTACTAGTAAGATCAGTTGTTGTATTGAAAAAAATGAAATAACATTTAAAATAAAAAAAATGCACAAATTCTTTTTAAAATGTAAAAACAATACTTTTATATATATATATATATATATATATATATATTGGCCGGATAATATTGAATCATACATGGATGATGATGCATGGGACAATCAAATAAATATGTAGGTACGCTGTATTTGTCTGTTTGGCCATTGGTTTCTCGTATTTATGTGCGTCCCGAAATACGATATCTTAAAATATTACTTATTCAGAATTGTTATTTGCAGTAACATTTTTCTATAAGATGTCTAAAATGCTCCTTAGGTTTTCAAAAAAAATAAAAGAAATCCTTTTCATTCTAATTATGGTCGATAGTCACGAGGAGAATCCATATTACACAGTAAATAAACAATTTATATATATATATATTTTATTTATGTAAAATTGGTTTTTTAAAGGAAAAAATTTTTTTTATACATTATTCATGTTCTTTTCTTCTCTTCTCAAATTCTAACATTTCTAACGTGGTATCAAAGGCAACTTAATCTAATTACAACTTTCGCGGATCTAGTTTGGCAGTATTTTGACCTATTTTGCATTAAAATATCGCCCGGGCGGTATTTTGGAAAATACCGCCGGGGTTGGGCGGTATTTTGACACAAAATAATACTGCCCAAAGTGGGTGGTATTTTTAACAATTACTATTTGCAGTAACCAAATTACTATATATATATTTTAGTTAAAGGACAAAATAGACTATTCACAGTAAAATGTTATTGCAAATAGTAATTTGGTTACTGCAAATAGTATGCCCCTACTTATTTTGTCGTTTCGTTCAATTGAACGAGTCTAATTTTACTTTTTTTTTTTAATATACTTTTCATAAATTTAGAGACATAATCTTTTTGTTTGAATTTTTACCTTTGAAATGAATGTTAATTTTAAATTATGCATAGATTATATAACAACACTTTTTGTAAGACGAAGAAAGTTAAATAACGACTATTTTAATGAGACGAAGGGTTTGGTATTGTTATCTCTTCTTAGTTAGAACACTATGTTTTTGTCTGTTTTAAAATAATGCATGTGTGGAATAATATATAGGCCTAAAATATTGAAGTTTTGGTACTTTGAAGGGCAATAATAAAAAGGGGTGGGGGCGTTTTGTTCCTCTTGAATTTATTTATTTATTCGATTTTGATTGGAATCCTAGCTCCTGAGATCCTGTTTGTTTAATTGTGGACTAACCGACAATTAACGAATAAATTGTCTCCTTAACTGTATTTAGTCAAACATTAATTATTAATTAATTAATTGACTCGCTTCATTTTCATCTAATTTTACCACGTGTTAAGTAATCAATACTTAACACCTTCATTTTTTATTACTACCCTTTCTGTTTAGTAATATTAAGTTATGTTTTTATTACTATTTTAGAAACAGTTGTATTATTTGACTCAGTATGAAAGAATATTATTTTGTTTGGTGATTTATTTTCTTTTATGTTTTCTAATGCAATAGTTCAAATCAATTCGAATCGAATTATTTCAAAAGTAATATTGTTCTGAGAATTGCAAGTTAAAACATCTCAAATGAGTAAATTTTCACAACAGATGTCCTTTCTTCCTGAATGTGGATCAAACATAATTATATTAGTAAAGGTACGAAAATTAACCAAAAGATTACAAAAAAAAAAACTTAATTTTTTTAACGAAACAAAAGAGAGTAGGAACTAAACTCTTTAAATGGAACGACGAGACAAGTATAAAACATATTTTGATGCAAGCTTCTATTGTAAGCCAAATTAGAAAGAAATACTAGGAAGGCCAAAAAGAGGAAATAATTAAACGAAGGAAGTATAAAAACTTTGTCGGAAGAATCTAATCAACGGGCCTCTTCTTTTTGTTCTGTTTTGAAAACGGTTTTGGTTTCAACAGTAAATTTAATATATTTTAATCATATTTTATCATTTCAAATACAAATTTTTACTATTCAGCATCTACTTTTTACATTTTCAATACACTTTTTACATTATAAAACTATTTTCCAAAACTTGTTTTAAAATTCGTTTTCAAAACGATGAAAAAGAATAGGCCATGTCATTAGTCAAATAGTACTAGGATTAGATATGGTTTAAGCAACTTACATTAGAATATTGCTAATAGAGAATGAATAGATGCATGCATACTAATTATATTGCTTTATATATATACACACACTTTTCAAATATATATATATATATATATATATACTCTACTATAACTAAATATGAATTAAAGAGCATATTTTAAATTCATAATAAATTATATTTTTCAAAACAAAAGACGGGAGTATAATTTTGACACCTCAAATCTTCTATATTTAATTTTATAATAATTTTTCATCATTTTCAATACACTTTTTTTGCATTCTTAATGCAATTTTAATATTTTAAAATAATATTTTAATATTCTTAATATTTTGTATTCCCAATCATGATTTGGATAACGTTTTTAAATAGGGCCTAAACTTTAAAGTCCAAAAGAAAATCATCACTTTTTTTTTCCAAAATTTTATGTTAACAAAAAATTCATTTCTACTCAATTAAAAATTTAAAATTTAAAATTTCTTCTAAATCTCCACTCACATAAATTCAAAAATTAACATAATTATTATATATTTTTTTCTCTTTCCTACACAATTCTCTCCAAAAATTTTATTTTTTTTTGTCTAAAATAAAAAATTTTCAATTCGATCACATAAAGAACGGGCCCTTAGAGAACAAAATTTTGAAAACAAAACAAAAAATGTAAAGGTACAAATAGTGAAGAACAGGTTAATGAGAGGGACAGGCGACGACAGAAGTGACCACATATATGTTTGAAGTTGAAAAGAGATGATGGGACTTACAACAATTCGTGAATTGTCGCACTTAAATGCAAGGGCCAGGGAGGGAGGGTTTGGTTTGGTTCACGACTCATGTCGTTGAACTATTCAGTTTCGAAAACATATAACTTATTAGGACTTTCGAGATCTAACATCTAAAATAATTAATTTAATATTATTTATTTTATTTGTGTTATTACAATTTAAGTATTAATTAATTACAACCTATACATAATTATACTAAAATAAGACTACATAAAGTAAAAAATATAAAAATAAATTTCTTCTATCATAATAAAAAAAATTGAAAAAAATTGACTTTTTAAGTGTTTCCAGTTCGACTGGAGAGGACCCATTTGGTGGACCTCTGACATAAGACCCATTTGATTTCTTGTTAAAAAAAAAATTAAAACAAAAAAAGTATAGAAAAAGACCAGCAAAAATAATTAAAGGGGCAAAAGACTACATTACCCTTACTAAGTTTTGACGTCAGTAATGACGTAAGGCGACGGACTTCAAGACACGGACTTCAATTACTTTGGACTCCAAAGGCGGACTCCAATCCAAGTTTTAGCATCCAATTACTTCTATAAAAGACGAAGCTCACTCCATCATAGATCATCGAAAATTCAGTCTTGTAATCTCAATCTCATAATCCTTCCTCAATTCTTTTGTAATCCTTTCTCTTAAAATACTGTAATCTTTTCTTTTACTCAATTCAAGGTACACTTTACTCCATTCCACTTAATTTAAATGGAACGTGCTTTGTGCTTTGGTGGTGGTGGTGTTATCTTCATAGAGTGTAGACTATAGAGATGTGGGTGGGGGGATCGAATCAACGGAGGCCCATTTTTATTCGCCTAGACATCCTACCTGTAACTATTAGCTAGCCCGACTCTACAATCTACATAAGAACCAGAGGAAATGAGTTCGTGCTCAAGCGTTTGTGCAGCATGACGAACAATTTAAATGTCGAGAATTTAATTTTATCTCTGTTAATTTTCACATGGGATTGTCAACTTTTTCGTTCTCCTTACTAATATAATCATGTGTCTTTAATTTGTATTATTTTATTAAGTAACGATCACAACTTTTAATAGCAAATGATTTGATATGTATTATTTAGTCAATAATATAATATTAATAATTATTGTATGAAAACATAGTCAATTTATGTATGTCACATCGCTTGCTACTGAAAAGTTACGATGAATTAGTTGAAATGTGTATCATTATTCAAGTAGAAAGGTTTTTTGCTTGAGACAAACTTATGTTTTGAAAAATTCTAATAATGGGATGGAATGAATGAGTATGCAATTAGGGCTAATAATGGGACTCATTTGATTGAAAGGAAGTCTCCTGTCAAAACTTGTCGCTTATTTATTTATAGAAATATGTGGTATGCACTACACATCATCAAATAAACTGTAGTAGATCAAAAAACTATACACGGTCAAAAACTATACGTAAAAATTAGAAATACATCAACAGTTATACTCGATAGTAACGCTTTCGTTTGGGAGAACTTGAATTGCTAGCCTTCAAATCGGAGAACTCATCTTAACTGCTGGTCCCTTCATTTGCATCGCTTTCATCTCTATTTCAATTCTCTATACTGTACTCTCTTTTTAATAACTGGATTATTATATGCAGTAACCGTTTTACTATTCGCAGTAATATTTTCTTATGAAAAATCTATTTTACTCTTTAGCTAGAAAAAAAATACCGCACAACATTTGATTTTATAGTTACGAGTACGATCCATATTACATGGTATGTAAATAACCTACACATTTTTTCGAATAAAGGCGAATTTTTGGCCTATGAACGGGGTGAAATTTTGCGAAAATACCGCCCTTTTTGGACGGTATTTCAGAAAATACCTCCCACAAAGGGCGGTATTTTTTCAATGTTCCTGTGAATAGTGTGAAATTTTATGGAAATTTTTTTTTAAATACTTAAGGGTAAAATAGACTTTTTCCAAGGGAATGTTACTGCGTTTAGTAAAACGGTTACTGCGTTTAGTATGCCTCTTTAATAATAATAATTATTAATATCATTGCTAAACTTTCACGATAATTGATATCACATGCGGATAGTATTCAGTGATTCAGTAATAGTGTAAAATGAACTCATCCACGATTTTAATCTTCTTGTTCCTTAATTATTGTAGTAATGTAGGTGTTGAAAAAATAAATATAAAAAGTTACATAATGATTAATAAATGTTTTAATTATAAATATATAAAAAAAAAAAAACCTATTGAAAATATGAATGGATATTTCTCACAAATTATTAGTATATCATACCTGTAATATTATTAGACATAAATTTAATGCAGAATCGATGATGAGGAAATACACATATTAAATGAAGCTCGGCATGGTGTGTTGGCCCTTTAAGCTACATTTTGGGTTCCCACTCCCGTCTATTCTACTTCTTGTTTTTTTTTTTTTTTTTTTTTGTGGAGAAAAAATATAAATAATTTTATTACACCAAAAATTCCGGCTCAAAAACCGGTAAGATCAAACTCCAAAGACACACGTACATGAGGTCAAAAACTTTTACAAAGAAATTGAGGCATATCACAAATTGACATCAAACATCAATGAACAAAGCATAAAAAGTATCGTTTCTACCTATTACAACTGAAAGGTGAATCATACAGCATAACCATAATTCACTCTTAATCATCTACAATCACATAGAGGTTCGTAGCATCACAATCGCATATGTGAGTACATCCAAAATCACATATCAAAATGTAGAGCTCACAATCATCCGAAGGTTATCTTTACAATGTTAGGCAGCATCATCTCCCTTCACCATCCACAAGTAAATCAAGGACTGACAGATGTATGAAGTAGGGACACCAAGGTTAGGCAGAGTAGACCACAAAAAGAAGAAGTAACATCATATTCAAACTACTTTTGGTAAGTAGCCAACCATCACCGGATTTGATTTGCCTTTACCGGACACCGGTCAGCCGAGCTAGAATGACTTTACCGTAGCCATCTAGTGGTCTGTAACACCATTTCATTTTTGAGCAAAAGGGCAGCTTTCAGGATATAGCCAAGGCAACCTCCGGATAGGTTTTGTGTCTTTACCGTAGACACCCACGTTGTGGTCTATACCACTCTTCCCCTTTTTAGCAAAAGGACAGCTATCAACGGAATTGATAAGTCCGAATAGACAAATTCGTACATGCACGAAAGAAGTTTTGGAGGGGATCACGAACTCAGAGTAGTAACAACTCATTTACAAATCCAGTTGAAATAACACGCAAATTATTTAAAGAAAAAAATACATTCATCACAAATTATTGATTGATATCATTTTGTCGATAGACATAAAATAAAACAAAGTAAGATTATAGACTTGCTGATGTGGAATTTCACTCGTGGTCTCCTCCAAGACAAAAGACACCATGATCCCAGTTGGCTTGGCCGGGAGTGACCTTGCTAATAATACTAATCAAAACCCAGAAAGGCCAAAAATCATCTGAGACCAGAACTGGGTATTTTATTTTCACATACATTAAAACCATTCTTTCTTTCATTGTCTGATAACCTTTTCGATAGCTTAGCATTCTCTGTACGTATACATCAACAAAATGACATCTTTCAAGTCAAACAACAATGGACATATAAGATTATCAACTCCTGTGCTAATCTCTCGCTCTAGTTACAATTCCCGCGAATCAAAAGACTTTTTCATCCCGCGATTTCAGTAATCCATCCCAGGCGTGGCCGGGGATTCTTTCTCGTTCTTAGGATGTTCCACAACAACAGCCTCGGTGGTGGTTAGAAGGGAAGCTACACTGCATTCGAGTGAAAGCGATCTGATTTAAGTATTCATTGCAGGCAGGCAGTGAAAGAAAGAAATGTACAAACAGACTTTCATCTGGTGTTACCTTGCAGCATCAACCAAAGCTGTTCTGATTACTTTCAACGGGTCTACAATTCCAGCCTGAACCATGTTAACATATTCACCTGGTCCATGAATAGATAAAGTTAAAAAGAAAACAAAACATTGGTGGCAGTGAAAAGGGCAGAAGTTTGAATAAAACCTTTAGCTGCATCATAACCGAGGTCAGCGTCATCTTGCTCCAATAGTTTGCCAACAATCACAGCGCCCTCAACTCCAGCATTTGAGGCAATCGTCTGAACTGGTGACTGCATGAGGCATCTGATGTTATAGGGTATTTTTCAACTATAAAAGTGTTATCAACCTTGCAAAGTTCTTTAGATGGAATGACTATCTCATCTGTTACATTGGATATGTTACAATATGCAAACTTAAGGGGTGGACAAATCAGTTAACTATCAAAACTGAATTATGCAGCAGAGCGAAGTTTGTGAAACAAACCCAACCAAATGAAAGATGAGAAATGCAACAGATATCAAGCAAACATAGTTCAGTCATAGTTCGATAGATCTAATCTGTTGACAATACTAACTAAAGACCCATAACATCCCTACATGCCCCAGAAAGTAGGATGTGGATACGTTTTGTGTGCTAATGTAACAAACGAATGCAAAATATCAAACAAAATATTGCTTAAACGATGTCAGGGAACAAGTTGAGACCTTGAGAGCATTTTGGATAATCTGAACACCTATCTTCTGATCGAAGTTGGCAGTTTTTAGCTTTTCCAGCTCCTTTGAGGCATAAAGAAGGGCAACTCCACCACCTGTAAATGAAATGGGCTCACTAAGTTACATAACTTACTCAAATAAAAGAATGAAGAAAGGCATTCACAATCTTCAAAACTACCTGGCACGATGCCTTCCTCAATAGCTGCCTTTGTAGCATTTAAAGCATCAGTAACTCTATCCTTTTTCTCACTGACCTCTGTTTCACTTGCCCCTCCGATCTAAGATACAGAATCCAAGCACTTATTATTTGATTAATAAAAAACCTAGGATTATTATTTTGATTGGATCTGACTTTCTGACTCTTACTAATTGGGTAAAATCAATACCTTCAGAACAGCAACACCACCAGAAAGCTTAGCTAATCTTTCCCTAAGCTTCTCCTTATCATAGTCAGATGAGCTTAGTTCGATTCCAGAACGTATCTAAGAGTACATGATTGCTGGGTCAGAGAGGATGAACATAACAAGTATACAAGGATGCCTACGAAAACAGCTGGCAGGAAGTTTAAAGAATTTCCCAGGCAAACCTGTTCACATCTTTCCTCGAGTGTCTTCTTGTCTCCCGCACCATCAAGAACAATAGTGTCATCCTTTGAAACGGTAACCTGCACAGACAATACAAATTTGTTTAACAAATGAGTAACAAATGCATTCTGTTGAGTTCCAAATTCCAATAATGGTCTGGTTTCTGATCTAAAGCACCTCTTGCACTACAGCAATTGATCCCAAATAAATAAATATATAAGTTAAGCAACTATCTCACCTTCTTGCATGAGCCAAACATATCAATTGTCACCTTGTCAAGGTCCAAACCAAGATCTTCAGTTATGACCTGTAGTTCATTAAAAAAATTAATCAAATACTTTCATAGGCCCCCTAGTCAAGAGAACAGAATCATTATGCAAGATTTCAGTAAATTAATACTTACTTCGCCTCCTGTAAGAACAGCAAGATCCTGTAAATTGGCCTTTCTGTTATGTCCGAATCCAGGAGCTTTAACAGCACAAACCTGAAGGGAAATTAATCAACTCAGAGGTCCAAAAACAACACAGAAAATTATAATGAATTTCAGATTCTAGGAAATAAGAAGCACCTTAATTCCAGCACGAAGCTTGTTCAAAATCAAAGTGGCCAAAGCGTCACTCTCCAAATTTTCAGAAACAATCAGTAAAGGTCTTTGCCTCTGATGACCAAATTGAAAACTGTTAATTCATCCAATTGAAGAAGGAACAAAGCCCTGTAAGTCAGGAAATCATCCATTACCTTCAAAGCTAACTCTAGCACTTTTGCCACAGCGTTCATATTTCCAATCTTCTTCTCATGGATTAAAATCAAAGGATTCTCCAATTCCTTAAAAATTAAAAAGAAGGGGTTATTTTGCGCAAAGTCATCAAAATGTTAACCTTTGCAAGACCTTAGAAAAATAAACTGACTCAGAGAAGCTAAATCAACTCACGCATTTCTGATTCTTTTGGTTGGTAATGAAATAAGGTGATATGTAGCCCTTGTCAAACTTCATTCCTTCTACCACTTCCAATTCATTGTCTAGTGTTTTCCCATCCTGCAACAATTGTACAAGGAACCTTATGAAACTTCCAGAAAAACTTAAAATTTCTCTAAATACGATACTCCTTCCTCTTCCTCCAATTGAGGTTCTTTTTCTGGATATGCTGGAATCAATATGCACAAACGGAGAAAGTAGTAGCCATCCAACCTCAATTTCTCCGCAAATGTTAATTCAGTATCAATTCAAATTAGACAGTAAATATGGGAAAATTTGACCGGAAATAGCATAAAATTTATCACATTAGAAAGATAGGACAGAGAATGGTGGAACGGGTTTCAAGCAAACACATGAACAATCAACCCCAAAAAACCAGACAACTGCCTATTTGGTAAGACAATCCACAATTTAGCAGTACAAAATGATGTGTATATCCACAGTAAGGACGAACTTTGGTGAATACTTACAGCAATTGTGATAACACCCTCTTTGCCAACTCTTTCCATAGCCTTGGCTATAAGCTCACCAATCTCTCTTTCTCCATTTGCCGAAATGGTTGCGACCTTTTTATACGCAGACATTAGAGGGACGCTTCAACCATTTTGCACGCTAAAAATTCAATTAAAAGTACAATGCACCAATGAAAACCTGTGCTATCTCCTCAGATGTACTGATCATCCTTGCTTTGCTTTTCAAGTGTGTGACAACAGCATCAACTGCCATTGAGATACCACGTCTCAAGTCCATGGCATTCATTCCAGCTGCCACTGACTTGCACCCTTCACAGTAGATTGCACGGGTGAGGACTGTTGCACACGTTGTACCTGTACATATGCCAAGACAAAACAGGATATCAGTTGTGACAGAATGAAGGATTAACATGCACAGATACACAGTAGAGTATGGAGGGAGGGAGTACCATCTCCAGCAACATCATTAGTAGCAGTGGCCACTTGCTTAACGAGACTAGCACCGAGATTTTTCACCCTATCCTGAAACTCAATACTCCTTGCAACGGTAACACCATCTTTAGTCACCTTAGGGGCACCATAGCTCTGCTCTATAACAACAGTGCGACCCTGGGAAGCAAATACAACGCGACCAATGAAACATTAATATCAACGCCAAGCAAAAGATTCCCAGCAACATACGGCAAACGCAATTCACATACATTCTGGCGAAGTAGTCCACTAGGTTCCATTTTTTTAGCAAAATTAAGGACAATAATAATAGCGGGGATGGATATTAACATGCTATACCCAAACCAGGAAAAAAACACCGAACGAACAGACGTTTTTGAAGAATTAAAGCAGCTTACTTTAGGACCCATTGTGACTTTAACAGCTTCAGCGAGCTCCTCGACACCCTGAAGCATCCCAGACCGGGCTTCCACCCCGAATCTGATATCCTTCGCCGCATAGTTTCTACTCCAAGCAAGTCTACTCCCAATCTATCACCGACGAGCCAAATTCAAGACACGATATTGAACAAAACCCCTCAAATCTTCACATAAAAATCAATTCTTGGAATCCATACCTGTTTAGCAGCGTTCCTAGCAACTCTGCACATTCAAAGAAGTGAAAAAAAAAAAAAAAAAAAGCCATTAAAATTACAATACGGAAGTACACGGTCATGAGTTCAAAACAGAGAACAGCAATTGAGCGCTTACAGGGCTTTCGAAGCCAGACTAGAAACGAAGTGATACATGGCAACTTGCAAAACACTTGTGGGGGAGCAAGGAAGGAACTACAGCTCACAAGCAAAAGAAAAAGAGCGTTCTCGGGGTTTAGGGTTTAAGAATTCTTGCTCCTTTCTATTTGAAGGAAATTCAATGGGGAAAAAAAGAAACTAACGCTAACTGCAATTGTGTTTAACAGCGTCTACGCAGTTTCTAGTTTCTTTCTTGTTCCACAAGGCGATCCTTGGGGTTTTGGCGGGCTCACAATCATCCTTGGTTTTTTTTTTTTTTTTTTTTCTGTGATACAAAAATACCCGTAAAATGTGGGTTTCTACTAAACGGATGAACACAGTGTAAATACAGTTCTTACAGTCACAAATAAGTGTAAAAGCTTCGCGGTTGGAGTAGTTGGGCCGAGTGATAAAAATTCAGGCCCAATAAGATGATATAATGTCAGGATTAATAGCAAAACGACAGCGTTTAATCTGTCAGAGGTAATTAGTTTGACATATATATAGTGTGTAATAGTTATTGAATCGACATGTTGATTATGAATGAATGAAAATTCTTTTCGTCTGATTTCTCTCTTCCTCTCCGGGTCTTCTTCTTCCCCGTTCTTTGCTCTCCCTCCATTCTTCTGTGTTTCTCCCATTTCTTCTACTTCTCCCTCATTTACAATTCTGATTTGGTAATTTGCGTCTAAGGGCATGACAAATGGTATCAGAGCAGTCCTTCCTTGGACTGTGAATTAGAATTTCTGGGTTTGCAATTTTATCCGCTTCATTGTTTTCTTTAGGTGGAGGATGGAGTTTCCATATTTTGGTGGTACTAATCCGAGAAATTGGCTTTTGAAATTCGATCAGTTGTTCTTGGTGAACTCAGTTCCAGATGATTGCAGAGTTACGTTGGTTGAACCCTACTTGAAGGATAGGGCTAAATTCTGGTTTTCCCTACAGTCGTGGAGGGGTCAAATGTCTTAGGATAATTTCGCAGAACTACTCATCGATCAATTCGGCAGCTTCTTCGATCGATTTCACCATAATGAATATGGAGTGACTGAAATTTCAGAGGTTTGGGTGGCCAAGGACCTGGAATTGGATCTGTTTCAGTCTTCATCAAATACTCATGAGGAGCAGATTGATGAGTTAGACGAACTTGTAATTCAGATGGGTAAGGGTGATTCTGAAGCCGAACCATTGGTGATTAAGGAAGACGAACCAGTTGCAGAGTTGGTTTCTGTCGAGACGTCTAAGGGTGACGTGATTGTGAACGAGTATGTAAGTATTCCAAAAGAGCAAGAGAATGGTAGCAATAACTCCTATAGTCTTCAGGAAGCAGAGGAAGCTAAGCATGAACCTAATTATCACGAATATTTTTCTGGCGATGATACCGCATCAGCTCCTTCTAGTAATACATCTTTTAATCCACTTGAAATTTTGGAAAAGAGCAAGTTGGATGGTGTAAACTCTATGAAATCATTGGTAGAAATTGATAGCGAGTATGCTATGGTTTATATTCTAGATGTTCCTGCTGAGAATTTAGTTCATGCTAATCTTGTGAAATTTGTAAGGAATATTGGGGTAGTTTCTAGATGTATGGATGATGTTTTCATAGTTCTGTTTGATGCTAATTCTTATGGATTGAAAATCTGGAGTTGATTGGAAACGGTGAAGGATTCGAATGGGTTAAAACTGCGACGGGATTCAAAGGTGGAACAAGGATTTCTGTGATAAACTTGATTTTGAATGATGCTGGATTTGATTTTCTTGAGAGCTCACTGATCCTGTTTATAGTTTGGTTAATTGGTGCTGCTCCTACATGTGTAAATTTGGATAATACTTTTGTGAGTTTGTATAGTGAACTCGAGAAAATGCAAATTAAGTGTGCTAAAGTGGAAAATCTTTGTGATTTTGAAACTTCTCTTAAGGGAGAAAATCCCACTGATGATGGCAGCATGGTTGTTGAAGGGATAATTTCAATTTACATGAGCATTAACCTTGGAGTTGAGATGTTTGTGGGTGAATGGATTCAGGGTAAATTCCTTAATCGTAGTATAGATTATCGAAAAATGTTCTGTAGGAACTTTTACTCTCTGGGATTTCAAGTTCTGGCCAAATTTTTGGTGGAATGTTTACAAGATCAACTGCATGGTTTTCTAGAGGATGTTTGGGGTTTTCATTGTCTTGTTTCTGCCACTTCTAATAAGAAACAACGAAGCTTGAATATTGTTATATTCTTTGTCACGAGTAAGGACAGTGTACTTCATTATCCCTTTGACAATGATAAGACTTTTCAGCTTGTTGATGCAACTACCAGAACAAATGTCTTGCTTGATATCCTAGCAACTTGGAAATTCAATCGAGCTTTTGTGGTGAAAGATTTTTTGAGTGATAAAAATATATCTGTTGGTTTTTTGGGAAGCTATATACTGTTGGAGCATGTTTTTGAATTTTTCGTGTATACACTTTCTATGAATCATGCTTCAGAGGTTATTTCAGTTAGTGTTAACAAGTTACAAACCAGAGGAATGCATGATTCAGGGGCAGAATCCTTCATTAAGGTGATAGAGTGTAACTTTGATATTAGTGGTGAAAATGCAGCATATCATAAAGCACTAGGAGTTACTTCTTTGCCAGAAAATATGAAATGGAATGCTCATAGAAGGACCGAATTATCACAAGCTTTGCTGGTGCGTGCAGTATCAATTGATAGTACAGGCTATAATCTGGAGCGCTTGGAAGCTTTATGGTTTCTAATCAAGCAACCCGTAGGTGGTGTGGAATTATTGATTAAGGAAGAGGTATTAAAGGATATGTTCCTATTAGCTACTCTGGGAAATGAACGGAAGGAAGACCTTTTCAGAAATAATACAATTGTCATGGTTAAATGCATTAGTCCTATTAAGCACCAAAGATTTGAGGTTGATTCAGTTGCTGCATTTTCTGTGAAGCTTTTTGATTGGAAATTTCATTTTTTAAGGATGTTCAATGCATTAGATAATCCTGATCCCAAGTATGAAACCAGAACTGAGGTTGTCACCAATGAGTCTATGGGAAAGTTGATCAAGATAAAAATGGCTAGGCAAGCTTTGGTCCAGAATCTTTTGAAAGAAGTCTTTCTTGACTATCTCTTGAATGAACTTCATGACTCACCTTTTAAGATGCAGAATTCTGGCTCCAATGTGAAGCCTCCTTGCGTTGTCAATTTTAGTGGGAAAGAACAAATTCTAGAGAATGCTGGTGATGGTATGTATTATGAGCATGAAAAAGAAGGTAGGAAGTTATACTTCAAAGTCAAAGCTGGCCTACAAAGAATTTACCTCAGAATTATGGAGGAAGACTTCAAAGGGGCAGAAAACAGTGATTTAAGTGAACTTGTGATTACTGCACTTCTTGATACTCCAAACAATGTGGCTGGGTGTTTTGTAGGAAAAAAAAAGGAGGAGGTCACTCAAGAACTAAGTGATGACATAAGTGCAAACAATCAATTTCTTCCACCAAACTCCTTTTCCCTTAGAAGTACGGTTGCTGTTGTGCAATATCAGAGGATCATTGAAGGCATGCATGTGAGAATTTTGATTTGTTGGGAGCCATACACTAAAAAGAGTTACTATGAACATTGGGAATTTATGAGAGCTGATGATGGTTATTTTATTGATGCTTTGATGGGTCATCCAAGAAAAATGCTCATTAAATGGCAATATTGTGAGTACTGGAAAGCACCCAAGAATAATGTAGAGCCAAATGTCTTTATGGGTGTACTGAAGATGGTGAATGGAAGCATGCATAACTGCATTATAACCAAAATGCTTCCAGAAGCTTGGGATAAATTTGTGACTGTATTTAGAGGAGGCACTTGGTACCATGCTTTACTTGAGGATTTCTTCATTTCTCAAAGCTTGAGGATAAGCTTTTCTTTAAGGGGTGGAATTGTCAGGATTAGTAGCAAAACGACAGCGTTCAGCCTTATTATTAGTTATTAATTATATTATCTGTTAGAGGTAATTAGTTTGAGATATATATAGCGTGTAATAGCTATTGAATCGACATGTTGATTATGAATGAATGAAAATTCTTTTCGTCTGATTTCTCTCTTCCTCTCCGGGTCTTCTTCTTCCCCGTTCTTTGCTCTCTCTCCATTCTTCTGTGTTTCTCCCATTTCTTCTACTTCTCCCTCATTTACAATTTTGATTTGGTAATTTGGGTCTAAGGGCATGACATATAATTAGGCTGAACTATAAAAATTCAGGCCCTATAACTGAAAGAATTAGGGCGAATTATAAAATAATTAGGCCCAATAAGATGATTAATTTGGGCCGGTTTATAAATTTCCCCAATAAACTTTCAGAATTGCTTTTAACTCTCATTTTTTCTGTTGTGCAAGAGAAATACGCCTAAGACAGTTCAATCATGTCCCGATACACATGCAGAAAATAGTGTCTAACTAATATTCAAGGAGATAGGGAAGATCTAAAAAAAATTCGATTGAAAACAACAATAAGAAAATTACATGTTATATTTAAATATAAATGATTCAAAACGTCTTGACTGTACACGATAGGGTGATATAAGAAAATTACATGTTATATTTAAATATAAATGATTCAATGCGTCTTGACGGTACACGATAGCGATAACGTGATATAAGAAAATTACATGTTATATATTTAAATATAAATGATTCAAAGTTGTGCTTTCCTGCTCCATTGAACAAAGTTGTGTTCAGTAAAATCTACAGCATTTGCATTTTAATTGGGTAGGCAAACATCTTTTATAAGGTCAGAAATCTTAACTGGCAAAACAATTTTTGCCAGTTAGGCTAGACATTACCAAACATGTCTAGCCTAACTGGCAAAAACATGTGAGGTACCATTTACCGCAGCGGGAGGTCCTGGGTTCGAGTCCGGCGGACAACAACTTAAGGGGACTTTCCCTGCAAAATTTAAGGGGTTGACGGGGTTCGAATCTGGGCTTCCTGTTAGCACCCTTCATTACCAAACATGTCTAGCCTAACTGGCAAAAACATGTGAGGTACCATTTACCGCAGCGGGAGGTCCTGGGTTCGAGTCCGGCGGACAACAACTTAAGGGGACTTTCCCTGCAAATTTAAGGGGTTGACGGGGTTCGAATCTGGGCTTCCCGTTAGCACCCTTTTACCAAACATGTCTAGCCTAACTGGCAAAAACATGTGAGGTACCATTTACCGCAGCGGGAGGTCCTGGGTTCGAGTCCGGCGGACAACAACTTAAGGGGACTTTCCCTGCAAAATTTAAGGGGTTGACGGGGTTCGAATCTGGGCTTCCTGTTAGCACCCTTTTACCAAACATGTCTAGCCTAACTGGCAAAAACATGTGAGGTACCATTTACCGCAGCGGGAGGTCCTGGGTTCGAGTCCGGCGGACAACAACTTAAGGGGACTTTCCCTGCAAATTTAAGGGGTTGACGGGGTTCGAATCTGGGCTTCCTGTTAGCACCCTTTTACCAAACATGTCTAGCCTAACTGGCAAAAACATGTGAGGTACCATTTACCGCAGCGGGAGGTCCTGGGTTCGAGTCCGGCGGACAACAACTTAAGGGGACTTTCCCTGCAAATTTAAGGGGTTGACGGGGTTCGAATCTGGGCTTCCCGTTAGCACCCTTTTGGGCCTCCAGGGGCTTAGCTCAGTTGGTAACTTGGCAGCAGATTGCAGCCAAGGACGCAGGATCGAGTCCTGGCAGCCGCAGTGTGGGATTTTCATCCCCCCAATGTGGGGGGTGGATCCTTGTGGGCACCAGGCACTGGTCCTCCTGCCAATGTTATCGCTGAGTCACCCTGATTTACCTCCCACACGAGGCTCATGGGGCTGGGCGATGTGGGCCCTGCGGGCGAGGGATATCGCCTTTTGCAGCCAAGAAATCTTCATTCACCTTAATAAATAGTAAAAAGAGAAAGGCAAGATAAAAAAGAATTGTGGATTTCATTAAGGCACATTGTAAAAAAAACTACAGAATATGTTTCCCACAACAGGCACTTGCCTCAACCCAATACAATAAGGGTGAAAAAAATGGACAATAAACCTTATACATAAAAATTGCACTCCCACCCTGCCACAGCAAATATCACACAATTTACAAAAATAAACAAGCATGCACAACCAAGATTAATATCCCCAGCAAACTAATGGCAACTCTCTCTACAAGGGCTGCTAATTTTGCCCAGCATCAATTGGCCCACCGTTCCTTGCTTGTGATATTCTGTTCGCATAGATGGTCACCAACCGCAGTTGTGTGCTGTTCAGCCCCTCCAAATATGGCAAAAATGCTTTTCCAAGCATGATATAGATGTCAACGAGGCAAAAAACGACGGTCTGCCACCCAGGAGGAAAAAAATAAAAAAAACAAAGGTCAAAAATGAAACTAGAAGGAATATGTTCGGACAATTTCAGCAAAGGTGATGGCATGAACAGGCTTCTACCTAAGTACCCAGCACCACCCTACTTCCAACATATGCATCCTTATATGCGTCTCTACATTATATGAGTGTGTATTATATGAAGCATCAGAAAACAAGCATTCTGTTTCACCGACAACTCCCATTGCGAAAAGCTCTCTTTTTCATTCCTCCAGCCTTCCACAGTTCAAGATTATGGAAATATACTAATGACCCTATATTCTAACAGTAATACTGTTGCAGCCTAATATTTGCCATTTGCCATGCATTATGTGAACTCATGCAAAAGAAACTTGCTTGAATCACATTAGTCTATCACAGGTCTTTCTCAGGCTTTTATACCTAATATCATCATTCTTCTTTTAATTGAATTATCAGGTTACAAATTCAGGGAAAACTATTGAAAATTTCATTTTGGGGGGGAGGGTTTGGGGTGGTGGTAAGGGAAGGGCCTTGTAACCCCAAGGTCATGGGTTCGATTCTTGGGGATGCAAGGGTAAAAAAATAAAAATAAATAAAAAATTCAGGGAAAAACTATTGTTAAACCTGAATGATGAATAGTTGCTATTCGTACTACATCAGTTGGACAAGATCACAATTCATCTCCCAGTGACCAGATCAGCAAAGGAACAAAGCAAACCCAACAACATAGTAAGTATTACCTTGCGAACATCAGCACTCTGGTTGCCAAAAGCTTCAAAAAGAGCAGGCAAAAACGAAGGTAATTGTGTCATCAATTCCTCTTGCGAGAGCCTTCCAACAAGCTGAAAACAGAAACAGGAGAGTACACAACATTACAAAACTGCAAATATATAAACTAGTACACGGTTCTTCTTCCTGTCAAATAAAGCCAAGACCATCAAAGTTCAAGATCACGCAAATGAATATTAAGCTCAAGAGAGCTACACCCTTTCTCTCACTTCACTGAGTTCACTCCACATTATAGAAGGTGAAAATTAAAATGTTTTGTGATACAAAGGGATGGCTTCGATTTTATCAGCAATGACACACAGAAGTTGACAATAATATTTTTTTGTCAGTAAGTAATAATATATCCCCATACACAGCTCATAACAACTCAAGAGGAACTTGTCTCACTAGCATTGAAAATGTGAACACGTGTTGAACTCTGTAAATATACAAAGATAGGAATTGACTAGATGAAATCTGGAAGGGAGAAGTTAAGATTACCACCACATTCAACTATTGAGACTAGCAAATACAGTTGGAAATTGTACAATAAATCATAGTCTCTAACATAAGAAATAATTTCAACTACTTGAAAAATCCTGAGTCACAAAACCATCTTGCAGAAACCAAGAGAGTTTGGACCAGAAAATAGAAAATAGGTGAAAAACCTATTCTCTAAAATAAAATAAAATTAAGTACCTTTGTCAAACAGTTTATGCAAGTGACGAGAGTTTTCTCATCTTCAGTAACCAGCAAAGGAACAATAACCTGAAAGCAAGAGAATTGTTTCATCAAATATATATATATATATATATATATATATATAGAGAGAGAGAGAGAGCATGATTAAACCAGGAATTAAAACTAACTCAGAGCTGTAGAAGTTCATAAATGTCATTGTCACTTACGCTTAAACATCTGAATGGATCATACTGTACGAGAACTATGGTTAAACAATGCTCCGCTTCATTTGAAACCTAATACCAGAAGTTATCATAAGATATGAAACAATATGCATAAGGAAAAGGAGGGAAAAGAAATTCTAGAGACTAGAAGAGAAACTTAAGGAAAAAAGAAGGAAAAATGTATACCTTTGGAACAATATCTTTTGTCACGTGAAGCAGCTTTTCAATCACAATCTCAATAGAGTCCTCCATTCCATGTTTCTACAAAAAAAACTTCAATGAATAAAGGAAAACAACACATCTAGTGTGCGGGAGCAACTATGTTAGATTACAGAATGACACAAGGAAAGGAGGAAACCCAACCTGATTCTTCAGCATTTCAACAATAAGTGAAAGAGCAAGTTCCCTGATCGAGGAATCAGAATCATCCAGCACTTCAAGTACAACTGTCAAAATCTGATTGAAATACTGTCGCACAAGAAAAGTTGTTATAACAATTCATCTTAAAAAGAAGCAGCAAACAGCACAGCAAAAGAACCAAGCTCTATAACAGACGATGGCATCTATATCCCATCCCATGTTTCAGCACTGGTTCTTTGGGTTTCGTTAACTTTTCAAAGTTTTACTACAGAAGCCACGAAGAAACAAAGTGAGTATTATTTGGAAAAAGGAACAAAAGAGTATTAAATTTCAATTAAGGGAAAGGATAGCAACTAATATTTTCTGACCCCTCTAATATGCAGTAGTCCCAAACTGAAAATCATTCCTCTAACCATTGACACTCCATTCTCTGTCATCTCAACAAGCCAAAACCTATCAACTTTTTCTCCATTAGCACAAGTCGAGCAATATTTGGTCTCTCTTAATCACTAATGTTCGGCAGCTGATATTCTTCTTAGCAAGTATTCAAATAATCACTCTTAATTTTCACTCACATCATTACTTCATCCTTCCTACTTGCATGTGATTCCTTGACATTCACTGTTCTCATTTATGTATCTGACTTGCTTGGGTGAAACCAGAGATCCATGTATTGCACAGATAAAAACACAATAGTAAAATTGGAGAGAATGTATATTACAGAAGTTTTTTTAGCCCAAAAACCAATTATACCTTGCTCCAAATGGATTCATTGTTAGCTGTAGAAATTTCAACTAACTGCTGAAGAGCATCACGCTTGTTTGTTGAATTTTCATCGTTCCCATTGCCAATCTATGAGAGAGTTGAGATGACATATATTAGTCCAACTACCACTTTCATTTCAGACAGAATATACACTTAAAAACAAACCTATACTCTTTTTAGAAATAAAAAAATAATAATGAAAAAAGGAAAAGTAGATTCATTAAGTACTCGGTATTATTAGAACTGTTGAGAAATTTCAGCAGGGAACGAATTACTTACAAGATGAAGAATTTGAGGAATGCTTGGCCCTGCTTCTGAAGTAGAATTTGGTGTCAGAGCTGCAAGTTTAGGAGAATGCTGTACAAATTCATGCGAAAGTCCATTATCAGTAATCAGTGTGGCATTGAACTGCTGATGGTTGGCTCCAATTAACCCATTGAGGTCCAACCGTGGTGTCGAAGTAGCCTCAATATTGGTAGTGCTGTCCACACTTCCTATCTGTTCCCTGCCTGTCCAAGAACCAATACTGTTAACTGTGGTATTTGCCATGTATTTCTGATCCTTGGCATTAGAAATCTGATCAGCGTTGGAACCAGTATCTGTACTATATAGAGGTCCATGGATATCATCAGACATTTGATGCACAGAACCAGGCACATTCGCCAACTCTTGAGAAGAGCCCCATTTCCTGCCCCCATCACTGTCAATTGAACCTGAAGAATACCTTCCAAACAAAGGAACCTTCTTTGATGCACTAATATATCCTTCTTCAGAAGATGTTCCAACAACATCAGAAGGATCGTAAGCAGACTTAGAACGTCTCTCTTTCTTGCTCTGCAAAAAGTTCATTAGGTCTACTTCTATGCGTGGAGTGTACTGTTTAAGAGCTCTCCTCAGCGAATTTTGTTCTTCAACTGACAAACTAAGAATAAAATTTAAAACTGCTATTGAATCAAAGTGGGAGTACACTGATATGATACATGTAATCGCAGCTTCCTTCAGTTTAGTATTCTTATCATGTGCCAGTGGTGTCAACTTTGAAAGCCATAACTTAAGTATACCAATATTACCAGAACCTTCAGTGTTAGAAGCATGCTTGTTAAATGAACCAATTGCAAACTCAATCACTGCCAATTTAGCTTTTGGAGAACGCTGTTCATCCAATGAACGAAGCAAAGCTGGTAAAAGGGAGTCTATACCATATGTCTTGCTAACAATATCCAATGTCGTTGAGCAAGGTTGTCTTACCAATTCTTTTGGATCTATTAACCTAGAAAAAACATGGGGTAGTATTCTCTCAATGTAACTTTCAAATGGCTTCCTACAAGCAGGGATAAGGTCAGCAAGTGTTGAGAGAGCAGCCTGTGCAACTTTATGATGAGGATCATCCAGATGCTGGAAGAACAATTTCATCACTTTCTCAAAACTCTGCACAATTTCTTGAATACCACGTGAGCCTTGCTGCAATAGAGTCCGCAAATAATTGAATGCGGCAACCCGTGCATTCCAATCAGAACTTGAGCTGAGCCCTTCACTTAGTGCCTCATTTAGTGATGTAGGACCCTCCACATAGGTAGACATGTCCCCAAGTGAAAGCTGGCTTTCATCAAAGCTCCTTCTCCTGCTGGCAGACATTCGCCCAGCTACGTTCTTCCTTAAAAGGGGCTTTTGAAAATTGGGAATGTGATTATTATGGGAATCCCTCAAATTACCATCTCTATAATGGTTGTCGGTGTAGTGTCTTTCAACATGAGAGTTCGCATATCGGCGAGCTTCCCTAAAATCTGCATGCTCTTCCATTAAACCTGCTTCTTGCAATTTTTCAGACCTCTTGGCTGAATAGGATGAGATCACAGACAAGGGCTCACTTCCTCCACTATTTCGATATGACAATCTGCCTGAGTCTCTGGAAGCCTGAATCTGAGAGATAATGTCCGACATACCCAGGCCACCATTGTGGTTATTAACTTTTGACATACTAGAAGTGCTATCTAGCGATAAGGAAGTTGCAATGCTATTGGAAGCTGGAACAGCAAGAGGAAATGGTGGATCCCTAGATGATGGTGGGTCAACTCCTGCACTAGGGGCAATAACAGAATAGTTAGGAAAGATTTAAACAAAGTCCACAAAAATCTCAACAATGTGTTTGGAAAATATTGTTTGATACTAAGCAAACTTGTCATTAAAAGCAAAGGAATCAAGATATAAGTACCTAGGTCCAAACTAGATGATCGGGCTTTCTCAGATAAATTCAAACCTCTAAGCATACTTTCAATTGCAGAAACTTTTTCTTTGCTAGCATTCAGAACACTTTCAAGGGTACGTTCTGAGCCTTTTGGTGCAGACTTGGCTTGTGATAAAAGTAGTCCAGATGATAGGGAAGACCCCGAGGATAAGCTAGCACTACGGTCCATTGCAACTATGGCAGAAGTTCCATAACCAGGCAAGGTTGGGGTAGATGTATGAGAGGTAAAGGACATGGGTGAGTTCCTTTCACGAACAGAAGGAGAAGCATGACGTCTATGAATGCCACCATCCTCATCGTGGATTACCTGTGCAATGCATAGAAGTTATCCAAAAGCAGCAAAAAAGACTTCCAGAATCAAATGCGCCAGTGATACAAGATTGCTTTCACCTGTCTAGTTTTAACAATTATTCAGCTTATGAAAGAGAAGATCATACCCTCTGTATAACAGGATCAAAAGACATAAACAAGCGACGGGAACGTTCTGGCCAAGTTTTCGCAAACATTCTGTAGCACGTTCTTGCAGTTGACCTAACCTGTGGATTCATTCGCCAATGCATGAATAAATGCATACAAACACAGAAACACACAGGACAGACTAATAACAAACGACAAAATAGGAACAGTTCAATCCCTTTGTCACTCAACCATGATATGAGTATGAAATCGGTCAGAGAAAGATCCAAACCTCACTCATTGCATCTGCTACACAACATTTTATAAAGTCCTCATACACTTCAGCAGAACGTTGTATTTCAGGGGCATCAGCCCAATATTCTAGTATTAGAAGCGCATATTCACAACACCTGATATAGGAAGAGAATACTATAAGCTGACAGAAATACCCAGGCTAATCAAACAATTAGGAGGCAAACCTGAATCACACACCTTGCCCGAAGAATAGCGCTACGATCATTTTTAGCAGAATCAGCTATGCGCGGAAGCGCCCGTGAAACTTTGCAGTTTCGTAACATCTATTAACATACAAGTTAAAACATGAGCATGAAATGGATGAGACTATTCCAAGTACTTGAAAGGTGACAAAGTAAATATTGTTAAGCTTGTTCACCTTTGGCTATGAGCACGCATGAATTACAAATAATTAGAAGTCACAAGTTTAATAAGCAACAAGCAGAACTTACTGTTTTTATGCAGTTATCTGCAGATTCTGCAATTACAAGTACTGTTATTACAACAAGCTTGAAAAGTACCTGAAATTATACAGTGGCGTGAGGAATATATGTAATCTAGAAATACAGCATTTAGAGTATGATACCATTCTTACCGGAATGAACGTCTCTGCACAACTCTCAAAATCTCCTAAAAGCTCCTTTGATAAGAAACATAACAGATGGCATGCCTAAAATGGATACCAAAATTGTCACATAAGCTACAGTTTATTTACGTTGCATATATAAATTAAGGGCAATTCAGATCCTATAGTTCTGGCCACTCAAATGTTTCTGTAACAATTTAACTCATTTTCGGCCATTCGATTAATTTCAACCATGATTGTGTATAAATTGGGTGGGACTATCTCTTTAATCCAACGGCTGACATTCATCAAATGGCCAAAACCAAAAGTGACCCTTATAAATTGTTGACTAGTCAAATTGTTACAAAAAAAAGGTAAGAGTGACCAAAAGTAACCGATCCGAATAGTTTAGTGGCCACATTGGTAATTTTCCCAAAAATATTATTCAATTTCAACAAGTAACAAATCCCTGGACACGGGATAGAAATAATCATAACAAGTAGCTTTCCAGTTTACTAAATTAAGCAAACTGAGGTCAACTCTGAAGCATTTTACCACAACAAAGAACTACAAAAAAAGTTCAAAAACACATTGAAGTTCATAAACGCATATCTTCAACTGAGAGGGATAACAAATCACTGAATCAGAATATTTAGTTCCTCCACTTTCTTTACCCCATTATGAAGCATCCCCCAAATAACAATAATAATTAATAAAGAAATAAATTGAAAGTTAATAGTTAATCGTATGTCACCAAACCTGCTTCACTATGCTAGATCTCCGGTCAGATAACTGAGTGCTAAGAGGCCCCACTAGTTGCTTCAGAAGTGCACGAAAACTAGGATACTCAGTTGCACCTGTAGAATAAACGCAGAACATAAAAAGCAGATTCCAAATCCTCCTCTTAACAAAAAATACAAGAAGCCAAGCCCAAATTTCCCCTATAAATACGAAGATAAACTTACACTACATTTAGATACATAATCATATCAACTATAGCCTCTGATCACAGAGCTAAACAGGCTAAGTTTCTTACTGAATAATGACAGCATTAATCATCAGTGTATAATTATCAAATATATGTTCCACCTCTGAAGAAACTACATGAGTTTAGATTTCTCAAACAGTCACAAACTAATTCAGCACAAAAGTTTTCAACAATTACATTTTTTATCAACATATAACTCTGCAAGAGAAGAAAGCCAGCCTTAAGGAAATATGATGACTAGTTACCAATTTGCACCCAAAGAAGTACAAAAAATAAAAAACACTCAGTTCTAGTACAACTAATTCCAAGCACAGCATCCTTCCTTTTGTTCAGCAAGCAAAAATCTTCATAAAGAATGACAGGATAACGAAAGCTCTAACAATATACTATTGCAAAAGAAACCGATGAATTGGTAGATTCATTGAGTTGCAATAAGCTTTAATTGCTTTCCTCTGAAGCAAGCTGATAGAATAGAAGTAAAAAAAAAGAGCTGTGTTGCTTATGTACCTCCAATAACAAGTCCCTCAACTCTTTGCATAGCTGCAATTCGGATAGACCAATCTTTTTCTGGCACAAGGGTAGAAGAAATCTTCTCAAATTCCCTAACCAACTCCTTTTCTGAGTAAACCTTAATTGGCTCCACAGGTTTCTCCGTGACATCACCATCTCCTAGACAAAGTAACAGATACTGAAATTAGTGCACCCTCTCATTAAAAAATTTTGAAACTGAGTGCAAAAATAAACAAAAACAATATCCAAGTAAATACAATAGGAGCAAAGCAAACATGAAGTGGTCAGAGTTCATTAATTTCACCATCTTTTGCATTGGCAACATTTACTTACAATCAGCAATGATCTTCTTAAGTATCAATCGCAAAAAATGGTTAAACAGTTGACAGGTCATTACATTGGTGCATTCCAATTACCATCTGACCTTTCTAAAGAGCTCTGGTTCACAAAAGACAGACCACATAATGGGGAAAGATTAACATTATTAAGGCAGTCAAAAGTACAAACACAGCAATTCTACAAAATGGATGTCCATGTCAACCAAATAAAAGCTAACACTAAAGATATGTACTAACCTCCAAAGAGAGATACCTCGCGTGTGGAACTTTTGGCCTTGGGACTGCTTTTCTTGGAATTAAGTGGCTTAATCTCACTAGTAGAATAATTATTCACATGCCCTTCAGATGAGCGTGATTTTGGTACAATTCTCTCTAATCTAGCATTAATATCTCTTGCCTACAAAAGAGGATGTGATGGTATTAATTACTCAATGCCATGAAGATAATAACATTTAGAAAATAGCACCGGGTCTTTCAACTAAACATAAGCAGTTACTTGTCACCCCAAAAGAAACAAAAATAAAGTTGAAGGCTCAATCTAATATATTAAAGTTATCCAGCTTGCATGATACCATTGTTGCCGAAAGACTATGTCTCTGAAGTTCATCTCGAAACTGAGGCCCAACCTGACTATACATCTCCTGGGAGGGAGGAAAACAAAAAAGCAAGTACAATATGTGACCCCTCTTCTCCAACAAACAAAGGCTAAAAAATATCAGAGGGTTGAATCTGAATCCAAATATACATGGAATTCACTCACCTCAATACACAATATAGCTGCATCCCTCACAGCAAGGTTTGGGTCATTCAACATCTGCAAAATCTGGAAATAGAAGACTGCATAAGAGGAAATTTCCTAACAACAAAAAAAGTGCTGGTTAATTATGTAAACTTATTTCATTAAATAACAAACTGCACACAAAGTGGTCAACTATGTATCCAACACATCCCGTACAGGAGGAAGAATAGCTCGCTGTAGAGGAAGCTCAGTTGATGCAAAAAGACCAATTGCAGAAGTGACTGTGCGCGCAAATTCTTCTCGAACTCTCCAGCTCTTGTGTGCCCAAGCATAGGACCCTGCTCTTTCAACAATAATTGTTGGTGAAGAAACCTGTTGCAAAGCTAGTAATTAACATATTCTTTCCAGTTTTCTCAAAGCTTCTAAATGAAAATAGACCGAAAAACAAGTAGTAATGTCCAAATCCATGAGGTAAGTAGACAATGACCAGATTAAGACTCCTAAAGACTCAGCTTGCCCTAAACAAAGATATTAACTCCAAAAATCTATAATGAATACACAATGCAATGTCATAATTCAATACCCATATCTTAGAGAAAACCAACACATTTTTTATCTTTGGTTCCGTAGAAGCCATTGACTTCCGAATAATATGAAATAAATTGCGCTGGATCAGATTTAACAGTAAGAACAGATCAAAGCCTACAGCATTGTAAACACACATCCCCGCCCCCAACAAAGTGTAATACTATAGTTCGTTTAAAGGAAAAATGCTCTCAACATCATACGGACCAAAAATTGATTAGTAGATGTATCAATTTTAACCCCATTTAGGCAAAATTGTAGAATTAAATAACTTCAATCTCCAGCAACCACCGCCCACCACCATTCAAACAAAGCCAATCTAGCTAAACATAAACCGACAAACTCTATGCCCTCGAATGCAGGATCCAATTCCAGCATAACAAGCAATTCCAATAAATAAATAGAACCAACGGAGAGTATCATTTCCCAACTATACCTCCATCAGAGTAAGCAACAGCCGCCGCGCGGCATCCCTAACCGGTTGCTTGGCATCACCGAGTCTCTCGACAACGGCAGGAACCAATGCATTAAAGTGGAGCTTCAAATGCTCGCCGGAGAGCACAGCCGCGGAAGCTAGGGCTTGAAGAGCTCCTTGCGAAACCCTAAAATTAGCATCTTTCAAGAGATCCAAGCAAACGTCCACTAGCGAAGTGACCTCCGAAGACGACAGGGTCTTTCTAGAAGCTTCCAGGTAGTGGTGAAGCCGCTCGACGCCCGCCATTCTCTCCTTCGTGTCCTTAGCACGCGCCAGCTCCAGCGCGTCCTCCATTTTAATCCGTTCCGACGGGGCACCGATCTGGAACGATGGCGAGGTCAGATCTGAGTGGGAATTAAAAGGTACGGGGAAGAATGGCGATGGAGGAGACAGTGAATTGAATAAAGTGAGTGTGTAGTGCGTGCAAATTTTGGAGAAGATAAAATGGGGGTTTTGCTAGATTGACGGCAGGGGAGAGAGAGACGCTTATCTGTCAGTGTTGTTGGAACAGTTGTAAAAAAATGAAATCCTTTTCTTTACTAACCAAGGGGAAAACAACGTTAATTAAGGCTATGTTTGTTTTTGTAACTTAAATTGGGGATTTTTTTTTTTTTTTTGTAGAAATTTTTATTGGGCGGAATTTTTTATTAAAAATTGTGTGAGAAATAAATAATAATGATGTTATTTTTAAAATGATGTGAGTGTAATTGTAGAGGGAATTTCAAATTTTAAATTTTGAATTTAAGAAAAAATGAAGGTGTTTGGTTATGAATTTTTTTTTAGTGAAAAAATATGATTTTTCTGGAAAAAGTAACAAAAAAAAGAAACAGAGCCTAAATGTTTTTTTTTTTTTTAAATTCTTTAGTGACACTTGTGAAATAGTGGTTGACTGTGTTGTGTTTAGGCGGTATAACAGTCGGTGATCTATTGGCGGTGTCGATTGAGTGTTGTTCAGTTCTATTTGACCGGGCCCTTCATCATCGAATATATATTTTTTCTTTTTTGTTTTTTTCATTTCCCTCTCTTTTACTTTTCAATTTTATTTTTAAGGAGTACTTAGAAACGATCTTTTTTTTTTTTCTTTTAAGGAAACTTATAGAAACGATTAGTTAGTAACGACTTGTAATTTTTCATTTACCACTTAAACTTTTTATTAGCTTAATTATTTTCTGTTGTAAATTAAGCGATCACTAAATTTTTTGAAATAATATATTTTCTATTGTTTTCCTTCTATATGTGGGTGACAATTGACTACCAAATAATCGCTTTTAGCAAACTCTATCTATTAGATAATAACGATTAGTCTCACTAAAATTCCACTAAACTCTATCTTTTTTTTTTATGTACAATTCACAATTAATTTACACTAAAGAAGTACAAGTTATGAGTTTGGATTAATGGGATCAGGTTGTATCGAGCTCCATGAGCACTAAACTCAGGTGAAACATGTTAGTTCATCACATCGAGTTCAATATCGCTATGTCACATATCATATCCTAAAGGAGGTGGCACGATCGATCATATGAGCTCAATCATGCCCTGTAATCTCAAGTTTTGGTTATTTGATCATAGCATCAAAGCTTAATCAAGGAACAGTCCATGTGCCGGCTGGATTTTACTTTCCCATTTTGTGAAAACTAGGATAATTATATTGAAAATCAACTCCCACCCCACCTACCCAAAAAAAAAAAAAAAAAAAAAAACTTTGTAAGCAATTAGGTGAATATGCAAACAAAAGAAATGGCCATGGATGATCACAAAGCTGAGATCCTAAGTGTGAAAAAAGAGTAACAACGGTTTCATTACCAAGAAAATGATTGAAAGCTTCCAAATTAAACCGGCAAACATTTGACAAAGAAGGGGTACCTAATTAAACCCAATCACTTCTCGAGTTGTTATTATGTCTTTCAGTTTAGTTAGAGTGGCTTCACATTTCCATTTCGTTGGTGTAAAAAATCAATGTTATCTCTATCTGCCTTGATTTGATATTTGACAACAAAACAATGCTAACTTAGTGACAAAGCCACCCCCACACCCCCTCCAATTGGGCACACAATATTCATATTTCATATATATATATATATATATATATATTAAAAGCCACACATTTCTTCTGAATTATATTTTGTAACATTCCTAATAATAAGTTATCAGTTGTCTATTCATTTATTTATTTATAAACAATTAATATTGAATTTTGGTCTCACGCAATGCGGGGTGAGTCTCGACAGTATAATATAACAACTGGGGATTATTGAGGAGGGAACCAATTAATTTTGAAAGAACCACATACTTGTTGTTGTCGCTAGTATACTGTATGAAAATGGTGCAACTAATTGTCTACACTGATTACTATGTAAAGTTCATTGATTCGTTTGGTAAGGATTTAATTGTACTTTTTATATATTGAATGATGAATAATATTACAGTACCGTTATATAGCAGCCATTCATTCACTAAATAATGGCACTGGACATATTACTAATGTTATATTCTATTATTTAATGATTAATTATCATTTTGCCTTATAATTATAAAAAAAAAAAAAAAAAAAAGCAGCCTAGTTTTAAACATACAAAACAATAATATTAAAAAGGATGCAATATATTTAAATTAAAGGGCTCCCACCGAGTCTACTATTAAAGAGTGCATCTGGATGGGTCCCAATGCCACTGAAAAGAAGATTTAAAAAGAAAAGAGTGTAGAATTGATGTAGTCATTAAGAAGTGATAATCTAGCTTTACAGGTTGGCGTTGCCGGTGGTTCAACTTCAAAGCATAACATTCAATTTGGCTTCCCTTTGGTCTCGATTTACATGAGCTATGTACCAAACATAAAAATTGTTTCACGTAAAAATCATTTTCTGAAATTCGATATTCGTGTTTTTATTCATTAATATGCAATACTTATTGTTTTAACGTCGATATAAAATATATAAGATGTTATAATATACGCTATATATCAATTGATACACAATTGCGATGTGTTTAAGGATCGTTTGGTATACACTTTTGAGATGTGTGTTTGAGAGGAAAGTTATGGTCCAAAGCCCAAAATGTGTTTGGAATGACTTTTAAAATTCAGCTTCTAATTTGTTCAGAAATGACATTTGATCCAAAATCACGCCAACCACAGCGAACTAAAAATTCAAATCATTTTTTTTTGAATTTTAAAAGTTATTGGCCCAAATATGGCAGAATTGGGGGCTGTGACGCCCAGATCCAGTCCATAAAATGAAACCCATTTGGCTCCGGGAGGAGCCGGAATCCAAACGTTGATGCAATAGCGTCGATGTTCTGAACTTCGGTGCCACTGTGCCAGCGTTCGAAGTTCCGGCCACCTTTAGGAGGAGGCAGGAAATGACACCCACTCTGGTGGGTTTCATTTTCCAGGCTGAATATGGGCGCTACTTCAAGATCCGGGACGGAAAAGTTCGAATTTTTCAATGGCAGCCTAGGGTGGATGCTAGGAGGGAAGGGTAATTTTACAAGCGAATGAGTGATTTGATATGTCATACAATACAATATATCAAATCACATATTAAAATACATCTAAAAATGTGATATCATTCAATATTTTTCAAAACATATTTCAAAACACGTTAGAAAATGTATCTTGGAAGATGATGCCAAACTTGTTCGGCTTAAATAGTTGAGTCATATAGTAACAAGAACCTAGTTGTTGGCACATTTGTTCCTCGTCAATTTTGTCCGAGGCGGGTTAACCTTAAATCATAATGTGACAAAATGAAATAGTCCAAATACAAATACCCAAATTTTAAATTATTCCTCATGAAATTTTAAAAGTTTCTAGCAATATTATAGTGCTGGAGTGGCGTTGTTGTTTCCGACATTCTCTTCCCTGCTTTCATCTGCTCCTTATTTTTATTTATTAATCTTTATTCTCCATATTTCCATGGCAGTGACAAGTAATCTACAGTCTACGGTCAAACTTAAGTAAACTAATGTACTCCACTAACTGTAATCATTGTTCAGCTTCTTACCATCAAGCTGTATTTGTTCTTTGTAGCCTAAGCCTTTTGTCAGGTAATTAGACCTGAATTTCCATAATATTAATTAATATTGAAGAATAAAAGAAGGGGATGAGAAGTAATAGAGGGTGAAAAGAACAGAGAGAATTTGAGATGAGATAAAAAGAAGATTTGGGGATGAGATAAAAATCATAATACCTTCAACATAACTAATCTCCTCACTATTACAGAGTATTTATACTCAGTTTTTTAATGAGCTAAATGACACCATATCTATAATGCTAAATTAAAACAAATATTGGATTAATAGCTAATTAGCACGACACCTTTTCCGAATGGTCTCGGAGGGGGAACAACGAAATTTCTGTGGTCCATCCAAATTTAGTTGACTTTCAAAAATGATAAAATGTCAATAGGACAGTCAATTTTCAAATTTTCTAGGCCTCCTCTTCTTACTAAAAGTAAGAACATAAATGGAATAAATGATGTCAAATTTTATATTTTAAATGTTATACATTAACGTCCATAAAAATTTATCCATGTGTAAAAGTGATCGCTTCTAAGCGTCGTAAAATTATCTAAGGAGTTTTGGGATTTGTAAACTTATCAAACAAATCTCGTGGTTTGAGGATACTACAATTCAAACCCTGTCATCTTAGAAACTGTTACAATAATATGAGAATATTGACATGCGAACTCGTAAATTCAAAATTATAAATTCATACACAAATATTTTGTAATACAAAACAAAGAAAGAAAAAAAAAACGATTCGAACTCGACACCATATGACTAAGTTAGGATTGAGGATCGACAAGTTTGTAAGTCAAATAAGTTAACATAAATAATTAAACATGTAATGTTAGAGTCTTTGAGTATTGACACGAAAATATTTCAATATAACCACGATATTATCACCCTCAATAAAAAATAAAAAATAAAAAATAAAAGGTGTTGATGTGAGAGTCACTCAATCCGTCAATCGCTTGACATGAAAATGGACCGAGCGGAGTTATTTGGGCCTTAATACGAGGCCCAACAACTCATTGCACTATTTTAAACATGCTATAAAGTATTTCATAATTTTCATTTTACAAATAAATTTTATTCCTTCTAAAGACTCATGATCAACTGATCATTAGCATGCTTCATATAAATAAGACTTGCACATATAATCATCTTTACAGGCATTGCTCTTCAGCCGCCCAGAACAAGAAAATTATACTAATATAGATCCTTAATTACCCCCAAAACATAGTACTTCAAACAAAACAAAAGATCAGCAGAAACGCAAAAATTAGCGACGATCAAATCAAACGTTTGAATCCAGGGCCATGATGGTGCTGAGGTTCATCGGGGTCATGAATTCCTCGTCACCGGAGATAATGGTCCGAACAATGATCCTATTTGCCCGTTCCGTCGGGTGAAACGGATCCCAGAAAGCGTAGATATTTCTGTTCGGGCACAGATTCGAGGCTGGAGTGCAAACCCCCAATCCATTGTACGGCCCTTGTCCGCAGCAAGCTACCTTTGAGGTGACAAAACCTGCGTATTAAAAACCCCCCAAATTTATCGTTGGAGCGGCGAAATTAGGGTTTGTTCCGTTAAGTGAAGATGAAGAAGAAGAACAAAGTACTGACCAAAGCCGCCGGGATTGCTGATGAAGTTGTTCTGCATTCGGTTTGCGTTGGCGGCGACGAACACGTCGGATCCGACGTCTTGGTTGAGGCTTCGGATCAGCTGGATGAGAAGCGGGTTGAAGATCGCCGCCGCCTGTTGCGGCCCCGGCGCACATTCGCCGTTGGCGCTCCCTTGGGCTAGTTGCGATGGAACGCAACCTAAGGGTCCTGTGCCCGTCACCAGCACTCTACGAGCTCCTAAATCATATAATCTCTGCACCACAACATTGTGCAAAAAACTCTTTAACTAGTTGAGTTGAAATCCTCAATTGGAATTTGGGAACATGAAAGTGTTAGATATTTACATAAAGTGGACTTCATGATCACATACAGTTATTTAAATATGTAACCATCATTTATCATATAACCCACTACCTAGTTGCATTATAAGTAACTACTTATTAGTTGCATTATATGTAACTACTTATTTGATAAGAACATTATCAAATAACTGTGGAGGGAATATAGGTTATTTATATGTAATATCTGTTGGTCCTCCTTCTCTCCACTCCAACCAACGTAATGTGTTCTCCCATCAATAAACACGTCATCATAGTGAGATCTGGAGAGAGAAGATCACGCAGATCAGGCACGTGAGTTCTACAACACATCAAATGGCTCAAGGTACGATTTGTATTTACATATTATAACCGATGATCCGGCTTATAAATTCTAACAGAAAGGCCACAACGTAGATCGATCATCGGCAATATAAGGAAGAATTGAACTTTTGGTTGTTATGTTTGGTTTTGTAACACTGTTGGTCGTTTCGTTTTGAATTTGGTACTTTTTTCGGAAGATATAACAGTTTTTCGATCATTTTCACTTGGTATAAGAGAAGTTTTTTAGATTATTTGGACGTTTTATGAATTTTTTTAAAAAAATGTGATCGATATCTAATTATTAAAACTTGTAGTCAATTATAAAATAGTACAAAAGTGAGATGAATAGTACAATTATGACACCTTTTTTGGGTGTAAATTTACCATTTATAGGTTTCATTTTAAATATTTAATGATTATGAATTTTGATAATCAGACTTAAAACATAAATACTTGTTTGATTTTCAAATGTTCAAATAACTCAAAAAAACTCTTGTATCAAGTGAAAATGATTAGAATAGCTTCAAACACAAGAAGAAATGTGTTAGATTCTAAAGCAAAATATCAAAAGTGACATTTTTCTGACAAACTAATATTTATTTGTGCAGTACTAAAAGAATTTTTTGATACAACTATTTATAAGTCACGTCATATAATTTGATACATGAGATTTTATACGAGATATAGAGTATTACCTGGAGGATCTTGCGGTATTCAGTGATGAGCAAATGAGAAAAATCCTGAAGACTATACCGGAATCTTCTGCCGGTGATCGGCGGGTTCAAGAAATAGTTGTTCACAAAGTCGTTTCCGCCGAGGGTGATCAGCACCAGAGCTCCGTTCACCAGATTTTGAGCTCCATCCGGTCCGATGATTGCACCCACTCGCTGCTGATACTCAGCGAAGAACTCCAGCTGCTGGTTTATTCTAATTATGTTCGCCTAATATTTATCCAAAAAATTAAATAAAAAAAAAAAGAAAAGTAAATGAACAGTTGAATAATGAAGAAGACTAAAGCGACCTGTCTGTACCAAAAATGGCAATCAATTAATCCAACTACTTTAAAGTAGCTAGCCTCTGCATGTGCAACTTTCCTAAAACCACTTGGAAGCAATTAAAGCGCGTTCATTATGGAGTGGTTTGAAAATATGTAATTTTACAAGAGATTTTTCTCGTGTAAAAAATGTATTAAAATATAAAAATGTGCATCCAATGTATGTCGGAAATGGCAAATGGAAAGACTTACAAACTGGACCCCTGTATCGTTAAGAATCCCGATTCCGGCGGATGCAAAGTTTGCTCCGACCAACAGCTTTTCGCCGTTGAGCTCCGGGTTCAAGTAAGCCAATGTGGATTCTGCCCCGAGCGCCTGGCCTAATAATAAGCATATCAAACAATGTCACATTGCATGGTCTTAAATCATACGTAATTTAATTAAAAAGTACGAAACCTAATTTATGTATATGTATACTTATGAGATCAGGGATGTTGTAGCCGTTGGAGAACCGGCCGGTGGGGCGGTGGGTCGGGTAATCGATGCCGTAAGGCGGCGAGTCTGCCCTGGCAGTGGTGATTAAGTAATTGTTGTTGCCATTGTCTACGAGGGAGTCACCGAAAACAAAGAAAGCACGAGCGCCCTCAACTTGTTGCGGCAGAGTGAAAGCCGTGGCGATCGCAACCCCTAAGACAATGAAAAAAACTTGGCTAGACATAATGCTACGTACTTACTCTAGCTAAGAGTGTTATCGTAGAAAATATAAGTTTATAAGGAAGCTTATGATAAGAAGTTTGAAGATTTGTGAAGTGTGGTTTTATATGCATGAGATGAGAGTGTGATTTGTATTTGTATTTGGATGGGCAATTAATTGGAGCGGTTTGTTGGAGTGCCCAATAAATGGCCGGTCTCCGGCCTGAGCCAAAACTGGGTCCGACCGACCGAACAAGAGGGTATAGGGTAGCCTGATTGCACCATGAAAGGCAGAGGAATTGCACTTTGGATCAAAATTATCCAAGATTTGATGGAGCAAAATTATTTGTTATCAATATTATTTTAATTATTGGCGAGGTAAAATACAAATAATTTTTAAATTCTATATAGTAAAAAGTAAATAAAATTGCCACCAGCTCATAAATCATAACATAGCTCCGCTCCGCCCCCTTGAGTGGGCAGTTGTATGCATGCTCTACTTGTACCAATGTGATATTTGGTAGCCACAATCATATTTTAAATTATTTTATCTTATCTTGTTCTAAGTATTAAAACCATATTGTGAAGTACTCAAAAGGACATGAGTAAAATGACGTGTTTCGCTAATCTAAACATAATATGACATACTTCATATGTTCTTATTAGAAAAAATTCAATGGTATAATTCAAAATATGACCTTTATATATATATATATATATATATATATATATATATGAGATAAGGAGTATTAACTTAGACAAAGGGAGTATTTCTATATCTTTTTTTTTTTTGAAGAAAATATATTAGAATTCGTCCAATTGCGATTAATATGTCCCATACAACGCAGATGAGGCTTCTGACAGAACAACAGTTGGAAGGCCACTGGGGAAGGGAGTATTTCTATCTATTATCAGAAATAATCATAATAATATATTTTTTGTAAATATTGTTATAAATTATATGATCATAATCAAAAGATAAGTGGATAAAGGAAAAATAATACTCTCTCTGTCCCACTCAAAGAGTCCACTTTCAAGAAAAATCTTGTTCCATTTAAAGAGTCCACTTTGAATTTATTTACATTACATTCTCTTACTAATATTATAATGTGTGGTTCACAATTAACCCTTACTTCTAAAGTAAGGATATAAGTGGAAAATATGGTGATAAATTACTTAATTTAGGTGTTGTACCTCACAACTCATAATAAGTTGTACACATTTCAAAGCGGACTCTTTGAGTGGAACGGAGGGAGTAATAATAATAAAATTTGCACACGCATATATAGCATTGGAGCGAGTCCCTAGTAATTAAGGGACTGTTCTTTAACTTAAGTTTCAAACAAAGTTTGAAACTTAGTTTTGGAAAAATAATTTTATAATCAGTTTTCATCATTTCCAATACAACTTTTTAATATTTACCTACACTTTTTTGTATTTTTAATACACTTTTATATTATAAAATTGTTTTTCTAAAGCTAAGTTTCAAACTTAGTTTGAAACCTAAGTTAAAGAACATGCCCTTAATTTTTCAAGGGCTTTCACGTGCTTTCTCCATTACCAAAATAGGTTAAAGTAGTTCAACTTGCTCTTTAGAGTTGTAATTCATGTGAATAATATGCATTTAAAGGTTTTTCAGACATATCAAAATCACCTTAAGCGTTCTTTTTTATATATTACGTATTTATATAATGATTTGGTCTTTTAATATTAATACTTCTATGCTGGATCGATATGCATGCATGGCTTGGATAGTGACGTGTTTGGAGAAAAGCAATTCACCATTAATATTATGTCATCTCTCTAATATATATCCATAGTTTCTACTTCCCTAACGTATGACTCTCCGCAAAACATGTAGGCTTCGTTCGACTCAATAAATTTTATGATAATCCTTCAATTTCAATAAAAGATTCATAGGAACGAACCAATGCTTCATCGGTTGTGACGCATATTGACCCGCCCACTATGGAAGAGTGTTGAATTCAAAAAAATAATAATAAAAGATTCATATTTTAAATATATAAATTTTAAGATTTGAAATAATTAATTTTCTATGATATTTTTTAACTTAGGCAGGGACAAACATATTTCTCCCATTAAAGCAAATGGACAGTATTATAAATATAACTCTTTTACGAAGACGAAATAAACGATAAATAATGCAAATGAATGAATGAATGAATGTTGTAGAAAATTTGCTTCCCTAGTCGGGGCATGGGTGCCAACCAAAGGGCAGCTGCCCCATGTGTTGAGAGTAGAGTAATAGTCCTTATTAAGGGTAGGGGTTAAATGCAATTTGGAAAATGTCATGAATGATCACCACCTACCTAATTATTTGCAACAAAAGTAGCGGCGCCTATATATATTAGTACTACAATAAACACTTCATACCCTAATATGGTATATTTAATCTACACCAAGACTAAGACCAAGACGAAGATCTATATATATATATATATATATATATATATATATATATATATATAATGGCGTAGGGTCACTCCAATTGTTTTCTGTTACTCTATCGGTTCTATTAGAAGAGTTTAATCGTGCAACAACTGCTTAAAAGTATAATTTTAAGAAACAATTTTATGATCAAAATTCGAGAACCAATCCTTAATTGGAAAAAAATTACCCCGAATTTCTTTTAGTTTTGAAAAAAGCACAAAAAGTAGCAATATTGGATATTATGGAATTAAAATTTCGTTTATTTATTTACGGAATATATACTTATATATAAGTAGCCAACTGTCATGGAGGAGGAGGAGGAGGAACAAACTAGGCAACTCATTAATTCGATGACGTGTCTTTCAATTTATGGCTGGAACTTAATTTACTTAACTGCTACAAGTATTTTATATTTTTATAATTAATTAAATGCTTCAAAATCATGTGCCACTTAATTTTAAAACGAGTTAAATCTTTAGTTTGGGACAAACTAAGAAGGGAAAAAAGTTCATTAATTAAGCTTCGTTATTGAAATGAAAAGGGAAAAACCTTCTATTTTGTCATAATCGATCTAAACAGTGATAAAATAAATCAGACTTAATACTTTTAACTAATTTATCATAACTTTTCGTATAAAAAATTGTGATGAATATCATTACTTGTGTTTTGAGTTTGAATACGGGCATTTTTGCAATAGAACGCACGCGTGAGCGGTTGATTAATGACAGTGAATTTCGACTTAAGGGTTTAGTAACGAAAGAATGAAACGATCAAAAATAGTTCATTCCGTTATTCTCATTCCAATTACTTAGATCGTTTAATTGTTCTTATTTTATTTTATATTATTCATTCAGTTGTATTCAATTATAATTGAACAACAAATAAACACAAGTTAAAAATACTTGTCTACGTGACCCCCAACGACCTGTTCTTTTGGTTTTGATTTTGGTTTCCGTTTCAATAGTAAAGTTAATATATTATACTTATTTTTTATTATTTTTAATATAATTTTTTACTATTCAGCTACACATTTTTACATTATAATTTTTTTTTATAATTTTGAAATATAACTTTTTACTATTTAACTGTACATTTTTACATTTTCAATATATTTTATACACTAAAAAGTTATTTTCTCAAAGTATATTTACAAAAATAGCCTATTATTATTATTATTATTATGATTATTATTAGTCCCTATGAAAAAAACTCTTTTCAAATATGATTTCGTCCAGATGGAATGATGGTTTTTTTTTTTTTTTTCTTTTCCTTTTTGGCATTTTCACTAATATAATGTACACGAGAGCCATCATTGACTCGATTAAATGTTGTATATTTTTAAAACACGACTGTTCTATCATATCAAGAACAATAATATTTTCAAATTTTGTTTAACAGTTGAATTGAAGGAAATTAGCCGAATTACTAGCTGGTCCAGCTAGATGATGTATTTTTTTGAATAAGAAAGCACCAACATCCAACACGATTGAGATGGATCACATGCATTTGGGCAACCAAATTTAATTGCCGACAATACATACAGACCTAGCTTTAATCGGGGAGTCTAAAGGTATTTTGTTTTATTTGTGTATTACAAAATAATACAAGTATCATATTAAATGAGATAACGTAAGGTCTTGATTTTTTTCCTGTCCTGTACAAAGAATGCTACTTTTAATATCGAGTGCAATAATAGAAACAAAATTCTTTTAATTGATCCGAAGAAGTAATATACAGGAAAAAGAGAGTTATATGCCCCAACCGTGTGATGATCTGATAGAGGACGGACGAGTCCTCAACAACAAATTCTGATTAAAGTGTTTTCAATAAACACATGTCATATTTTTAATTTTAATATAATCGTGATATTTTAACAGCTAAATTCAATACTTCATATGTGTGCTTTGAACATCTAGAAATAGTACGCGATACTTCCTCACAATGTTTGTTGCCTTTAACATACATGCAATAGTTGAGAAGAAGGTAAAGTGGATATTTCACAATCTAAAAACATGATTTAGAGGTTAAATTTAATATATGCGTCGTTGAACCATCAAACGCATCGGATATATTTTCGTCGCGTATAGTGAATATATTTGGAATCCATCCTCATCCATCAAAATCTTTGAGTTAGCTTTAAAAGCCGTGGTTTAAGTTTTCTTTTGCCCTGGCACAATCCACCAATTCGCATTGCACGAGTAATCTAACACGCTTTCAGCAAAAAGCGTACAGATGAAAGCACGCCTTCGCCCCAACCTGCTTGTTTCCGCTTTCACTCAGTGGTCTTTATCGACGTGTAAGCATCACATGATCACACATCACTATAGCAGTACTTAATATGGTCAATTACAAAATGGCTTCTAAGATTTGTCCAAATTATTATTATTAATTAAATAATTAATGCGACTTTGATATTTATTGTTCAACCTCTCGACCGGCGAGTTTCTTAACATTTAATTTAAGCCCTTGATTGCCTGAAAAAAGTGACGTAAATTAATGACGAAAACCTAATAAGTCCAAATTTGTATTGATTGGACCGTTTTACCTTTAACTATCTTTCAATTTTGAAATTAATTATTTTACATTAGTATAAAGTATCATAAAATTAATAAATAAACCTTGTAATTTAAAAAATTATAATAGTAAAACTAATTGGTAAAACTAGTTAATTAGTTTTTTAGAATTAAATTTTGGGTGAAATACAGTTTCCCCTCTGTGGTTTCATGCTTTGGACAGTTTCCTCCTTATGCTTTTAAAACTGACAGTTCCCCCTCATGGTTTTGGACTGAAGTGTCCACTTAACGGAAAATGCCTTATCTAACGGTGTTAAAAAAAATGACTAAATTACCCCTGGTAAAAAAAAACTTTAAAAAAAAATTAAAAGAAGGAAGAAGACGATGGCACTGTTCATCGTCTTCTTCCTTCTTCCTTTACCTTTTTTTTTTTTTTTTTTCCCCTAAACCTAAAGCACTCCCGCAACTGAAATGAAACCCATTTTGTTGGGTTTCATATCAGTTGCGGGATTCTGCAACTGAAATGAAACCCATTTGATGGGTTTCATTTCAGTTGCGGGAGGCTCCCGCAACAGAAATGGAACCCATTTGATGGGTTTCATTTCAGTTGCAGCAACTGAAATGGAACCCATTTGATGGGTTCCATTTCTGTTGCGGGAGCCTCCTCCCGCAACCAGTCCAGTTTTTTATTTTTATTTTATAGTTAGGGTTATTTTGGGAACAAAATTAATGACATCATCAATTTGTTTACCCCCACTCTCGTCTTGAGCGCGTTCGCTTCACGCGCCGTTAGAAAAGGCATTTTCCGTTAAGTGGACACTTCAGTCCAAAACCATGAGGGGGGAACTGTCAGTTTTGAAAGTATAGGGGGAAAACTGTCCAAAGCATGAAACCACAGGGGGGAAACTGTATTTTACCCTTAAATTTTTATTCTTTAAATGAAAATTTTATTTTCAAAATTACTATATATATATATATATTTTGAACATAAAAGTGAGACTTTGATATGAAAAGTTATTTCAAAATGTACCTAAACATTAATACAAATTAAAAGGAAAGAAAAGAAAACACATACTAATACGTAGGCTTAACCCTTATTTTCCATCAATCAAACAAAATAAACCCACAAAAGACTAAAAAGTCCTCATTTATGTAGTTACTATCCGCCGTCAGGTCAGCCAGCACAACATTGCTTTTCTGTCAATTCTGATATGTCATTCTTTCTTGGTTATGTTGCTCTGAAACTCTTTCACAATTATCCTTCTTTCCGCGTGTAAAGAATTTCGGTATTTTACGAATTTAGTTAGATTGATTAATGATAATAAAAGTAAACTGTTAGTAGTTTTTAAAATACAGAAATACTGCTATATTTGTATGAATTGAGTGAACACAAATGCAGTTGTACACAGAATTGTGAGTGGAATGGTCAGTGACAGCTACCCCACGATTAGGTTAGAAATTAACTACTTTAGTACTTGTTCCATTAAGGGACCTTCTTTTGCAGCTATTCAATTCCTCCCACGATGCGCTTGGTATGTGGGAAAGAGAATGAGAATGAGAGCATCTCATATCCGAGAATCGATGATTTTCTCATTAAATAAATTTTAGATTACCTTTTAAATGATATAATAATTGAAATTATTAAATTTCTATACGTACTAAGCATAGGAATTTCAATATAGGAATCAGATGTCCATTCTCATTTTCGCACACCCTCATTTTTGCCCCTAAATAAATAGGGGGTCAAGGTCAAATATGACTTGATGCTCTCTTGCCCTTTCATTTTTAAGGCACAAACACAACTTTTATAACTTTATATTTTTAATTAATTGATTAATTTGAGAGATGATATTTATAATAGTAATGATCAAATTATTGTGATTGATGTGATATACTGGTTTGTTTCGGTTTAAGGAGTCAAAAAGACTCTAATCCAACCGATTGAGAAGCCAATTTGAACCGAGTTAAACTTGTCAATCGACTTTTTGTTGTGTTAATGGTGTCTTTTTATATGATAACTCTTGAAAATTGGTGAACCTACATTACACTAAATAAATATAGCAAATTCTTAGAACTCTCGAGCGAGATACCAATACGACACCGTATATACTCACTCATTTTATTAATGTAATGGTTATATATATATATATATATATATATATATTGTGAAAATAATTTATCTTGTGGGTTAAATAAGTACCACTATAGTTGTCATATAAAGTAATTATAATTTAATGGAAATAAATTCTAAAATATCCTTGAGATTTGGTGAAACATCAAAATAAACTTTGAAAAACATAAAAACATCTCATGAATTTGAATGAAATTATAAAGTTGTCCTCAATTTTGGACCAAAAAATAAATAAAATCCTCCCAACTAAGGGTATAGTGAAAACTTTATACAAATTCAGATTGAGTTTTGATGTTTTCTAAACCTTGAGGAGTCTTTTAATATTTTGCCTAACCTCAAGAGTATTTTTTAGTTTACCATAGTTTGAGTTGTTAATATGGATATAGGGGCGAATCCACGGGGGATTAGGGCTCCCGAAACTCTCCAACTCCCTCCTCCATATTTATTAGTAGTGTATTTTTAACTGTAAAAAAATATTATTCATACATTAAATCTTTCAAAGATTTTACTCTCATTCTGCCACTGTATGGATATCATTAATGATACCTAATTTTTCATGCAAAAAAGACACAATAAACTTCAAATTTTAATACCTTTAGTAACATAAATGAGTGATAATAACATAAATATGCATTTTAAAAAACCATAAAGATGACAATCTTGCCAGCCTCTAGAAGATTTTTTAAAGCTTTTAATATCTATAAAATAGCCTTTTTCTAATATATCTTTTCGGACAAAATGAACATGACTTGTTTCATTATTACTCTAAATAAATGAACAAAAATATACTATATTAAAGGGATAAATCGTAGGTTAAAGAAAGAAAGGAAGTTGAAGTCACATACTCTAGTTGTTAAGGAGAATCATTAATGCAATTTTCGAATCCGAAAAATAAATTATTATTATGTATGTATGTATGTTTTGTATGTGTATTATAAATCTCGTCATGTGTTATACGTGACAAATATAAATTTACTATGCATAAAACAATATATATTATAATAACGGTTATTCTCATTTAAATGTGTCAAAATTCGTTCAATCACAATTGACTTGTTAATATTTTTTATCTACTTTTTCACATACATACAACTCACACGGGACATTATACACTCAATTTTACCTTAGAATACTCTCACCCCACTATCGGAGATTTTTTCTTGCATACCAACATTTGCGCACCTCGGGGAATATTTAACAACTGCCTCCGTCCCACTCAAATAATTCACTTTGTATTACTATTTGAGTGAGGATCGGGGACTATTTGAGTGGGATGGAGGCAGTTGTTAAATAAATACTAAAAGTGAAACGACTCCTAAAAGGCCTGGGCCATGGGATCGCCAATGAAAGGCCCAATGATCACGGCCTGGTGAGGCTAATTGGTTTGAGGCTTCAGCTATATCCAACTACAATCACATGAACATGATTCACATGACCAGCCCCAAAAAGATACATCTTCAATACGACAGCGTTTCATTGTTTCAAGTAAAATTACTAATTGAGAATGAAATTGCAGAAATCATCCAATTAGTATCTTTCTTGTTCCTCTGCTGCTGCCTGCGTCATTCAATCATCAATTAGGGTTTAGATTCATTGCGATTTCTGCGAATTGATTCAGAGAAAACGAGGATGCAGCCAACGTGTTGCCAGTCGTGCCTTGCATTCATACTGAAATTCTTGAATTATTTGCAGACGTTCATGGGGGTTTGCATTGTGATCTACTCTGCTTTCTTACTTAACCATTTGCACCATCACGGTTATGCGCCTTCCGGCAATCCTCCTCAACCTCACACCGGAGCTCCGTCGCCACTGTTCTACGCTTCCTCTGTGCTTGACACAAAAGTTAAGACCTATGGCGATGCTACTCCCCTGAAGCTTGATTTTAAGCATAATCTTAATCTAGCTGCGGATACCGTCCTATCGGATGTGGATATAGATGTTGTTGATGGAATTCACTTCACTAGTCATTCTCTTCCCACTCCTTGGTATTTGTTTTCTTTCTTTTCCAATGGTTAAGTTATAATTAAGTATCTGTTAATTGTTATCATTTTGTTTTATTTTTGATGGGAAAGAATTTAATCTCTTGTCTGCTTCTGTGAGGATTTTTCGGCCGTGATATGTAATGGGTTGAGCATATTTGGGGTTTAAAATAAAGTGGAGAATTTACGAATGAGGTTTGTAAATTGTACATTGTTGCACTTTGTGCAGGTTCATATATGCGTTTATGGGAGTGGGCGTTGTGTTATGTTGTATTACTTGCATTGGCCACATTGGAGCTGAAGCTATGAATGGCTGTTGCCTTTGCTTCGTATCCTTTTAACTCTAGACGGCTTCTTTATTTTCCTCAGCTTGCATATCTTTCTTGTCCGGGATGCTGATTCGTAGGCTGGAACGATAGTGGTAATATTTGCTGGAATAGTTACTATTATTGATATGATGTTAAGTTGTTGAACCAAGTGTTTGCTTTTGGAAGAGAAAATTTGGTTACTATGGTTTGGGCATTCTCTTCTTGAGCTATGGGATAGCTCTGGCAGTTAAGTGCCTTTCTCTGGAATTGAAGAATTGATTCTCTCCCTCTGACGAGTTTCTTGAGTTGTTCTTTTTCATAATGATATTCTGTTTATAAAGAATGATTCTTCAACATTCAATGAGAGAAGGGAAAATTTATTGCAAATTGATGGTTTTATAATTTTGCTGGTTGCATGTGGTTTGCTTAGGTATGTGATCACAGTTGCGATTAGCAAATTAACTTGAATAGAGTGCAGGATGTTGGATATTCCGATCTAAAATATTCGCTTCCCTGACATGCTATTTCCATTTTGGTCTTTTGATTGATCTAGTTAAATTAATTGAGTTCCTTCAAGTTTTATCCTCTTTTGAATTTCCTAAACAACGATAAAATAACAGCACGCGATCTTAATGACATTATTTATCCTATTGGAAATCAGCTTTGTGGCATTTATTACATTAGATCCGCAGTGGGAGAAGGTAACTTTAACAATAGTTCCTAACATTTTTGTTTGGTTCGTTCTGGCCATTTTTGGTTTCTTAGCTATTCCATTAGTTTTTCAGGATCTTCCAGTTGACTCGACTGGAGAACTTGATCGTTTGCGCATCTTCTTTGAAGAAAACAGAGAAGTTTGTGAGTGGATTTGCATTGCTGTCATCATAATTCAGGCATGTTTCATTTGACATTTGCTATTACCTTTGATCTTCTTTTCCTTTTTTTACTCCTGTGGAGTACTATTGTGGACATCTGTGTAAAATGTACTTGATAGGCCTTAACTGTTAAATGGTTGTATGTTTGGATGACCGCGGGTGAATAATCTTTCTGCAGTTCAGTTCATTCTCAGTTTCAGTAGTATTAATTTTTTATTTTTGCCACCAAGTAGTGTACTTACTTTAGGGGTTTATGCCAGCATCTTTCTCGTATTGCCTTCCTGGTTTCTTTCTTCTAGATAGTATATGTAGCGATAATGTAATACCCTCTTAAAGATCTTTGCTTTTATTGAAAATCTGTACAGAACTTTTTCCCAGAAATATTCGCAATTATCGTGTTTCTAGTACAAGATATTTAGTTTGATCTGGTTTTGCTATTTTCATTGGCTTAAAGATATTCTAGGTTTTATTCATTGGTTCACTTCACAAGACTATCTTTCTTTTGTGTTACTTTTCACTGTGTACCTGTCCCTTTTTTTTTTTTGGCTGTTTTCAGGTGTTATCTTTACTTCTATCAATGGTCCTCAGAGCCTTGGTAAATCAGAAAACAGACCTTGACGACGATGATGAGGCTTATGACACTAGGGAGAGACCTTGGGAACCTTTACTGCATCCTCATCTAAGTGAAGCATCTGGTTCTATCAGGAATGATACTAGAGGAGGGGCTCACCCAGGCATTTTTAGTCCACGAATGAGGGGAAAGGTGGGTTTTCCATAATACACAGATCAAGAATCCTTCTGTTTGCAATTAAACTGAGTGAAATTGAAATGCTGTATATGTTGGCTTAGATTCAGCTAAAAACTATTGCCCACCCCTTCTTAGAGCTTGCACAGAAGGGAAAGAGGATCGATACCTTTACCATCGTCTATGAGGGAAAAAAATTGGGAGAGAGAACAATTAGAATATGATGTTATGAGGATATATACTATAGTAACTAATTACATTCTTTATGCATGATGATCACTTGTTAGTTCTTACATAAATTTTCATTTGAGGTTCCATCTTTGTTGTTTAACGTTATTGTTTGACACTCATAACTGTGTACATCTCTTTGATTGCTCTCCAGTATGGACTGAATGGTGGTGATGCGGCTGTTTAGGGAACGTTGACCTGTATCCTAGTCATTGAAGACCAGAAAAATGATGGATCCCATGGATCATCGCAGAAAGTGAACAATTTGATTCGTGTATATCTTGTAATGAGCAGGTTTCTTGATTCTTTATTCTTTTCATTTGCAATTGTTGTGTACATAGTTCCGAGAGAGCTGTTGCGCTTCTCTCTGTTGCGGGCATAAAATAGGATGCTGCTAATGGCATTTGTTCGATATAGGACCGAATGTCTCCTGGCGTAGCAATCTGCTCTTATGTAAAAGTATTTTTGGTGGTGTGGGCTAGCAAATGGCTGCCGGCATTACAGACCTTTGTTAGCATGAGTGAACTGTCCCAGACTGCAGTGTCTTTTCAGATTCAGTGAATAACCATGATATTCCTTGCATACTGTGTTTCCGTCACCCTTTTTTTTTGTATAAAACATGGGAATCACCACAGTAGATCTTTTGTATCTGTATACCCCATGTACCCTCTATCACGGTTACATAGATGCATACAGGAGATTTGATCTCAAATTCACGTGTTATTCTCACTTACCACCCGTGGGGGAGGTTGTTCTATTTATGTATAACCTAAATAAATGGCGCCTAGCGTAGTCTGAGAAATGCATCCGTATAGATGATGACGGTGACAAGAAGGAAACAGGTGGGTGGATAACGGATTGCATTAATTCGTTTAGGACCATCGCTATTACTATCAGCCTATTGGTACTTCCTTGCAAATAAAATCGTCTCTAGCGATTGATTAATAAATGAAATGACTCACGCATTTTCCCTGTTTCTCAACTCCAAAACCTAATATGATGCCTAGAGAGATTGATTTATCTCTGCCCTGCTCTTGTCCTTTTCAGGTTAAACCCCCGCAAACACGAAACTTCATAGCAATCAGTCCTTCCCTAAGGACGAGAATAGCGTGAATAAGCCCTTCTTCTCCACTTCCACTTGTGGTCCACTTCCAAAGATTATCATCCTCCCATATTTTGCAAAATCCTGATCCGGATAATAGGATATTACAATTTTACATCTGGTTTTATCGGATCCTAAAAATATGGCTGAAATATTGCATATACATGCACGATCCCACGACCCAAATTGATCAATCCCACGTGGGATCCCGATCTTGAAAATTATGCGCTAATCAATACTTCATTGTGACACTTATTTACAATACTAATAATCAAATACTAAAGGAAATGATACTCTTTAACAGATCAAATATCACATGATATGAAATGTAACCAACCGTCGGAATGGGCAGTTTGGCAGTGATTTATATGGATAGATACATACATAACAAATGTTGTGCATATGTGTACTTACAGAAGAAGATGACTTTGGTTGTTCTCCACTTTTGGCTCCCTAACAAAAGGAAAGAGGACAACATTAATCAAACTAATCCTCTCTAACAATGATCATCGTCATCATCTCCGACATAACAGATAGATAGATATACGCATAAATCATATTAGTATCATAAACATAAATTAGATAGACAAAAAAGCCCGCCCTCTCTTCAAACTTCAAACTCTGCAAGTCAACTCTTGCACTAGCTCTTCCAGCAACTTCCGTTCAATTTCCTTCCCTAAATTATCCATTTCTAATCGCAAATGGTCTAACCACCCCTTTCCCACCACTTCTTTCCTCACCACCCTCTCCACCACCAGGCTGTCATTGTCCCCACCACCACATTCCCCAAATACACACCTCTCCTCCCCACTCTTCCATTCCTTCATCCGGGCCCAAACTTCATCCACCACCACCACCGACGTACCCTCTAGGAGGGTCTTGTGGTGGGGGTCCCTGCTACATGGTATTGCCCTTTGGCAGGTCTTTGTCCCATACCCAGCTATCTCCACCAGGGCTGCATTCACACAATCAAACACCAGCTTTCTAGTTGATCTCTTTTGCCTTCTCTTTGCCTCCTGTACCACCACCGCCCCCGTGTCTTTCTCGTTCAAATTCATGTACTTGTCCCTTAGGGATGGATCTAATGGGCTCTCGGACGAGTGCCATCTCGCCATAAAACTGTTGGATTGCACCTCGCCTTCTAGACCCGCCTGGGATAGTAATGCCTGGACTAAGAAATACCACTCCCGTTCCTCTTCCTCCGCTACTTGAGGAGAAAAGGAGGATGGTTGTTTTAACGCATACGAACTGGCTGTATCCACACAAGAATCATCCCATGATAATGTTCGCGCAATTGATCCTATTGGTGGTGACTTGTCAATGAGGTTTGACTTTAAGTTCACCGGCAAGCCCCCTGATATTCAAGAAGAAGGAAAACAATTACACCCTAAGAAGAAAAAATACCCTGGGAAAAGGAGAATTCCATAATGTACACCAAAACATACCACGTTCTTCTGGCTTGTAATTGCCAGAGGATTCAGATACTGTGTGTTCATCCTCTTCGAATGGAGTTTCAAGAACTGATACTGGACTAGGTTGGTCCTGATTCTCACCTCGATTACCAGAAGTTAGATGCTTCGACAAAGAAACACCAGCCTGCATAGGAAGAAAAATTTAACATGATCATGCTCTTCCAAAGTAAGCCAAAGTTTTTACTGAAGTTGCTTGTGCAAATCTAAATCCCAGAGATAAGGAAAGTCTTCATCATACAATTATGTGGGAGCAACTATTGATTGAAGAGAATAGGCATTTCAAACTAAGCTTGATAATCTTGTCATCTCAGGATGCCCAACACTGCAACACAAAGTCTCTACAACTACTACTGATCGTAGGGGTAGCAAAATAAGAAATGGGAACATAATAGAAGGGAAAATCTGAAAGTTGACACACAATTTCTTCAGAAAAGAAATTATTATAACAAAAAAGTACATCTCCAAACTGACAAAATGAAACAGAGAAAGCAGTCCAAAACACTTTTCTTACCCCCTGGCAACATTGCAGAAGATCATGATTAAAATATATGAATTGCACTTGGAAAAAATATAGAATTACCTCAGAAGAAATGATGCCTGGAGGGCCAGATAGATCAGTGGAAGATGCAAGGCTTGAAACTTTATGCAGATTAGGTGATGAACATTCTTCAAGCCCAAAATCATTCCGAGATTTGGTTGCCCCATTCTCAGTTCTCCCAGGAGAATCTGAAGGCACTCCACCGGACAATGATTCAGTTTTGGATTGAGATGCAACAGATTTTTCTTTCCCAGATCTTTTACTTCTCAAAAAGAACAAACTTGAAACCTTCCCTTTTAAGGAAGATTTTGCTCTTCTTTCCTTGGCTGCCTCCTTCGACAATTCCATCTTCTCATGTTCTTCGTCTGCTACATCTGAATGTGGCTGGATACCAAATAATGTAGATGATACAGGGACAGATTTTGACCTCACTAGGTTCCTCACAGAATCATCCATTTGCTCATCCTTCTGTAGATCATTTACCAAGTTTGTCATTGGATCTCTGGAATCTTCTCCACAACCTCCTTCAGTGATTCTTGTTGTATTCCTTGTGTCAGAAAGAGCAAGCATCTCACCCAAAGTACTCGAGCTTCTCCGCATAGGTCTTTGTTCTTGGTAATTCCCATTAGATGCCATCATAGCCCATCTTTCAGAAAGCCTTTTCTTTGCTTCCCTGCAAACTGAGGATTCTGGAGAATAAGATGCCCGGCTAAAGGAGGAGGAAGAAAAAGGACTACCATACTTGTTAACATAATCCCAAGAATGCCTAGAAGTTGGCGACATGACTTCTGAATCACTCAGATTACCAGCTGCATACTCATTCTCTGATTTATGAAATGAACTCTCATCACCAATGTAGCCATTTGAGAACACAGAGGAAAGTAATGTTTCATCCCTTCGGTGACCAGTTAAGTTTTCTCGCATCTGTCGAGTGATCTCCTTTGCAACTTCTCTTGATTTTCGAGCCTCATCATCTTCTGTTTCCATAATAAATTCTTCACCATGCAACACTCCAGGTGACAAGGAGGGTGGGGAGACCACAGCCTTAATGTCAAGGGGTTTCCCAGGGCTAGGTTTTAGAACAACAATACGTGTTGGTTGAGCAGGATTTTCATCAAGTTTCCAAGGTCCTGCAGTTGGCGAAAGTCCTTGATGGCTATTGTCTGACGGCATCACTTGACTGACGTGTGCAGCTTTCTTTATCTGCTTTTCATTATTCTTGGTTGAAAACTTCCCATTATCCACGATCTTACAAGGCCGAAGAACAGTTATTCGTTTTGTCTCAGGAGGAGGAACAGCATTTGCATTATACAAATGCGGAGAAAACATTGAATTAGGTTCTTGCAGAAACTTAAGGAACAAATCCTTGTTTGAGTTCAAAACTTCTAAGGCATCTTGAAACTGCTGGGTCTGACGGAGTTTTTCATCTGTGGACAGGCGCTTCGCTTCAATGAACTTTTGACGTACAAGGGCCATTTTTCTGTCATTTGATACTTCATCACATCTTCCCTTGGGTGGTGGTTTATCTCTCACACAATTAGTTTTTGGTGACTGTTGCATTATCTCATAAATATCCTTGCATTCATTATGATCAGAATACTGATGAAACTCATGTTGCATCTGTAGATCCCAGAATCCTTTATCATGCTGCCAATAGCTCAACAATGTATCTGACTGACTTCGTGAGTAACCTCTGGAAAGGCTTCTTTGTTTTGCCAAATCAGGTTGCTGCTGAGGAAGGGCATCAAGCCCCATCAACTTGGCAACAACACTAGGAGGATTATGCTTGGTGTCCACTTCTTTAGACATTTCTTGAGCAATGAGCATCTTCATAGGTGTGCCGCTAGCTTTCCTGTTTGAACAAGTTCTATCAAACTCAGACACCATCTGCAAATGTGAATACCATGATGAGTGTCAATGGTAGAATCAAGCCAATTTCAGGAGAGAAACATTATAGAAACAAAGAAATACCACTTTATCCTCCAGTTGATCTTCAAATGGATCCATCCTTGACACATCTGATTGGCTCCTTCTTGAATGCGGTGAACCTACAAATTGAACTCTTTAACATTTGAGCACCTTTTACATTAATGGACATAACAAACAAATAACATCTCACTCCAGTCAATCAATTCAGCAAACCCTTTAGCACCTTTAAAGAAACTTACAAGGGAAAGTGCAATAACATTTAACTAATAGCTACCAATTGAAAGCTCATTCAAATTTAACCTTGCAGTCATACCAACTTTAATGTCATAAGAGAAAATCGGATCCAATGTCCTTATGCGTTCAATAACTGAACAATTAAGTGCATTCTCCTAACATACAATCTGGAAAGCTCTGAATTAATTCAATTTGAAATTTGAAATTTCTGGATAGTAGACAATAGAGAAGTGAAATCACCATCACGGTGTGGCTTATTTGTGAGCAGCCTGTTTGCAGACATTCCAGCATTCAAATCAAACAAGTTTACCATTCTTCCCAAGCATCCTGGGAAAGAATTCTCAAGGTTGTGATTCTTGTCATTGTGAATCCCATTCATTTTAGTACCTGAGATATCACATATATCTAATAGGTCATTCTCAATAAACTATCTGTACAGGAAAATCACAAAATACAATGATTTGGCACATCCCACAACACCATCATGCAGGTAGTTAATAGGTAATTGATGTATTGCATCAACGAGCATACTTATAACACCCACAGTGTGAAAAGGGAGGGGAAGGCATAAAAATGAGAGACTACATTTGAATCTACTTAAACAGAAAGAATAAAAAGAACAGGAAAATTTAACTGTAGAACAATATCAGGTGAGAGCGTTACATTGAACAAGTGAGCATGATCATATTAAAATCCACACAAAGGGAAACCTTGAAGTAAAATGTTAGACATTCAAGATCAGAATGTTAGCAAACCAGATCATCTGGGTTAAAAGGCCGAAAAATAGAGAGGAGGGAATAAACTCCAGGACTCAAAGTCTATCTCATAGCTGGAATGAGGGTGGAGAAATCGAGATAAACACCACACAGACACCCCCACCCCCTTTTTGCCAAAAAGAAAAAAGGTTTCAATTTCAAAGAAGATAAAGGTAAAACAACTTGAAGCATCAGAGCGTGTGAGAGAGGAAAAGACCGTTTGTCACACAAAGAACTCAATCTAAAACAGGGACAAATAAGGATATCAAAAGCCTAGATTTACGAGACTGGTAATCAGAGAATTACAAAGACAACACAACCGTATACCCGCTGCCAAATTTCACAGCATATTCCCAGGAAACTTCACATCAAGTAGTCACAGCTCGAAAACAAGTCCAGAACAAACTCCAAGTTCTCCTCCCCAAAAATTCATTCCACGTAAAAAGAAACGCATATAAGCCAAAATTAATAGCTAAAGTCGTCAGGCCAGCCACATTTCCTGAAAATCAATTCTTAACACCCAAAGACCTCCTATCTTGGTTAATCAACACTCTCAACAACTACCAGATTTGATATCTTAGGAGGTAATTAAACAGAAAATCACCAGCCGTAGAAAGAAATCGAATCAAGGATTAAAATCTCAAAATGCTTCTATGCTTCTGAGCTCAAAAATTAGAGTGAGAAGAACAAATTAACCGCTCAAAATCCACTGTAGACTGAAAAAGAAAAAAGAAAAAACTTCCAATTTCTAAAAGCTGCAATTACTGCAAAAAAAAGGCAAATCAACAGCGAAAGTTTTCATAGACTTTCTTTTTTCAAAAGAAAAAAATGAGAATCGGACTGGATTCGTATATACCTTCGAAAAGCGAGATCGGAAGATGTCACCAAAAGTTAAAACTAACAAACGCTACTCCATCACTATTCCTATAAAAAAAAATCTCACAATAATACTCAAATCACAGCAAAATGCCAGAGCTCCTGACGCCGCCGACGAACTCAAAACCGGAACCTCGACAGAAACACACTCACACGCCCGGAGTTTTCCTCTTTTTTAGGCAATAACAGAACAAATTAAGACCAGTACCGCCGCCTACGAGATTGTGGCTGTGAATGAGGAAAAGGAGACGGCACCGGAAAGTCACCGGAGATTAATTATAAACTTGGGCAGAGGAAATATGACTTAGTTGGCAGTGGAGAGTAAACTGGTATATTATTCTTTGTTGTTCATCGCATTTGCTGCCGCACCGACTCTGTGTCGGACTTGAATGGCTTTTGTTTATTCTGATTCATTTATGGGTTTTGATTACGTAGAGAGAGAGGAGAGAGAGAGAGAGAGAGAGAGAGAGAGAGAAAAAAAGAAAAAATAGGATAATACAAAGCTACACGGGTAAATTGAATTGATTATGTAAGTATTGTTTGTTTTTAGAATCAGATAATGGCTGAGATTCTCTATTTTGTTTTTCCTTTTTTATTTATGCGTTATTTTGTTTTGCCGAATGGTCCTTGTGCTTTGAGGCTGTTTTAGTTGGGCCCCTCTATAAATGTGATAGTGGGCAATACTCTTTTTTTCTTTCTCGTGTACCCATTATATCTCGTCAGATAAAAAGTATAGTTTAACTCATACTTTACTTTGATAAAACATTTTATACATTTGTTACTCGCATTTTTAGTGAATCAAACAAATCGGCATAAAGCAATTAGAGTAAATTTGGCTCTTATATTTTGCTTCCATTTTTTTTTTTATAAGAAAATTATTACTTTTATCCCAAAATAAGTATCATTTTAGCTTTGAAATGTTATACCAAAATATGTATCGTTTTGACATTCCAAGAAAAACTTATGCATATTCTTTCAGAATTACCCTCATTTATTTTCCTGCATATTAAATTTTTTTTTCTTTCATATTCTTTATGCATATTCTCATTTATGTGTAAAGATATATATCTACCACTAAATTTCTATTATAGAGAGAGAGAGAGAGAGAGAGAGAGAGAGAGAGAGATTGCTAGATTGTGTTATTTCATTTGATAATTTTATAAAAAAAATATTTGTTTAAATTATAGTGGTCCAAAAAATCTATGCATTTCATTCCATTTGTTTTGTGTTCGATATTTGTTATGAAGGAAGGAAAGAAACGTTTGTAATTAATGTAATTAGTGCAAATTGGGGGGGGGGGGGGGGGGGGGGGGAAGAGGGGGCTGGAGCGACCCATGGGATTTGGTTCACAAATACACATGAGAAAGTTGTTTTTTTTTTTTTTTCTTCCTTTTTCTTAAAATTAGGTTACATTTGGGGCATCACTAGCACATCATCTGTTTCTTTGTCCGGAATTAGACCGTAATTAATGACATTCGTTCTGTTTTAAGCATAACTAGGTAACTTTTAATGACATACCTTGACTCACTCGACAATTTATGTGTGGGGATTAATGCAATTAAATCAGACTACTTTATCTTTTTTAAAAAATAAAAATTATCTTTGTCCTAATTAACGTTACAACAACACTTGTCTTTCGTCCCAATTCGATCCCAAGAACAATATATCACCATCAAAACCACAGCTATTTTGATGAATGAACTTGTTACGTTTTATTTTAAAATAACGCAAAAGAACACCGATTTGATGAGTAGTACATGAATAATACACAATTTTTTAATGAGTAGATATGCGAATCGTTCTCCAATTACACTTTTAAAAGTACTACCTCTTAAGAAACTGTACAGTACTTTTTCTTGTTTTAATTTTTGTTTCAACAGTAAATTTAATATATTATAATTATTTTTTATCATCTTTAATATAACTTTTTTACTATTCAGCTATACATTTTTACATTTTCAATACACTATTTATATCATAAAACTATTTTTAAAAAACATGGTTTCAAAATCGTTTTTAAAACATCATAATTCATAAAGAACACCCCTTTAGTAAATGCACCCCTTATGTTTCAGGAAAAGAGTTTTGTATATACCAATGATGTTTTTATACGAGTACCATGGTGTAAAACTTTTTATAAACAGTAAATTACAACATTTAAAATAAGCAATTTCTTATCTTTTTCACACGTATCTTTATTGTAGAGACAAGTTTATTTTGAAATACGACTCTTTTAATCGAAGAAAAAAGGCTCTCATTCATATGTGTTTACTCATCTTTCATACTCCTTTCGTTCCGTTAGAAGGATCCATTGACCAATGTACAACTTATTATGAGTGTCAAGGTATAACACTTAAAATAACTAATTTGACACAATTTATTCAATTTATATCCTTGCTTACTAAGTATAGACTAATCGTGGACCTCACATGATTATGTTAGTAAAGGCAGGAGAACTAAAAAATTTGAACGTGAACTCTTCTAATGGAACAAAAAAAATATTTTTCAAAATAGACTCTTGTAAAGTAACGGAAAGAGATATATTTTGTCAAAAAATGCATAAATATTCTCGTAGAACATTAACAAGAAAAATGATGGAAAGAATATTCTTTTCATGAGATGATAATTGACAGGGTATGCATTAGTGCCATACTTTTTAACTTACTCAAGTACATAACTCTCAATACGGCATGATATCATTCTTAGTACAAAAAAAAGATATGGAACCAAACAAATAATGCTCTTTTTGTTTGTGAACTAAATGAGCAAGCGACAACTGGAAGTTCTGGAGGGAGGCAGACATAAAAAAATTCACCAACTGCGGAGATCAAATAAATTTGTTGGGAGTTTTTAAGTTTTCTAATGTATTTTTTAAGAAAGTACTAATTTTATTATTATCAAATAATAATAATAATAATAGAAGTTGTTTAGTACCAGATGATGATGATGATGATGATGATTAGCCTTATAAAGAGGTCTTTGTTCTCTTGCTTTATAATTTACTTACTAGAAGTTTCGTCTGTCTGTGGGCACTCGACTCGACAAACGCGGTGCGGGATCCTTGTCTTTGGGTTGAAAACGCTCTCCCGCTCTCGAAATGACCTTAACACCCCGCCTTTTGGAACTTAATTACAATTTCTGACACTTCCTATTAAAATTCTAGGGCTTGTTCTTCTCCATGTTCTCAGACTCGGTTCTGAGTTTTTAGGTAGAGACCGAATGGGTTGAGATCCAGAACAAAGAAACGTCGTTCTCAGACCCGGGTCCACAACACAAATTCCACCACCACCCGGTCCGCCCTGCCGCCGCCGCTTCGCCCCACCGCTGGCGGCCCAAAACCTAAATCCCCAAAATCAACTTCTTCTTCTTCTTCTTCTTTTTCTGTTTTAATCAAACCCATTTGCTACGTTGTTGGAAGTGCTGGAAGCAAAGAAATGAAAGCGATTTACATCTGGGTTTTTGAGAAGCTCACAAGCAAGAGATTGCCCAATCGCTTCCTCATCCAAAAGAGCGTTCTTTCCAGCAGCCTCGCCACTTTGTAAGGAGCTCGGCCTCGATGAAATTGAAAACCCCGAAAATGGCCGCAACCAAGATTCGCTCCTGGCCGTTGACTGAGAAAAGTGGCTGTGCAACGGCGGATGAGAAGCTCTGGATGATGAAATGCCGGCGATGATAAATCGAGATTTAGTGGAGGCGACGGATGAAGACTTGGAGGTGGTCGATCCGTCGTTCATCACAAATGGGTTTGTGATTAATTGTGGAAGAAGAAGAAGAAGAAGAAGAGGAGGAGGAGGAGGAAGGGAAGAATTGCGAAGAAGAAGAAGACAGCACCGAGAAGAAGAAGAAGAAGAAGAAGAAGAAGAAGAAGAAGGAGAAGGAGGAGGAGGAGGAAGGAGGAAGAAGAAGAAGAAGAAGAAGAAGGAGGAGGAGGAAGGGAAGAAGAAGAAGAAGAAGAAGAAGACAGCACCGGGAAGAAGAAGAAGAAGAAGAAGGAGAAGAGGAAGAAGAAGAAGAAGTGGGTGGCACTGGCGGCGGCGGGAGGAGGTCAGCGGCGGCGGAAGGGCGGCGGGGAAAGTGGGAATTGAGTTTGTGAACTGAGTTTGAGAATTGGGTAAAGAACATGGGGTTGGGCTAGATTTTGGGTTGAGACCCAAAAAAAAGCCAAACCCAGGTTTCAACCCGGGGTAAATAACAGGCCCTAATCACCTTTGTTCCCTCATCCCTAAAAGGTGAGATATTATTTTTGATGCATCGATCGCATCACGCAAGATTGTACAACCAGACACATTCAAAGAAAATAGTGCTACTTTTTAGGAAAAATATATGTACATGTATGGGGTCCATATTTGAATAAAAATCATAATTATCAATTTATTGATTGACTGCACTATTTGTAAGATACATCTGACACATGCAATAAAAGGTCATTTGTAATAGTATATTCTTCCTCCTAAAATGTTTTATAAGGCAAAACACATGAAATAAATAGTTGACTTTTAAGTATACGTTAATTGTAGTAATTAGTAAGGATATAGAAAGTTAAGAAATAGAAATATGACTAGCTTGTTTATTATGAACCCCCCAAAAAAAAAAAAGAAGAAAAAAATCTTAAATAAAAAACAAGACAGAGGGAGTAGAAAAGAAATTAGAAATAGGGAAATAATAATATCATTTAAGTGTGTTGAAGGTCGTTTTCCCACGGTTCTGTGGTAGCTTTCTCAAATGATGCGCATATCATATGCCAAGGTTCACTTCCTCTCGTGTGGTCGTAATTGTATTCAACCAACCCCATGCATCGCCACAAATCTGTACCATACCTGATTAAACAACATTTCGAATCTTATAGATCTATAATTTATATTTAACTATATATATGCAGGGCTCACCACACTTGACTCTCTACCTCGAAACACAATCGAAATAATATGCTCCCACCATCTGTTATAACTTATAAACAGTTGTATTATTGAATTCTTTTAGTGAAATAGAGAAAATACACGACGGTCATGACAAATTAATTTTTTCCCTTTTTCAAGAATTTATTTTGTACTCTCTTCCCTTCATACTATTAGAAGAGTCTACTTTAGATTTGTATGTTGTGATTTTATTGAAATTTTCTAATTAGACAAAAGGAATAGTAACTTTGTAAAAAACATCAGTTTTATTATGTACACGCTCCTTATTACTTACAAAACGGTAAACCTAAAATTTGTTCTTTAATCTCTACAACTTCACTTGTGAAGTGAATGACTAAAATTTGTTCATGCTAAAAACAATAAGATCTGTTTTCTAGTGTGAGACAGCAAGTACTTATATATAATGGTTTTAGTGTTTTGTAATTGTAAATTAAGTTGAATGTAACTAGTGTTTTTATAATAAGTGTTATCTAAAAACAGATGCAAGAAAACGCATAAAATATGTTTCTCAATGTTTTATATGACTATAAGTCTAAAAACATACAACCTTAAAATAATAATTAAAAAAAAAAAAATACATGCATAAAAATATTGGTTTAAAATACTTAATTTAAACGCATTTTATACTATAAAAAAAAATTTAATAAAAACTTGTCCAGCAAACTGCAAAGCTTGAGAAAGGTAAGAGTTAGACATGTTCTGAGGTGTATGAGAAATACGTTGGATTTAAAAGAAGTAAAAATCTAGGCCATTCTTTGCTGTTACTCCTTGGAATATCCCATAAATGAAAACATGAAGAAAAAGAGAAACTGAGAGAAAGTGTTACTGCATTTCTTTAAAGTAATCATAATTCCTATGAACAAACAGGACATGATCAGTGAACACGACTAATAAAGAAGTTTCCTGTTAACATGAACAGCCTAATTCATGTAAGTAACACAGTTAGTACAGGTAATTCTGCTGCTAAAGTTGGGAATCCAAGTGAGATATGGAAAGGATATAATGAAAACAAAGCAACAAATGGACTTACCAAGAAGATCACCGAAGCCACAAGCCAGAAGAGAAGTATTGCTAGTCAAAGACCACAAAACGTACTCCAACGAAGACCTCAAACAACAAAAGAGTACAATGCAAATCTCCTTGCCTACAATAAAGTAAAAAGTATTAGCAGATCATGAATTTTGTCTTTTAGACATTTGCGTGTACATAAATCCCTTACTCATTATTTTAGTTATGCAAGATAAGTGTCTATGTCGATACAGAAGTCTTCCCGGTTTACTAATGCCTTTAGCGGCATCACATCACATCACATCACCTGTATTACTTCAAATGAACAATTCTTGTGCCACTAGCATATACAATTAGGAGTAAAAGAATTTGAATTATTTTTTTTTTAACCTCTGACTTATGGCACACACTAGTACATTAGAATAGCACACAGGCGATCTGGTGCCAGCCTTTAGCTAGTTAAACTCAAATATATCTTCAATTTAGAACACGTCAATTCCCATAACATGAAAAACAAAGAATCAAAATTAAGCATGCTTCCAAATCAAAACTTGACTTCTACAAACAAGCTTAGGCGAATTTTCATGAACGCGGGGGCAGCAAAGCCAATGAGGCAACAAACCTGAGTCTTGACGGTGCTAAACAGACAGGAATCAGATAGACATGCTGAGGTAAAATCAATATTCAATGTGCATAAAAATGAAAAAAAAAAAAAAAAAGAAAGAAAGAAAAGAGATTAAAAATGTAAAAAGATTCGGTGCGGGTATGAACAAACTGTATGGTACACGACAACTGACGTCGAAACAGAGCTAGGGGTTGACTGATGGGCGCTGGGATAGTAAGGTAGGGACCACCACGGGGTGAGGGTCACGAGTGGGGTTTTTTTTTTTTTTTTTTTTTTTCCTTTCTATTATTTTTTGTCGTCTTCCTTCCATACCCCCCAACTGGCGCTATGTCTCACGTTATTACTGTGCTCCTTTTTATATTGCAGCATTTTCCTCCATCAATTATGAGACATACTACATGGTTACCGTTAATTTCTCTTTTCTCAAGAAGAATAGCCGTTGTCTACCAATTTCTCTACTGTTCTTAACCCTTTCCTCTACGTTTTTAGCTGGAATAACATTTGTTTATACTGTGTCGACACTCGACAATCGTCCGCTGTATCGTGCTGTGATCATAGGTTAGAAAAGAGGACTTTTCGGCTCATTTATAGAGCTGACCAACTACACAGGTCTCCAAGCCTAGACAAATCTCATACCAAAACTTACACCAAAGCTATCCATGTAGAACCCTCATGAGATTTTCTAAGTTATCATATTTCGTTCTGTCAAATTATTAGAACAACCACTAATTTTACCTAAAAGTTTGGACAAAATAACTAAATAAGATTGTAATTTGGATGGGTAATTCTTATACATTGAGATATCCCGGTAGATCAGTGGGAGAAATATGTACAAGAAAGGAACTTAGGTAAATATGCCATAGAACTGACATGTTAACTAAAATCAGAAAACGTGGAAATGCAATATGTTGATAATGAATATGATGAAGAAAAGATAAAAGCATATGAATAACCACAGGCAAAACTACACTAACAAATGATGATATATGAGCAACAAGGGAGCATATTAAAAGCTGAGGCCTTAGTGTGATATTATGTGAGTTTGATGAGCTTTATGACTCCTGGTCCACGTAATTATGATCATTAATAGCCGTTGCAACTACCAAAGACTAATAACATACCTTCAAGAATCAGCAACTTACAAATTTCTCTTGGTGAAATGACTTTATATAGAACATAAGGTCCCACAGCGATGTGCGTGAATCTTCAGTAAGAATTCCATTGGTTCTCAGCATCCAAGTATGTTGTACCTTCAGACCTGTCCTGGTCTAAATAGTTGAGCAGCAATGGCTGCCCCAGAAATTTGTCAAGTGACACATGAAAATTGGAAGAAAGCCAGTTACGGATATTAAGTGCATCCTCAGGGAAAGCAAGAGTTGTTTCTCTGTTTTCTGGGCAATATAAGCTACTTCCCTCATCTTGCACAGCTGCAAAAGAATTTACATCTTCCTCGGATTTGAAAGGTAACTGAAGAATGTGACTTCTTGATGAATAATCTTCTGTAAACACCTCGCTAAAGGGTAAGAGTTTCCATCCTGAATCATCAGGGAAACCTCCGGGCCAGGGAAGGGCCTCCATATGATCTTTCCTGCCAGAGTCTATCCCGATGCAATAAGGGTCATCTTGGCAATAGAGGATAACTTCGTTCTTCTCAGGACAATTATCGCAATCTTCTGCCATAGTAAGATACCTGGGTGAACTAGAAAGGACATGGTTGGCGGCTACAGCTGTATAATTATCTTCCTTGTCTATTCCAGCTGACAGAAAATATGGCAATGAATGCAGATTCAAAGGATAGTTTGATAACGAAGAAGGTGTTTCCCTGGTTAGTGCAGCGAGACTATCATCCAATGTCTGCTGGAAAGCAACGTTCGATGAAGTAGCCCATGAGAAACCAATGTGCTGCTCTTTCTCTTCATTAGTATCCCAGCCGAGCAAGTGAGTATGGGCATATTCATCGGGATCAATAAATCTGTCCTTCTGTTTAAGATGAGCAGAGCAAGTAGATTGATGATTTTCAAAACATAGGTAGCAAAATGAATCCCTCTCCAAGAAATTCTTTTCAATAGCTTCATCATCTAAGCTACAAAATGAGTTCATCTTTCCTATCTGAAAGTCATTTGCAGCATCATATTTTCTCAAAGGAGAATTTGAATTAGGGACATCCCACTTTGAGATAACTCTCTTTCTTGAACTGCCAAACCAAGATTCAGGAGAATCATCAATATAGCAAGATCCGAAATTAACTTTACTAGAATTTGGTATAGTACTGACTATCTCTTCACTATATGATTGCCGAGGAGCAGCGAACGGATAAGTGGTATCTATCTCCCTTTCTTCTGAACTTGCAGTTTGGCCACACTGCCAAAATGAAAATTTGATGCCTATGAGGGAAAGTAGGATTTTCATTTCATGTGCATAAATAGAGGGATGAAGTTACATACCTCATTCTCGTATCTCCCAGGAAGCAGGCGACTTAATAGGACAGAAACCAGATCGAACCTGAGAAAGTTTTTAGTGTTACCAAGATATTATTATATGCAAGAACATAAACACAGTTTTTTTAAGTTTCTGACCCCTTAGAGCAGCCTTCTCCAGCTTCAGGATATGAATTAGCCACAAGTTGACGTAATTTATGTCTTCTCCCATTAAAAATACCTTTTCCAACATATTCATCCCCTGAAAGATAGGAACAAGAACTGTTCTCTAAACAATGCCGGGTGGTCTATATAAGAAGTGACAAAGGCCACTACAGCAAACAAACATATACATCTTACATCCATGATCTGATCTTGATTTACAAAAGAATATTTCACATAAAGCATATGGTTAGGCTAATAAACAAGTGATATTTTGACACATAATGAGGCTTGTAAATTCATCACAAAAACTATTCAAACTACTAATAATTACCCCGGCAAACATTTCCACTCTTACTCATTAGGAGAACAAGAAGAATTAGCAAATTCTCATGCTTCAATATCATTAAGCAGTAGCCAAAGGCCAAATATCTTTAAGATGCGAAATTTGATGGCCCTGAAATTTAAACTCGATCTAGTGATAGGGGAAATATTATTGTGCTTTTCCTTTGATATTAAAAAATGTTCATTCTAGTAGGACTGCAGCCAGTGAAGTAAAGCCGTTTGATCACAGCATATACCTGAGACTTTTGATGCACTGGGAAAGGGAGACAGCACCAGATTTTTACCATCAGGTGTAGCATAAGTACAAGGATGAGGTGCCCTGCTTCCGAACTCTCTGAACTCATCTGCAGAATGTCACAACACAAGTTAATAGCAAGAAATTGCAGACTCACATAAGTAATAATGACCCTAAATCCTTTCCCAGTTCATTTTTCACAAACCTCTACTGTTTAATCCCCCGTCATAATCAGACGCAACCCGCATAGGTGGTGAGGGGAAGGAAAACTGACGATTAGGTCTTTCCTTTTCTTCTTGAAGAGGGGTTCTCATTTTTCTCTGTGTAAACTCGAATGCTTTGGAAGGGTTTGAAGTCTCTGGACAAGAGAAAAGAAGAAAATATGGCCGGTAAACAATAATAAACATTTTATGAACCTAACGAAACAATTAAAGAAAACCCTAACGATTTAACAGGGGCTAAAACAAAATAGCATAACCCACCAGTGTTGGGATCATTAGCATTTGCAGTCTTGAATTGATCCCTATCTTTACGTAACGTATGAACACTACTGCCCATGTCGTCCTTCAATTTCTTAAAGAACGCGTACTCCGATGTTTTTGGACAATCAACTACATAATTCACAAAAATAGTTCTAATCATCGAAGATAATACTGTGTACAATTTTGGGTAAAAGAAAAGGCAGAAAGATAATAGACACACGAATGGGATGCCGAGCACGATCTGACTCCGAATACGCATATTTGACTCTCTTCGCCTTGCTCGTGTCTGAGACGGAAAACAGGAGAACAGCAACAACATCATAATCCGAAGAACATATCAGATCGAATTCGAATTTTTCAGAACTCGTTCCAAAAACGTACAGTAATGTTCAGAGGATCCGTGATTTTCAGAGATGGCGGGCACGTTTGATGAAGACGCTCGGGTTTTCAGTTGATTCTTGGAGTTCGACTTGAATCTTCTAACTTTCGCCAGTCTTTCCATGGCTGCAATCACGAACGATTGAATTTTTCTCCTAACCCTAGCTCCTTCACGATTTTAGTGAAGATCAAGAGAAACTAGGGGAAGAAGTTTAGGCGCCAATTATCAAATACTCAAAAGTGAATTGGAGAGCGGCTGTTATGCTACTTATATACGACGCCGTAACTACACCTTCCTGTCTACTATTCCCCCGGTCTTTTTTATTTATTTATTTATTTTTACGTTTGCGTGTGTTAAACTCCGACATAAAGATACGGTCTTTAAGGAAAAATTTTAAGAGATTAATTCCATATGGATTGTTTAACAAAATAAATTTCAACGGGTTTTTCCAATTTACCCAAATTATTATTAATATTATTTTTTTAGTATTATTTTAAATATGGGGAAAAGTAAAAAAATATACACATAAAACCAACAAAAATTTTGAATTAAAATATTTAATTACAAACTATGAAGCACGTTGTGTCAGTCAAGCATTGAGATTTGACAAGGTTAACCTTGGTGTTCGTTTCTATAATAAGTTTTGAGAGTCAAAGTACATGCATTTAAAGGAAGTGTCACCCGTCAGCACCCATAATTTTAAGCCAGTATGAAGTTGGAGTTGCTTTGACATAGTAGCAATGCAAGTTCCCCTCTAGTAAGCTTTGAGACTTTGGACTAAAAGTATATGTACTTGAGGCGAGTGTCCCTCATTATCACTTTAGTCCTTAATTTAGTATAAAATTGGAATTGATTTGACAGAGTAGCAGTGCAATTGATTTAGAACGTATCTTTCAAGAATGGCGACACTTGTATTTATAGGGAGGAGTTCATTCATACTCATTGGCGAGCGCTAGATTTATTATAACTGTTTTAAGGGATAACGGCCATGATCCCGTTGAGGTCAATGGTGGGTTAGCCGTTGACTATTGGGCATGGGCCCAATTATCCCGAGGTCGTGTCCACCTGTCCTAGGCCAAATGTGGGTGGCATGGCCCGTTAGTGGCAGAGCACACCGAGAAAGACACGGGGCGATATGTCCCTTGTTAGTTATAAGGCTCGCTCGAAGACTTCAAGTGAGCTAAGCCTTTGGACCTAATCTTTGGGATGCGGGTTGGGCTCCCAAACGTGGCACATCACAAACTATATCAAAAGTTGTGTAATGTTTAAGTTTGTCTCAAATACTCTTGTGAATTGGGTGCGTGCGTCCACTTGGCATCACAAATGAGGTGCATGGTTCAACACATTGCACCCTCATTTTTTGGATTATCGCACAAAATGAGCGTTGTGCGTTCACGGATTAAAAATTCATTGGGGAGTAGCCCTAAAGTTTTAAGGCTCTCGTATTCCGGTAGGGCCAAACTGCTTTGTTTGCCCCAGCTTGGCGAATCGCATCCCCCGCACAATGACATTGTTTGTTCACCCCTTACCATTCTCGCTTAGTCTTTCAACGGCTGGGAAGGCAGTGGTAGAAGCGAAGCCTATGGCCACGCCGACCATCAAATAGGATATTGGGCTCCTTCTCAAAGATTTTATGGAATGGCCTAGCCCACCCAAGAGTGCTTATGTCATAGGGGAACTCATGGCTGGAAACAATCCTTATGGTTTGTTTTGATATCCGGTAGGAATAATAAAAATGAAAGTCCAGGTTGGTTGGTGAGCCTAGTGATAGGAGACTATCTAGCTTGGTTCGGAGAGCACTTGTTGGGTTAAAGATTATATTGTTGCTAAATCTTACGGCCTAAATGCTGAACTATTGACTCTACTTGTTTGGATGGGTGTTCACCCCAAAGTGTTCCCGGACCGCATGCATACATCCGTAAGTAACTTAGTGCAACATGGCAAATTTCATTGAGAGAAATCAGCAAAGAAAAGAAAAAGCATACATAATTCTATTAGCGGGAGGAATCAAGAAAATAGGACTCCCTTCTGGGTAGCAGCGAATAAGGGGCTTAAGTCAAGCAGATCCAGGGGGAAGGAATTCATTTAGCGACAAGAGTTTGCTTTTAAAATTTGTCAATCTTGCCAAGTGTTTTACCACTTGAACTGAGAATGATTCACAAACACACTACATTTATTTAATACAAGTGATTGGTTAAAAAAAATATTTAAAAATACAAGTGATTGGTTAAAAAAATGTAAAAATATTTTTAAGAATCAAAGTTATACTTTTAAATGAACAATTCATTATACAAAATGACACATTTGGAAATGACATTTACCTCATTGATATTTTGTGAAATTAATTTACCCTTTCAATTAACAAAATTGGCGAGTCCTTAAACTATACAGAGTACAAACTATTTTGCATCATGTGGGATATTCCATGTCTTATGGGGTTTCAACTTTCATTATAATTATATTTATATATATATATATATAAAATTATTATTAAGTGTAAATTACATTTATCTTCCAGAGGTTTGGCGAACTTACAAATAAGTTCATATAATTTTGAGCATTACAAATACATCAGTACCTTATTGTAATTTGATCATAGTTACAAAGTTGATCCATATTAACTATAGTTAAAAAACAAATACAAATTTTTATGAAAAAAATTCATGATCGGTTTAGTAAAGTTGATGAGAAATATTTTTCTGTATTCATTATGAACTTGTACAAAGAGTTTATATACAGCTAACATACCAAGCCTACGAGGCCCAAAATACACTTAACTATACAATATATCCAACACCATCCCTCAAGTTGGCGCATGCAAATTGTGTATGCCCAACTTGGCTAGCAAAAACTCAAACTGCTGTCGCCCTAACGGTTTGGTAAAAATGTCTGCCAACTGAGAATTCGTGGGAACGTGTGATGTAGCAATGGTCCCCTCCACTATGGCATCCCTGAAGAAGTGACAATCCACTTCAATATGTTTTGACCATTTATGAAAAACAGGGTTATGAGCCAAATGCAGTGCTGACTGACTATTGCAAAATACCTGCATTGGCCTCTCCGTGCAAATTCCAAGACTCTGGAGAAGTCCCTTAAGCCACTTCAACTCACAAGTCACTTTCGCCATAACCCAATATTCTGCCTCTACAGAGGAAAGTGAAACTGTAGCCTGTTTCTTGGTCTTCCAAGAGACAGGTGAAACACCAAGAAATACCATTCATCCAGTAACTGATCTCCGTATTTTGGGACAAGCAGCCCAATTTGAATCACACCACTCTGTCAGCTTCAGATTACAGTATCTCTGAAGTAGAACACCCTGTCCCGGGCTCCCCTTCAAGTAACGTACTACTCTTAAGGCTGCTGCCCAATGATCCTCCTTTGGTACCTGCAAAAACTGAGACAAAATGTGCACGAAAAAACACAAGTCTAGGCTAGTGAAAGCCAGATAGATAAGCTTACCCACGAGCCGCCGATACTTCTCCCCATCGGCCAGGTCCGGACTTGTCGAAGCTGCAAGTTTCGGATTCTGCTCCATCGGAAATGACATGGGCTTCGCTCCCAGCAGTCCTGTCTCAGATATAATGTCTAGAGTGTATTTTCGCTGACACAAGAAAATACCCTCTGCACTCCTCGCCACCTCTATGCCCAAAAAATATTTGAGCTTCCCCAGATCCTTAATGTGAAAACAGGTACTCAAATATTTTTTGAACTCTGCAAGTTTCTTAGGATTGTTCCCTGAAATAATCAAATCATTCACATACACCAAAACATTCATCCTAATCCTCTGCTTCGAAAAAATAAACAGTGAGTAATCTGAATAAGACTGAACAAACCCATACCTTAGTAATGCTGCTGTCAGCTTTGCAAACTAACATCTGGGGGCCTGCTTCAATCCATACAACGATTTGCAAAGTCTACACACTTGGCCATCTCTCCCTTTGCCGAACCAGGAGGAACCCGCATGTACACCTCCTTCGTCAGATCTCCATGCAGAAAGGCATTGTGAACATCCATCTGGTGTAGTTCCCAATCCTTTGCCGCTGCAACTGCTAGAAAAGTCCTGACAGTCACCATCTTCGCCACTGGTGCAAACGTATCAGAGTAATCAATGCCTTCCACTTGGTGATTGCCAAACACAACCAACCGTGCCTTGAGCCTCTCAACCTGCCTATCTGAACGATACTTGATCTTATAGATCCACCTACTCCCCAATGCTTTCTTGCCAACTGGTAATTTCTCCAATGTCCAAGTCCCATTCTTTTTCAGAGCTTGGATTTCAGTCTGCATAGCCTCACGCTAGCCTGCATATTTCATGGCATCCTTGAAAGACTTAGGCTCAACTCCTATAGTAACAGCAGCAAGAAAGGTTCGATGGTCCACCGAAAAACAGCCACTATCCAAATAGTTAGACAAAGGGTAGAGATTACCATGACCGGATAAATGCTCGAACTCGATGAAGCCGGGGGGAGGGGGGTGGACTTGAAACCAACAACTGTATTAACCACAAAATCTCAAAGACGAACAGAAGGAATCCGAGTACGCATACCTCTACCCAAATGCACAACTGGATCCCTTTCGCCTCGCACCTCAGCCCCATCCACTACGGATTGCTGCTGCTGGCTGCTCTTGGCAGCGACAGGGGGCTGCGGAACAGCCGCGGGATCTCCCCCTGCTACCGCTGGACCCGTCACATCTGGTGGCGCTACAGTGGTGCTAGGCGAAGCCAAAGGGGGAGGCACCTCCAGTAGGTCCTCATATTCCTCAAACTCATCCTATACAATGCCAACCAAGTCCGGTGCAACAATATGTTCTTCAACCAAAGCAGTGGAGAAAGGAAACACATATTCAACAAATTTAACATCACGGGAGACAAAATATTCACGGGTCTCCAAATCATACAACTTTTACCCCTTTTTCCCAAACAAATATCCCACAAAGATACACCGACGACTTCTACTAGCAAACTTATCAAATTTGGCTCTCAAGTTATGGGCATAGCACAAAGAACCGAAAACACATAGCTCAGACAGAAGAGGTTTCACACCAAACAGACATTCATACGGGGACTTATAATTCAACAATTTCGAGGGGGTCCGATTTATCAGATAGCCAGCAGTTAAAATACATTCACCCCAAAACTGCACAGAAAGATTAGCCTGAAATTTTAAAGCACGAGCTACATCTAATATGTGCCTATGATTTCGTTCAACTCTACCATTCTATTGGGGGGTGCCCACACAAGAGGTTTGAAAAATAATACCCCGATCAGCCAAAAAATTCCTAAGACAAAAGAATTCAGTCCCATTATCACTCCGCACCGTTTTAACTTTAGCAGTAAATTAATGTTCTACTAAAGCTAAAAAAGGGTAAACAATTCAAACACTTTAGTTTTATCACGCATTAAGTAAATCCAAACACCCCGAGTAAAATCATCAACTATAGTGAGAAAGAAACGAGCACCACAAGAAGATAAAGTATGATAGGGACCCCACAAATCACAATAGATTAATTCAAAAGGAAAACATGCTTTTTTTTTCACTCAATGAAAATAAGTCACGACTCTGTTTAGCCTGGCAACACACATCAAAGGACTTAGTCAAACGATCACTAGAAATAAACTCAAAGGGTAGGTTCTTCACGATCTTAGCTGAGGGATGCCCCAATATTTGATGCCAAACAACCGGATCCTGCTGATCAACAACTCGATTTGCCAGAACACTAAAGCCACCCCTGAAGTAGTAGAGTCCCCCGCCTTTCACTGATTCCAATCAGCATCCTCAAACGTCGGTCCTGAATAACACAGCCAGATTTAACACAGTGTACCACACAGTCAGTATCATCAGCCAGATGCGAAACAGAGATAAGGTTGCACAACAAATGAGGTACATAATAAACATTGTTCAAGGTCAAGTGACTAGACAATCTGACCGTTCCACTTTTCACCGAAACAACCTTACTACCATCAGGAAGGCCAACATTGCAAGAAAGCATATCATGTAAATTGGACAACAAAGACAAGTTACACGTGACATGCTTCGAAGCACCCGTATCTATAAGACATAAACTGGACAGAGACTCTCCACTCAATCGATCATCTGTGCTCGTATTACCCAAACGAGAAAGCAGCTGTTGCAATTGCTTAGAGCTCACACCCGAAATACCCAAAACAAGTGCTGAATCACCACTGCCCACCGCGGCACCTCCACTGGTCGCCGGACAGGCCACTGCCAGTGCCTCAGCAGCGCGAGGTCGCGTCGCTGCACCTGCTGCTGGTCCGCCTCCTTTCCCAAGGCCAGTGCCGCGATCAGGGTTGGCCTTCCCAAGGAATTGAGGCCGTTCTCCCCACCATTCCGGATATCCATTCTTCTAAAGCAGGTAGATTCCTCATGCCCAATCCTACTACAGTAAGTGCAAGTGACATTAGGAAGGAATCTCGATTCATACTCAGAAGTACCTGTATGCGGGGTGTTCACAGCAAAAGGCATCACATCCGCCCGGTCAGATTTGACATAACTGTTCCGAGTCTGCAGTTGCTCCTCTTGATTCATTGCCTTAAACACCTAATCAAAGGTGGGTAGTGAATTTTGTGCCAAAAGTAGAACGAAGGCTCCCAAATCGCTACTGGTCGGTTCCTTCATCAGCCATGGAGCCAAGATAATACGGAGAAGAGGGGTCAATTCACCGATAAATAATCTCCGCATCAGGGTCATCAGTCCCGATCTTCGGGTTAAGGGGGTTCGTCGGAGCCGGCGCCTGCTGGTCGGCGCCGGGGGTCATGGTCGTAGGGGGGCTCGAAAAAAATCAAAGGTGGAGGCTAGGGTTTTTTATTTCGTGTTTCTGATACCTTGATGAGAAATATTTTTCTGTATTCATTATGAACTTGTACAAAGAGTTTATATACAGCTAACATACCAAGTCTACGAGGCCCAAAATAACCTACGAGGCCCAAAATACACTTAACTATACAATATATCCAACAAAAAATCTAACTCAAACTCATTTATTCAATAAATTAACAAATATAAATGAAACTCTGGAATCAATTATTTAATAAACGATCACAATTTGAACGCCCCAAACCTTAGCATTATTTAACTCGATATCACCCTTACTGTTAGTGGAAAAAACAAACAAAACCAAAACAAAAAAAAATTGAAAATTTCAGGGATGCAGTTGCAAATTTTGGAACCACAAGGACTTCTTTGTAATTTCACCAAAACTTGGGGAAGGTAAATGCAATTCGCCCTTGATATTAATAAGAGCAAGAAATAGGGGGCGGGGGCTGACATTATCCAAAACAAGAGATAATGAAAACAGGTGGCAAAGCCTAAGTGGCCAGTTCAATGACACGGCTTTTTTCCATTGATCATCGTCCAGGAAATAGATATCCGCCTCTGAAGTCTTATGCCATGATCTTTTTCCCCATCACATTCTCAAACTCCTCGAGCTTCTTCTGAACTAAAGCGAAGAGCGAAGAAAAAAAACACAAGAGTTTCCCGGGAGATAATAATGGCGAGCTGCAGCATGGCCTCTGCTGCATCAGGTTTCGGTTTAACACCGAATGTAATCACCTCAAACACAAGTACATCTTCCAAGTCCACCATGCTCTTCTTCCCCTCCAAGAACGCCGCCGCCGGCAACAGTCTAAGGCTCGTTGTACGCGCCGCCGACGAGGGTGCACCGGCTGAGGTCACCACTGCACCTGCTGCTACCGAAGCTCCCAAGGCCGCCCCCAAGCCCCCACCAGTTGGACCCAAGAGGGGTGCTAAGGTCAGTCCTACTGTACTGCCAGAAATAAATGCATATACCTTTACTGATATAATTATGCGGGATTCTACGGTTTGTTCATTTTACGGGGTTTACCTTAGAACCCATAAAAAGTTTACGTTTTTAAAACATGAAATGCATGATGCAGGTAAGGATTCTTAGGAAGGAGTCATATTGGTACAAGGATGTGGGATCAGTTGTTGCAGTTGATCAGGTAATAAATGATATTAATGATTAAATGCATGCAACCGGTTAACTCATTTTGGTGATTAAAAAGAGTTAACCGCAACACAGATTTACTAGGATTTCTAGGTTATAATACTAACTAATGAGTTGAATAAATTGCGGCAGGATCCCAAGACTCGCTACCCAGTTGTTGTGAGGTTTAGCAAAGTGAATTACTCAAATGTATCTACCAACAACTATGCATTGGATGAAGTGGAAGAACTTGCCTAATATGTCTCTGATTTTGTCTGTGTGAAAATCTTTGTATCTGTTCAGAATCTTCTTCTTCTACTTATATAGCTTTCTTTCTGGTGTCAGAATGTGTTTTCCATACTTGGTCTTCATGGATTACTTCTTCCTATTTCATTCCTATTATGTACATTGAATTGAATGAATCATTGCAAACAATTGAACAATCAAGATGAAAGTTAGGTAGGTTCAAGAAGGAAGACAAACTTTTTCTTTCATGTCCACTTTTAAACATGTCTAACAATCAAATTTGGAAATTTCCCAAGTTTTCATGTTTTATATGCTAAGGTATGTACATTCTGGAAATGGAAATGATTCAAGAAAGTTTATCACAGAACCACAAATTAGCAAAAGTGCTACTTTATAACATCAGGAAGGATCTTATAATATCAACATCAAGTCTTTGAAAGGCACAATTTTAACTCAACTTTCAAGCAATGAAATAACATTTTGCCATCTTTTGTTTGCAATAATAAAGAGAGTGATGCCTTCGTGCCACGTTACGCTTTAGTACATATTTCAACAAGGAAAAGAGGAACATAATATATAATAATTACATATCAAGAACAAAGTATCGCTAAAACCTAAGACACGTGAAGAGGAAGCAATGAATCAGAGTAAGTCGTTCACCACCTAGAAATCACCTTTTATCAAAGAACTCTTCCATCCATGCCATCCAGAACGCCTGACCACAGGCCTTTCAATGGAGGAAGCTGTGCAACAAATGCATTCCAAGGAGGGTAACCAACGCCACTTCCGCGAACACGTCCATCCATCCGGAGAGAGAGATACCTTCACATCAAAACACAAAAGCAATTTATTTCTTCACCAGTTGTTCTAAAATTTTCACAACCAACTTGTTTGCCAACAAAGAAGCTCCATCACATGCATCAATAACAAGTAACTTCACCGAATCATAAGAGGCACATACATGGTTAACAAGAATAAGCAAATCAGTTGAGTTGAGCAAAAAAGCTAGTGTTCAAGTATAATAAGGTATAAAATATGATAATTATATAACACTTACACAGGAGATTCAGGGGAAACACCGGCTAGCTTCTTTTGTTCATCCAACCATCTAGTATCAAATGAAAATGGTAATGAGAACTTTATGGCCATTGTAAATGCAAAATCACAGAAAGAAAGAGTGAGAGTGAGGGTGGCAAGATTCAACTTAATTTGCAGTCACATGCTCACTTACGAGGACCATTCAGTGGCATAAAGAGGAGCCAGCTGCCAAAGTCTTCTCCGTTTGGCAGTTACCTCCTTCAGCTCCTCACTATCGTCAAATTCAAAATTGGGTGCACTACCATCCGTAACGAAGGGCACTACAAGCACAGCCCTTTCCAGAAGGGATTCAGTAAAAGGTTCACTACTTTTAAAAGACTCTTCAATGAAAGATGCTGGGCCAGAAAGGATAACAAGACGGGCAATTCCTCTAAATGCACTAACAGGAAGAATTCTCTTCTGATCCACACGAATTCTTAGGTTTGAGAGACTTTCCTCTCTTGAGAGTTTGGCCAATTGAGCCTGTTTTGCAGTATTATCTCTGTAATAAAGGAATGCAAAAAGCATCACAGCCCCAATGTCAATGGCGAGACCTTTACCAATTTCAGGAACCTCATTGGCTCTTGATGAATTAGAAAGAGCAGCAATCAATCGAGTGGTAGCAATTAATCCTCCAAGACCACCGCTTGCGATGAAGGCAAGATAGAAGAACATCCGAACAGATCGAAAAGGAGAGAGAACTTCACTCCGTATCCTGGCTGAAGAACTGAATAACAAATAAAATGATGATTACAAGGTGTCTTCGTCTGTTAAACAGAACCTGAATACACAAGCGTTGGATAGAACAGCAAGCGTTAGGTTTAAAACCTTAAACTGTGGATAAAATAACTTAGAAAGCAAACTAAGAACAATGTTGTTTAATTTCCTCCCATAAGGGTACCACTTTTAGTCCTTCACTCGGGCATTTAAGAAATCATCCAAACTTAAGCAAAAGACTAAGACACTGAAGCGATAAAGAGAGAGGGAAAACCTGATTTCGGAGGAGGGAGTGGGCTTATCGGAGGCAGAACAAATAATAGTACAACTCCGTCGAAGCAGAAGTCGTTCTCCGTGGAGTCGTCTTGAGCCCGCATCGGTGAATAACGCGTTCTTGATATGGCTCGAAAATCTGAGGGCAGCTGTTTTGGGAGTGAAGCTGGGAGACCCAATCACGATTGCAATTGCAGCGGCGGCCATTGTCGGAGATTGCAATAGCAGGTTGCAGCTGCAACAAAAAGGGCACCTTCCTTGTGGCCTGGAAACGCCGACCCAGATAGCATTTCCTTCTGGGTTCGGGTTGTTTGCATGATCATCATTTAACCACGATGATATTTTTACTTATTCTTATTCAATTTTTCGTTGTTTCTATCTCTTTGCATTTTCTTTTTCTTCCATTCCTAAAAAATTAAAAGTCGTTACAATTTTTTTTTTTCAGGAATTCAATCTCGAGACAATATAAACATGTTAGGATAAATGAGGTGACACCAATGATTAAACTAGTAAGGTTAAAGATGAGGTAAAAATATCGACCTAAACCCGCCAACCAATATCAGTAATTATAAAACACGAAAATACGACACAAATCTAACAAATTCGCGGGTCAAATAGTTCAACACGAATAATTAAACGAGTAAAATTACAGTTAGAAATTTTCACGAAAATTCACCAACCCAAACCTGCTATCTCGTGAAAATTCGCCAACCCAAACCTGCCATCTCAAACACGACCCGAATGGCACTTTATAGTTAAAATTCTGACGCGACTGCAAGATCAAACATTTTACTATCCACCATGATAAATGGTTCTTAGCAGTCATGAAATGATACAAAGGGCAGCAAATGAACGATCTTTATTTCCCTATCAAGAAAGAAGAAACCGAAATATATATTTTCTACTGAGAGCTGTAGTCTAAAGAATGCAAGAAGATGAATGCTGTGTTTTCTTATGAAGTCAATAACCACCACATCAGCAACCACCTAATATTTTCTCCAGGAAGATGATCCTCCTCTAGGCTTAGCTCTTGTTCTTTTTTGTACCAGCTTCTATTAACAACGGTTCGAGTTCTCCTTTTCGATATAGCTTAACAGTATCTGCATTGGAAAAACAACATGGAGGCAATCAAACCGATGTTTCTAAGCTATGATTCTACATTTATAAGTTAAATTCAGCCACATAATCATGCAACAAAATCCAATCGAATGACGCTAAACAAATTGATAACCCTTATAAACTGAAACAGACTAAGAACTATATCAAATCATGTCTTGTATTCTGTACCAGGAGGTTTCAGGCGCAAAATCTCAATTTACACGCGTAAGAGTTGTTTTAGAAAAGCATTAGTCAAGACTCAGAAGACTGGTAGGAGGACAATCAACCTTATAGATTCAAAGACGAAGCTGACAATGATTAGCTCAAGCTTGACTAAACCAGTGCAGAATTTTTGTTGTTCATACAAAAAAGTTCCATAACAAGGATCATACATTATAAACGCACATTTGTTGGCCTGTAAATGCCGTCAACCTAAAATAGGATCCCCAATCTAACTGTGTAAAGAAAAAAAGGAATAGAACTATGCATACCTGTACAACCACCAATATGTTGCCCCCCTGGAGAAAAGAGTAAGAATCATTTGATGAGATTCAACCAATATATTGAGTAAAGACTTGCGAGATCAAGAGAAAGAAACAAATTTCACTAATTAGGTTAAACTATCGATTCTAATTGACTCGACACCCTTTAAAAACCAATCTTCGAAACAATGAACTTCTTTTTACTATTCCATCCTATCTATCAACAATTTCACAGGCTATAGAGTGTACCTTTCATACTTTCAAAGTCCAGGATCATCAACTAGATAGATCCTTGAACAAAACAAAAACAAAACCACTCACTCAAAGTTCCAACTTAAATCTTGTACACTGATGTTAGACAGCACAGTCGGAAGGGCTTACCGATGAATACATTTGGTACGTATACTGTCCAGTTAGCCTTTCCAGCACCTTCTGCAGTTGTGGACCTTGAGGACCTGATGCAATAAATACTTTAATATCCGAAAAATGCTGAAACTTAAAGTGTCAAATTCGATATTTAGAACACGATGCAAGCAGTGCTCCCACCAGAATTCAACAGCATGAAGAAATATTAAATGTCCTGATTGATGTGTAATTTTCTACTCTTCTTTTCCCCTTATTCTGACTCAGGACGGAATTTCTTTTTTCCTAAATCACCTGATGACAACAAACCAACGCAAACCACGATGTCCAAAACAATTTCAACACAAACCTAAATATACTCCTTATTATGATGATAGGGTATCTACAGAACTACAGTATCATTGACCCCAAAAAAAAAAAAAAAAAAAAACCACCATGAGAAAAGATTCGACCAGAAAACATACCCAATTGGTCCAATTCGATAACCAGTGGCTCCACACCTAGCTTCTTAAACAAAGATTTCACCTCAGCAGAGTACCTCAAATCACAAAATTCAACAATCCCACCTCAAAATTCCGTAAAATAAAAACGAGGGAATAAAAAAAGTAAGACGGAAATGCAGCAAGTTAAATAAATAAATAGCTTAGAAGCTGCAGGAGGACTCACGAGCACCAAGTTTTGGAGTAAACCACAACTGGATTCTCAGTGATGGTCGTTTTCACGTTCTCCTCCAATCGAGAACCGAAAGAAGCAGTCATGGCCCGAACCTTCATGCTCCGACATGGCGCGGAGTCACGGTAGCCGATTATTGATTTGGTTGTGAACAATTGAAGAGAACTGCCGCGGAAGAATGCGCAAGAATCGGGGAGGAGGTGACAGTGAGAGAGAGCCTTTCTCTGAGAGGAAAACGCGAGGTTGCCGAAGCCAAAAGGAGAAGCAATGAGGAGAGACGCGCCGGCCATGGCACGACGGCGGACGGTGTTGTTTATCGTCGTTCGAACACTTCTGAGTTCTGAGTTCCCCCGGTATTTTTAGCTAAATTCCGGCTAAATAAAGTTGCCCCTCTTTTTGGCCTCAGTTCACGGTGAGGTTCATTTGTTAGTGACCTTTGTTGTTTTTTGATTAAATCCTCTATTGGTCCCTTGATTTAGAATGTTGTCACGTTTTGGTCTCTTAACTTTAAAGTATTTCATTTTGATCCTTCAAATTTAAAATTTGTTTCGAAATGATCTCTGACGCAAATTCTAATAATATTTGACTTATTTTATATTTTGGCATAAGTTGTTTCAAGCTAAATTAATGAGTAAATTAATAATTCAATTTTTTGTTTGTCATCCCTTTTAAGGGCAAAGGTGCAAAATTGCCCCTAACGTTTTCTGTTAGGGGCAATTTTGCCACTAACGTTTATTTTGGGGCAAAATTGCCCCTAACGTTTTCTGTTAGGGGCAAATTTACCCTTTAATTTTTTTCAAATTACATTTACCTCCTCCAAAGTTTGTTTAAATAACAAATAGATATTTTAAGTTTTAAAAAATAACATTTTAGTCCCTTAACCATCCAAACTTGGAGTAAAATATTTTTATCTAATAAGAAAATATATTTAATACGAATAATAATTAATTATTATTGTTCCAAATAAAATTATTCATAAATATCTAAACTTTTAAAAATATTAATTTAAAATGCATATATATTTTTAAAAAACTGAAAAAACATTAAAAAAAAAGAAAAAGAAAAAGAAAAAGAACACCCCAATAAAAATATTCATAAATATCTAAACTTTTAAAAATATCTTTTTAAAATGCATATATATTTTTAAAAAACTGAAAAAACATTAAAAAAAAAGAAAAAGAAAAAGAAAAAGAACACGCCACGGCCTTTGTAATGCCCAGGCCGTGGCGTGTTCTTTTTCTTTTTCTTTTTCTTTTTTTTTAATGTTTTTTCAGTTTTTTAAAAATATATATACATTTTAAATTAATATTTTTAAAAGTTTAGATATTTATGAATATTTTTATTGGGGTGTTCTTTTTCTTTTTCTTTTTCTTTTTTTTTAATGTTTTTTCAGTTTTTTAAAAATATATATGCATTTTAAATTAATATTTTTAAAAGTTTAGATATTTATGAATAATTTTATTTGGAACAATAATAATTAATTATTATTCGTATTAAATATATTTTCTTATTAGATAAAAATATTTTACTCCAAGTTTGGATGGTTAAGGGACTAAAATGTTATTTTTTAAAACTTAAAATATCTATTTGTTATTTAAACAAACTTTGGAGGAGGTAAATGTAATTTGAAAAAAATTAAAGGGTAAATTTGCCCCTAACAGAAAACGTTAGGGGCAATTTTGCCCCAAAATAAACGTTAGTGGCAAAATTGCCCCTAACAGAAAACGTTAGGGGCAATTTTGCCCCAAAATAAACGTTAGTGGCAAAATTGCCCCTAACAGAAAACGTTAGGGGCAATTTTGCACCTTTGCCCTCCCTTTTAATGTGTATGAATCTAAGTTGTTAGTCGATAATAGCTATAATAGTGCCAAAATTTGAACTCATAACCATTTCGAAACAAATTTGAAATTGTAAGATGAAAATGAAACGTTTTCAAGTTAAGGGAAAAAATAAAAATAATAACCCTGGTTAAAGAACCAATATATTTTTTTAATAATAGTTCAGTTAAGTTACTATTTCTTACGGAGGGTGAAAATGTAATTTACTTGTCAAATTATCCTAAAACTAAGGGGATTCAAATTTTTTGAACTATTTTTACCTTACTTGATGAAATGCATGTAATTTTTTTTTTCCTTCTCAATTTTATAATAATAATAATAATAATAATAATAATACATGTAATAAAATGATACCCTAAATTAATACCGTGAATCACGTGTATATATCATTATCCATCTTTTAAATCACATATGTGAAACTTCAAAACTTTGAAAGATCCAACTAGGCTAAAATAAAATTAAAAAAAATCCTCTAACTAATAATGTAAATGTAATATTTCCAAATTACAAGAGTATACTATGATAAAAATAATAAATTAAAAATAGTAAGAGCAAGTATAGCCACTCATGTATGCGTTCAACAGTATACATGAATATGATGCATACAAGTTTTTGCGATTATAATATACTTATTAAATAATCGAAAAGTTGTTACTTATTACACATTTAACTATGAAGTCACTCTAGTTTTTTAAACTAATTATATTTTTCTGAAAAGTGTGGGCGCAGTGTAATTATTATATTGCAATTATGGTTTTCATTTTGCTCTAACATGATTTATTAGAGCCCATCCTAGGGCCCATAAATTTACGACACGGCCCGTCTATCTTCAGTACTGGACTTTGCATTATTGGATGAGGGCCCATATTGGATGGTTATTGGGCAACAGGAAATTTATTGGTGGCCCAATTTCTGCAGTCGATGCCTCTTTTCCCATCAAGCCTATTAACTCCTGGCCCATTCTATTATTAGAGCTAAATCCTATTTTCGATAAATTGAAAGTCCACTATTGGCTGATATTTGCAATAATTTTAAACAATAAAAATAAATAATAACTTAGATAGTAACTATTACTTCGTCAAAAAAAAAGATGAAGATAGTAACACGATTAAAAATTATGTTTGAGTAGCATTAATATTGAGATTTGTGATTTTTAAAATAAACTATTATCAACACTCTAGAGTTAGGACGAATTTTCATGTTTTATTCTACTCAATACCTAAAATTACGTAGTTTCATTTAAAATTTCAAACTCTACGTAGGTAGTGGGTAGAATACGGCCAAAAAACTTGAGAAATAGGTGGTAATGACCTAAACATTAAGAGACGTTGCCTTAGTAACTCAGTGTAGTAAATTGCCTTATTTAAGTGTAGTAGAATAGAAATATCACGTAAATTGTATTGAAACAACATACAATAGAAATATGAGCAAGGCCATATAAGCTAGTTTAGTTTAAGACTTGTATCTTTTCCACGTGGAATATATATACTGTCTTTCGTGACAGAACCACCTATCACCATTTTAGTTGTAAAATATGCAAGTTGATGAAGGTTTTAGGTAGCCCTGGCAAATTGACCCGTAACCCGTTGACTCGCCCAACCCAACCCGCATTTTAACCCATTTGGGTTGGGTTAGTCGGGTCACGGGTCAGACGGGATACGGGTCAGATATTAACCTGTAATTTTTGGGTTGGCTCGGATTGGGTTAGGGTCAACCCATGGGTTATTAAAATAAAATAGAAAAAAAAGCCGACCCGCGGGTCAGGAATTTTTTTGCTGAAGCACAACCCGCGGGTCAACTCTATTATGTAGATATATTTGTATATATATATATATATTTGTATATAATTTTTTTTTGAGATAAATATAATATATATTATGACACATGTATAATTAATGTGATAATTCATTTTATTTTTATAAATCAAAATTAATATATATCTTTGTAATATCTTAATTTAGTTACTCGCTTATTCACCTGTTATAATAAATCTTTTCATATAAAATTATTTCAAATATATTCAAAACCAAAAAAAAAAAAGACTTTAAATAAAAAGATGAGATAATTTTCGGGTTAAACATGTTGACCCATTGGATTAAAATAGGTCATGACCATGTGAGTTAAGAAATAATCTATCTCACTCATACAGAAAAAATTACTTTAAATATATTAATAAAAAATATGGCTTTGTTTGAATAAGTATTTAAAAGACATTTTTATAAAAGTGATTTTGATAAAAAGATTTTATGATGAAAAATTTTTAGTAATTAAAAGATAGTAAAGTTTAATACAAGTAATGAAAAATAATATCAGAACGATTGGGAAAAAGAATTTTGGGGGTGGGGGTGGGGGTGGGGGGGGGGAATGGGGATTGGGTTGTCTGTGTTGAGAGGGGGGAGCGGGACGTTGGCAAGGGGAGGGGATTGAGGAGGGTGTGTAGTGCGTACTGTGAGGGAATTGGGAACGAGGGGATGGGCTGGGATGGGGTGTGGGGAAGGTTTAAAAGTTAAAATCATTATAAAGAAAAAAAACTTTTTTTTAAAAAAATATAATTTATTTGCAGGTTGAACGGGTTATAATCCGTCGAGTTAAGTAAATTCGACCCATTGAGTCAATTAATTTAACCCACGGGTTGAGCGGGTTATAACTCAATCGAACATGACCCAACCCGCACTTGACCCGTTCGTCAACGGATTGGGTTAGATTGGGTCATGACCCGTTAAGTGCGGGTCAAGAATGACCCAACCCATAACCCGCCCAATTGCCACCCCTAGTTTTAGGCCGGCCGATGCTCGTTTTAGTTCGAAAATTTCCACCGTTTTGGAACGAAGCTGCAGCACATAAAGTGGGGAGACAAAGTATACTGTTAGAAAGAAGGAAGTGTGACCAAGACCAAACCCATGTGAGATGAATTAAGTGATCTCACTCTGCTAACATACAAGAAGGGATGTCGAACAAGAAGCAGCCATTGCAGTCAATCATGTATTTTATGTTTATATATCTATTCTTTTTTTTTTTAAAATATATATAATTATAGTATAATATATTTACATGAAAAATAACTTGTAATAATATTCTTAATAAGCTCAAAAATTGACGACGAAAGACATAAAAAACGAAGTCAGGTTGATGTTGTAAAACCAGGAACATGGTACAGGTTTGAGTCTGGACTTTGAAGAAGATAACAAGTTGCCCTGAAAATGTCGCATTCTTCTGAGAAGTCTCAATTTCTCAATGGGCCATCTACATATATATATATATATATATATATATTCAACGAGTATTATCTGTCTAAAATATTCTGTCAAATTTTATTTAATTTCGTGAAACGATATACTTTTACTTTGAAACATCGTCGTTTTATTTAATAAAATTATGTAGTTACATTGTAAAACTATGTCGTTTTACTAATTTGAATAAAATTGAACGTAATATATTGAATATGTGATATCGTAACAGCACTCTCAATCCGTTCGGTTAAATCCATGGAGTGGAGAACCATGTGCGATGCTCCATTTCATATTGTGGGATAAAAAAAATGAAGTGTAATTAACCGACCAAAACTAAATTCGAGCCACCCAAGAATCTATTGTTTTTTCCTCATTCTTCTTCTTCTTATACAGCGATCGATCGAGCTCTCACTGGTCAGTGCCCATGCTCAGTTCAGTTATTATTCCCAACTATTTATTTTAACGTTTTCTGACTATTTTGGTCAGCCATGTCTGCGATGAATTTGACACAATGGGATCCAAGAGTTTCTTACTTCCTTCACGGTCACTAACTATATATGTTGCGAAAGGGTGATGAAATAAATTTATTTTTCTGATTTTCTGTTTAATGAAAATTGGATAAAAAATCTGAACTACTCGTTTGAATTTTTATCGTTAGTTTTTTAATTAATTTTTTTAATGGAACGGAGAGTATTAAAATTATACCGGAAAATAAAAGAAAAAGAAAAACTCTCTCATAGTTCATTAGAATCTCCAGCTTTGATTCATCATTGGAGTATTCCTTTTGAACTGTAATGAATCTAGACTTGATGCTTTCCAGTGAAGATTTTTAAAACTCTTTAGTTTACACCATTAGAGAATAGAGAGTATCTCTGTGTGTGTGTGTCTCTCTCTCCATGTGCTGCACAACACAGTTTTTTTTCCCATTTCATTGGATAGTCAAACTCAATATGTCTCGATCGTACACGATAACGAGACATCATCCTTATAACCCGATGCTACTTAGGGGACGAAGTGATTAGAGAAACGTAATCTGCAGTACTAACGGATAAAAATAGCTAGCCAAGGCAAAGTTTGATTTTTGGTTATAAAACGTCGCCGTCCAGCCAGGCAACAAAATTTGACAGGTGCTCACTTCTTCAGAACGTTGTATTACTTGAAAGCAATCTAATCGAAGAGGACATTCTTATAGCTTAGCTTATAGCTCATATCATATCCTACTTGAAAGTGACAAAAGTAAGTTTATCAAAAAATGGAAAGATAAATAGGATAGTGTGGAGAATTGCGTGTTCGTGTTCGTATTGATAGTTCTTATTGTGTTTAAATTAATGAAATGACACACACACATATATATATATATATATTTTTTTTGAACTATTAAAATAGTTTTGTTTACAGAATGTATAATTTTTTATATTTTAAAATGTAAGGTACAACATCTCAATGTCATTGTTCTTCAAAAGTTAATTATGTTGTTGCGATAAATAAAAACTAGACTATTCTATTGGAACAAAACAAAATCCCTGTAGTTTACTTCTGTCTGAGTCTATGAAACGGACCGCAGAAAAAATGGCCCTATAATCTTCTTCCCCATTACATTTTTTCGTATCAAAACTGTGTACCATAAATTGATTGCTACAATAATACTACTTTTCCATCTCAATCAAAGTAGTAAGCAACTCTTGTAAGAAGAAACACGACATGCTCGGGTTGGGGTGTTGATTAATAAACGTGACTTGTAATCCTGAAGTTCCGAGTTTGAATCGAAGAAAGTATCATTCAAGAACATGATATTCATTGTAATAATATTATCATCAAGAAAATTTTACAGTTTACCAAAAAAAAAAAAAAAAAAAAAAAAAAAAAACACATAAGGAAGAAGCCTCATCATCCTATGTTTACAAAATGCCCAACAAACTAAAAACCAGTGGGCAATGAGGAGAGGGCTAGTAGCTGCTCTGGTTTTTTCCTATTGCTATAATCTTTTCTCTTTTTGCCGGCCGTTTGGAAATCGGCAAGGAATAAAAGAATGGTTAAGTTCGGTCAGAGGAATTGATGATCGGAGATCTTCAAAACGTTGAAATGCAACGTCTGTGAGTGGGAACTTTTTGCTTCTTCTGCTTCAAATCCTCCTTCCACACTTTCCCAATGTCATTAGAAATTTTCACAGCATCTGCAGATGCACCAGAGAGCCCTCTCCTCGTGAACCCGACGGCGTAGAGTCCGTCCTTTCCTTTCCATCCGTTCGGGAACGGAGCATTTGGGAAACCATCTTTAGAGAAGAAATCACTTCCCTGAAGCCAGTAGGGAACGTTGCTGCAGTATCCGGTGGCCAAAACGACAGCGTCGGCTTCGAGTACTTGTCCGTCGACGAGTTCAACGGTGCCGCAGTTGAACCTCTTGATTCCGGGGACTATTTCGATTTCTCCTGATCTGATTTTTTCCAGGGCACCAATGTCTAAAACAGGGGTTTTTCCCTGGCTGTTCTTGAGCTGCAACGGACCCATTGAAGGTCGTTTAAGCCCGTATTTCTCCATGTTTCCGAGGATGAACCACGCCATAATCAAAAGGAGTTTATCCACTAGCCAAAGTGGCAACCATTTAAGCATAAACATCGCGAACTCGAACGTCGATTTGCCAAATATTTCTCTAGGCAGAACATGAACCTGGAGAAAAAAAAAGATAATATCGTCAGATTAATTCTAATATTTCAATTTTGGAAATACTGCAAAGTTCGATCAAATTTTAAAATTTTATTTAAAAAAAAAGCTTACCGAGCTGCGAACGACCATTGATGGATGAGCCTCGTAGTTGCAAAGATCTAGAGAGACTTCCATGCCGGAGTTACCGCATCCGACGACAACAACTTTCTTTCCCCTGTACTTTTCCCCTGACCTGTAATCACAGGCGTGGAGGACTTCGCCGCCGAATTCCTTCAGCCCGTCGATTTCCGGCACGACCCTCTCCGCATTTTCCCCTGTTGCCACGACAATCCACTGGCAAATGTACTCAACCTCGGACCGGGTCGAACCCTTTGAGGAAACAGTCTTAACCCGCCACAATTTACAAGCCTCATCGTACTTAGCAGATTGCACACATTCATCAAACTGCGGGTTGATTCCGAAGTGGTTTGCGTACGATTCCAAGTAATCGATGAACTGTTTCTTTGTGGGATATTCCGGGTAATGATCGGGGAAAGGGAAGTTTGGGAGCTGGCAAAATTGCTTGGGGAGATGGAGTTTGAGACGATCGTAAGTGCGTTTTTGCCACAGAGAAGCAATGCAATCCGCCTTTTCCAAGATGACAAAGGGAACGCCCTGCTCTTTCAGGCAGGCTCCGACGGCGAGGCCCGAAGGCCCGGCGCCGACGATGAGTGGTCCGTTGACCCAAATGCACCTCCTGGAGAAGAAATCAGGATCCATGAAGCTAAACATTGTGAATATTTGAGATGGGTTTTTGTTTTTGCGTTGATTTCTTGGATGAAAGTAGCGTTTTTTGAGAGCAAAAGAAGGCAAAAAGTGGGAATTGTTTGTGTTTTGTGTTTGTTTGAATGAATGAAAAGAGTTGGGGTTGAGGGGGCCTTAAATAGATGGGTTTTGGGGTTTGAATTTTAGAGTGCATGTGAGAAGAGGTATGAAGTTAATTAATGCTTGTGGAGGGGTCATTCTCAAATCATAAGCCAAACTCTGCAAATACCATTATTTTAATGCCTACTTAATCATCATACAATAACATCTATTACTACTACTTTTAAATACTCTCCTTCAATATGTAACTCATTGTAGATGAGGGAGAGCCGCGTGCAAAGTTCTATCAGCCAACACTATAAATAGGTAGAAACCGCATAACTAATAAAAGTATAAATCAATCGTCATTACAACTATTGGGGTTCTGACTCGAATTGATTATAGTTTATATATTAGTACTTGTTTTATGGCATACTGGCAGCGTAGAAAACAAGTGGCAATTAAGAGGGGGGTGACTGTGCAAACCGACGTTGGCAACCTGATCTTCCATTTTTGCTCTCAAGTTTGACTTTCGGTTTAGATTCCATTTCTACTCCACTTCATCATTTTATTACAAATCATACACAGTATAATGTATATTGAATGTTGAACAATAAGTAAGGGAGGAGTTAATGCACAAGTTCAAGTTATTTATGGCTTTGCTTGCAACAAAGATTCCAAGAATTTATGTGAATTTTATTTACGTAGGGATTTTAATTTTTAACAACATTGTTGAAATGAAACCTTGTTCGTTGATTATATTAGGTTAAGGTGAAGATTTGGCTAATTATTAGATCTCATGTACCATTTACCCTGTACAAATCATTCCCCGTACCTCTAAAATACTCAAATCATGCCGTCGGAAAGACAAATAACTGTCTGAACTCACTAGATGGCAAAATCAAAACTGAAAAAAATACAAATAACTCCCCCCTATTTCAATTTTATTTATTATTTATTAAACACATTTCAGATTTATTTATTTTTAAATTTTTTGGTCTTTTACACTTTTTCGGTCTTAACTTTGTCGTCTAACGAGTCCATAGAGTTATTTGTATTTTTTTGAAAAGAGTAAAGATGAATCCGTAATTATATACACAAAATTCATTAAGCCCACAACTTACACTTTTATCTCAATTATATTTCAGATTGTATATTTCGAATGCATGGAATAATCGCTCGGGATGAAAACGATGGCTCATCTTATAGGATTTGATGGGGCCATCGGAAATCCATTTGAGGGAAGAGAAAAAAAAAAATCTGTGGGAAAAATAGTTGGAGGGAAATGCTGACTTGGAGAGTGACTAATTGCTCACGTGGAGGGATGCGCGGCGGGACCAACGTCACCCACTCCCCTTCCCCCTCCATTGGGATCTTCTCATCTTCACAACCCTCCAACCACTGAGATCGCGACCCTCACCGCTGTTTCGCCCCACAAAGCCCATTCCTTGCCAACCCATCCACCCTTCCTTCACAACCCTATTGCCTGACCAACCTTTCATACTCTGATACACGACGTGACGTGTATTAAAAGATAAAATTATGTTATCTGTCTCAAGAGATAGAATTATACTATTGAATAGTCAGTTCTTGTTGATTATATAGCGGTTTAAAGAGGGTCATTAACGTATATCACATCATTCATTGTTGTACTATTTTTTTCTAAAATTATACGTTTGAATAGTATGTTCTTGTTAATTACATCGCGGTTTAAAGAGGGTCATTGACATATATCACATCATTCATTGTTGTACTATTTTTGACTAATGGTATTATTATTTTTCTCACTTATGGGATATCATTCAATGTATCATCTCACTATTAGGCTTTAAATTAAGTTTAGTTTTCATGATGCTCTCCGATGCAAGAACCATGCATACATAATTGCACATGCACCAAGTTATTAGTAAAAGGGTTGAATTTTTTTCCTTCTAATCAATCATTATATATAGTGATATGAGATTCCCGATAATACAACAATTATTGATTGTGACTTGGCTTTTGGTTAGTGCGTGCAAATGACACATTTTGACCTGACGATAAATTAAAACGTTCCTAGATTGGAGAAGCATGCATGAACACCTCTTACGAACTTGTTCGGGGTAAAGATACACAAAGCCCTTGATCGTCTTCATTGAAAAACACATAATTAAGTTCATGTGAAAAGGCCAAAAAGTATAGATTCTTATGCAGAAAAGTATAAAACATTCTTCGTGGTAATAAATCTGCAGATAGATTTTGCAGTAGCCAGTAGTATGTACGTGTATGGCCATAATTCGTCCAAGCAGCCCTTAATGATGATTTAAGTATTAATGGGCGGTGATTAATTAGAAAGAATAATGTTTCTTGCACATAATATGTGCAAGAATTTGTGCACATAAAGTGCACAAAGTGGGCTAATACCTTCATTGCACTTCATTGGCAATACACATAAAAAATCCACTAAAGGGCAAAAAAGGGAAAAAATCCACTTAATGCACTTTATGTGCAAAAAATCTTGCACATATTATGTGCAAAAAACAGTATCCAATTAGAAATTACAGTAAACTTTACTTAATTAATTATCTGCAACTTTATTAGGGTTAACTTAGCTAGGCTCTTACTTGCATGCATGTATATATTATTCGTTGTTTTTATAATTTGCTGAAGTACATTTACAAAAAGATCTTCTTGATTGATGATCAGTTTAGAAAATAAAAATTCATGGGATACCCCACCCCCATACTATCCCATCGAGAGAAAATCACGTGTCCAAAATATTCTGTCAAATCCTATCTAAGTTAGATAAACAACGTAGTTTCACATTAAAAATACATTTGTGAACTACTGTAGGTTCACCTTAAAACTTCATCGTTACACTAATTTGGACATGATTGAACAGAATATCTTCGATAAACGATCTCCACCACACCCCCTCCCATCCCACTTGATTCTCTGAATTATTCATAGGAAGAAGCGGAGGGCGGAAGAGGGAAGCATGTGCATGAAACTTGGTATTTGGTAATATTCGGATGAGTCTCTCCTTTTCATGAAAAGATCGCAAGCTATGAGTTTGGCGTTTCTAAGAGCTTTGAGAGTTTGAAAAACGACTCTTTTTTCTCATTAAAAAATGGCTTGGGGAATGAGTATGATCATCATCATTCCCACTTATTTTTGTTCTTCTGGGCTGGCCAAGGACAATTCCTCCTCAATCTCCCCATATATTATTATATTTTCCAAACAAAAAAGATATGTATATCATATTGATATTGAGAATCCCTCCAAACAGAAGGCACCAAAAAGTTAATTTTTATAGAGTATAACGTATGTATATATGGGGGGAAAAAGCTAGGAAAGAAAGAGTTTGTGTATAATATTATGCATCGACCCACGATTTGATGATAGGCATATGTGTGTGAGGATTGTTTATCCTCCCCAGTTCTTGTTTTTGTATTAGCTAGCTAGCCATGGCTCCCACCGCCAGCTAGCTTTCTAGCTCGGGAGAGATGTTACCATCTATGCAATTCGATTTCTTTATTTCCCTCCCCTTTTTACTTTTTATTATTAGTGAGGTATGACCCAAGAAACGACGTAGTTTTGGTACTTAAACATGATTTGACAGAATAACTTAGACGGATGATCGGGTTTCCACCCTAAACGTTGTAAATGGTCGGCTATCTATAGCTAACTCAAGTTGTTGTAGTTTTAGTACTGTATACATCTATTCAAATTATCATGTCTTAATCGGTGCCTTATTCGAATGAAGCAAGCGCGTTTAGGGAATTAGAAGGGAAGAGTACGAATTAAATAATGGGAAAATGAAAAGTGTTTGTGAAATCTATAATGAGTATAGTTCGGTCACGCGGAAAGTAAAGTTAGGAGAAAATGAATTGTATAATAGTAACTGGCTTCGTCTTGTTATTAGCGTTTTACAATTCCTGGAACCTTACTTGCCAGCCCAAAGTTTTGGTTTTCTCATCATTATGGGTTTTTATTTTTTATAATCTTTTTCTTTTCTCTCTTTCAACATATATATATATATATATATATAACTCCACCACCCTTCAACCCTTGGTTAGCAAGCAATACTGGCCTAGTAGCACACTCTAATTGAAAACTTCAATACCATTGTGAATAATTAAGTTCTTAAAGTTTTAGCAAAATGATAATATTTGTATCCCGTCGAAAAGATTTCAGATATACAATAATTTTAAACAGAATTCTTTTAGTACTGGAATCGAATAAGTACAAACAGAGGTGAATGGGAGTTAGAATTAGCTAGTACGTATAGGGGAATGAAACGTATTTAATTAATAGTATTAGTCAAGTTCCGTCACTAAGTACAAACGTTAGTTAAAGTTTGAACTGAAACTTATTATAATCCATATTCTAACATGCCAATATGATCAGTTTAAGACTTTTATCGTCAAAATTAATGAATAGTTCTACTTTTTTTTTTTTTTCTTTTTCCTTTTTCTCTTCTTTTCTCATGGAGAAAAAGAAAAGAGATACGGGTGTAATAAACTATGAAGACCATGAACCGAAGTTGTTTGGAACGTAGCAGAAAATGCATATTCCATATCTTTTGCTAATGTGTAAAGTGAACTTGAACCCTTCGTTCGACGTTGGCTTAGCTCGAAGCTTCGATGCAAGAAAGAAAGAAAGAAAGAAAGCGCCGCCACGCGGGGACACCTGCTTGCTTTTATTGATTCCATTTCCACCGTAGTTTCTCTCTTTTTTACCTCTGAAAAGGGAAAAAGCCGGTGGCTGCAACCCGCACCTGGGTTCAGGGGGGACGGTGGCGAATGGAATTTCTCACTAATTCCGACAACTTAATACGTACTCCCAAGTTCCAACACCACTAACGTAGTATATCCCTTTTGTTTCAATAATTAATATTTTTGGACAATTCTACGGGTAAATATATCACTATCTAAACGATATTTATTTATTTATTTATTTTGGATAGATTACAAGTTATAACTAGAAACAAATTTAGTTAATTTACAGATAGATCGAATTTTTTTATTATTGAAACAAATAGAATATAAGTTTAAAATTAACTACGTGAAATATTCAGTGATAAAATTCAACAATATTGTACGTATAGTAAAAGTATTCAAGTATATAATCGTTTTAATTTGAAGTATCAAATAAATTTTTGGCACGACAGTCACTGTGTGTGTAGGTATGTATATGAGATTCATGCATGGTGATTTAATTGGATATGGAGTATAGGAAATAGCCAAATATATAGCGATCCTATCTTGGCTTTGTGAAATTGACGCATAAGCAAGCGTTCGGTGTGACTTGATGGGTAGCCAATACAATGATTAATGTGATTTAAATATTAATTAATTTTTCAGAATATTGCATGCCATAAGAAGTTAGTTTGATTGATTATTATATATATATATATATCAAATACTATAATAAATTTAATTAATTAAACTTTTCGTTTTTATTATAAAAATAATAATATAGAGATGATTGGAGTCGCAACTCGCAAGGAGAGGAACCTAATTAATTGGAAATTATTTGATCTTTGGACTTTTTTTCTAAAGTGGAAATACAATCAATGGAATACGAAATGATTACTTTCCATAAATATAAAAAAAAATCTCGATCTTACAGTAAAATAATACTGTATTAGATTTTTTTTTTTATCGTTGGACAGTTGTTTTCCATTTGCATGCATGAAAGAAAATTTTATAGAATATCACACTTTTATGATGAAACGAAAAAAAATAATTAATGACAATTACGATTATCAAAAATATATTATGTATGATAAGTCTACAATTCTGGTACCAAATCATGAAATTATTGAGTAGTGACTTTAATTCATCTAATGATAGAATGGTACTGTAAATATGAAACAAAACTATCGTAATATTTAGACAGGAAATGATAATTTGTATCGTGTTTAACTTGTCAAATTCAAGTCTGGAGATTTACGTGTATCTTATCAGTTTCACCATTCATATTGACATATTTAACTCGTAAGAGCTTGTAGCTTGGACGGTTGTGGCAATGTGGATGGAATGTTGGAAGTTGGAAGAAGAAGAAGAAGAATATAAAAATGGGAACTTATGGGAGAGCTTTGTTCTCTTTCCAATTTCCATTGAATTAAACAAAAACTATTTGTTTTTGAACAATATTCTCAATATTCTTTCATTAATTTATTTTTCTTCCACTGGGGTCCACGTATTTCTTCCTTGGTCAAACTCAGCTATTTATGCCTTACTTAATTTATTCGGATTAGTTCATAATTTAACATTTTAAAGGGGCCCTCATTAATATCGCGAAAAGAAGAATATTGGACATCCCAACAAATCTTTGGTTTTTTCAGGATCTTCCCATTAATATTTTCCAAATCTCATTTTTATTTTTTAAATTTATTTTCGTTTTATTAGGAGAATTATATATAATTTTATTTATTTATTTTACATTTGTAATTCACAATTAACTAATCTTTAAAAAATAATGACATTAGTATAACAAATTAATAGTGACAAGTCATTTATTTAAGATGGATGGTGTATATTGCTTACGACTATAACAAGTTATTCATTTTCAAAAATAAACTCTTAATGAAACGAAATGAATATTATTAATTATCTAGAGCCTACACCAAGTACCACCTCAAGAAATAGACAGAGAGAACGTGTACGTATGTACATTAAATGTGTTACCGTTTAACTTATGATTATTTGACGATGTTAGTTATTTTATTAAATTTAATGTAATAAAATGTTAGCAGCCAGCCATATTAATTAGTTTATGCATGTGGATACTAAAAGTGGCAAAACTAATATCCATATTGGTTTCATTCACTGGCATTTTATTCCTTTTACTCATTGCACCAAAAAAAAAAAAAAAAAAAGGAAGAAAAAGAAGGGCCAAAAGCATTCTAATTAAATAATATTTTTAAATATGATTCAATCATTGGTAGACTTCACCTAACATTTGTGATATGCATATGTAACTAAGAAAACATTCATTAAACAATGTTTTTCCAACAACCGACGTCGTTCAATTCGAATTAAAACCATTGCATGCTACCGTGGAATATAATCCTCAATCATATACGATTCATCAATTAATAACAATAAGCCACGGCAAAATATTCCTTCATATCACAAAATTTGCAAAGGAAAAAAACAAAAGGATTTTCAAGTTGGGATTTGTATTACTACAAGGAAGCAAAGTTGAGTCATCTGGTAGATATAATTCGATTTTAACAAAAAAAAAATATTTATTTATTTTTCATAATTTTATTTAGTAATTTAATTAATTAAATTTGCTGGTCCCATGTTAGCTAATGGAGAGAAAACGTAGCTAATTTTGACTGGCCGGTCCAATTTTGACCGGGCGGATCGGGGCACATGAAATTGAACTTAGTAGTGGGATATATATGGGATTAATCTAGTAAAATGTAGAAATAAATCCCAGGGGCAAAAGAAAAGAAATCTAGCAAATCTAAGTGGTTTGGTTACATTAATTATTAAAAAAGAGAAGGGGGTTTCTTGATGAAAAGATTTACCAAGAAAGATTCTAATTCCTAAATCCCAATCTATATTTTGTGTGTCGAGTTTCCAAGACATGAATATGATTAGCTTCAAACAAATATTAATGTCCAAACTCAAAGCTATATATGTGGCTCAAATACGGTTTACACTCAATGGTTTTGGTTTGGTAGGGGTGACAATTCGTATCGTGTCTGGGTTGGCGGATTTTTGTGTCGGCATTCCTAAATTCTATTCTTACCCATCATTTAATTATTCGTGTCGACCATTTATCTAATAAATCTGCGAAGCCTCCACTCTAACCTATTTATATCGTGTCGTATCAAAAATTGCTAGCTTTAATTTTGCACATGGACATTTTCTCCACTAGGTTTTTAAAACAGCCAGTCAGTTATCCCTCTAATGTTAAGATTAAAGTAATTAGAAATATTTGAATTGACGAACATTAACCAACATTGTATTTCTTGTATTCTTGAATATTACAGTAGTCTTCCACTTTCACTTTATGCTGAGTTATTCGAACGCACCGTTAATTTTTGATCTTTTTATTTAGACACTTGAATACTAAACTATATAAGAGGGTAACATGGCATTTTTAGAATACAAGAAGAAAATTATCCATATCACGATTTAACATTTTTTTCATTGCGATATAATATAGCTTTAATATAGTATAGGAGAATGAATTCGAATTTTCACATTAATTTGCACATGGAGTTTGATACTTATATATGAAACCTTGAAATCTTGAATATCAACAACAAAATTAAAGGAAGGAGAATCTCAATTTCTATGCTCAAAGAATAAGAGAGAAATTAAATTAAAATATAAATAAAAGGGATATGAATATATCAAAATAACCACATTTTGGGTGGATCACATGGTAGAGAACATGCATGGGAATATATACACATACAAACTCCAATTACTATAAAAATACTGGCCTGGAATTAGTTATTAATTAATTGAAGGATCCGCCAATAATTATTATTTTTTGTTAGGTTAATTTAATTTGTGGTACTAAAAATAAATAATTAAAATGATTGAGAAGTTCAATGTGGAATGTGGACGATGGAAGACCTCATGATCATCCCCAGCCATTGATTTCATTCCCTCCCATTATTATATTATTAACAATTCCCAACGACATTATTCAGCTTATGAGGTCGGTAAAACGGTTACCGATTTCTAGCTACTCATTCTTGGGTTATAGAACTAGTGGCATTTCTTTAAAAAGTAAACAAAAAAAAAAAAAAATCAAAATACTAACTCATTTTTATATTTATCCATCAATAATTCTATGAGTGTAATGATTAATTATGATTAAGAATTTTTAAGTTGTTTTCAAATATTTATTCAACATGTATACTCAACTCTATAATTAATTCATCTGTTTCAAAATATGAGTCAGTATAGCTATTTTGGTAAAGTATTTAATTATTGGTGATACCTAGTCATTTTAAAACCTTCTTATTAATATGTGTGTCAAAACTTAAATGCAAAAGTATTGTATAAGAAAAGAGCGGTCGATTAGTAATTTGATTTCCTAGAAATATATAATAAGTACCAATCCCCGGTTACCAGTCACGTTTTATTAGATTAATTTGTCAATCTTAACGTGAAAACTGGCCACATAGCTTGATCTACTTGCATGCGACTCTTCAACTTGTTTTTTTCATTTCTCAAACTTTTGCCGTTGACGTAATAGATAACAAGCCGCAAGAATGCTTAAAAGAAAATTTATAAAAATGAAGAAAGGGATGAATAGTCATCCTGATCCAGATAGCACGTATAGAAGCAATGCACCTGGCGCGACGAAAGCCTTGCATGTGGCACACTGATCCCTGTCATGTCATGTGTTCATATTTTAGCCTTTAGGAGAATGTGAAGGCCGGGAATGAAGTAGGTTTTTCAGAGGCTAACGTTGTATTTTCATTTAGTTAAAAACTAAGTTTGCATAAACCTAGGTACCGCCCCCCCTCCTCCCAACAGCCCTAGGTAAACAACAATCCCTCCTCTCTCTCTCTCTCTCTCTCTCTCTCTCTCTCTCTCTCTCTCTCTCTCTCTCTCTCTCTCTCTCTCTCTCTCTCTCGGCATGCACAGATCGATTAGTTTTAGTGTTACGATGATATTCTGCTTCTTTCGATCAGTTATATATAGTTAGTCAGACCAATTAATTACTCAGTAATTAAACTTACTTACATTATAAGAATGGGTTTTGCTTGCTTTGAAGATGGAGATGATCATGTGGTCTCGTGTTACTTTCCAAGACATTGGTATAACAAATGACTATACTAAACTTAACTCCATTCACGTTAGTTAAAGCGGTTGAATGCATAGAGGAGTAGGAACATGAACTCAGATGTCGTGATTCAATGCCTATTATTTGGGTGTAGGTTGATAGGACCATGTAAGCGATTTTCGCAAGGGCAAATGACACCAGTGACCACCCAACTATTCGGAATGTTCAGTTTTGGTCACTCATCTTTCAAACGTGCGCATTTGGTCACTCATCTTTCTAAAACGTGCGCATTTGGCCACTCATCTTTCTAAAACGTGCCTGTGAAGTCATTCCCTCAAAAATACAGTGCAAAATTTAACGGAATCCATCAGCAAAGCATCAGCAAACGTGCTGAATTTTTGGGGGCTCTTTTCTTGTAATGAATTTTGTTTTTTGGACTAGTTTTTGTACTGTATTTAGTTTTATGAACTAGTTTTGTGCGTTTTTGTTTTCTGGACTGTTTTTGCACTGACTTATTTTGTTTTCTTGACTGATTTTTTGTGTGTATGTGCTGTATTTTGTTTCTGGACTAGTTTTTGCACTGTATTTTGTTTTCTTGACTGATTTTGTGCTGTATTTTGTTTCTGGACTGGTTTTGCAGTGTAATTTTTATCGGGACTAGTTTTTGCATTGTATTTTTGAGGGAATGGCTTCACAGGCACGTTTTAGAAATATGAGTGGCCAAATGCGCACGTTAGAAAGATGAGTGGCCAAATGCGCGTTTTAGAAAGATGAGTGGCCAAATGCGCACGTTTGAAAGATGAGTGACCAAAACTGAACATTGCGAATAGTTGGGTGGCCACTGGTGTCATTTGCCCCTTAACTTGGAAAGATGAGTGTCAATTTATTACCTAATAATTTAAACCATTCCATTGGTCCCTTAACTTGAAAATTTGTTTCAAAACGGCCCTCGAATCCAAATTTTCACGATAATTAAGCTATTTTTGACTAACGCGTAAGTTGTTTCAAGTTAAACTTAAGGGTGAACAAAATGATTTAACATTTATTTTTTCATTTTTGTCCGTATTAATAATGTGTATGACTCTTACATGTTAGCCGATAACTCAAATATTGTCGATATTTGGATTTGGAGACCATTTTGAAACAAATTTTCAAGTTAAGAGACCAAAATAAAACAATTTCAAGTTGAGAGAACATATAGATACCACATCCCACATTTTAAGGGACCAATGAAGTGATTTAACCAAGAACATGAATTTTCAGATGTGTACAACCACTAGTGTACTATATAAATCCTCTGCTATATGTAACACTATATATACAGGAAAAACTAGCTATAGTCTCTTCAAGAGACCATTCCACCATTGAATTTAACCTATGCAATTGCATAGTTAATTCATACAATGCCAAATTCAATGATTGAATGGTTCATTTGAAGGGATATAGTCTCACTCTATATATATATATATATATATATATAAAGTGAATAATATATAATATATCTGCTCTATAAGAAGAGTCAAGTTTCAATACATTTTTATGTACCATTAGAAGAGTTAAGTTTTAAGTTATACTAATAAAATTATAATTGCATCACAATTAATTCAGAAGAGAAGGACATTAGTGGAAAGGTAGTGCCAAATTACTTATTTTTATTTATTGTACCTTGCAACCCATAAAAAGAAATTATACATCCTCCAAATTTAACTCTTCTAATGAAACAGATGGAGTATAAACCATGTATACCAATTTTTTTTTTTTTTTCCTTTCGAAATATAACATATACCAAATATGTTATTTTTCATGTTTAATGTATAGATAGCATAATATTTGAATTAAAATGCTATGAAATATTCCATTCCAAATATAAGTTGTTGCCAACGCATACTATCCCTTAACGTTCAAAGAGAATGAAGAATGGTCAAAGATTTTGGCAAATTAATGTGATCTTCTTAATTAGTTCACATGATATTTCAATCAATGTTTTAAAGAAAATCTTCCCAAATGCTCTATTTATGAAGAGGAATATTTATACTAATAACTATTTGACTGGACAATTATTGGGCGTTACAATTAAAATAAATGACCCACTAATTTAATTTCTCTAATTAATTCTCAAAAAAAAAAAAAAAAACTAATTAACGGCCGGGTTCATGTTACCTAGATGCAAAGTAATTCAGAAAAGCACATGCCACTCCCTACTAATTCTCCCTTAATCACATTTATATTGGCCGGGGCAGAGATTTGAGTTAAGACTATAAATAATTATTGCATTAAAGTTTAATTAATTAATTTGGTACTTGCTAAAACTTAATTTGTCCTAATTAAAGTAATTCAAAAATTGACCTATTTAATTTAAAGTGTTAATTTCCATTTAAGTTTATCTAAACTGATTTACTCAAAAAGCTTATCCTAGCTCCACGTTAATGAATTTATTGTATCGAACAATATCAAGATTTGAATCTCATTTTACAATTACAAATAACTTTTATTATTTTTAATAAGAATTTTTATATTCTTAATATAAATTTTGTATTTTTCATACATTTTTTTATTTTAAAATCTCAATTATAATCACTCTATGATTTTGAACGTGAATTACATTTACCCCTCGGGTTCTTATAAAATTATAAAATATTCATTAAATTTTTTGACAATTATAATCACTCTATGATTTGATCAAATTTTTTTAATCTAATAAATAAGTCTAAAAAGGTTATGTCCAAATTTTTATTATTATTTTTTTTGCCTCTAATGAAGTATTTTTAATTTTCACCAAAATTGGAGGAAAATAAATTAATTGTCAAAAATTTGAAAATTTTCAACATAACTCATAAGAGGTAAACGTAATCCGTTCTTCCACCCAATTTTGAAATATTCTGGTATAAAATTCACATTGACTTATTGTATTTTACAAAAGCACCCTCACGAACATGCTGATATCTTAAAATAAGAAAAAGATAATCCTATATTTAGAGGGAGAGATCAGTCAATTTATAGCTAGTATTAAATTCTGATAGTAAGTATAGAATAATAAGAAGAATAAACGGAGCAGCAGCAAGTCAGCACAGCAGTATCGGAGTGCGGCGGAGGGAATGGAACCGCCCGCAGAGCGACGGTGGTAATGAATGTCATCACTCTTCACATTTGACTTTGTTTCTCAATTCAATCAAATCTTCTCTATTTCTTTTTTAATCTACTATATAAACCGACCCTACTCCGAACCTGAACATGACCCCGACCCCAACCCCTGAGTTAAATTATTAATTAGTAATCCATTATTAATATTTATAGAGTCGTTTTTAAGATAACTCACTTATTTTAAACATATGTTAATTATAAATTACGCATAATTATATTACTAATATATACAAAATTAAAAATGAAAACTATAAAAACTCTTCCAGTACTGAAACTATATTTTTCTTTTTCTTTTTCTTTTTTTAATTTTCAGAATAGAACGTAAAAAGTATGAGAATTTAATTATATGTTGAAATTTGAGTAGTACTATTAGAAAGGTGACACGTGTCATTTTAAACTGTTAATTATGTTTTAAAAATTAAAAGTACAATCTTAATACATGATTAGTGACCCAAATTGTACATGTGTCAACATGTAAAGCGTTTTAAGGAAAGTATAGATATCTTTTGTGGATTTTTAAGGAATTAATTAGCAGTTTTAATATTGTTATATCATCAAAGCATTATTAAGTCAAGAAATGAAGAGTATAATTCAGGAGGAGCACATGGCGTGATCCCCTGCGATGGGCTCTACAGTCTCTTCGTGAGGACGACGTTGATCGATCCATCCATATAGAGCATGTTCTCTTTTGCTTGATTCAAAATTTCAAATACAACTTGATTAATTAATAAATCAAAATTTAAAATATTAAAACTTATCTCACTTCACATTTATATCCAATTCGAATTCATTTTTCAACGGCAGTTTTTTTGCTACGGTACGGTATTATCTAGTGTAGTTCAATTCGACCTTAATTCTCAAGAAAAAAAATCAGGCAAAAAAAATTATCTATATATATATATATATATATATATTTCAAAAAAAAAAAAAAGTCAAATCCATTAGTTTATTAGAAAGTCAACCATATTAAATATATCCAAAAATTAAAAAGTCAACCGTGCATATGAATTTGGGTTAGGTAATTAAGTATGTTAATATTACTTCTATTGAACCCTAGTTGATGAATTGAACATTAGTGCTGTGTTGCATTTATCGAAAAAATAAAAATAAAAAGAAGAAAATTGAATTTTTTGTGTGGATGGGGTTAGGTAGACGGAGTTGGTGACTGGATCATGTGGAGTTTAAACCCTAATTAAAGAAGCATGCATGATGAAATGAGCATCAAAATTCATTAAGTTAAATTGATTAATTATTTAATTAATTAACCACCTCTTAATAATAATAATATTTAGTTTTGAATTAATTAGGGCTTAGGAGATGGTTAATTAAGCGATGAAAGAAATTAAGTTTGACCGGTCTGGAGACCACATGGAAATGGCCGGCCGGCGGGTTTGTTTGAGCTACAATATTACTAGCAACTTGGCGGAGAGATTAAGATTTGATTGAGTTTAATAATTAATTAAGGTGCGGTTTAATGAATAACGAGAGAAGAATTTAGTCAAACGTAGGTCAGTTAATAGAGTTAGTTAAAAGTGATGATTCATAACTAACAAACTAACTTACATGTGCTGCAGAAAAAAAAAGGGTCTCAATTAATTCTTCCATGCATATGGGCTCTTCAACGACTATCTTTGATTCTTGGCTGTAGATATATATATATATATATTGGAATAATGGCAGTTGCTCTATGAGTCCTCTCGATCTGTCAACAGAATCAATGGAATTTTATTAATATTGATTAGGAGCTTCATTTCCATATATATAATCCACCAAGTTGACCACAAAGATGGAGTTTGGACTCATGAATTAAGAATTGTGCTAAATATCTTATTCTGTTTTGTCATGTCCAAACTCCTATAGAACAACAAACTTTGTGAACATAATTACTAAGAATTTATTTGAAATTATTTTTGCTGTTGCACAAAGGAGTAGTGGAGAAAAAAAAAAAATGTTATCTTGATCATGATCAATTTTAAATTCATTGGAAAATTTCATTGATGGAGTGTTACTCAATAACTCCCAACACATTAGTTGATTCATTCAAAATATATTCCACCTCCGCCCTTTGTATTATTCTGCTACTTGCTTCCTAGTCGTGACAAAATTACAGATGTTCGATTTCACTTTTTTTGTTTTTTTTAATTTCTCCAAAGTATATGGATATAGCTAGATGGATTGATATAATGCCTGCATTTGGCAGGTTACATAACTCCAAAGGGTGTTTGTTGCCAATGAGACATTTGACCAACTCATGTGGACCTTTTCAGGAACCGGCCGCTACATTAACAGTTGTGACACATAAAGGGTTTATTCGGAGGTCGAATGTTTGATTCATACATCTGTTAATTTTACTTACTTAGAGTGCAATCTGGCAGGACTTTGCAATAGGGTTCTCCAACTTCGTTCTTCCCCTCCCCACAACCCCTGCCTCGCCTCCTATGTAATGAATAGGTAGGAAGGTAATACTGTCGAGTTTTTACAAAAGTGAACATTTTCACTATTTATTGAAAAATGTTGAATTCGATTGCGAACTATTACTCCCTGGTCTTGCTTTTCATATAAAATGTCTTGTTTTTATTACGTAAAACTGTATTAGAAACTACTGTTTTTTGGACTGACGAAAAAATATTACTTAATAATTTTGATACTCGGAAAATATTCAAATGTTCGGGCATATATAGTGTCATATTTTGTAAGAAGTACGTTTTGAATGTTTTGATACGTTTGTTAAAGATATTGAAAGTATATATGAGTAGTAAAAAATAGTGTATTATAAAAGCTAAAGAATTCATAGATATTACACCCAAAAAATTTATTAAAAAAAAAAAAAACAAATTTGTGTTTCTTATTAGTTCTCTCTTGTTTTTATTTTTTCTCTCTCCATTATACTCTAGGTCAAATATATATAAATTGTATTGTTAAAAATCTCAAAATAATTCACCACAACAAAATTTCGGTGTTTTACAAAAAAAAAAAAAAAAAAAGTAATAGTCCATCTGTACTATTAAAATGATCCAGTTTGTTGTACTATTCTAATGGAACAGAGAGAGTATATATTAATGGCACTGGATGTCATCCAGTAACAATTAAAAAAAAAAAATCAGGAGGGATAATCCATACACGTTAGAATAACATAATTTCTTCTAATTTCACTATTAAGAGTGTAAAAAATAACAATAATAATAAATAAATTTTTTAAATTTAAAAAATAAAAAAAAACCGGATATGGTATTTGGACTAATCCAATCCAGTCCAAAAGCCGACCCCAATACGCTTAAATCATTGGCGAATTAAGAATACTCAATTGGTCCATCCCATGAAGCATTAACTCAAAAGTAGGCCCACAAAATACCCACACGAGTTTGATTCGGTTTAGGGATTATTACATTAAAATCAAACCAGTACAGCCCCACCAAGGCATTTAAGGCCTTAGACCGTGGAATATCAGAGATCAAATCCCGACAACTCGAGATGCAGTGACACAATTTTTATGCAGATACGAAATATGTACTTTTTCCTTAAAAAAAAAAAAGAAAAAAAACCCAAACTTATATGGACATGGCCCTATGCCGAGATGAGATTACCTATCCGAACTATTTTATTTAATAATGTTCAAACTAGTGACAAGTTATAATTTCGAGGTAAAATTATGTTATTTCATTCATTAAAATATAAAAAGCTTATTTTCACTAATTTATATAGTATTTAACAGAATATTTTAAACATATGATTATTACTCATGTAGTTCGGGTTGAACTATGAAAGATTGATACCTTTGACGTTGACAAACTCGAAGAAACTCTCTGGAAATTTCAAAGGGTCACATCCTTTTCATTGTCACTACAAATTGGAGGAGAAGAAAATGGACAAATGTGGATAAATCATAGATAGAGACAAACATTAATGCATTCATTCGAAAGCGATTGCCCCCACGCCTATCTTATTCCTTCCTATATTGCAACATTGATGAGTTGGTGAGACAACTGGTTGGTTAAGGAATTTCCTACCATTTTCATAACTTTATTAGGGTTTGAATTAGACAATTTTGCAATCGATAAGATTTGAAGTTACAAGTTTAAATGACCCTTTAATAACATATATGAGTTTGAAAACACTTGACGGACCACTTAGAGCCAGTGTTGTTTGGCCCGGCCCGGCGGGTCGACCCGGTCGGCCCGCGACTCGCAGGCTTTGTCGGGCCAAATTATAAGGGAAACCCGGATATGGGGTGACCCGGTCAATACCCGCAGAGCCTTTTTTATTTTTTTTTAATTAAGGGATTTTTTAAAAATTTTGATTTTAGTATGGATTGAACCTTGGTCTCCAATATAAACAACAAGAATACTTACCACTAAACCACAATGACTTGTTTGATTATTTTTGTGAAAAATAGTATTTTAACTCAATTTTAATATGAATCATGGGCTTTCTAATAATAATATATTAATTGAACCATCTAAACTAATGTTAATCTCATTGTAATTCCTTACTATTTATAATTTTAAGACTATAATTTTTTACTAGTTATTTTCTTTTCATTTAAAGCTTGTTTAATTTTGTTATGTATTAATCTAAAATACGTTTTCATTTCTTTTACATCAAATTTTATATTTTTTTCCTAAGAAAATGTAGTAATATAATTTTTAGAATATAACTAATATTTTATAATTTATTTAATTATTGAGTTTTATAGTAATGAATTTTTATGTTTAAGATACTTGTAAAATTCTGAAATATATATAATTGTTGTCAAGAAAAAATATTTTAACTAATACTATTCATATTATATATATTTATTTATTTATGACGTCATCCGGCTTGAACTCGGTTGACCCGGGTCGACCCTCCGGGTCGTGCGACCCTTGGACCTTGCCAGGTCGGTGGCCGGGCCGGGCCGAACAACATTGCTTAGAGCATGCGAATTTTATTTCCACTCATCATGACATTTGGCGAACTACTAGGGGTCTAAGGTTTAATTCCTACTGCTCCGTATTTTACAATATTAACGTGACTAGGAGTACTCCCAGTTATTTAGAGAGGAAATAAAAACTGTCAACAAATTATTCAGTTTTACAGTTGCACACGTAAATATGATATCGCATGTATAAATTAATGATATAATACCGTAATTTTCTTGTAAAATTATGAAATAATAAGGATCAAGTTGGCTCGAATTGCAGTAAAAATATTGGTGCAACATAAGTACGAATCAAGTAATCATTCATATGAACGAGCTAGTGTCCACTGGATTATGACATATGACGTGCCTTCTAAAGCATATGGGTTTGATAGCAGAACCGTGTAGGTGGACGCCCCTGCTTCTTTCTTCCTCTCCTCAAGGTCGGGACATTCACTTATAATAGACAGGATCATAGTTGTTAGTATCGTACGATACGTATCGTGAAATAATAAGGATCAAGTTGGCTCGAATTGCAGTAAAAATATTGGTGCAACATAAGTACGAATCAAGTAATCATTCATATGAACGAGCTAGTGTCCACTGGATTATGACATATGACGTGCCTTCTAAAGCATATGGGTTTGATAGCAGAACCGTGTAGGTGGACGCCCCTGCTTCTTTCTTCCTCTCCTCAAGGTCGGGACATTCACTTATAATAGACAGGATCATAGTTGTTAGTATCGTACGATACGTATCGTGAAATAATAAGGATCAAGTTGGCTCGAATTGCAGTAAAAAAAGAGGCATACTAAACGCAGTAACCGTTTTACTATTCGCAGTAACATTTCCTTGTGAAAAGACAAAAATGCCCCTGTCACAAAAAAAGAAAACCGGGGTACTGTTCACCCGTGCATGAACAGTATCCGGTTAAAAAAATTTGAAAAAATACCGCCGACCGCCGGCGGTATTTTCAGTCGCCGGCGGTATTTCCGGCCAAAATACCTGCGGTATTTTCGCCGGAAAATATCGCCGGCGGTCGGCGGTATTTGGCCAGAATTCCGTCTGGGAAGGTAGTCTCCCCGGCCGAAATGTTGCAGAAATAGAAAAAAAACGTCCTGATAATCGCAGATTCGGGAAAAAAATCCCCCTTGAATGGGTTTTTTTTCCCAAAAATTATAATGAAGGGGTATATAGAGAATTTATGCAAACTAATTTAAAGTAAAAACATAAATATAGTGTTTACTTATAGTGTAATATGGATCGTACTCGGGTAATTCGGACTTTTTACAAGGGGATGTTACTGCGTTTAGTAAAACGGTTACGGGGAGACCGGCGGAATTTCTTTAGTTTTTTTTCTAACCGGGTACTGTTCAACGTGCGTGAACCGTACTGTTCACGCACGTTGAACAGTACCCGAATTTCTTCTTTTTCTTTTTTATTTTAGGCCAGGGGCATTTTTGTATTTTCATAGGGGAATGTTACTGCGAATAGTAAAACGGTTACTGCGTATAACAATTTCGTAAAAATATTGGTGCAACATAAGTACGAATCAAGTAATTATTCATATGAACGAGATAGTGTCCAGTGGATTATGACGTATAACGTGCCTTCTAAAGCATATGGGTTTGGTAGCAGAACCGTGTAGGTGGACGCCCCTGCTTCTTTCTTCCTCTCCTCAAGGTCGGGACATTCACTTATAATAGACCGGATCATAGTTGTTAGTATCGTACGATACGCGATACGTATCGTACGATACGTATCATGAAAGGTAATTTTCGATACGTATCGCACATGCGTATCGTAAATGGTAGTGAATCGAACAATTGTGTGCGATTCGGGCGATACGATACGTATCGCGTATCGTGCGATACGTTAAATATGTCTAAAATTCAATTTTAAATGTCCAATTTTAATTCTTTTCACTTATAAAAGTAACTTTTACTCTATATTAAATATAAGATATTATTTCAATTATTATAAAAATGTTATTTTTATTTAAAATTTGTTTATAATTATTATCTCACATTTTTCCTATTTGGTAGTATTGGCTTTTGTTTCGCCTTTGTTTTGTAAAATGTATTTAAAAATTTGTAACAATTTTCATCATTTTTAATACATTTTTTACATCTCAAATACACATTTTACATTTTCAATATACTTTAAAATTTTTAAAATTCATTTCTAAAGCATATTTTCATCCCAAATACATTTTCGAAATAGAGATACCATACTAATTTGTTTAGTGATTTAAAATAATAATATCACTTGTAAATTTATTTTGATGAGAATATTAATTATTTAATTTAATAGTATAATATGTTTTTAATTTAATTTAAAAAAGATTGTGGACTGTATTATAAATTTATGATATGATTCAAATAATACTATTTAAGTTCAAGTTTTACTTATAGTTTTTATGATTTTCACATAAAAGTTCATTTTTATAAACTTAGGAAAGTTTATTTTAAAGTAAATATTTATTCTTATATGTAATCCATAATATATAATGAAAAAAAAAAATATAGTTTTAATTTATTTTAATAATATAAAAAATTTATATTTTATTATAATATATCAACGTATCTTACGATACGATACACGATACGATACGCGTATCATAAATTTAGTTTTCGATATACACGATACGTATCGCGATTCAACAACTATGGACAGGATAATTTATTCGTCGACAATTCCTAGGACTTAATCGAGAAGGTAGAAGAAAATCTAAGGTATAAATTTGCGGCTCTTTGAATAGAGGGAGGGAAGCCCATACTGACAGCAGGGCTTTGGGGCTGCTTGGTTCATCCGCAAATTCCCAATTGCCGAAAGAGGGGACCTCAAAAATCTTATAAACCCTAGGGCTGGACCAATTTACACCTGATTCCGTCAAAATCAGGTGAAAGCTTCGTGGTAATCCCGCGTCGGCAAACTCCCAAATTCAGAACGAGCTTCCCCAATCCGCTTAATTGAATTCTCCAAGTCAAACCCACGGAATCAATTTGCATCCGGCGATGGAAACCTCTCTTCGATCGATTTTGAAGCCCAAGTAAGTACTCTTAAGTTTCGCAATAATAAATAATGGAGATGAAGAAGTCATTGATTGTACATCAGATCAAAATTGGTCCAGTAGGGGTCCGGAATACATGAGTTTTTGAGGTCCCGGAACGTGTTGAAGAAGAGGGGGGAAGGGGAATAATGAATAATCATGTGAAGGCCTCATGGAATGGTCCAATCTGTAGTTGTTAGCCTCCTGAAGCTCTCATGTCGGCATGGGGGCGTTCAAATTCAAATGGATTTGCCGTTTGTTTGACCCCTTGCATTTTGCATCAATCTTACGTACTTCCTCCGATGAATGAATAAGAACAATATTTGCGAGTAGAATTATTGAAGGATCTGGAAATATCCTAAGAAGAAAGATTATGATTTCAATTTGTTGTCACTGTTGAATAATTGATCTCATAGTCATCTTTATTGACGATGACCAATTTGTATTTAGATGGATGGCAACTTACCACTTCTGTTGACATTTATTTATTTATTTTTTATTTTTTTTTCAAAATTTACAATAGTAAGGCTTTGTTTTTATTATGAGGGGGGGGGGGGGGGGGGGGGGGGGGGGGGGGGGGGGGGGGGGGGGGGAGGAACAAGTCTGATGATTATGTTTTGGCTAGTGTTATTGTCAAAATACTTTTTAGCATGCAAAACAAAAATATATATATCCTTACTAGGGGTGATAACGAGCCGAGCCGAGCTTGACGTGTCATTTATTGTTCATTTATTTATCGAGTTTAAAATCTTGTTCATGTTCATTTATTTATTAATCGAGCCGAGCTGAGCCGAGCTTTGACGTGTTCATTTATTGTTCATTTATTTATCGAGCTTAAAATCTTGTTCGTGATTCGTTTATTTATTAATCGAGCCGAGCCGAGCTTGTTCATGTTCTTTCTCAGCCCTAAGTGTCATGCTCATCTATTTATAAGGAATTTTCCTCCCAAATTTTCTCTCATTTCCGATGTGGGATTGGGTGAAATTCACATCAAAATTGTAAAATAAAATAAATTTAGCCTTGTGATGATTTGAACCCTAGTTCTCTTACTTTTTCTTTTGATGTCTTACCACTGCACCAAATTTATTTTCATATTATATGTATGAATGATAAATTATATATGTATTTTATCCTTCTTAAAAATTGTTTTTTTCTTATCGAGCTGTTCACGAACGTAATCGAGCCGAGCTCCCTTTTGTTCATTTATTGTTCGTTTATTAATCGAGCCTAAAATTTTGTTCATGTTCGTTTATTAATAAATAAACGATCTCGAACCGAGTTTTTAACGAGTCGATCCCGAGCTTGTTCGTGAACATTCGTGTTCGTTCTCAGCCCTAATCCTTACCAAATTGCCCTTGTTTAATATTTAGAAATAATTTTCTTTTTCTTTTCCTTACGATTTCTTCCCCTCAATTTTCCTTCTTGTTTTTTCTTCTCAATTTCATACCCAACATTAAAAATCAAATCTCTTTTAGATGATTTTATCACCCAAAAAAAAAAAAAGCAAATCTCCTCTCAAATATTCATCTCCTAAATCGACAGTATAACTTATCAAAATTTTCCTTCAGAAAAGGAATTGTGTTTGAGGTTAACCAAAGCATCAATTGCATTGTTCATCATTGTGGAGAGTTTTCTCTTCAACTACTTATTTATTGATATTCTTTAAACAAATCGGCATCTTTGAAAATTGGAAGGATGATTGTTGGCGATTTCCCAATGATAGAGCAAGGCTTTTTCCTTCTTTTTTTTTTTTTTTTTATTGAGTAAAAGTAGAGGAAGACTATGTTCTTGATTAATTTTCATTTATCTAGTTCCTTCTTGCGAGGAAAAAAAAAACTGTGAAAGTTCAATGTAAAATTTAGATGAGGGTGGAAGGAGACGGTTGAGTTGGGTTAGATGTGGAGGATGAGAGAAATAAGAGGAAGGAGAGATTTCTTTTCAGTTTTTGAAAAGAAGAAAAAAGCGCAGCATGAGGAGCGGCGGCATGGAGATCTGGAGAATTTGTTGAGGTGAGGAAGACGATATGTACTGATGATAGTTTGGGGGGAGAAGAAACTGTGAAGGAAAAGGAAAGAAAAAAAAGAAAAGAAAAAACTTATCACTAAATATTAGATAAGAGCAATTTAGTAATAGAACTAATTTTTTGCTCTGTATGCTAAAAAGTGTTCTAGCAATAACATTAGCCTTACGTTTTTGTTTCAAATAATGTGAGTAATGATTTCAAAATAATATTTAAATTTTAAATTTGGTTAAAAATATTGAAGGTGTTTAGATATAATTTCTTTATTTTTTTGTTTTTGAGAAGAAGTGATAAATTTTTTTCTAGGAAAGAATCAAAGTAAACATAACCTAAATATCTTGCTTGAGTCACACTTGCAAGAAACGGGTTCATGCATGTGACCTTCACGCACGTGTGTATGAAACTATTCATGCATGCAATATGCATTTTGTATTTTTTTTTAATTAAAAAAATTGATACTTGAACAAAATAAAAATAATACTTTGTTCAAGTATCCCTTTAAAAAAATAAATAAAAACTTTGACAGAAAAAGAAAAAAAATTTAAGAACGCTATTTCAGAAGAATATAAATGCTATTTTAAAAGTCAAAGAGTGCTACTTAAATATAAGTGATAGTTTAGAAATTAAAGAGTGCTACTTATTAAGTGTTTAAGTACTTTAGAAATAACATTTGAGAATAGTGGAAAGCATAAATGTTACTTCATAATAGTATAAGTGATACTCTTCTGTAGTATTAATACTTGGGATACTGTTCACGAGTATTAATAATACCCTCTTCAAGTATCAGTTTTGATTTTTTTTTTTTTTTATAAAAAAAATTGTGAACAGTAAAAAAATCGCGTGAAACACAAACTTGCATGTGGGGGGTTCGTCGCATGCATGAACCCCGCCCGCCGCACACAAGTTTTTGCGCTCTAACTCAATTACAAGATTATGTTAAGAGAGAAAATATTTTACTCTATACCAATAACATAGTGCAGCAAATCAAGGATAAATTAATAATTTCATTTTTATTTATTTTTAGGCCTCTCCATGTACCAATACTTTTTCTCTCAAAATAGCATATAATCCTACGAATATATCTCTCACTGAATAATCTCTCCATTCGAAGAATAATCGCATCCATGCAGCAAGTGTACACGACTATCCCATGTTATTATTCTACATGTTGATTAAGGTTCCTCATTTTTGAGTAATTGTCACATACCATAATTCTACATGTTGAGTAATCTAGATTACAACGGTGGTGGGCGGTTTCTCTCTCCTCACCAACGCTCTCCCTTCTCTTTACTTTTTCTCCCAAAAAATTTGTCTTCCTCCTCCATTAGGGAGCTCTCTCTTTTTGTTTTTACATTTTTTTTTCAGTTTGGTTTGTCCTCTTTTTTGAGGTGTTTGTCTCCATTTTTATGGAGTGATCTTGTCCTCCCTTGTGGGAGTGTTTAATCTCATCTTTTGGAGTAGTTTGGGTATTTTAGTAATAAATAGTTACAGATATGTGGTCTTCATTGAAAAAAAAGTAAAGAATGTAAGGTTTGTTTTGCCTTGGCTATCAGATCCACTCCAGATCTACTTGAGAAGAAGCGGAAGGCAAAAATACAAAAATACAAAACAAAAAAAAAAAAAAAGGAAAAGGAAAAAACAGTGGAAAGTAGGTTTTCACCGGTTGATGGACGAATTTCATAGCCCGGCGGAATATCCGACAGGAGTGTGACGTGTAGTTCATGCCTGGTGAGTAAGGGGTTACTTCCATTTTGAAAAAGAATGCTAGATCTAGTACCCCAAGCATTATGTTGCTATAAAGATGAAGTTTCTAAAGACAATTCTGTTCAATTTTAACTTCTGTTGTAATATTTTCTTTGAGTACTACTAGTTTTTTAATACTTTACTACTTATGGATAATGCTAGTGATTATCGAGCCAGAGATGGACTCGTGTTCAATGACCTATGTTAGCCGCTTTGTAGGATCATTTGATTCATCAACTTTATTGTATGACTTCAGGTTACAAGGCCCACTCAATCACCACCCCCAACCCTCCCGCCCGCTTTCTTTATAAAATAAAATGTGGTTTGAGATATCAACACATACACAATTAGAAACAAAGTGTATAAAAGCTTTGTATAATAACGAGTAAAGTCCTCATTTGGTACCTTACATATTGTTTAATGATCTTTTTGGTCCTTTACATATTGCTTAATAATCTTTTTGGTCCCTTACATTTCAAAATCATCTTTTTGGTCTCTTACTTTTATTTTTCAAACTATTTGGTCCTTTGGTTGTTCAACCCGACAAAAAACATTAATATCAATCACGTATCGTTCACACGATTCCGTTAGCGAAGGAAAAACTTGTCCCAATATAATTACTGAGATGCTAAAAATGATGTTGGGACAAATTTGTGATTTGTTGACGGAGTCGTGTGAGTGATATTAACATTTTCTGTTAGGTTAAACGACAAGTTTGCCATTTCGCTAACGGAGTCATGTAAACGACACGTAAGTGATATTAATATTTTCTGTTGGATTGAACGGTTAATGGACCAAATAGTTCTAAACATAAAAGTAAGGAACCAAAAAGATTTGAAATGTAGGAGACCAAAAAAAATTTATTAAACAAGGTAAGGAACGAAGTAGGGACTTTATAATAACACCATGGCTTGGACCACAATTTTAACCTTGTTTGGTATTTTATAATAATTTTTAATCGTTTTCAACACACTATTTTACTTTTCTAATACACATTTTTACCTCATCAATAAAATTTTCATATTTTAAAATCAATCCAAACCAATTTTGAACCAAACTCTAATACCATTACAGACCCCAGCCCCGTTCTAAAGGGTGATAAAACCAAAGGAAAAACAAGTACGTAAGACAGTACCCTGCTCGAGTGACCTCCTTTCCCTCAAAATAGTACTCACTTCGTCTGTTCCACTAGAAGAGTCCAGTGATACAACTGTCTACGAGTCATTAAGTACAACTCCAAAATGGACTATTCTAGTAAAACAGAAGGAATATACAGTTAAAATCAAAAATAATAAAAGAATCACCTTAAGGATAGTTGAAGTGAGAAAGGAAAGAGTTTATAAACCACCAAAATGGCAAAAAGAAAGAAAATCCTCATATACTATTACTTGCAATATGTAGTAGCATTACATGTGAAATGGAAAATTTTATACAGCCAAAACTTTGATCACTGAATCACCCCCCACCACCATACACTTTCTCCTCCCTCCTAAACCCTAACAAAGAATATGCTTTCTTTCTGTAGTATCAAGAAGAACCAATACAAAACAAGAATACTAGACTAATGCTTCATCTGCCCCCTTTCTACCCCTTCTTTTCCTATGAGATTTTGACAAACCAAAAGAATATTTTTTTCAAAAGCAACTTATATATATATATATATATATATTCTTTCTTTAAAAGAAGGGGGAAAAACCCAAACAAACAAAAGAATGATTTACAACATAAGACTATATTTATCCATCGTGCATATTAACGACGATAGAAACTGAAGAAAGAGTATACTTGAGGGTTTCCTTGGCCTCACTCGTGTAAAAATTGGAAGCCTGGATTCTCGAGAAGTTCTTCGGCTGGTTTGACATCTAAGAAGTCCTTCACTTGGAGTGCACTTGAAAGCTCATCCACTGAGAATGGAATGCTGCATTCAACAGATAGTTCATTAGGATTTTACCTTCTAATAACCTTTCTCAGGTGGCTAAATGACACCAGAAAACCATAGTATGTTTTTATCCAATCCAACCACTGAAAACCACTCAATCGCATAGCGCAGAGATGCTCTCACCTGGAATTGTCATCCAACAAAAAGGAACTACTAGTAGCATTATTAGAGTCTTCAGTCATTAAAGCCCTCATGTTGGCTATGACCTGCATCAAATGGCAGCCAAACATTTACTTCAAACCAAGACACACGTTAACTATGTGATCTCTTCAGCAAATACACAATGGTCATCAGAACTTACATCTTGAGACACACTTCGGGTATTGTAGTTCTCATCCCAGTATAAAGTACATATTCTGTACAGCTGCTGAACACTGAGTATCTGAAAAATCAAAACTTTTCATGATGAGAGAGATGCACAACCTCACTCGTTGAAATAAAAATACCCAACTCAATCTATCAAGATCTCATATGCTAGAAGATATCGTAAAAGAGAAAAAATGAAAATGCGACAATCAAAAAATTACCCTAAAGAAAAACAAAATAATATAACAGTAAGTAGCATAGGGAAAACAAAACACACAAAAAAAAATTCATCACTTTGATGCATATAGACCATTTTATGCAAAACTTTTTTCCCAGTAATCCACTTCCCAAAAGGATCAAACACATTAAAAGCAATGCTTATGCAGACAGGAAGAGATAGAAAAGGACTTACTGGACACAAATCATTGGTAATCTCATCATATGATATTCTGAACTTTTGATGAATAACCTGTTCCAAAGAAGCAAACAAGATACCACATTTAGAATGAAAACACTTTGCAGGTAAATAGGGAAATGCACATCCAAAGCCTTTCATTATACTGTAACAAAATAAGCCTACCTACAAAGGATGGTTAGTAAAGAGGGAACTTCACTGTTTCTACACAGAAGGGTATAGACCAAGAACATATCTGACCTGAAGCCAGTATACTTCATGCTCAGGAATTTAAGACTACTAACTTGAGGAAGTTGGGATATATCTCTTTTTGCTACTGTATACCCCATATGGTAAACAGCAGTGTATAGCTAAAAGGAGGAAACGAGGAAAGATCTTTCTAGAAAGAAATCATCTGGTAGATTAAGGTTGACTATTCTAAGAAGCTCACTGTACAGTTCGTTACCAATGCAATAACAGGGAACACTAAAAGTTCCTTTTCTCATGCAATTTACATGTTTCTATTCATGTGCCCACAAAATTTGACAGGGCTATGGTGAAATAACTTGAAGGTAAATACGTGTTCCCCCCAGATCTGTGGACCTGATACTTGATCATATGTGTGATATATACCACAATGAATACCAACCACCCTCCTATTGCTAGAAAGTTCTGGAGGTCACAGAAAAAAGCCAATGGATTACTAAACATAAGATAGAACCATCAGGGTCAAATGTCGCTCCAGAGGTGGGGGTGCTCCTATACTGAAAGCTCGTCAACTATGGAAGAACAAACGATGTGACCAGAGCAAAACCTAAGGTTAAGAGCATATAACATTGAAGAAGCCCGTAGGTGGTATGGCTGCTCAATATCTTACATGAATATGCCAGAGAAATAATTGAAGATGATGCAATAAAATAATCAAAACCTACCAAGAAACCAACAGCTTGTCTTATGTGTTTGAGCTCATCCCAAGCTGAGCCTGCATACTGAAACCAAAGAAAGCTTTGAGTAGGAGGAAAAAAAGCCACAATCAACAAGTTGCTACCTTATCTAAAGAACATGCATTGACTTTTCCTAAAGGTGAACGCGACTATGATTCAAATATATGTTGAAAAATACCTCCTCTTTGGCCTGGCAACACCATAGCTCTAATTCAGCCAACCCAGCTTTGACATATTCCCCATTGCTGAATGTACAACACTCACGACGGAGAAGAAGACTGCAAGTAGTGAAGAGATACATTGGTCCAAAAGCTGGTTTTAGCAAGTCACATAGAAAGGTGCAAGTAAAGTATTAAATCCTGGGCACCTGTTAAAGAGTGTTATATTGATGAAGGAGAAAGTCTGGGTAAATATCTTCTGAACTAGAATGGGAGGCACCTGAAATTACAATAGTCATAAGCTTCTCTTCAAGTTCTGATCAGATAAGTAAAGGGGTTGTTCTTTATGATGTTTTAAAACCTGGTTTTGAAAACATGTTTTTGGAAAATAATTTTATAATGTAAAAATGTATAGCTGAATAGTAAAAAGTTGCATTGGAAATTATTAAAAGTAATTATAAGCTATTAAATTTACGGTAGAAGTCAAAACAAAAACGAAAAGAACAGGCCCTAAATACTACAAGACTGAATCCTTACAAAATTTTCTTTTAATGTACAGAGAAGAGTGTTGAGGCATTCAATAATTCCCTGCCAGTGATTTGTTGCAGATTCTTTACTAAAGGACCGACCAGATCTTAGCACATTTCCTTTGGCTCTTGGTGCCTGAATATGCAGGGTAATTGTCACAAAGAAACCAAGGCTTCAAAAGTCATTTCAAGATAACTAAAGAAACACCAGCATAAGATCCTCTTATAATTGAGGGGAAAAAAACTATAGTATTGCAATCTTCATTTAACCATAGAAAGTACTCATTTAAGAGCAACAAACGATACAATAAAAGTTCAATTGGGTGCCATTCAGGTCCCTATCTAGGGTATAATCTACAGCTAATCAACAACTTATTCAAGTCATAGTTATTCTCAACTGTCAGATCCATAATCCTAGTATTCCAAGAAAAAAGTACTCAATGGCCTAAAGATGACAACATCATCCAGTAGCTTTGTAGAACACATGCATGAAAAAATAAATTTCCAGTTGGAATAAAAATAATCATAAAAAAATATATTTGTACAACTCAAAAGCAGCTGAGGGCACCTGGATACACTGCACAAGAAATGCATTCACTTCCTTCTTCAAGTTATCTCGGATAATTCCATATATTTTCTCAACGTATGCAGTCAACTGCTGCTTGAAAAGCAGCGCAGGATATTTTGCTTCAACTTGACGCACAACCTCAAGTGCAGCTGTAGCAGCACCAAGGTTGACAGTCGACGAGCGAAATCCCTGAAATTATATTTGCACCAGCATTCAATTTAGCAAGGAAATCTAGCAACTAGGCAAGCTACAAGATCCATATCACAGTAATCATATGCATCAGATATACCATCGCCATTCTTCCAAAGAGAGATGTTGGAGTTTGCTGTTTACGAATCGGAGTTGCCCCACCGGCACCTGCACCTTTTAAGCTTCTTTGGAGTAGGAATAACAAGGTAGATGTATTTGACAGCCAATATGCCATACGATCATTGCTTTCTTCATTCTGTAAGAAATTAAATAATAGGTCTAAATTGATTTCCCCTGACTAGCAATTACATAACCTGTCTACATTTAAACTATAATGAATTGGCATGTAAGCATGTATGTAAACTGGACTATGCCTTTTAAAGATACACAAAAGCAATCAGAGAATGTTTCTGTCCTTGAGCTGTTATGAAAGTTTGAAGGCAAAATAAGTAGCAAAGTATGTAAATAGGCCTATGCCCTTTGAAAATAAGAAAAACCCAAAATTGCATGCAATTATACTATAATGCCTCCTGAAGGCAACAATACATTCTTCAGTATTGTGGAATAGTAAAATACACATTCAGAAAAGACAAGTAAAAGGAGCTATAGGCCAAATAACGAAGACAGACTTTAGAGGATTACAAGTGTGTAAACATTAAGTGATAGCCAGGGATGCAAATTTTATAAGCAAAACAAACAGCGTACTTGGAGAATTTTGATCAAAGCTTCATTAGACTTGACCTGTCAACTATACCATCTATCAAAAAGATAGTGCCATAGGACTTGTTTGCCCCAAACCAAAATATTTCTTGGCAGTGTAGCAATACAATGAGCTCAATTGTTGCACACACATCAATCTCACTCTGAATGCAAAGCCGAAAATAAAAGGCATACTTGTGTGAATATCAAATAGGTACCTCAATAGCTGAACCAAACATTTGAATCAAACGATCAAAGACACTAGTTCTATCAGCTTCAAACGATCTCCAGTGAAGAAGACATTTGTAAATGGTGAATGCTGAGACAGGCTTGCCTTGACTAAAACCAAGATCTTGCTTAGCACAATCAATAAGTGCATCAAAGTCTTCCTGTAGGAAAGAGGTCCAAAATAGTTAGAATTAATCAGCAAAGAAAATACTTAAAAAATTGTAAGGCGTTATGAACAAAGGACTCAAGTTTTATGTACGTACATGTTGACGATCAGTTGGGGGCTTCCTTAACTTGCCATCAGGGGTATCAAAACTTTTGGTTGGTGAAACACTTTCTTGGTCCTGCAAATTGACATGTATCCTTTAACTTCGAGAAGAAAGCAAATTATGAGAATATCCTTGCTTAAATCAAATATAAGAAAGTGATCTGAAAATACCATTACATTGATCCTGTTTTCCTCATTCACATGGTGACCATTTTCCAATGCCTGCATAAAGTTTGTAATAGTATAAAATTAGGTGTGAAAAAAGACACATAAGAAGGTTTTAATTGGTGTAGGAGCTATTTGCCTTGGATGCAAGAGGGGGCAGATTATCGGATGCCCTTTTTACTGGTGTTGATGAGGCTTGCTGCCGAAGAACTTGGTTTTCAGATTCCATGTCAAAGATTTTCTCTTCAAGCCTATGAACACAAGAATTAGCAAAACAATAAGTATGCAAGAACACAAAACCTCAATATGATGATTCTTATATAAGCAGATGCGGCCTAGTTAGTATCAAACCTTTGCATTGCAGTCTTTAACTGAACAATTTTGGATTCAGCTTCCATAGTCTGCTTCAGCCGCTCATCACTGAGCTTGCTAGTCTCTTCAAATCTTTTTTCTGTTTCATCAATCTTATTTTCTAGAGAGCTAACCAACGCCTGTGATCGAAAACAAAAGTCTCCTTAATTCTAAATGAATGCACAGAAAAAAGAAAAAAACTAGACTTTAGATCCTTACCTTGAGTTTCTCGTTTTCAGCAGTGATTTTATTCATCAGTTCATGATCAATAACAGGGACCTCCTGTATAACTGGGACCTGCTCTGCTGCCTTTTTTGCAGCCTCCTGTTCTTTCTTAAGCATTTCTTTAGTTTCTTTAAACACAAGCTGCATTTCTTGCAACGCAGCTTGAAGCTTCGCATTTTCTTGTGATTTTGCTTCTTCAACGTCAACCTGCAAAAGAGGTTCAAGGGATGAGGGATACAGAACATCTTAAGTACAACAACTATCAGAGACAGTGAATTTTCAAAAATCAGAACAGAATTATGAAGCTACTGAATTATATCTTTTCATGTCATACATGGTTTAAGCATACAAATAGACTGCCTGAGCTCAGTATCTGATATTTGTTGTGGCTGTAAATTTTTCGTGATAAACTAATTTAATGCTCCATTGCCTGCTGGTTCTATACCAAGTCACATTTCTTGTACGTGCAAATTTACAAAATTCCAATTGAGTGACAAATTTCCCGACCTCCTTATTACAACGGCCAGTAAGAAGGGATTAATTATATGATGAGTAGAATTATGGCCAAATTTCAATCATGATAGCAAAGCACTCAGCATCACATTGACATTTTTTCCAGATAATCTACAACATGCATACAAAACATGTTCTTTTATTCTTGGCCCGATAAAAAAATGTTTATCTACCAAGGATGGTTACGATAAATATAACGCATTCATCCAACAAATGCATATTTCTACAGGAATAGGTTCCCATATTTATATTATGTACGTTATCCACACCAAAAAAACACCTAATTCTGATATTTCCTCCTCCTCTGATTACCCCGAAGAACAAATTTTAAAATGTAACAAACAGGAGTTCCACAATATTATTTCCACACAAACTTACTCTCATGCGTTTCTCAAGCTGTAATCTCCAAGTCAATTCCTCAACTTGCTTCTCTAATTTATTCTTGGCAGCTTGAAGAGCACCAGTTTCCCTTGCAGCCTGCATGATGGACAACAATTGAATGTAAAATAGAGTCAACAATTCAAATTAGAAAGTCAATAACATACAAAGCCATAGTTCTTTACTAATACATTTATGACCAAAAGCATTAACTATGATTCAAATTCAGAATGGGCACAATTGACGATATGAATCATTTGAAAAATAAACGTATTCATTCTGTAGCAGATCTTTTACAATATCAATTTGGGTTGGGTCTGGTTTGTTTAGAAAATGCAGTTCCTGCAACCATATGTGGAGCAATTCGACATAAAGTGATACCAACACCCCAAAATTTGGCAACTTCAACTGCATTTACAACTACTTTTGAATCTTTTCGGATTACACACACTATCTCAAGTTTTGGATTGAACCAATCCATTGACACAGATAGTTCGTGGGAAAGTTGAGTTATTTGGAACCTGGGGGACTAACAGGGCAAACTAAGACCTATTACAGACAGTACTAAAAGATTAAAAGCTAAATGACGTTCTACATTGGAAACTGAGAAGAACATCAGGTTAAACAGTATAATATGCAGGAGTCAAAAGTTTAACAAGACTGAAGTTCCCCTCTCGGAATTGAAGCACCCAGGAACTAGAAACTCTCTACCAAATTCAGGACCAAGGTCAATGGAATGCACAAGAAATAATTAAATTAAAGTGAGATTACGAATGAGAAATCACCAGCTTAAGCGTCCGCAGTTCTTTGCGAGCAACCTTGGCTCTCCACGCAGATTGTGTGATGATTGCCGCTTTTTTCGTCTTAATATAGTCCGAACGAGCCAAGAATTTGCGACAGTAACTCTGCATAGGTACAGTTGTACCGATCAAATTCCAATTTTATGTAAAGCATCTTGGCTTAGTGTACAATTAAGCAGTTCCCCAGGAGATATTATTATCAAACACAAGCTACAAATCACAATATAATATTACTGAAATCATTAAATAGAGTAATCTTCCAGTTTTCCCAGGGTTAGCAAGCACCTGAATGATGATTGCCGCTCTAGTCTGCCTCCTGAAGCGAATCTCATTGCGCGCAGCCATCCCCCGCATCCCAGTCTGAATTGAGACAGCAGAACAGCACAATTCTCTGTAAGCCTTCTGTGCCAGATGCATGCGCAGAATTTTCTGGATCCTTAGACAAGATGCTTCTCTTCGCATGCTTTCATAAACTTGCCGAGCAAGTTCACCTGCAGTAAGAAAAGAGAGACCAATGAGACTTACATGGTTTAAAATCTGCCACTCAGTACAAGAAAGAAAAAGAAGAAGCCAGCACCTCTGCACACAGATTGCATATACATTGCTGATCGACGCAGCAATGTAAAACTTTTCCGACCCAAGTATGACCGAACTTTCCTTTGGATGATGCTAGCTGACCTACCCAATACCTCAGTCCTACGAGCATCAAGTTCAGCCATCTGACCAGCCCTTAGAAATACCTTTGTCTTACCAATCTGCAAAAGCAAGTTAAATCAGTAAATAAAACCCCAAGGGGAACAGACACAAGTTGGCAGGTATCAGCTACATACTGCATATCTTCAGAAGAGTTCAGTTCAACACTTTTTACAAAGATTCTACATAATAGATGACAAACTAAATAAGACGTAACATGATGAATGCAGGAATTTAAGCCTTTCCTTTTACTCCAAAAAGTATTGGCAAAACGATGCTCTGAACTGTCATGAGCTTGTGCTCTAATTTTCCTAGTTCAATGGTACAGAAGATCAAAAAAGGGGCAACCTGGTGCATAGAAGCTCTCGCATATGCAACATCTGGGAAGGACTAGGCCACTAAGGCCTAGTATTAGAAGCCTTGCCTTATTTTCATATCAGAGTCTGTTTTTGTTACTAAAGCCAGTGACCTCGAGTCACATGGCAACAACTCTAGCCACTACGCAAGGCCCACCTTTTCAATAGTTAAAAGGTAATTGTGGCTAAATGTGCATCTAAAAAGGGAATGAGGCGGCAAAAGAGAATCCAGTAAAGCCAAACCAGAGGTTGAATTTCAAATCACTTCTCAGAAAATGGATCAAAATGTTCAAAGGCACCTAATTTTATTTTTTAACAGAATACTAAGTTTGAAACAAATCCAATGGCAAGCACCACCTTCCAAAAATCCAATGGAAAATAAAAACAATCAACCGCTTTAGGTTTTAACAACACTCTATGAAAAGAACGTACTCAACAAATAAAAATGTGATAACAAAATAATACGTTTGTAATACCTGGTAACCCTCAAGACCCACTTTCTCCAGAAGCCTCTTGCATGCAGCGACCTCATCATTATTACTATAGAGAATGTGACACAATGGCATCAACATCTTTATTAGTTTGGCAAAAATGTGCAAGAAAAAAAACCAGAATGTACCTTGAGTCCAAAACTTCAGGCGCAAGAATCCCAAAACGATCTAGAAATTCATAAAAAGGTTTTCTTGTTGGATACCCAGCACAGCTTATCCTGATTGCTTCCATGACTCCCTGTGTGTATCCAGTGATCAAAGTCCAAAAAATAGAAAAGATGTGGCTGATAACTCTTGAGTTTGAAAATAGAAAGCAGATAAACAATAATATCTTACCCCACAACGCAGTTGCTGCAGAACATTCTGATTCTCAAAAATAGCTGGCTTCAGCAGATTATTAGGCTTTACACAACGAATATAATGTGGCTCTGTGGTGCTCAGAGTTTCAAGCAAAGATTGCAATTGTTGCTGACAACAGGAGAAGAATTAAAATTAAAAAAGGAGCAGAGTTCAGAAGAATATCTTCAGAAAATAAAGAGAGATGCAAGTAAAAGAGAAATCAGTATAGTACCTTAAACCTTGTGCCAATAGATGAGAACTTAGATTGTTTAGAGGACTCCTCACCCAAAGTTGGAAACAAACCAGATACAAAGGAACACTTCGAGGCATTTAAAAGATCTTGATGCTCTGCAATAACGTAGTCTTTGTTTTTGTCCAAAAATAGTTCTGTTTGATAAGTGACCTGATGATATAAAAAAAATAGACTTTTCAAAGGAGGAGATTTAACCTCATGCAATAAGTATACCACATTTCCTTGGTTTTTACAAGCATAAAAAGATTCTATCCAAATACAAGCAAAGCACTTAAACTATTTTGAATAGGAGAATGCAAATAGGACGCACATCACCGGCATAGTGACAAATGGTGAAGTCAGAACGGGATAATTTGGGCTTGGTGAAGCGTTTATGATCTTTGAAAGTCTGGTACAGCTTTTGGGCAAAAGTTTCATGAGTTGATCTGGGAAACATGCTGATCCACAAATTTACAGGATATCAATATCTAAGAACTTCCCACAAACACCATTAATGAATCTGATCTAAGTCTAAATAACAGAAAGACAAAGCTCACAAGAGCAAAATTGTTATCTCTGTACTCACCAAGCTTCATCAAGAAGGGCTATAATACCACCAGGTTTCTGATCAAAAAGAGCGGAAAAAGTCAGAAAAACATGTAAAGATCGTGTCAACTTAGCAGTCAATTTAGATGAAAATGTATATTCGCAACAAAAATACACCATATCACCTCTGTAACCAGAAATCAAGCCAACTAGAAAGAATCAGAAGAAAGGGAGTAAGGCAATTAAAGCAGAAAATGAGGTATCACTTGGGGTAAAAAAAAAATCATCTCTTCAAGGGGAAATGTTCATATCACAATGAAAAGCAGTTTGCAAAACTTAGCATTTGTGTCAGAGAAAGAACTTTAGAATTTTATGTACTAAAGACAGAAACACAAAGAAAGACAGGTCAAACCTTTTCAATGAGATCCAGAACATCCTTGTTGTCAATAAATTCGATGTAGCTCCAGTCAATCTCTTCTTTTGTGTACTCTTCCTGCTCCATTTTGAAGACATGCTGCAAACAAAGTGAATGTTAAAAGCTGCATAGTGTGAAAAAATTTACAAAACAAAAAACAAGGGACCAACAGATAACCTGATTGAAGTGCTGTTGAAGCTTTTCGTTGGTCAGATTAATGCAAAACTGTTCAAAGCTGTAGGATGACAAAGAATAAGAATCAAGAATGCATAGCAGATATCCACAGATAGTCTTTTCCACAAATATCTTCTTCCAGAATGTAGTCAACGTTGATTTTGAGGAAACAACAATTCCACAAAGCTCTCTCCACACATCACTTAATCTTCAGCTAAGGCGATTTAATGTATCATATCTCAATAAACAATAAACTAAATTTTCAACAACCAAAATAAAATAAAATAAAATAGAAAGGAAGCAAAGAAGAACAAGAAGATGAAAGAAAGAGTTCATCTCAGAAACTAGAAACCAAAAAGTAACAAATTGGCAATCAAGCAAAATCATTAGGCTGTGACAAGGGGAACTCAGTTACATATCAAGACAAGTGTCTGAAAACATTAGATATTTCTGATAGAGGATCCCTAATTACTTTTGCCCTTTTCAACTCAATCAATAACAACTCTTCCAAACCCATCACGCAAAATGTATGTATTACCAATATACATGCCTACCTCATACTGACAGGATATAGTAGCAGATACCAAAAAACACAAAGTAAATTATTACTCCTAAAGAGATGCATACACCAACCAAGAATAGCAGGATAAATTACTAAAAAAAGTAACTCAAATCATACAAAATGGTTTCAGCAACCGCACAGATAAGTTCATTGCCAAGTCAATCATAGATCTGAGCCTCTAGGGACAAGGACATGTGAAAAGTTTAACAAGGAGTTTGAATAGTTCAATGCTCTTTGGACATAGTACACCAAAGGACCAACTCTCATCAATCACAAAACAAAGGCGTACCACTTAAGCACCTGTTAGTCTTGAAACTCTCAAATCCATAAATATCCAGCACTCCTATTAAAAGTTTTGAATCTGGATCTTGGCCAATTGAACTATTGATCGTATCCACAAGCCTGTAAAATGAAGCATAACATGACATCAACAATCCTAAGATTTCCAAAACACCAATGCATTAATGCACCGTAAGGTCAACATCAGTAGTAAACCAGCTACTATATCCATTCAACTCTGTTGAATGGATTTTAGTATTGCTCCTAAATAATAAGACCAAAAAAGAATTGGAAATAAACTGCGCACAAAAAAAAAAAAAAAAGACAGGTCATATTTTATTATAGATGAAACCATGTGTCTCAACCAAACACAGATGGCAAGATACGATTCACATAGCCAAGCCCAAATAGAGGGATAAAGTCTAAGGCCATGTATGGCACCATAGTTTCAAATTCATTTTGTATTTTACAATCAATTTTCATCATTCTCAATAAACACATTTTCACATTTCTAAGACACTTTTAATATTTTCAGAATCAATCCAAACCAAAGTTTTAACCAAACTGCAATACTATACAGGGCCTTAGTTGTTCTTCTTGTCATAGTCCTAAAAGTAATTCCGCTAAATCATTAAGCAATGGGTAATCTGAAGGAAAAGTCAACTTGACTTAGTTTCAGAAACCCCGACATAAAGCTTCTATTTAGAACTTGAAAATAAACCAGTTTGTTTGGGTATAAAGCATTGGTGATATATGGCATACAATACTTAAAAGGGTGGTTGTACTACTGGAAATTCAGAAGGAAGCTTGGTTGGACAATTAGAAGCAACAACAGTGAGTTAAAAACACTAATTAATTAATTATATTGAGGAGGGAAAAAAAAAAAGCCATGCCCTTTAAAAAAATGCACAAAAGATTATAATTCTGCAACTAACAAAAATTTATCAGACGTGCCAAAAGCTACATTCGAGCTAAAAGATTACCCTCTCATTCTTAACAGATACATTATAAATTAAGGGGTTTGGCAATAAACTTCCAAACCTAATAAAAGGACTGAACTCACGTCATCATTTCCTTAACTTCACTAGAGACAGCAAAAACCATAAGATAGTTTTACTGAGGTTAACTGGATGCTTCTTCAAATAAAAAGAAAACTCCACATACCAGTCAAACAATCGTGAGTATACAACTTTTGCCAAAGCATCTCTGCTGACGGTTGCAGCTTCAGGATCTAGCCACTTTGTGATGGTTTCATCACGAGTTACAATAACACGTTTACAGAGAGAATCCTCCAAAGCCTTTGCATCACACCTTCAAAAGGATTCCATATAAAAATATTAAGTTCTAGATGGTAAAACTGGTGATGTCAAAATAATATCTGCATGTGCTGCCAAACTAATGATTTACATGAACAGCTCTGCTGCAGTTCTCAAATGGAACGAAGACTTTTCATCTTTAGGCATAGAAGAGTCCATCTCCTTTCCCTTGGTAAATTCAATGTTGCCAAGATGAAGAATTGCAGCCACAACTCGAAATATAGCATCCTGTTTAAGAAACAAAAAGTTTATTAAAAAAAAATATAATGAATGAGCATGCTGGCTTGAGAAAACAAAGAGGTTAGAATACCTGATCATCAGCACTTATTCCAACAACATCCATTGCCTTCCTTGTTGCCATGTATTCCTTGTATTCATCAACCCCATCCAACTCATAGCAATTTGTTTGGTTCAGGTAATGAAAAGATCTTGGGTCTCCCAGTTTGTACCGTTGAATATCCTGAGGGACATTAAATTGTAACAGAGGTAAATAGAAAGATATTTTTCACAAACATTTGAGTGGAAGGATTCCAAACTCATTTCCAATAATTGAATCACTAGTAGTTGGCTAAATGACTCATTACATAGTACCAGGGGAAAACCAATATGATATACCTAAATCACTTTAGCTGATATAGAGGCCAATAAGAAGATGACCATTGAGCAAGAACAAGAAGCATCCAGCTATACCAAAAGATGCCAAAAGACAGTATACTAAAATTGCTAAATACAGAATGACACCTTACCTCTGAAACCCTCTCACTGTACAAGAAAATTGTTGGGACCATAACATCAATGAAGAACACAAATTTAGAATGGCATAGGTTCAAAGAGGATCGACATGCAATTAAATGTAAAGAAATAAAAGGGAAAATGAATGCTCTAAATTCTTAACCCTTTCTACAATCATTAGCAAGGTTAAGTGTTTTACAAATAAACAAGTACCTCTGGGGGAGCAGCACAAAGCATGTAGAAGCAATGATAATTTCGTTCAGGATCAGACAATTGACAAACACGGGATCTCTCAAGCAAATAAGTTCTCACGGCAGCTCCAGAGATCCTTCCTTTCTGGTCAAACTGAATCTCCACAAATTTACCAAAGCGACTGCAATTCATAACAAATATCATATTAGCATTGTAAGAAGAGCAAACCATGAATTTAATAAGATTTAGACCACAATTACAACACACGACAAAAGGTTGGCTATAATTACAAAAACTTCCAAACCTTGAATTATTGTTTCTGACAGTCTTTGCATTACCAAAAGCTTCCAGAACAGGATTAGACTAAGAAAGAAAACAAGATTAGAAACAACTTAATTAGAAAAGATACATCATTTAACTAAACCCAGAATTATGCCCAACTGATTATTCCACATTAGAGCAGAGATGCATAGTTTTCCTTTACCTCCAAAACTTGTTGCTCGACCGTTCTGCCCTCAGATACAGCTCTACCTCCCATGTATGCTAGATACCTCATCAGCTGCTTTGTACTTTCTGTTTTACCAGCCCCACTCTCGCCACTAACTAAAATTGACTGGCTTAGTCCCTCATTCATCATAAGTCTGCAAAGACAAAAAGGCTCTTTTCAATTGCATGGTGGAAAGACGGCAAGATATTCTCAATTTAAGTGATTTCAACCTGTATGCTGCATCTGCAATAGCAAAAGGATGAGGGCTGAGCTCCCCAAAGGCGGCACCTTTATACTGTGCCATCATATGGCTATCATACAGATGAGGCAACCTTGTAAAAGGGTTCACAGCAATTAATATATTCCCTGTGTAAGTCTGGAGACTAAGATAGATTAGTTCTGTGTTACTCTGAAATTGAATTTCTAGCAAAGATCAGAAAGGACCTAAAGCAAAGGGAAACAACAATGTAATACTTACATATATTTCATTAATGTCATATCGACTCCTCAGATTATATAGAACTCCTGGTTCATGTAAATAGGCCAATCTTGTCATATCATCCACTCCACATGGTGGAGCCTCGGCATCTTTAGGATATACATTGCGGGACTTGACAACAACCTGCGAAAGTTTGAGTAAAACCCTATTCTGAATAATTATTTGTGAACAAACAAATAAGTAAACTAGCATAGGATTAGGATGATCAGTGATCCTCCACGCAATTCTTGTGATCATCACTTCAATAACAACAAATATTTAGCTTTTCTGGCAGTAATTAGCACTTTAAGCAAAGTGCAGGTGTTAGAAGAAACAATTACCGTCTTCCCTGAAGTACAAAGAACTTTAATATCTTCACCACGGACTTCCAAAACCTCCCCATCTATCCAGGCTACATCAGAATCTTCCACCCAAACAAGGGAACCTATCCCTATGCTGACTGAAGCAGCCTGCATAATCAAGATGGTCTAAGTATTCACATGAGGGACAATGAACCAATGACAGCAAATAGATGTTTAAATTCAGTTACAAACATCTGTGACTGTGTAAAGCTTCACTCCATAAGAAGATGAATCCCCAGAGAAGTTAAAAAAACAAAGTTAATTACATTGTAGTTAAGAAATTAAACAAATAGAAATAATGACCCAGCATCAAATCTGACATCTGAACTATATCACTCTGGGGAAAAACATTATTTAAAACTGTAAACATCTATAACCTAATCTGTACACAACATCAACTTTTCAGTAGCAGTGGGGTCTCTTTCAAAATAATTACTTCACTAACTCCAATCTTGATAGGCTTCTCAACAAAATATGGGACCAACTGTACCAAAAGTTTTATGAACATTCTGAAAGGCATTGATTAATTTCACATTGCAAAAGCCAACAGAAATCCACACCTTATAATGTGCAAACAGAAACCTGCTGGACACCCACAAATTAAAATTAAAGGATTGCGCATCCAAAGATGCTATGGTTAATTTCCTGGATAAAACGTAATCAACTGTACTATGAAATAGGAATCAGTTGTCACTTATTTTTACCTAAAGAACAGACAATGTAGACATAATCAAGAAACACATAATTAAACTGTTGATTACTCCATTATGTACAATTCATCAAACTTGCAGAATCCATAATATCCCAAAAGAATCTGCTCAGAAGAGATTCTCAAGACTGCTAGAGAAGATAAAATACTCACAGCTTTGCTTTTTTAATGAAATGAGTCTTTTCAGCAGTGATTAATCAAATGAGCATAACAAGTGCATCAAGAAATGCATTCAGCATGACTCCAATCTTTAAACCTCATAAGCACAATGAAAACGGTGGCAATATCGTAATTACATCCTAGACACATTTCTTTCCAAAAATAGGTTCCTGACAAAAATCAATGATTCTGTGGTCGTGTGTGACTACATCCTAGACACAATTCTTTCCGAAAAATACTTTCCTGGTAAAAATCAATGATTTCTTTGGTCGCACAACTGTAAGTAAAATATTAATCAGAACACATGTTTATATTTAGCCCAATAAAAAAATGGATAGCAGAGAAAAAATAATTATAAGACAATGCAGGTGATATAGCTTCAGTCTTTGATTAGAAACCGCCCCGTGAACTTCAAAAGTTAAAAAGATAATTACTTTGAACCACAATGATACAATTACAAAAATCTTAATTCCTTTCTCAACTTAATTTAGGAAATGTAGGTTGCAATCAAGAACAAAACTGAATAAAGAAACGCATAGAAATAATAAATCTACGGAACAAAAGAAAACAGATTATAAACCGGTTAAGGAACAAAGATCAGACTCCCAAATCTCCGAAAACCCAAGAACATATAAAGTGAAACAGAATCCAATTCTACCATTGTTGAATAGCTGCAATCAGATCAGAAGCTTCAGAAACTTGACAATCGATCAGCTCCTAAATCCTCCACCGACCATACTAGTCCAACCAAGTCCCAATCAGATGCAAACCAAACTGTAACTGATGTTCAAACTATGCGCCAACTCAACTCCCCCAACCTTATCAGCAACAACAACAACAACAACAATGGACTTCGATTCCTCGTTTTTCTAGCTTCCCAGAAAACTAGAAAAAACACCAAAAAAGGATCACAAGATTAAAGATCTGGAGCCGCAATGAGCTTCGCGTTTCCCAATCTGTTCTTGAATTTTCGGCAATCCGGAGAAAATTGAATAATAAAATGAAAAAATAAAAATTATAGAGAGATTGGATTAAAACCCTTTCCTTTTTTTTCTTTTTTTTTCTTTTTCTTTTCTTTTGTTTTTCTTTCTTGGTCTTTCCCACGTTGTTTGGGATTTGGTCCGTGTTTTCGCTTAAACAAAAATCTAGCTCAAGTAATTACTTAGGAGTGTTCACATTTAATAAGCGTGTTTTTAAGTGTATTGAGTTACGGAAATGCCCCTGTTCGCAAAGCTTTCTACGACGAGTGGCAGAGTTTCGGACAGCTCTAAATTAGTACGACGCGACAAAATATTGTTTGTCCCCTGCCCGAACCGTCCCCACCACCCCACCCGTTCAAACTGGCGGAGCGGAACGGTTCGGTTTGATACGGCGTCGTTTTGATTCGTCGTAAAGGGAAAAGTGGGGCCTACTTGTGAGTTGTTGCCAAGTAAGAAATGGCCGACAAATTGAAATTCTTTTTCCTCGTCTTAGCTGAAGTTGCGGTTACCAAATATTTGAGACCGCCAAAAAACTTGGCTGCAAAAGGCGATATCCCTCGCCCGCAGGGCCCACACCGCCCAGCCCCATGAGCCTCGTGTGGGAGGTAAATCAGGGTGACTCAGCGATAACATTGGCAGGAGGACCAGTGCCTGGTGCCCACAAGGATCCACCCCCCACATTAGGGGGATGAAAATCCCACACTGCGGCTGCCAGGACTCGATCCTGCGTCCTTGGCTGCAATCTGCTGCCAAGTTACCAACTGAGCTAAAAAACTTGAGAAACGAAAACGAGGTTGTTTTGTTTTGAGATAACTACACTCGTTATCTATTTTTGTGTTATGTCTTTTCTAGTTAGTATTTCACTTTTATTTTTTATTAATCACATATGTTATGTAATAGAAAATGAATGATGGCAATTCGCCTCTTTGATCTCTTAACCATCTATTGTAATCGCATTTTAGTAATAAAAATAAGCTTGGCTCACAATATGGCATTCATTCATTAGCTAAGTGTTTATAAAGTAATTATTAGTATGCCATTATGGACCAGTGAACATGTCACATAAATTGTTATAAATAATTGTAATTAAATTATTGAGATTAATATCATTACTCGTGATAAAAATTATAAAGTCATGTTTAGTTTATTTTATAATTTTTTGATAAGTTAATTGTACTTACATTCCGGACCGAATATCCTCCCGTTTCAGTATTATATATATATTTAAGAATAATTTGTATACATACTTCGTGATAGGATATGCTATAAAATGGTGATACTTTCCAAATATGATATATATATATATATATATATGTGCTATATTCAAATTATGATTCTAAAAGGGTGTGTTCTCTTAGTATTATAGATAGGAAATTTTATAGTTAGGGAAGAATTTTGTTTTTGTGATAATTTCTTTTGGGGATTTGTGTAGGAAAGAGAAGAAAAAGTGTAATGATTATGTTTTTTTTGAATTTATGTGAGTGAGTTTTTAGAGGGAATTTTTAAATTTGAATTGTGAATTTGATAAAAATGATATTGTTTCTTTGTGTAATATTTTTGAGAAAAAAGTGATAATATTCCTAATTATGTTCGGAAAAGAACAGAGCTATGTTTCTTTTTTTTATTTTTATTTTGGTGACAATATTGCACAAAATCCATTAATGATGTCTGAAAATTTGGCCAAAAACAAAGGTAAATTATATTCCTTCCGTTCTATTAGAATGGTCTAATTTGACAAATAATTTTTGTTCTATTAGAAAACTCCACTTTCAATTTTTTTACACCTCCTACCCTTACTCATATAATTATATGTGATCTATAATTAGTCATTACTTTTTAAATAAATACATAAATGAAATAAATTGTGACAAATTAAGTATTTTAGATATTTACCTTGATATCCATAATAAGTTGAACCTAAATAAAGACGGACCCTTCTAATGGAACGAAATGATTAAATAAGCTATGTATTTGATTGGTTTTATAATCCGAATATTATTGATTGTCAATTTTACCATGGACAATTAACATTTGGTTGTGGACATTCCACTTTGCTTGAAAAGTGAGATTTCATTCCTTAGCAGAAAAGCAACCTTATTGCATAAGTTTGTGTAAGTATGGGTTAATTATTCAAATAGAGAGATTATTTGGTATATTCGTTGCATCACATAGGATTGTGTAATCAGACACACTTAGGGGATAGTGTGTTATTTTGGAAAAAACATATGTACATGTAAAGGGCTTATGAATGAACAAAAATCATAATTGTCGATTTATGATTGGTTGGCTACAATAATTTTAAAATACATTCGATGTACTCAATAATTTTCCATTCAAATATGTCTAATTTTAATTAAGTATATTTTTCGGTGTTCCAATTGTTATCAAATCGTATCTACAGTTATATAAACTGGTTTTTCAAATTAATAAATACAAGTTTAAATTTAAAAATTATTGAATATTCTATATATATATATATATATTATTTGAATTCATTAGATTCAAATTATTGATGTTAAAGGAGGGCCCGATAAATGTAAATTTGATTCCCTTTCAACGGACTCAAGCACCAATCAAAATTATCCAATGATTCCTGCCGTATATTCCAATTTCCAAATCATAAATTCTGATGTCAATGTTTCACCCGCAAGCAATGATGGTACCTCAAAAGTCACGTTCTATTTATTTATTTTGAATCCTTATACGGAATTGATATTTGCAGCGACATTTTTGCGTGAAAAGACCGAAATGCTCTTGGGGTAAAAAAAATTTTAAAAAATTAAAATTTTTCAATCTATTGGAATAAATTTTTTTTTTAATTATTCCAGCACTTTGGTTTTTTTTTTTTCTTTTTTTATGTAGTTTTATTAATTATTTTACTTGTATTATGTCCGAATTTATTAGTAGTTTTGTCAAAATTGTGCAATTTTTTACCGGAATGAAGAAGATCCGCCCGGTGGTCGCTGCAAATAAGAAAGTTGGGGGGGGGGGGGGGGGAAGTGTCGCCGGTCGCCGGCGACACTTTTGACACTTTTGCACAAAAGTGTCGCTGGCGACATTTTTTCACAAAAGTGTCGCCGGCGACCGGCGACACTTTTGCACTTTTTTTTTAGTAGTAGTAGGAATGAAAATTTAATTTATTTTAATTTTTTTTCTCCAAGGGCATTTTAGTCTTTTTACAAAAAAAGTCGCTGCAAATATCGATTTCGTCGCTGCAAATATCATGCCCCTAATTATATTGTATTCATGTGCATCGAATACGAGCGATGTTCGTATTGATCTGGATTTGTGTTAATTGATACACAATACACGTTTTTGTACGATAACTTCAAATGTGACAGTTACAATTTTTACATTATATTAATGTAAACCTTTAATTCTTGTTGAGTGATGAATTCTAAGAAGAGTTGGTTAAGTGAATATCTATTAAGATGATGTCCACGTCTTAAAAAAACCTTAGCAATTACGAACAAAATAATAAATCCAACTAAAACTGTAAAAATTAATATTTAAAATTAAAGACAATGTTTCTTAAGAAAGTAAAGAATTATTTATGAGATGAGACCTGAAAATATGAAATGAATGAACATTTACACCGCTTTGATCTCTTATATTACATTTATTGTTCAATTTGAAATGTTACTCTTCAAACAATATTGTTTTATTTAGTTAAATAAATAATGTATATTTTTTTAATTAAAATCAAATTGACATAATCTTAAAATTCAACACATTAAAACCAAAAAAGTGATGACATTTCTAATGAAAATTCATAGTAAAATTTGACAGTAACGTGAAAAATATGAACGACGGGTGTGAACAAAACTAATTGAATATTTAAAATTAAAACTAACAGATAACTCTTATCATGTGACGATATATCAGGTTTATTTATTTGTTTATTTATTTTTGGTTTACATTTGTTCCTGAATATGTCTAGTACCTACCACGCACTCCAAATGGTAACTGAAACTGAAAAGCAGTCGCATTCATGAACTTTTGGAGACGAGTTTTCCTTGGAAGGGCATTAATGGAAATTCACAGCTTATTAAATATTGATAAATATTAGTTATCCACATTTATAAATTAATAATAACAGGAAGAAAAAAAAAACAAAAACAAAAATAAAAAAACAACGTTAAAGAAGGGGCAGAATATATAGGGGCCACACAACAAAAGCTACGAAAAATTAGATCCAGTCACAGCCCTGTCAAAATGACAGCGAATCACAGAATGCCAGGTAACCATAAAAACTTTTCAAGCACCAAAGCGGCATACTTCCTTCACGCTCTATCGATGCGTGAGAATTCAACCCCCTCGTTTTGACCGTCGGATTGATTCCACCTGCGGTAAAGATGGAACGTGATGGGACAACCGCCGCAGAATCACATGGGTTTTACTTGCTTAGTTGCACGTTCTTGCTCAATTGTATAGAGGAAGAAGCATTTGAGGACGTGCAACGAAGAAAGGCCACCGAACATTTTTGGAAATAAAATATGATGAACGGTCACGATTACGGGCCCGATTTTCCGGTTGATCTGAGCCATCGATTTGGAAGGATTATGCAAAATGGCTAGATGGGTATCACCGCCACAATCGGCGGGAAGATTTCAATTTCACGTGTTGACCAGACGAAAGTTTTTGGGCATTCACGCAATTCGGCATTAATTATGGGGACTTTATTATATTTTATATAATTATTTAGAGTGAATTTGACATTTTTAATTTAAAATAATTAATATCTTAAAGAACTGGCTAATTAAAAAATGAATCTATTTGTACAATATGTATTTAAGAAAATTAAAACTCAACTCTCAACAGCTCTATTAAAATGAGAGTTGGATGATTATAATGGAAAAGTAAACGGTAAACTACTTATTGAAGCGACGTTTATTCAACAATTAACCTAGAATTTGTTAGGTATTTTTTCATTATATTTTAATATTGTTCATTTATTATTCATACTTTTTTTTTATTCGATTACAAATTTTCACAATTATAATGCATTTTTTACGTTAAATTTTTTTCTTTTAAAAAAATATGTTTTATGAAGGCAAAAAACACACACACGTGCCCTTTAACTGATAATCGATGATTTGAAATTAAACTCTTTTAGTGAATCTAAGAGTGTCCTTAACCAAGCTAAATCAATTAATTGGACCAACAATTTGGTGGAATTGTCATGAAATCATGTATCCCACGTGGAAGGTATAAGAATTTCATGTGTGATATAAAACGAACTTTGGACTCTTCTCCTCGTGAGTTAGCTTTTGAGGTCCCCAATTCCTAACAAATAATATTAAATCACCTATCCTATATAAAAAGATATGAGATTTTCATATGTAATATAAAATGAACTTTTGTCCCGTGCCCACATTGTCTTCTATGCTAACAACGTAGCCCAAATGCAAAAGGATAATGGTAAGGATGGCATTATGCCTTGGTTCTACAGGCCGTGGACCACAATAGTTTCGCTTCTCATGGTCCCAATGTCTCCTCAAGCCAGGCCTTTTTTACTTTCTTTTGGTTGTGTTGTTTTTTTTCTTCTAATTTTAAAATGAAGAATTTGAATTAATCCTAAAAATATAAAAAGTCAATTTAAAATGATTAATAATTGTTACTCACTCAATTCTATTAAAAAAAAAAAAAACATAATTCTGAATCACAAGTTACTTAAAATAAAACTCTTTACATTAAAAGAAATTATTACTCTCTCGTTTCATTAAAATAGTTAACCGTAGAATTGTACCTTGTGATTCGTAAATAATTGTACCACTTGATTCTTATGTATACAACGTAAAAAGTATAAAAGTAGTACATCATATCCTCTCGATTAGTGTACCATATGTATCATTTCACATGAAATAAGAAATTTAAACGGAATTGTTATTCGCAGTAATCATTTCGATATTTGCAGTAACATTTTTTTGTGAAAAGTCTATTTTACCCTTTAGCTAAAAAAAAGTACAGCACAACATTTGATTTTATAGTCACGAGTACGATCCATATTACACGTTATGTAAACAACATACACATTTTTTCAGATAAATGTGAATTTTTCGGCCTATAAACAAAATTCTGAGAAAAATCTCTCCCAAGTGAGGTTTTGGAAAAATACTGCCCACTGTGGGCGGTAAAAGTGGGCGGTATTTTGGAAGAAAATACAGCCCGAGCGATATTTTGGGCCAAAATACCGCACTCTTTTGGTGGTATTTTCAAAATGTTACTGTAAATAGTAATTTGGTTATTTTGGAAAAATCTCATTTATTTTGTAAATGAATTTTTTTTTTTTTTTAGCTAAAGGGCAATTTAAATTTTTTACAGAAAAATGTTACTATAAATATCGAAATGGTTACTGCGAATAACATGCCCCAATTTAAATTAACTTTTTTATCTCGTGTGAAAAAATTCTTAAGTACACATATACACGAGATTTGATCGTAGCAGTTAGGACGGAGAAGAAGAAAACGAGAGGAAAAGTCCAGGTATAGCAAGTAGTGTCACGTCAAGGCTATACTTTTTGTGTAACCACATTTACGAAACAAATATCCAAAGTAGTAGCTAACAAAAGCCCAAGTCCAGTCTTTGTCCCTGTCTGCTATAACTCTAACTCTAACCCATGCGTTTCCATAGGCCCATTTCCCAACAATCTCACCATCTTCAATAACCGGCTCGTTTCAATTCTATTTTTCAATTTTTTTTCCCCAGCCATTTCAGCACAATGATGCAATGGTAAACAGAATTTTATTGGGAAAATTCGCAATTTTGATCCATTTTATTTGAACATCTTTTAATTTTTGATTTCTTACGTTTGTATGTTATTGCAGTTTTCGTTCAAATGATAAGTTATGACCAGATTTAAGCAGTTAAATGAGAGTCAACAATTATAGAGTCTTTTGAAATGGGAAAAAAAACAAATTAGAACTTTTTCGTGATTTTTATATTCTTCAATGGCCCGTGTAATAATTTTTACTTATGTCAAACTGCATATAAGTTCGTCAATCTCAACAATTTTGATTCGTCTACGCAATTGATCTAAATGGATAACAATTATTACACGAACCACCAAAAAAATAGAAATCACAAAAAAAAATAAAAACTAACTTTTTTTCTATTTTGAAACTACCTATAAACCTTTGACTTTCACTTTAACTGGTTAAAACTTGCCATAACTGATCACATTGACCAAAATTGCAGTAACACGCAAACGTAAGGGACTATATTTGTAACCATGAAACATAAGATATCGAAAGTACCTTAGTTCCAAACAAAAGGGACGAAAATTACAATTTTTCTAATTATATTGTCACTAACTATTTGGTTCATATACTTTGTCACTATTTTTAAAACAATTTAACTATAGTACATGCATTGTTACGAGTAACTATAGTGACTAAAAAATACTATTGGTATTTTTCAATTATAGTACTGGTATTATTGGCTAAACACAATCGAGGGGAGTAATTCGGGTTGTACATATTGTAGTTGGCGTAAGCTTACCCTTTCTAGCTGCGCAGTGGTAATAACTACGTCATAGTTTCGAGCTGTATCTTTAGACAATTCTTGCCTCATTTGCCCCCTTATTGTCTAGTAGTGCATTGGTAAAAGCCAACAATGTTTAAATGCAACATTGATGGATCTTTACTGGGCAATCTTGAGCCAACTGGTTGTGATTTTTCATGCCAGCATAGGATGGAAGATGTGATACATGCTGAGGCGATTCCACTTGAGCAAGGTACAAACATGCTGGTTGAATGACAGGGATTGCTGTATGTAACTCTTTTTTGTGGTTGGAAGGGAACTAGGGGTGGTGGAGTTTGAGACAGATTCACAGGTTTTGTGCAACATTTTGCAAGGAGCGGCTAAAGGGTCATCTTCAGCGTATCCAAGAATTGGCAGTGCTTCATGGGTATTCTTTTCGGCATGTGTATAGCGAAACTAATGCCCCCGTGGATTGTCTAGTGCGACAAGCGGCACAAACACAACAAAGGTGGACTTCCTTCTACTGATGCAGATTGGGAGGAATTTCGAGGTTTCTGTTTGCTTGACAAGCAAAGGCTTCCCACTGTTAGAATCAAGCGTCAGGCTTACATATGTATCTTTGCACCATGGCTTTGCATTGCATCACTTCATACAACACAAAATTTGTACACATTTCTTTAATGATAGCAAGGCACATTATGTTTCCCTCGTATAAATTTTGCTCCCAATATTAATAATAAGGTAATTAATTTTGCCAATCATTTAATCAGTTGTTTCTTAAAATAAAAGGAAAACTTACCGACATTATATATTATGGTTGGTTTTACCATTGTCTCTAATTTTGAATTTAATTTCAAATTCACCTATATCATGCATGAAAATTCCTTACTCTTAATTACCCATAACAAATACTCGTTCCACAACCAACTATAAATAATGATAATCTTTGTAATTAGACTAGTTTTGCACAAGGTGATTATGTTCTAAGGACGACTTTGCGTTAGATATTTCCTTCTAGCCACAAATACGCCGCAATGTCGGTTTGTGACCGGTCATTTCAAACGTCACTTGCTACAAATAATACATATGTATATTAATTATAATATGTATCTATGTTCGCAGTATTTTTATATGAACAAGAAGATGTATACTAAAATAGAATTCAAATTAAAGGTAATCTGAACTACAATTTACATTTAACACATTATTTAGATTAAATATTAAGTCCTATAATTGTCAAAAATAAAAAACTATGAAGTCCTTTAGAGCGTGACGAGTCCGTTAAAACAGAAGAATGATGGCCAACCTCACGACTAACGACTCCGTTAAAACAAAAGGAGGTTAGTTTGAATGGCACCAAATTTCCCTCCACAAAAGACGAGAACCAAAAGCTTTGTCCTAATTCCCAAACCACGCGCCTCAAAAGGATGACAATAACGTTCGGAACATCAATTCCCACACCATTACAGGGAGGAACGAGCTAGTGTCTCAACTGATGTGATGCATAGCGACATCTAAGGTTTTAATTCCTACTTTTGCTAGTTTTGTCTATTTAAAGTGCAAGTAAACAAGACTCTGTAGGAGAATCCCCAATAATACTTAAAATAAAAAAAAACAACAATTATAGGTAACAATTTGAGTTATCGATGCAAATATTGCATGTTCGTGTTAAGTTTTTATTGTAACATATATTATTTGTATTGATATTCACAACTCTAACGTTATATATTTAATCATTTATGTTATTTATACGAATTTTTTTATTCCGTTAAAATTCAACTTTAACATGTTTATGTTGTGTCAAATTGTTCGTATTTGACTATTTTCAACCCAAGTCAGCATAGCAACTAGTGTGACTTGTTCGAATTCCAAGTGCAGGATGGTGGGCCCTTCGAGTCTTCGACAGCTACAATCCATCAAATGAACAGTGCCCACGCTCACGCGCCAGTAGACATTTATCCTATTCAACAACTGGATAAACCATTCCTCAAAAAAACAAAAATCACAAAAAATTAAAAATGGATAAAATCGCATTTTTTTACTTTTTTATTTTTTTATTAACAAGACGCTTTTTATGAGAGTGTCTGAATTGTTGTGATGCATCACGTTTTATTATAAAGGCGAAAAATTAAATGGTTAAATTGGTTAACTATTTATATTTATGGTGTCACTCATTTAAATTATAAATAAATTAACATGTAAGTTTTAAACTAACAAATTCATGTTTAATTTTAGTAGCTTACCAAATATTAACACTAATTGTTACGATTATTTGCAAGTTGTACATGTATAAACAAATAGTTGGTATGAGCGTTCTCCACGTCATAATTTTCCTTTCTTTCTCGCTCAAGTTTGTTCTATCTTGTTGAAATAATCATGTTTTAAAAAAAAAAAAAAATGTTTGTCTTAATGAAAATGTTTATATTTGTTTCATGCAAGTTAACATAAGTTTGCCCACTCGTTTTTCCCCTCTCTTCAGCCCATATATAGTAAAAAATATATTGAAAATTGAAAAATATATAATTAAAAAAGGAAAACTAAAACCCAAAACCTAAAATGACAAAGAAAATAACTTGAGTACCATACATTAAGAACTAGTTAGTGCCTCGTCGATTGTGATTCATAGTGAGCCATCCAAATATCTGGGGTTCGATACCTACCTCTGTCAGTTCGTACAAGTTAACATGAATCTGCTCACTCATTCTTTCCTTCCCTTGAGCCCCTGCATTTCTTTAATGTGATAAATAACAGACTCTAAACTATAAAGATGCATTAAAAAAAAAAAAAAAAACTATACATTGCTATATTGCCAAGCAAAAACAAAAGAGAAAATCTCAATTGTGCCATTGGCGTATCATCGGCTGACGATATTTCGAGTTCTCCATCCCCATGTCGTCAAAACAAAAAAATCATTAAAAAAATTATGGGATTCTCTGCAGATTCTGTCACGCGCTACTGCATGCTACACCAACAAAACGTCAGCCACGCTCTCTACCCGTCCGCGTGAGAAAAATCTCAAAATTGTTCGGCTGGTGGGGGGGGGGGGCTTCCTCGCCAGTAAAGATTCGTGCAATTTCCTTTACGGGCAAGAAAGCTCCGTCATTTCTAATGGGTACTTGATTGCGTTATAAAGTCTAACTTGCGTATTAACGAGATCGCTACGTGAAATTAATTAAAAGCAGAAGAAATCCATTGCTCAGTTTGCCTTTTGTTTCTTCCTTCATGATGAGGCCTAGAGTGGTGGCTGACTACCGTGCCATCGCTGATTGTTCATGAATATATAACGTACACACACAATATATACACACGCGACCTTAACTTGATCCGACGTATCAATTTGTGATGTATACAGGGCTACATAGAGGTTGAGGGTTCGATCTATACTTTTGCATATCTAAAGTGCATGTTGATGGGACCTTACATGCGACTTCTCAATTCTTTATTCCCCTCGTCCACACCTTGCAAGCGGCTTTGCACTTCTTTCTTCCCCTCGAAACTAAGGGTATCGAGTGAAAAAACAAATGTTAACTTAATGATTTGAAGTGCTGTACTTTACAATCCTTAAAGAGTTGTGTATTTTAGAGCATGTTTGTTACCATGTTTTCAAAAATATGTTTTTGAAATTTTTAATATTTTACTAATTTCTCATCATTAATTCCCAATACAAATTTCTATTTGTCAATTAAACATTTTTATATTCCATATACACTTTTTATATTTAAAATAATTTCTAAAACTAAGTTTTTCAAACATGTCAAAACAAACATGCCTTAGAAATATGACTGTTCATATGAGATGGAATTAGTATTAAACTACAAAATAAAATAAGTGTCGTTTTAACTTTAAAATTTAATTCAAAATAAGTGTTGTTATGATATTACACAAAAAGTATTTGTGCATATTATTCCAAAATTGCCCTCATTTATATATTTTTATATTAATTGCTATTTCATATTTTCAATGTAACTATTATTATATTATCTTTGAAATCTAAGTATTTATTATTCACAAACACAATGTTATGTAGTTTCCCTAAATTTGTATGATAAAAATTAAAACATTTATTTTGGAACGAAAGTAGTAGTATTACTTATTTGAAATAAAAAGATTGCAATTTTAGCCACTATTGTTTGGTGGTGTGCCCGGTTTGCCCTTCGGCCCAATTCGAGGCCCAATTACTAAGTTTATAATCTGGCCCAAGCTGGCCCATCAACGGAAGACTATTTAAACACTGACCAGTGGGCAATGACCGGCACCCTCACCTCTATAAATAGGACCTTCATTACCATTACAAAGGACTTATCTCTTCTTGGTATATTTTATCTCTAGTTTTACTATATTTCTCCTATGTCTAAAATACTGACTTTGGCATCGGAGCTTAATCGGGAGAAGTCCCCGATTAGTACAGGTGTTGGAGATGACGAATCGGAGCGGATCTGACCCGAAGACCCTCGCCGGCAAAACCCGCTTCATCATTTGGGTAATTACACTATCGGCTACTTCTTGTTTCAATCGTTGCAAAAAAGTCATGTTTGTATATATAATGTTACATTTTTTGTCATTTTAACATGTTATCACATGTTCTTCCCACTCAACGCCATAATTAACGATAATATCAATTTTTCTTCGTAAAATGAAAAACTTTTAAAAACTAATTATGAATCTCAAAAGTTCATTCCAAAAAACAAACGCTACATAATTAGCCCTAATTTTTTTAAATTTTATAAAAAGAACTCATATTACCATTGACTGAGGCGTTGACTGTTGAAAACATATAATAACATGTTAAAATGACAAAACATGTAACACTACATACAACTCAAATAAAAATGGTCAAAAAATATAATGACTCTAAATAAAAGTGGCTAAAAGTGTAATTTTTCCTTTAAAAATAAAACAGTTGGAGTAATTATCATCCGAAGGAAAGAATAAAAAAACGGTTGAAATCGCATTTACTATTAGCATTAATTAAAGAATAAGAATCAAACAAATATTAAATGAAAGGAAAAGGAAGAGTCAAAACGAACATTTACTTACTTTCCTAGTTTGATCGGAACTGAGACGCGCCGACAGCTATACGAGGTACGCGAGTAGGATTTCTCCTAAACTCAGCTGACTCACCAGTCAAGTCCATTTTTTTTCTCTTCCTCTTTTTTGTCTCCTCTCCTCTCTTCTCCACCATTTCTTCAAAACTTCAAAAATCCATTCTATATTCTCTGCACATTTCAACCTTCCCTCTTCTTCTGTCTTTCTTCATCCTTTGGTCGCAGAAGAAAGAACCCCTCTTCAGTTTTCACTCATTTTCAGCTTTCAGCTTTTTTGGGAAAATAGCCATGAACAACAACAACAGTAAAGAAAAGCTTGTGGTGGAAGTGGTGGGAGCGCATAACTTGATGCCAAAAGACGGCGCGGGTTCGTCGTCGCCGTTCGTGGAAGTTGAATTTGAATCCCAGCGAGAAAGGACCACCGTCAAGTACAGAGACCTCAACCCTGTTTGGAACGAGAAGCTTGTGTTTGCTGTAAACGACGTCGCCGACCTTCCTTACAGGACCGTCGACGTCAATGTCTTCAACGAGAGGAGGTCCAACAACAGCAGAAACTTCCTCGGAAAAGTCAGGGTCTCCGGCTCCAGCATTGCCCGGGAAGGAGAAGCTCTGCCCCAGCTTTACACATTGGATAAAAGAAGCCTCTTTTCTCACGTCCGCGGCGAGATAACGTTGAAGCTTTACTTGACGACACGGGAAGAGGTCAAGCAAGTCATCTCCTCTGGCAATGGCGGTGGTGGGGCGATGGTTTCTTCCGGGAAGAAAAACAGGAAGCTTCAGCAGCAACAGGGGACGACGACGACAAACATGGCGATTCAGCAACAAATGAGTCAACAAGAAAACAAACTGAACTCTTCCCATAACCATGGTCATGCAAAGCCCGTAGAGCCCGGCCCGGGTGACATCAAGCCTGTTGTTATCACAACACTCCCTGGTCCCAACCTCCCGGCGGCCAACCCCGCCGGACATGGCGGTGGAGGTGGTGGTGGGATGGGACTGGGAATGGGGCTGTACTCATCAGGGCACAGTGAGTATTCCCTCAAAGAAACAAGCCCTCACCTTGGTGGGGGCCCACTGAACAAGGACAAGACAAGCTCCACATACGACCTGGTTGAGCAAATGCAGTATTTGTACGTCAGAGTCGTGAAGGCCCGTGAAATCTCTGTTTTCGGTGGTGGGGAGCTCGTTGCAGAGGTGAAGCTGGGGAATTACAGAGGAATCACAAAGAGGGCTTCTTTGAACACCTTAGAATGGGACCAAGTTTTCGCCTTTTCTAAAGATTGCATACAATCTTCGGCCGTGGAGATTTTCGTGAAGGAGAGCAACAAAGATGAGTTCTTGGGCCGTGTTTGGTTCGATCTCAACGAGGTTCCCAAGAGGGTTCCTCCAGATAGCCAGCTGGCGCCACAGTGGTACAGAATGGAGGACAGGAAAGGGGAGAAGTCTAAAGGGGGTGAAGTAATGGTGGCCATTTGGTTAGGAACTCAAGCTGATGAAGCCTTCTCTGAAGCATGGCATTCCAAGGCTGCAAATCTCAGCACTACTGATGCTCTGTGTTCTATAAAGTCCAAGGTTTATCTTTCTCCAAAGCTTTGGTACCTTAGAGTGAATGTAATCGAAGCGCAAGATCTGATTTTGGGGGAAAAAGGGTCTTCATTGATGAGATATCCTGAGCTTTTCGCCAAAGTTCAAGTTGGAAACCAAGTGTTGAGGACAAGAATTGCCTCCCCTGTTTCAACCAAGAACCTCTCAAACCCTGTTTGGAATGAAGATTTGCTGTTCGTGGTTGCTGAGCCTTTTGAGGACTATGTTTTGGTTTCTGTTGAAGATCATATTGCTCCGAACAGAGATGAGACTGTGGGAAGGGTGCTTTTGCCAGTTGTGAGTGTGGAAAAGAGGTTAGATGATAAACCTGTGACTTCCAAGTGGTTCAATCTTGACATCCATGAATCCTCCTCCAAGGCTTTGATGATGAGATTTTCTTCCCGGATTCACCTCCGGGCGTCCCTCGACGGCGGGTACCATGTTCTTGATGAGGCTACCATGTACAGCAGTGATGTTAGGCCGACGGCGAAGCAGCTCTGGAAGCCCCACATTGGTGTTCTTGAGGTGGGGGTCTTGGGGGCTTCCAACCTCGTGCCTGTTAAGATTAAGGAAGGCAAAGGCGGCTCCACGGACGCCTATTGCGTTGCGAAATACGGCCATAAATGGGTCCGAACTAGGACTGTGGTCGACAGTTTGTCGCCGAGGTGGAACGAGCAGTATACGTGGGAAGTGTTCGATCCTTGCACTGTGATCACCATTGGTGTGTTTGATAACTCCAGGGTTGACAAGAACAGTGCTGTCTCTGTTTCTCCGGCCGGAACCCGGGATTCGAGGATTGGGAAGGTTAGGATCAGGCTGTCCACTCTTGAATCGGACAGGGTTTATACTCATGCCTATCCACTTCTCATGTTGCATCCTTCTGGGGTGAAGAAGATGGGGGAACTTCACTTGGCTGTGAGGTTTTCTTGTGCTAATATGGTTAATATGCTTCACATGTACACAATGCCATTGCTTCCTAAGATGCATTATGTGCAGCCATTGTCTGTGAATCAGTTGGATAGCCTGAGGTACCAAGCTATGAACGTGGTGGCGTCGCGCCTCGGAAGAACAGAGCCGCCGTTGGTGAGGGATGTGGTTGAGTACATGCTTGATCATGATTCCCACATGTGGAGCATGAGGAAGAGCAAAGCCAACTTCTTTAGGCTCACTAATGTTTTGGCCTGGTTTGTTGCCATGACCAGGTTCTTGGAGACCATGAGGAACTGGCACCGCCCGGTTTACTCTGCGGTTTTCGTGGCTGTCTTCATGGTGTTTGTCATGTTGCCTGAGCTCGTCGTGCCTTGCTTTCTGCTCACCATGGCTGTTGCAGGGCTGTGGGGGTACCGGTCCAGGCCGCGCCACCCTCCTCACATGGACACTCGGCTTTCCTACGCTGATGTTGTCCACCCTGATGAACTGGATGAGGAGTTTGATTCTTTTCCTACTAGTAGAGGGGCTGAGGTCATTCGGATGAGGTACGATAGGCTGAGGAGCGTGGCCGGAAGGATTCAGTCCGTGGTGGGAGATATGGCGACTCAGGGCGAGCGGTTTCAGGCGTTGCTAAGCTGGAGGGATCCAAGAGCCACATTCTTGTTTGTCATAGCGTGTTTGATTGCTGCCTGTGGATTCTATGTGGTGCCATTGAAGTGGGTGGTGGCTCTCTGGGGAGTCTATCTTTTGAGGCCACCCAAGTTCAGGAATCGGCTGCCGTCGAGAGCTGTCAGCTTCTTCAAGAGGTTGCCAACAAGGGCTGATGGCATGTTGTAGGGCTGGCTGTAGCTTTTTAGGGTTCTTTTGCCTCTGTAAACGTAGTATATGATTGGAGGTTCAATCAGTAGAAGGTATTTTGCTAGGTCACTTGATGTAGCCCATCTATCATTGCGGCCTCTCTTCTGCTGTAATCTATTTTAGGATATATGCTAGTATTTCTCAACCTTAAACGGGTTCGCCGTTGTGATACAGAGTTAGTGAAGGTAAGCGGAACAAGTGATCTGAACTTGTGTGTTTCATCATATATTGTTACAAGTATTCTAACAAGAGAAGTAGAACGTCGGTCCAGAAAAAGGCAGTGACAAAAACGATGATGAAAATCCCAAGTTGGGGACCGGAGGATGTACTCTTGTTTAGAGGCATACTTAGTCCTAAACTACGGTGGCCGGCTCTTGGGATCTTACCGCAAAAAAAGACTCCAACCGGGGATCGGCACGCTGGGGAATGCCAGTTCTGGCGCCCAATGCTCTGCAGTTTAAAGCAGCCTGCAATAAACGAAGCACAGAGAATGAAATAAGTGAGAGGTTTCTCTAATGTTAAAGATTCTGGAGAAGCTGACAACATCTACTCACCACTTGAGCTGCAAATGGTAACATAATTTCTGGTGGCATGTCCGCACAAATGGCTACAAAACAGCGTACGATTAAGAGTTAGATAAGTGATCATAAATGCCAGCACCCACCACAGAGCCATAAATTTATAACTAAGCTACTACAATACAGGAAAAAGTCATTGTTGTCTAGCGAGAAAGAAAGAAATGAAAACTCTGTTCTCTACCGTAAAGTGTTGCGCCGATAAATGCATCTCCGGCGCCGGTTGTATCAACAAGTTCTGAAGATGGTACTTTCTCAGCTGTTCCAACAAACAGTCTACCGCTCACTGTCCCAATTCCCTTTGCATGTAATTTGGCAACATCCTGTTGGATAAAAATGGTCATGAATTAGCAGAATGTTGCCGAAAAGAATGCTTCCTCAGTTCAAAAGAGCACAAATTACATGGAGCATCCTACTCAGACCTAACATCATTGATGAATTAACGAGGATAACGTTGCTGTCAGAAAAATTGCTCATCCAAACAATGGTTGGCAGAATGAAATGCATTATGAAATGCACAGAAGAGAGAAGACCAAGGTTTCCATGAATGAACAGAAGTTACCGAGGATACACAAGTTGGCAAGTTTTTACTACTTTCCCTTTTCTGCTTCAGTTTTTCCCATAAATCATCAACATCCGTTTCTTCAGATTGGACATTTTCTGCAAAACAATATTCAAGTGAAGTCAATGCTATAAATTGGCGCAGCACAGAGATCTAATTATAACACATCCAACTCTAACAATGAAGTTCACGTACACTCAAGAAAAGTTAAAGAAACGTAACAAAAAGTAGTATGTGCCTACCAGTCACAGCCCGCTCCAGCATTATACATCCTTCTTCCCCCAGGGTCACAATCACAAATTTCACATTTGGCAACCTCAAAAGGATTGAAACAAGTGAAGTTGCGATAGTTGGAGCCTCGGTCCAGGCCTGAAAGGAAATATACAGAACATTCCTTGATTACTAATAACTCCACAAGAAAAGGAAAGAAAGGATCACAGGTTCAACAAAAATTGGTCAGAGGAAAATGAAAATAGATGTCAACGGACTCAAAAATGATTATTTTCCAAGAGAAATTTGATTTTGCGTAGAAATGAACTGTAACACTGTCCAGTTCCATGATCAGAATGCATGTCTAATATATATTGTCTGCAATCTAGTGCACATACATATGAAAAAAAACTAAACTATAATAGCCAGAATCATTCCCATGGTACAAGTGAAAAATTTCAGAAACAAAACAAGGCAGAAATTACTATTATCATGAAAGATGGTAGCTTTGATGCAGTCCAATACGAAAAGAGTAGAGCCACATTATAAAACTAGCTCGCTCTTATGTTAGATGCAGACTATACAATTCACTGTGCAACATGAGAGCTCCCAGTGGGCACATCTCCAAAAGCAATAGAGAGAGAGAGAGAGAGAGAGAGAGAGAGAGAGAGAGAGAGAGAGAGAGAGAGAGAGAGAGAGAGAGAGAGAGAGAAGTAGGGTTCAAGTATTATTTTCAGACATTTAACTTGCCTGAGGAAATTTTGCTGAGCAAACAATATAACTACACAGGCTCAACAGATCATCCAATCCTTCCCTTTTCCTTTCTGCATCAATTAAAATTGGGATACCCCGGCTGTTTGCCTGCACTGGAAAATCAGAAAGCATTCTGTTATTTTCACTTAAACTTTGATGATTAATTAAACAATACTCACAGCTTTCGCAATTCTCAAAATTTGTAAATAAGTTCCTCACATGAGAAAAGGTGGATAAAAGAATATGGAAACTGATGAGGAAAATTACCTCCACTGCAATGAGCAAAGCAGTTTCATGTAGTCTTCCATCAAAATAGACAAGTCTCGCTCCATTTACAGCAGCTAACAAATTGGAATTTGAAAGATCATCAGGTATCATTGGTGGGTATCCTGGAGTATGAATGCAGGTGCGAGTTTTCCTGAAACAAGCACAGAACAATACTCCTCGTTTACAAAACAATTTCAAGGTATTTAACATGTAAGCAAAGGGTAAACCAAGGTTTCAATAATCTTGAGGAAAAATATCAGCACCAGTTTAGTACATGATAACATTTGAAAGAGTTAATTGTTTAATCTAAAACTTGCTTTCCTGACACCTCACCTTTTCTTCTCATATTGGATTCTTTATAATGGAAAGTTCAAAACATAATGAAATTAAGCTGCAATAATAACTGGCGAAATGCTGAAGCAAACAAGCAAATCCAATGAAGAAGAATGCATCTCACTACAAACTAAACCCAACAGATTCATTGATGGATTAAAATGCTCACGTTTGACTGTCGACAATCACATAGGTGAATGGTGAATTGCCACCTTTAGACACCTGAAAATAAAAATAAAAAGCACCAAAATTTGTCACACTAAATAACAAGCATATCAAAATGAAACGAACAGGATACAGATAACATTGAAGGCCACTTGGATTTGATACATTTAACACACCAGGAAAGAGTTTATGGTAGTCTCTATATAAATACAGGACAGGCTTTGTTTCCATCACTAATTAAGTTATGAACACTGTAAGGCTAAAGCATCGTGATCACAAAAACAGAGACATCAAAACCACATATGTAGGAGTCATTCTCATGAGTAACTAAAAAAGAAGAAATATACCACAAAAAAAGATGTATCAACACCATCGGCTTCTAGTTCTTCCAGTAAGGCTTTCCCTTGAGAGTCATCAGCAACCTACCCAGAAAACGTACATTCAAGACCTTTAATATCACAAAAAATCAATCTATACCGTAATTCAAAATTTAACAACAGACAAGCACAAATAAAAAATAAAAACAAAAACTGAAAGAGACCTTGGAAATGAGGCGTGGATCGAGTCCCAAACGAGCAGCACAAGTGAGCGCATTCCCTGCATTTCCCCCTCCTTGGACCTAACAAACAAAACACACGAGATTTAAAGATTCAAACAGTTCATCCATATATGATACAACAATAATCGAATGGCAATTAGCAGCAGTAATTAAGAAGATAACCTTAGCACTGGTGCTACGGATCTTATCGTCTGGCTTCGGATACGAAGCCACTGCAGCCAAGAAGTCCACCGACACCGATCCGCAACCCACCTGTTTTCACAACACCAAAATGCGCTGAGCAATTAACTTCAATACAGCTACATAATCAGGTGGAACGAAAATCCATGGGAGAAAAAATGTAAAAGAGAAGACGCACAACTATGCGGCTTTCGGGGAGAGGCGGAAGCGATGCGGAACCCTGATCAGTCGAATTCGACATACTCTTCGCACCGAAGCTTGTGGCGGCAAAGAAACTTTTAGAATGTTGCAAAAAGCTGAGCTGAGCCTACAAGACTACAATTATAGCGACGGAGAAGAGGAGTCACCTGATTGAACGAGGGCGCGGCGTCGGAAGAAATGGGGAGGATGAGGAGCGGAATGAAGTGGCGACGGCGAGCGAGCTCAGTGATGACGCCATTGTTAATTATTCTTTTTGCCACTTGTGCGGTTGAGCCGGCCGGGAAGGAACAGTTTTTATCTGCAGCTATGCCCCGCTCCATTTTTGCTGACTTCATAAATCTTTCTTCTTTTTTCTTTTTTGTTGAAATTTGGAAGGAAAAGAAATATAGTCTGTTTTCGTAAATTTGGAAGGAAAAGAAACGAGCTAATTAGATATGCATAATTAGAAACGAGCTAGTATTCAACGATTGTACATTAAAGAGAGTCACCATAAGATTGCAATTTGATTCCTACTCTTGCTAGTTCTGCGTTTGCATAATATGCATATTTATTTATCAATTGGAGATGCATTTATATTTGATATTATCAAAATACGATATAAACATATTAAAATTGATAAGACTTAGCAGATTAATCAATACAGAGATAAACGCAAGTTATTTTTTAACATAAAAGAGTTAAATTTGTAATTTATCACGCTCCGTATTAAACAATGTCGATACATAAAGACTTACAAACTAGGCAAGGCATGAAGAGAAAATCACACTTTTAGCCATTTTGTTTGGGGTCATTACACTTTTGTTTATATCTTTGCAAAAAAAATCATTTTTGTATACATGGTGTTAAACTTTTGATCATTTTAACCTGTTGTTACATGTTCTCCTCCGTCAATTGTAATATGAGTTTTTTTACGAAACAAAAACCTTGTAGGGAATAATTATGAATACTAAAATTTTAGGGCGAAATACAAAAATAACCCTAAGGTTTGTAATTTAAAAATTACAAATTAAACATTTAATACAAATATTTATTTTTATAGACAACAATACCCTTCCCCTACCTCTCTCCCTTGTTTCTCGATCATTATTTGTCATTTATGATGATCAATAATATCTAATTTATTTCTTTCCTTGATCTTCATAATATGGGCGTCCAAGGTGTACCAACCATCACAAATTCAATATTAAATCTTGAATGGAATAGTCTCACCCCCAAACACACACACACACACAACACACACACACACACACACACACACACACCCCCCCCACCCCTACCCATTCTGCATTCCCGCTCAAATCGATGTAACACCCCTCTGCCCCCTCCATTAATTTTTTCTGCATTTTCCACTAAACCAGAACACGATTTGATTAAGTCATTCAATTATCACAATTTTAGGCTAAGGTTCATGGTGGGATGTTACTTCACCACCTCTTTTCTTTGCCTCATCGAAATCCTTTGTAGTCTGCAATTTTGTCCAATAAAATTGCTACGAGACCGAAATAACATTGTTTGATGGATCTTTGTAAAACATGATGAAGGAATAAAGGGTAATGGTTCAGGAAAACGAGGAAAGAAGATGGGCGAGTCATATATTTTATTGCAGCGCTAAGGATATTTTTATCTAAAAATTTGTATATATCTAAGTCAATGGTTTAATTTGTACTTTTTAAAAGTTGGGAGTTTATTTTGTTTTTTCGACAAACCTCAGAGTTATTTTTGTATTTCGGCCAAAATTTTATTACAAAAAACAGACGCTACAAAATTAGCTCCGACGAATGTGTGACAACATACTTACAAAAATGGTGTCTTAAAATGATTGTAACAAAAATGGCAAAAATGTGATGATCCCAAACAAAAATAATCAAAAGTGCGATTTTCCTCTACACAAATTGAAACGGAACACGACACAAATTGCCAACCCGAAAAAACCTGATAGTCTGAGACAGAAAATGTAACTAAAACTATGAACAATGGTTTAGAGATGAACACAAATCAGTTGAATCCAGTAACATGATCAATTATACAAGACGTATCTCGCTTGCATCTCCTTCCTCGTATGGTAGTAAAATATTTTTTAGGATTTTACCAAAATTAGAAAGTCAGAAAACTCCATCCTTTCCTTCTGGGAAAAAAAAAATAACAGAGCTCACGAACTCCCCCTCTACTAACCTAAAACCCGAAGAAACAATTTCTTTTTTACTCAATACAAATGTTCCTTCAGTACTCTGTACATTTGCAGGATTTGCCCTAAACCGAACCTTCCGGGCCGGTGTCGCCATCGTTCCAGCGACGCCTCGGGAGCAGCCCGTGCTCACTCATGCTTCCCTTTAATCTGTAGAAGGCCTTTTTACTCCGGACGGTTGTCAGAGGACCCGACCTGTTCCCGTGCTTGATGGGCAATGCCAATCCTCCGAACAAACTTGACATTGAATGTGGCCTGTTTTCCATATCTTCGAGTGGACCTGAACTGTAATCCATTGTTATGAATGAGGATGCCTGTCCATAGGTCAGCCGGGGAGTAACGCCGCCAGCATTCCACCAGCTGCTCTCGGAAGGGACCAGATCGCCTTTGAAATCCGAGTCCAGAACCGAGGAGTCTCTCTGGCTACATCCATCTGCACAGGTCTCGTCTGTGTCGTTATAAATCAGCTTGAGTGCCTGTACAACTTCTCCCATGAATGGCCTCTGAGTCACCTCAGGGTGAACACACATTGAAGCGATGGCCGCCACCTTAGCCATGTCATCAAAGTTGTAGGTTCCGGCCAAGGATGGATCAACCAGCTGCTCCAATCCTTCTCTACTGGTTAGCAGAGGCCGCGACCAAGTTACAAGATTTTCTTCTCCGGGAGGTTGAGACATGTCCACTGGTTTTCTTCCCGAGAGGAGCTCTAATAGCACGACGCCATAACTATAAACATCACTCTTGACAAGGAGGTGCCCAGTCATTGCATATTCAGGTGCAACATACCTAAAATTTAAGTTCATATACAATTAGCGAAAAACATAGGGACACATGGGACAGTTGCAAATGCAATGCGGCAGTCGGCACAAAGAAACAGCACATACCCGAAAGTACCCATGACTCGGGTGGAGATGTGATGGCTTCCTTCCGTAGCTTCCCTGGCTAATCCAAAATCTGAAACTTTGGGGGTGAAGTCCTCTTCTAGCAAAACATTACTTGCTTTAAAATCTCGATGGATAACTCTAGGATTCGAGTCCTCATGAAGATAAGCCAACCCCCTCGCGGCACCAAGAGCAATCTTCAACCGAGCATCCCAATCAAGAGGCCCTTTCCTCTTGTCAGCACCTGAAATACATGAAAATATATGTCCAAATTGTATTGTTTGAAACATATAGCAAGAGCCTTTTGACCAAAAAGAATCTCCACAAACACTACAAAAATTCTGTGTCAAGTCAAATTGCAGTAATGTACCATGTAAGTGGGACTCCACACTGCCATTACGTATAAGCTCGTAGACCAAGCATCTCACCCTTTCTTCAATGCATATGCCAATCAATTTCACAAGATTACGATGATGCAATCGGCTGAGCATCTCCACTTCTGAAATAAATTCGCGGTCTCCATTCTGAATATCTCTGGTAAGCAATTTCACAGCTACCTCAGTTCGGTCATCCATTAGACCATGATAAACGCGTCCAAATCCTCCTTCACCTAAAATCCTTTTAGAACTGAACTTTTCAGTGGCCCTCTCAAGTTCTGCTAGGGAAAATGTTTTAACAGAAAGAATAGAAGCGGGGATGGTAGAAAGCACAGATCCAGATGTGGAGCTTGCTGGGCTACTTGATAACATTGATCCCATTCCTGAGGCACAAACAAACAATCAATCAAATAGAAGAAAAACCACATTAACTGAAAAAGTTCAAAATAGACTAAACAAAGCAATGCACATTGACTTTATTTTTACCAGCTATAATGACTATACTGGATGAACGGCAAGGTCAATGATGTTACAGAATTCATAGCACACTTTACTCGGTAAAAGAAGACCAGTAAGAGGTCATAGAAACAAACATATCAAGGTTAAGAAAATGTAGGCCTATAGTGGTATAATCAGATTATGTTCTAATTCAAAAGACTAGCATGGGCACTAATACCACAAAAACAACTAAAAATCTAAATTGAAAAAACTATTCAGATGAAGCTGAATTCAATGAAACGTTGTAGATCTCTATGGTGACAAATTTATCTAATGATTAAAAAAAAAAAGGGAAAGGTAAATATTTATTGCAAAGCGTATGACTACATACCACATCTCTTGTTAGCAGATGGTGTTAATACAGGACCGACAGCACTGGATGGTCTGCCAGCTTTCCTGCAATTGAAGAGGATAGCCGCTGCACCAAAGCAAACCACCATCAACACTAGTGCTGACAAGACAATGACAAAAATGACTCGAGGATTCATTTTCTGGTTTTTGTCCTCCACATTTGCTGTAAAAGGAATTGCACGAGTTCCAGGACTTCCACTGGGGCTACCGACAGAATAGTCACTTGATGGTGGTGAAGATGGAAGACCTGACAATCATGTTTTCAGACTCTAAACTCCAAGGCTATTTAACAGATTAAAATAAGCAGTAGCTGAAATAAACAGGTTACCTGGATATGTTATGTATGCCACATCATATGTGCCGAAAAGTGTTCTGTTCAGAGGCACCTTCTTCTGCCAAAATCTTTCATAAATCAGCAGAGCAGTTGTATTATCAAACCTTTCCTCAAGCGGAACCAGGTTTACAACAACAACTGCTCTTTCCTGATTTTGACTATCAGCACTAGCACCAGCTATTACGACTTGACTCTGCTCTAAATATACTCCTTCTGCTATCTCAATCTCTAGCTCATTAACCATAGGAAAAACAGCATAGAGTGAAACATCAAGAAGAAGTTTGATCTTCATAGGTAACACACAACCACAACTTGAACCGAAGGGAGTTGAAGCCAATGGCTCAGCACAGATTTGACCACAACCTGACAATTTAGTTACAAAAGCTTTTAGTTTTGCAGTTTGTCAGGCCAAAATATAATTGCAGAATATGTATACCTAAACAAAGGCAAACTGCATATTAAGCCGACCACACATACAACCTAAAGACCTCATCCATCTTAATAGGCAGCAGCATGCCCTAGAATGACATTCTCTATTTGAAACACAAACAAATAGCCAAAAAAAGGGGGGAGTTTTACAGGATCAACACTGTATCTGCCATAATAAACCACTGAAATCTAATTCATCCAAAGCCTCATTTGAAAAATATGCTGATTAACATTTAAAAGACACCTCAATAGAATGAATCAAAATAAATTAAAAAATGCCTCATTCTGATGAAGTAATCATGGATTGAGAAAGGATGAGTTTGCAATCAACTTCACATGCTCTTTTTCTTCTTCATATATCAATTGAATTTTCAACTAGAGATATGCTTGATTATGGATTCAATCTAACTATACATCAGGGAATGATACATTAGGTGACCAAGTTCAGATTTGAGTCAAATGTTACCAGGTGTCCTTGAGGGAGATGGGGAAACTGCACGAGTCCTTCCAGGATGATGTGGGTGAGGATGATGTCTCAATGATGGACCAGAAACAGGGCCTTAAATCAAACCAGTATATCAGCAAGACAGGGGGAAAAAGAACTGCAGCAAAGAGGACCTAAAAATACCTTGAACTGGTGAAGGAGCTGGTGCAACTGATGATCCCAAAGGTGGTTTAGACTGCCTTCGTTTAGGCAGCATGAACGGAGACATTGATGCACCAGCAGAAATTAACCTGACTGTAGAAAGTAAGCAAATTAACCTATGTGATATTTATTAAGGTATCCATCCAAATAAGTTATAGCCCAAAGGAAAAACCACATAAAAAGATGAATAAAAGCTAAGATCCCAATGGTGCAAAACAAACTGTTCTGCTTTTGAAAAGAAACACATGGTGTGCAACAAAAGATCGATTACAGAAAAGTAAAGTACCAGAAATGCTCAAATACCATGTTCAAGTGAGAATTTCCTGGAGAATGATGGCTGACTTGGAAGTAATGTAGGGGACAAGTAGATTCGCTGCAACGAAATTCCTGAAAAGAACGCTAAGTATCAACCACGATAGCTGAAACATAAGTGAATAGATCTAAGGATACATGCTGTAACTTGTAAAATTAGATACAACTGTAATCTAAACCAATTTTGAAGATCTTTGATCTACAACAGATGATTTCTTCAATACTGCAAATGAACTAACAAATGACTATTAATATTTCTCCATAATTTGGTGTTAGTTATGTAAGAGGCATTAGCATTATTCCCAGTAGAAAACCTAATTGTAAAAGCGTGTGAAAACCACCAGGCAAATCTTTTGATAAAAGATACCCTCATTCTATACTAAGGGGCCATCAACTACAATCAATATGAAATATACAAGTTCCCGTCTCCTCGAAACAATTAGATAACAAGTTCATTTAGGCCATCACTTGTACAGACTGGTAAACAGGATCTGCTCTAGTTGGATAACTGTAGGAAGACTAACAATAAAAAAAGATGGCAACTTCACTAGTACCATCACTAAATTTAGAAGGGTACATAGAATCAAAAAATGAGCAAGTGCTAGGAATCATAGTCTACAAAAAGATTATTATCAAAGAAGCTATTAAGGATATGAGGAAGGATCAATGCAACAAAGATAACAACAATGAAGTACCTAAGACTATAGTGCTAATACTATAACCCCAGCTAGATATTACAATATACCCCAGGCAAATCTGTAGAAAACAACATCACTAAGGAGCTAATGGGCAAGCCATATAGAGTAACTTTTCAAGGCCCGAAATTCACTAAAACAACCATATTGAAGTTCATACGACAGCCTAAAATTCACCCAGTTTGTTTTTGACAAATAAGAGCAATGACCATCTTCTTAAAAAATTTTCCCCCCTTGTTCAATCATTGAGGAGGGGTTTTAAAAATTTTTTTAAAAAAAAAGTCACAAAAAACCAAGAAATTGGTTAAATACGGGTAAACCCTAGTCAAATCACCCTACCCATAACTCAAAAGTCAATAAAAACCATCCTTTTCTTTTCTGAATGTCTGTTGAAAGCAAATACACAAAAAAACAAACCAAAAGAAAAAAAAAAAACTTTGTTTCACCAAAGCTTTATCCTTTTCTCCCTAAAGCAAAAGCTAAATCTTTCAGAATCTTTCGCGGTCCTCCACTTTTGACATTAAATCCTTCCGACCAAAATGACAACATAAACTTATATTCGATGTAAGAGAATAGCACAGGGAAACAAAATGCAGTCATATACATGTCTGTACGTATAGTTACCATTATTAATTGGAAGCAAAGCGAGCAGAGTGAGCAAGAAATTAAGCACTAATGAAGTAACCATCTTGATTTTGCAGCACCACCCAATTCACCAACAGCATTCTCAGAACCAAACTCCACAGCAGTGAAATCCCACCGGCCGGTGCACGTTAGGGTTCCGACGAAAAACCATTGTACAACACCAACAACAAATGCCTCCATTAACTCCCCCTAAAGGTTGCATGTCCTTATCCAACCAAAAAAAACCCACCCAAATTCACACCCTACCTCCACAAAACCCACAATGCCGGTAACTTTAGATCCAAAAACACAACCCCAGAGATCTAAAAAACCCCCCAACAACAAAAAAACCAAACTTTAGTAGTGGGCTCAGCTCAAAATTTTCAGATCTTGCGCTGAAATGCTGGAGGGGGATATTTTGAAAGTAAAGGGAGCTCTTTTAACTCATTAGTGAGGCCCCTTTAGTGTACAAGTAAAGCTGTGAAGTGAATCTTTAACTAAGATTTAGCAGAAATAGAGAGATAAATGGAGACAAATAGAGAGAGAAAGAGAGACAAAGGAATTGAGATATGCTAAATTTGCTACCAGTTTCTATGGAGAGTGAGTGAGTGAGATTGATTGACAGAAGGGGGTGGGGCTTTTATGTATTTTAATGGTGGCACCTGCACCCCCCCTTTGTCTTTGACGATTGTTGAGCAATGCGCGTGGGATTACGGACCAATCGGAAGAATTAGAAAAGTAATACTTTTAAGAATATTTGGGAGTACTTTGGTGAGTGTAATAGAATATAAGAAAGAAGATTAGAAGTATTTTTTTCCTATTTTTTCTGGGCTTTTCTAAGGATTGACTGACTCTTGACTGACATTTTTGGCTTCGTGTATGAACGAAGAAACAGGGCACAACCCCTGCCTTCTACTCAGCTTTGGTTTGATTTCTTTAAGAATTAAGGATTTGACTTCCACTACTTAAGATAATCATAAAAGAACGAAATTGTTATTCACAGTAATCGTTTTATTATTCGCAGTAATGTTCCCTTGTGAAAAGTCTAAATTGCCCTTTAAATTTTAAAAAAAATAAAAGAAATCCTTTTCACTCTAATTATGACCGATAGTAACGAGGACAATTCATATTACACGGTAAGTAAAAAATCTGTACATTTTTTGTTTTACTATTCGCAGTAACATTCCCCTGTGAAAAGTCTGAATTGCCCTTTAGGTTTTTAAAAAAATAAAAAAAAATCATTTTCACTCTAATTATGACCGATAGTAACAAGGACAATTCATATTACACGGTAAGTAAACAATCTGTACATTTTTTGTTTTACTATTCGCAGTAATATTCCCCTGTGAAAAGTCTGAATTGCCCTTTAGGTTTTTAAAAAAATTAAAAAAATCCTTTTCACTCTAATTATGACCGATAGTAACGAGGACAATTCATATTACACGGTAAGTAAACAATCTGTACATTTTTTAGAAGAAAATACCACCGGGAACCGGTGGTATTTTGGCCCGGCGGTATTTTGGGTCAAAATACCACCGGCGCCCGGTGGTATTTTCTTCTCAAAAATGTATAGATTGTTTACTTACCGTGTAATATGAATTGTCCTCGTTACTATCGGTCATAATTAAAGTAAAAAAGATTTCTTTTATTTTTTTAAAAACCTAAAGGGCAATTCAGACTTTTCACAAGAGAATGTTACTGCGTTTAGTAAAACGGTTACTGCATTTAGTATGCCTCTAAAACAATTGGTATGGATTATGGACTATGGACTATGGAACTATTATCCTATATAGTGACAAACAACCACACATATATCATTGGAAGAATACAAATAAATTAATAGTCCTAGGTTTGGGAAAAGAACAAAACTATGATTCCCAAATTTTAATATAACAAAATAAATTATTGACCTAAAAAAATTTGGAAAAAGTTCAAATAAGATTTTTGGAATTAGGGATTGATTTTTTTCTATATAGAGAAAAAATTGATGATTATTGAACAAACCTATTGTCATTGTCGTTTTCACTTGTGCCTACGAGCAACGCCAGCGATGCCAATGCCTCGAAATATAAAATTCACCATCTTTCGACTATGTCATCACGACTAGCATCAATGCCTTCGCCCTTTTACCTTTGCTGCCCTTGCGACCATTTCCAGCGCCCACCATAACCAGCATAGGTAAAATGCATCTTATCATTTCTAAACCCGCATCCTTCGCCGCCTTCAGAACCACAATCAAGTTAATGGCAAAAAAAAATGCGAGTTGTTATGACTTACAATTGATGTTTCTGGCAAAAAGGAAATGATGATTATCTAACAAACCTTCTACTGCCATCGTTATTGTCCTCGTGGTGACTATAAACAACTTTAGTGATACTCGTGGTTCCAACCATAAAACTCATCGTTGTCCAACTTTGCCATCGCCGGCAACATCATGATAATCCTTCGGCTTTTTTTCATTTGGTGTGCCTCCGCAACCATTTTCAACTACTATCATAACTAGGGTCTGCCCTCGGCTTTAAGGAACTGAAACTTATTGTTCTCTCCAACAGCCCCCACCTTCGTCGCCACATTCACCACACAATAATAGCGCATTTGGGATTATTTTTCTCCAAGTGTTATACGCAAGATTGTGTTTCAAATGCGAGTAGACCCCTAAAATTATCAAAATGATATTGACCCAGAGGGGTTTGGGTCTCAAGTTGTAAAGGTGGAGAAAAAAGGGAATTATAGTACCCAAAAAATGCAAATTGATTTGATGTCACACACTTACATTATATTTATAGCCTCCATGATTTTTTGCTTCTAAACTTTTTTGATCAAAGATTTATTTTGTTATTTTCAAAATTTGAGAAGTTGCTTTGTTATTTTTGCCAAATATCAAAGGTATTTGTAGGGTAAACTACATTTCCCCTCGATGTTTAGAGAAACCACCACTACAGTATGAGGTTTCATAAAACTATCATTATTACCATGATATTTATATTCAATTTTTTAATTAATACTGGAGTGACGATAATTTAACCAAACAAATGAAATTGTAATTTACCCAAACTTTAGGAAATAATGATAGTTTTCTCAAACTACGAGGGATGGCAGTGAATATAATTTTCCCTATTAGAAAGATGGGAATAATGACAACATCCCTATATGGGCCCAACACTATCATTGCCCCAAGTTTGGTGTAAAGAAATGTAGGCCTTAGAAGCCCAATCAAATGTCTATCAGCTATGGACCATGGGCCATGGAAAATTATTGGGCCGATCTACTTGAATTAAAGGCCGACAAAACGACCGTAAAATTCTGTCCCACCTAAACGGCGTCGTACGTTGGCTTGCTTCGTTTGGAACGACGTGTCGGGGCTCAATCTCATGGCTGCCTTGTCCATTTTGTCTTTTCTCGTTACTCTCGTCTTTGTACTGTCCTCCTTCGATTCAAACCAGCTCACGGTTTTTCATTCTTCAGACACTCTCAGTTGCTGGTTTTACTGAATTATCTTCACAAGATTCCACCTATTTTCGCAATTCCCTTCTGGGCTAATGAAGAATTGAAATTGGAAGAAAGCTCGTGGCATCAAAGTTAAGGTAGATTTTTCTGCCCCTTCTGTTTGTTGATTTAATTTCCTTATATTGAGTTGATTTCTTGCGTTACAGTTTCTTTAGTTGTCGTTAAAGTTGTGGGTTTTTTCTGTGCGGGTCTATTTATGGTGGTTGTTCTTCTTTCTTCAATTGCAGAAGTTGCTGTCTTTGGTCAAATCACATGAGGGACAGTGGAGTTTATGGCAAATTTTTAATTAAGTGGGAAAGGGCTCTTGCGTAGTTGAGGGGTGCTTTCTAGTTCATGGACAATGAAATGATTGGGCCGAAAGGCCTAATCAAGAAGCATGAACTTGTAAGGATTATCATTCAATGTATGTATTCTATAGGATACAAGAAATCTGCTGTGTGTTTAGAATCAGAATCTGGCATTTTGTGCAATTCTGCGGAATTCGAGTCACTTGAATCTCAAATTCTTAGTGCGAAATGGGAGGATTGTATTGCCAGTCTTAATAAAATTAAACATTTGAGTGATGAAACAAGAGCTTCAGCATTGTTCATTGTATTCGAGCAGTGTTTGCTGGAGTCTCTGAGTAGTGGAAACGGTGCCTTAGCATTAGAAATCTTGAGAAAGCGGGTGGCTGGATTGCGGATGGGGGAAGAGAAGGTGCACAATCTTGCTTTGCGGTTACTTTCACTGAGGGATTTGGGATTGGGAGAGATTGATGATGGAATTATCCTGGAGTTACGGAAAAAGCTTATTGTTGAGTTACAAAATTTGCTTCCACCACCTATAACAATTCCAGAGAGAAGATTGGAGCACTTGGTTGAAAGGGCAGTAGTTGCCCGGATTGATAAGTGTATGTATCACACATCAAACTCCATATCACTCTACGAGGATCACAAGTGCAGCCGAGACCATTTTCCCACCAAGACCATTCAGGTGGACTCATTGCTGCATGTTAAGTTTTGTTTTTCTTTGTGTGGCCAATAAGAAGTTGATTTGGAATTTGGAGTCATTTGGCAATGCACTTTTGTGGTTTGATTATTTTATATTTACTTTAATTTGAATGTGTAGTCCATTTCTGATTCGGCTTCTGACATTGAAAGCCAGTTAAAATTGTTCCCCCAACAAGTTTTTTTACTCTGTCTATTTATTCAGTGTTGATAGTCATTTTCAGTTTGCCTTTTTTCCTTGGACAATCTTAACAAGAAAAAGGCTTTAAGAGAAAATTTGTCTTTGTAACTTGTTCTGCATCATGTTAAAAAATAGTTGTTGGTCTTATCTTTTGATTGTTGAAGGCAAGGATATATTCAGTGATTGTTGTTTCTTTTGTTATATGCAACCAGAACTGATGTGTCTTAGTGGTTGTTGGGACAACCAGATTATTAGCTTTTGAATGGTGAACTAATGCACTTTATTTTAATCATTTTGAAACTAGAGCTCTGCTTTCAGGTTTTCTGCCTGTTGCTTGTGTGGAGGGAGTTAAATTGTTTATGACTTTTGCTCCCAGATTTAACACTAACTTGGCTGTAGTGTAATACAAGAAAAGACCAAGCTAGGAACGGAAAAAAGTTTCAGCTTTCATTGGAGAAGCATCATCTACCTTGATATAAACTTTGATTTGGTTTTAGGATTTTCAAATTTGATATTTTGCCTATGCTCAAATAATAACCTATCAGGGACGATTTTTTAGGTAAATGTTTTTTTTCTCAGCTTTCAATGGAGCAGCATCATGTACCTTGATTTAAAATGTAATCTGGTTATAGGGTTTATAGATTTGATATTTTACCTATGCTCAAGTATTTACCTACCAGAGTTGAATAAGTCCAATGCCTTTTTCCTTCTAGACTGGGTTTGATAACAGAGGGAAGAAAAATAATCATTGGATCACACTGGTTACAGCATTCCTATTTTTGAATGCTCGTGTTACTTGCAATGGTTTTCTGCAGATCTTGACCAATCATAAGAATGAAGTTTGGTTCGTTCAGTTTTCAAATAATGGGGAATACCTTGCCTCATCATCAAGTGACAGCACAGCAATTATATGGAAGGTAAGTTGCTTTGAGTTTTTGAAAATGAGACCTTAAAACTATACTAACAAGTGCCTGCATGTCCCATTGAAAGATAGTTTTGATTTTATATTGCCAGGCATCACTAGAGATGCTTGTCCAATTCTGTCATTTTCCTTTATTGACAGACCGAAATTGAGTTGAATTTGCTTCCTCTTGGTATCTGTTGTTCCTTTATTGACTGACTGAAATTTAGTTGAATTTGCTTCCTCTTGGTGTCGTTAACCTATTTTTGTTTTCTGGAATATCTTGTAGAGGCATTTCAGAACTTCAAATGCCATATGCACATGTGTTTCTTGAAAATTTTAGTTACAACAATTTGATTCAGGTTCAGGATACTGGCAAAGTAACACAAAGGCACATACTAAAAGGCCACAAAAATCCTGTCTCCTTCGTAGCATGGAGTCCTGATGATACGATGCTGCTAACGTGTGGAAACATGGAGGTGCTGAAACTCTGGGATGTCGAAACAGGTATATGCAAGCACACATATGGCAATGATGGTTTCATTGTCAGCTCATGTGCTTGGTTTCCTGATTCTAAGCGGCTCGTCTGTGGCAGTTCGGATCCTGAAAAGGGCATCTACATGTGGGACTCAGATGGCAACGAGATTAAAGCTTGGAAAGGGGTACGAATGCCCAAAGTTTCAGATATTGCTGTGACATCTGATGGAGAACACATAATCAGCATTTTCGCCGACAAAGAAGTCCACATATTGAATTTGCAGACTAACGCTGAGCGGGTCATTTCAGCAGACCATTCAATCACATCTCTATCAATATCTGGGGATAGCAACTTCTTTATTGTCAACCTTAATAGCCAAGAGATTCATATGTGGGATGTTGCTGGAAAGTGGACAAAACCACTGAAGTACAAGGGCCACAGGCAGCATAAGTATGTCATACGCTCTTGCTTTGGCGGATTGAACTGCACATTTATCGCCAGTGGTAGTGAAGATTCACAGGTACAATTTACCACCTGCTACGGCCTTGAATTAGTGTATTTCAGAATAATATTGGTTAGCTTGAACATTTCCCTTCTCTGTAGCAGGTCTACATTTGGAATCGACAGAGTTTTAGTCCGATTGAGATCCTCTCCGGTCATCTGATGACTGTGAACTGTGTGAGCTGGAATCCTAGGAGGCTTCAGATGTTGGCTTCAGCAAGCGATGATCAGACAGTCCGAATATGGGGGCCGGCGGCCGAGCTGTTTATACTAGATTCAGTTTAGAAAGACTTGTAAGTAGTGTGTTATAACACAGACAATTTTTGATTGTGTGTAAATAGGTTTAGTTCCTGACCAAGAATGTGTGGAGATAATGAAGTCTTAGAACTAGAAAGAAAATGACAATCAAGGATAGATTATGTACTCTTAGAGCTTGAACTCAGGAAGAAATGAATTTGCATATAGTCTTTCTTTTTTTTTACTGTGACTCTAATTTTTATTTTTACTGTGACTTTATAGTTATTCTTGTAGGATTAGTGAGGTCCTTGTGTTGTACTTTGAATATTTTTTACTAGGTAGAAATAAAAGTAAGGCTGCACATGTCATGTTGTTATAGTTCCATACGTCATGCTTCTTTTTTCTTGTTTATTTTAAATCTAAATCTAACTGTTTTTATTATACGAGATTTCTGCAATAAGAATGCCATAAATATACTCCTTCACTAGTTGATGAGTAGGTAACTTAGTTACACAATGGGGCGTTGTTTATGTTTAGCTTTTTCCATCCGTTACATTTAAATAAGTTATTACTTTTTTTTTTCTTTTTTTTTTTTTTTCTCTTTTGGATCTTACATGTTTCTATTACACGAGATTTATGCCATAGGAATGCGTAAATCTACTCCTTAGCTAGTTGATGAGTAGGTAGTCTTGTTACACAATGGGGGCATTGTTCATGTTTAGCCTTTCCCATTCTTTACATATAGTCATCTAGATTGGGGTACAATTGCACAACACTTTAAATACATATTAATTTTCAATGATTTTATTTGCTTGTATCTTTATTTTTATGTGTAAATTAGTCGTGGATCACATTTAATTATTATGAGAAGTAGTAAGGATATAAAAAAATAAACATTATAAATGTGAAATTTTCATTAGAATCGGTCTTTTATTTTAGAACTAGAACTCTTCCATCGAAATAGAATGGTCATAGCGAAAAATGTGGATACAGGTAGGGACTAGTGCTACTTTTGGTCAAATAACTGGATTTTCAGTGCTAAAGAGATAAATATAATAGAGAATTAGATGTCTATCCAAAGTTTAATTATTGAAAATACAAAGTTTATAATTAATAGTCATTTGCATGTAGTTTTAGTTTAAACTTATAATAGTCAAATCTGTTTTTTTTTTTTTTTGGTTATGAATTTTTCTTCGTCAAATTTGAGTTTTTTGTATTTTTTCCAAACTTTTAAGGAGGTTTTTGAAATTTATTCTTGATTTTAAAATGTAGATTCTAAATACATAAAAAAGCGATGCTATTATACAAGTAGGTATTGTTTATGAGTTATGCCCTTAATATTATAATGTAAATGTAGGACCGATATATGAACTTATTTGAAGAGATATTTCAAAAACCGTGAAAGCGTATTCAAAAAGTAACTTGTTTGAAATTTGAATATACGTTTTGAAAAGTATGTTTTAGCATACTCAAAACGCATCTTATTTTAAAATGTGACAGCGTATTCAAAACGCAACTTATTTGAAGATAAGTTTTGAAAAAATATGTTTTAAACGTGATAATGTATTCCGACCTTAAAAAAACTATAAAATATTAAGAAAAAATAAGGTTGTTATACGTTTTAGAGCATTATTTGTCGTTGTTCAGTTTTACCTTAAGTTTAGGTTGCGGTTAGACCATTCGATATTACATCTGAACGGGAAAAAAAAAAAAAAAAAAAAAAAGAAGAAGAAGAAGAACGAGGAGGAAGAAGCGAACCGGACTCACGCTTTAAAACGTCTCATTCGAAATTCCTCCCAATTTCGCTAGGGTTTTGCGAATGCTATTGAGGAATTACGAGTGGACTCATGGTAAATTTTGAGAATTAGAACGTGATTAGGGTTCTAATTCATCTGATTTGATTCGGCATTTTTTTCTCGTCTGAAATTCTCTTGTCAACTTGATTTCAATTTGATTACTGACATTGTTTTCCATTGATTGGACACACCAGGTGATAAATGAAATGAGTGGGCGGGCATGGTACGATGATCAGGGCTTGCTATCTCATACTCAAGCACAATTGCCTCACAGGTTCGTTTTTGATCACGCATTAGTGATTTCTGCATAAATTTCCTTTTTTTTTTTTTTTTGGTTTTTTTGTATGTATAATTAGTGAAATCCAATGGATACATGTTCAATTGAATGAATTTTGCTCCTCTGCTTCGAATTATATATCAGCATTTAGAATTTTATGCTTTATGATGAATTTGGCTGGTAATTGCTGAAGGAAGACGAGGGTGCAAAAAAAAAAGGAATCGTCTGCTTGATGAATTAGGACTTGCTATGAAATGCTGTCTCTGCATTTTGCTATGAAATGCTCTCTGCATTTTGGACTGACTTGATTTTTGTTCCAATCGTAGTTCATTATGTATTTGTTGGATCTTTTTGTGATCTTTGATTTTTTTTTTTTTCCCTCCTCCCCCCTCTAGTTGTGGGAATGTATATCGCTTGATCGCTAGGAGAGAGATATGCCCGAGCACAAAAGGCTCCCCGAAAAAGCAGCGGGGAGAGCCTGGGAAAGATCGTGGTTCTCTCTTTGAGCTCAAGAATCAAGCCAAGAGAGAAGACGCTAGAAGTGGCCTTTCATCATGGTACTGACAGAGTTTTTGTTTTGTTAAAATTTACTCTCTTTGGGGATTTTTATTTTGGAAAAACCTGAACGGTTTTGAATAGGAATTTTGTGCTTTCAGGGTGGAGGAGGAGACTTTGAGGCATCTATCTGCTAAATATTGTCCATTGGAACCTCCTCCTAAGTCAACCATAGCTGCTGCATTTAGTCTGGATGGGAGAAGGCTTGCTTCCACACAGTAAGTAATCATCACTTGTCTTTGTCTTTAACACCGTAAAGTACATGACTTACTTAGTGATGTAATGTTCTTTCGGTCATGCAGTGGCGACCACACCGTGAAGATAATTGATTCTGAAACTGGAACTTGTTTGAAGGTGTTGAGAGGCCATCAAAGAACACCTTGGGTGGTATGATAATTCTGCCTTCTTTTTGTACACTTGGGTATTGCATTATAGATTGGTTCTTGTGTTGTGATAATGTGAATGACTACATCATTTTTTCCCGTTATTAAGCATAAGCACTTCTGCAGGTTAGGTTCCATCCTGAGCATAATGCAATTCTTGCCAGTGGAAGCTTGGATCACGAAGTGCGCGTATGGGATGCAACCACATCAGAGTGCATAGCTGCTCGTCATTTTTGTGAGTCCTCTCTAAGCTGTTCCAGTGCACCCATACTGATTCTACAGCATAGACTGTATTCTGAAATACTATGTTGCTTTTACATGGTTAGAATTTTCTCTTGATTGTTTTTTTCATTGTGGTGGTGACCCTTTCTAGACCGTCCGATTGCATCTATTGCTTTCCATGCTGAAGGGGAATTCCTTGCTGTGGCATCAGGTCACAAGGTGTTGCACACTACTTTGTCATTTATCTTGCTCTCACTTAATTTTCAAAAATATATAAACTATATCTTGTACTTATATGTTGATTTTATGTGTGACTGAATGCCAGCTTTATCTGTGGAAATACAAAGGAATGGAAGAATATCCACCTGCGATTTTACTGAAGACAAGACGATCTCTTCGTGCAGTGAATTTTCATCCTCATGCTGCTCCATTTCTTTTGACGGCTGAGGTTTGATTCTTTGATTTAAGTTATAATTGGGCCATGTACCTGTACTTTCTTACAAGTTAAATTCTTGGACTGGTACACAGGTCAACGATCTTGACTTTTCAGATCCATCAATGTCACGGGCAACGTCATTAGACTGTTTGCACTATTCTCCACAAAGGCTACATATGACAAATGTGCATTTAATGGATCATCTCAGGGTGTCTGCTGAATTGCCCCTCCTGCCTTTTCCCACCCCAGGCCTATCCTCTTCTGTTATAGATGATACAAATGTAGGTCTTCATGTTCCCAGTGGACAGGATTCTAATTCCATGCAGATTCAAATAGATGTAAATGTCACAGATCATAGTGATCATGTTGAAACACCCCCAATTAGTTCTATTATACAACCTGGGATTCAAGATGAATGGGCTAATTTGCCCGGAGGAGAACAAAGTCCAATTCGTGGAAACACTGTCGATGTTGTGAACCCAATTGCAATGCAGGAAGTAGAGGGGCATGGTCAGAGTAGCACATCTAACCAGGACACGCCTGACATTAGGCCCTGGCCAATAACGTCAAATGCTTTTGAGCTTGCTGATCCATTTACTAGTCAGCATGAATTATCTGGATACAGTCAACAGCATTTTCTACCATATAGTAATCATGTCTGTTCTGAGTTGCCTTCTGTTCAGCAATGGTCAGTCAGTCAAGGTCAAGCTGGCATACATTCTCTCAGCAGTCATTTGCATGATAATTCACAGGGCCTTTCTGGGGTACATCCATTTACATCTAGTTCTTCTATATCTAGCAGGACAGTTCCCATGGCCTCTTTAGCTATTCCACCTATTACAAATAGCTCTCTGGTACAATCAGGTTCTGGTATACCACAGCAGCTTGGTAATGTGAGTTCATCACCTGAGAATGAGATCCTGAATCCACTTCAGAGGGTCGCTACAATCCCAGTTATTGGTGTGATACCATCTGAACTTTCTGCTTCTTTCTCTGCTGCACCTAGTGCTGAGTTGCCATGTACAGTTAAGCTGAAAATATGGTCTCACGATGCCAAATATTTATCTGCGCCTCTGGATGATGGAAAGTGTCGTCTAACCATTCCACATGCTGTTCTTTGCAGGTGTGTAAATTTGCCAATGCTCGTGTTGTCTTTGGTTACTATTATGCTATTTTCTAGTATAGAATTAGCCATTATTCTTGTCTTTAGATAAACTGGGAAAGGAGGTGGTAAAGATTCATTTCTTTTGCCACATTTTTCACTTTGTGTTCATTTATGATTCTAAATGGGAAGATGGATTTTCAGATAATTTATTGTGCTTAGAGATAAAGAAAAGGAGTATATTCAGACTTATTTCAAAACACAACAACACCCCCCTCCCTTGGGACCCAAGTTCATGTCTTTTTGATCAATAAGGATCAATTGCTGATGAACATATAATTTCAGTGAAATGGGAGCCCATTTTTCACCCTGTGGGAGATATCTAGCTGCTTGTGTTGCATGTGTACATCCTAAAGTTGACGCTGAACCTGGATTTGCATCGCAATTTAATCAAGATGGTGGAGTTGCTGGATTTTCTCCAACTAGACATCCAACCTTAGCAAACCAAGTTTTGTACGAGCTTCGCATATATTCTTTGGAGGAGTCTGAGTAAATCTTGCAACTTTCTTTGCTTTATATTTTGTTTGCTCCTTTTAACTTCGGCCTGTGCCATTTCCCTGGCACTTGTTTTGACTTGTTATCATTTGCACTTTGTAGTTTTGGTTCAGTACTTGTATCAAGGGCAGTAAGGGCTGCTCACTGTTTGACTTCTATCCAGGTCAGTTTTTGGTTATGCAACAAGCAAATTAAAGGTCATTTTCCTTCAGATAATATATGACTGGTATGCAATGTGGTATTAAGAAAGCCATCAAGTATTTCTGTTGATGTATGGTTTATGACTTCCCTTTAGACTTTAGTCCTCTTATACTGTAATTTGATGATTATGCTGTTTTATGTCAAGCAATATTATCCATCAACTTCGGATAGAAGTTTGGGTTTCTGGTTAGAATATTTTAGCAAGTTGAGCTTGTTTTCTTGTGTCCTTTACAGTTCTCACCCACTTCTGGACACTTACTGCTTGCATATGGTCGCCGCCATACTTCTCTTCTGAAGAGCATTGTGATAAATGGAGAAATTTCACTACCAGTTTATACAGTTTTGGAGGTACATTTCAGTCTTCCTTTATATTGAGAAGCATGCTACAGTTGCAACCATCACAATTCATTTCTGCATGAGTTTTTTTTTGGTCTGTTTTATTGGTCTGATATGTTGGTCTCTCATGTGTTTGCTTTCGCCCTTTGGGATCAGGTTTACAGGGTGTCGGACCTTCAACTTGTAAGTGTGCTTCCTAGTGCTGAAGATGAGGTCAATGTAGCTTGTTTTCATCCTTCTGTTGGAGGAGGTCTTGTTTATGGAACCAAGGTTTGCCATTTGAGAATGCTGTAGGGGTTTCTGTTGCCCTGGGTGATATTTCATTGAACTTATTAGGTGCGATTGGCTTGTGAAAATGCAGGAAGGAAAGTTGAGGATCCTAAAGTATGATGGAGCTTATAAAATGAACTATGGCAGATCAAATGTCTTTCAAGCAGCAAAGTTAGTTGAGGTATAATAATATCCCTATATCTGATTTGATCTAGTTTAATACCAAAAAAAAATTAAAAACCGTAGTGTTGAGGATGGATTGCATTGGGTAAGGTGGCTCTTGCAATTAGTCAGCTCTTCTGGTTTCTGTTTTAGTACCTGTATTTGAGTGAAAAAGTTTTGTAATTTGAAATTTTGACTCATTTAGTTTATTATTGGATTAAGGCTGCCTATAACCACGGTGCTTAATCATTGTATCGTCTGAGAAATGGCAGTCATTTAGTTTCTTTTCTTCTCATTTTTGTAGTTTCAGCCATATGCCTTGGAGGGCTAGAGTGTTGATTGTCTTCTTTTGTCCATATGAATTGGAGATAACAAAGTAAACTATGTTCAGCTGATTCTTTTGGTGGAAGCATGGTACGTTACTAATGAGTTATAAATATTTAGTTCTCATTTAATAGTGAAGGAGACCCATGCATGTGTTTTTCTTTAAGATGGACATGGGGATGCTGCCTATATTTAATGGCTTCCACTCGTTTTCCAATCGAAGTCTCATTTGTTCATGCAGATAGACTTGTGAGCATGTAACAGTAATATACTCAATTGATTATCTGCATTGCGGTCGCTCCTTTGCTAGTTAATTAGACTATCTTTTTCTTCCCTTGTGCATGTTTCTTCATTCTTGGTGCTAATTGATACCTGTTAAATGTTAAAATGTATTGCAGGAACCCGTAGTTGCCCGTTGGAGTGAAGTGAAGTATCAAATCCAGAATCTGGTTCTTCAGTTGCCCCTTTACTTAATTTTGGTTTAGTTGTACATGTTGGTTTGTCCATTTGGGGTCTTAGGACTAATGACTAATGCTGAAGCGACTCGGCGTAGATTTAATTTACTCCCTTCTCTGGGTAATTCAACCAAAAGAAATGATGTACATCTTTAGGTAATCTCTGGACAAGGCAGTGAGGGTATAATCTAACAGATATAGAGGATGAATGTTTTTTTAGGGAGCTCTGCTACCAGAAAGCTGCTGAGGCTCTTTCTTGCTGTGTCTGAAAACTTTGGCGATGATGAGATATGATCCATATGGGCCGAGGCCAAGTAGTAGTAGTTATTGTATGGCCAAATTGTGCCCCGAGTCATGTGAATTCAGGTTTTGGTGCAGAGCCCCTTTGGTTTTGCCTTGAATGTATGAAAGGGGCACAACAAGGCTTTTCTGGTTTCTTTTGTTGCTTTCGTTGGCGTTTTGCTACTTTTTTGTCCTTTAAATACCAACTGTTGAAAGCGATTTCAAGATTTTTTTTTTTTTTTTTTTTTAAGGGAAGGCAAGTGGGTAGCTTCGCTTATATTTGGCCGGGATTCATGTGTATCTGTCACATTTTGTGAATTTTACTCTTCTTTATTCTTGTTACCAACTTCCTGTTAAAAACTATTTTAAAATTCAAACGTTCTTTTAGCACGGATTTAAAAGTTTGAGCTCCAAATTCTTATTTAAAAAATAGTGTAATTTCTTTTTTTTTTTTAAACACTCAAACTTAACTAAACCCAAACTTTGAGGGGCTGTTTGTTATTTTAGCAAATAAAATTTTGAAAAAACTATTTCTGAAAATTCTTTTTCTAAACACAGATTTTAAAAACAGTATTTTCTCACTTGTTCATTTGCTTGGTTTTGAAAATCTGTTTTTTAAAATTACAGAGATCTTTGTCGCACAATTGGAGGTCGACTATATGAATCATACTTTTTTATCGTGTACATTTGTGTTGTGTTTGATTGTTAAAGTGAAATTTATTTTGGGTCCCTGAGTGAAAGGTGAGGATGTGAAGAAGAAAGGGCCCGGCAAAGGAGACTGGGTATTTACCCGAAAGAGAAAGGAGTCCTCGTGTCGTGGGTATGGGTTGTTACATCGGGTCAAAGGACAAGGGTATATTCCCTGCCAAAGCTGTCATTAATTCTTATCCAAACCAAACTCTCTAACTCCAACTCTAACTCTCTCTCCCCGAAAGTTTTTCTTCGTGTTCTTCAGAAACTTTCTCCCTCTAAAAAGATAATTTTCAGTTTTTTCTAAAATTAGTTTTAATAAAGATTTTTGGATATGAACTTCATGTGTGGATGATCATCTTGCCCTCAACTCAAACAATCCCCAAATGTGGGGAAAGGAAACCATGCTTAGTGTGGTGATGCTCCTCCTTCTTAGATTTGAAGTGTAGATTCATGTCGTGTTTGAGTTAATAAAATTAGTTTGACAGACTCTTATGTCTACATTTGACCCTTAATTCACTCTTTTAATTACTCGTGTCAAATCATTTAACCTACGAGCATTTACGTGTTCGTGTTTTATTTTCGTGTTGTAATATAAATTACTTGTGTCAGGTAAATTAGTTTGTATTTCAATATTTCAAACCTTAGCATTATCAAGTTTCATCATTCGTGTTTTCGTGTCTACTTATTTAACCTGCAAGACATCGCGTTCATTTTGAATTAATTTATTAGAGTTGTTTGATGGCAGCTCCTCCTCCTACATCTATGTTCATGTTCATATTCATTGTACGGTGGCTGATAAATCCTCATAATATGATAAATCATTGGTTATAGAAGGCCGTGCACTTTCATGATAAAAATATGATCCGTTGACCAGTCAAAAGGACATTTAAAGCCTCTTTGAATTAAAGATTAAAAAAAAAGTTCCAAGTTTGAATGGGACGTCCATTGACCAAATGTTTTCCGCTCTTTGACCACCACCACACACACACACACACACACACACACACAAAAGCAAAAAAATAAAAATAAAAAAAATTTAGTAATAATAATTAATAATTTCTAAGCCAAACAACTAGATTATCAATAAGGAAACTGAAGAAGAAAAAAAAAAGTGTATTTGTATTACACTTTTTGCCCAGATTTTGTTTCTAAACTAAGATGAAGATGAAGAGGGATTATGACGAGTCGAACTTGTAGTGTTTATCGACGGCGACGGAGACGTCCCAAGTGCAACTGAGTCCTTTCGGAATAACGACGAGATCACCGGCGCCGAACTCCACCGCCGCCTCCTCCGACGAGTTCTTCGGGTACACTTTCACTCTCCCTCTCAGGAGGTAACACGTCTGCCGTGCATCAAACTTCAGTTGGTACTTCCCCGGAGAGCAACCCCATCTTTCCAATTCCAAAAATTAAAACAAGAATTACAGGCCAATTACCATGAGTATGTATAATTATATAATGTTGTCGTCGATCAGAGAGAGAGAGAGAGGGGGGGGACTTACTTGGGCCAAGATTTGATTCCCAATTCGGAGAGTTGAGAGTCGGAGGGGTTCTTTTGTACGACAATTCTCAGATTTGATGATGAAGAGTCCGATGACGATGCCGACTCAGCGGCCATGGGAGAAGAACTGAAGAAGATGATAACCGTAAGTTCGTAACCGTTTTGTGTGTGTTTATGTTTTGCTCTGTTTCTCTGTTTCTGTATGCAGTCGCACTCCCCTGTCTCGATATATAGGATACTAGGACTGTGAGATGATGAAAATAATATTGTATTTGGCTATTTATATGAATACGGTTCCGTGACGAAGTTTGACTACTAGTATTGATGGGTGATTTTATACTATCATTTTTTTCGTGGATAATATTTTATGCAATGAATTATGCACTTGCATCGGTAATACATCATATGTCATTATTCACTAAAAGGTATGATCTCGTAAAGGAATTATAGTATTTTCCTTCGTTCTATTAGAAGGGTCCAGTTTGACTAATATTTTTTGTTTCATTAGAAGATTTCACTTTTAATTTTTTTTACACATCTTACCTTTACTAATATAATTATGTGTGGTCTACAATTAGTCATTACTTTTTAAGTAAGGATATAAATGGAACAAGTGGTGACAAATTAAGTATTTTAGGTATTATACATTGACATTCATAATAAGTTGTACCTAAGTAAAGATGAACCCTTTTAATGGAACAGAGGGAGTACTAAAATATACTTTTCTTCTTCAAAAAATAATAATAATGCGCCGGGACCATGCACCTATTAGCCCCAAGTTTTTTTTTTTTTTTGAAACCAGCATGAGACTATCTGTGTACACCAACGAAATCCATCCCTGGGCACTGCAAATTGAATTGTCTGTAGACATGCAAGTGCCTCCATCTGGAGAGGTGACATTCTCATCCTCTTCCGTCCTGTTTTGTGCAACACTGTCCCAGTGTTATCTTTGATTACCCAACCGACTGCTCCAGAATACTCACCTTGCCGGAATGCCCTATCTACCTGAATCGTGACAGTTGGTGCTGAACCCTGTTGGCTAATAGAATTCCCCGAAATCTCACTGTCTTCCTGCCGCCCTATATAATCACCAATTCGGTTGTTCCCTGAGGACTAATTACCTCTCATGATCCACTTCTTCACAATCCACCCGAACTCCTCCCGACTCTGCTTCCAATTAAATTCAGGAGGAGCACTCTGTCCTTCCCATACTAATTTATTCCTATCTAACCAAATTCCATATAAAATATATATAGATAATTGGATTGCCTCCTTGTCCGGAGCCTCCCGTATCCAGCTCCAAAACCATTCTCTAAAAACCATTGGCGATCCCATGCTAAAGTCAAAGCCAAGAGTCGATGCCTTCCACACTCTTCTCGCATACTCACACTGAAAGAAGATGTGTTCTGTATCTTCCCCATTTGCTTCACACCTAATACAATTACTCGAAATCTGTAACCCTCTTTTCCTTAGATTTGCAGCTGAGGGACAAGCATCCTGAATCAACCTCCATATAAAGAATATTATTTTCTCAGGGATGTCAATTTTCCACAAATTCTTCCACAGTTGCTGCTGAGCTAGATTGGTAGCATCCAACTGAACATGGCTTCTGGATAGCACTGCTTCAAGGGCCTTGCGATAACCTATTTTGGCAGAGTAACTCCCGGTGCTTGCCGGCTCATACCAGTACTTATCTTCCCCATCTGGCCATGGAGAAAGGTAAATAGCCCTCACCTGATCTTGGACGTGCACTGGAAAGAGTACTTGCAGTAGAGGCTCCCTCCATTTCCTATCCCGATCAATCAAGTGTTCTACTCTCAAATCGGTCTTCTGAAGTGCTTGAGTAGTAACAACCTCCCCCTAGTCCACACCCGAAATCCACTTATGCCCCACATTTATTTTCGAGCCCTTTACCACTGTCCATCTTAAATCCTATCTCAACATATCTCTTCCCCATAATATTCCCTTCCATCCCCATGATCCCTCACTCTTGTTACTGATGTCTATAAAATCTCTCTCACTACAATTCCTTCCTTTTAGGAACTGTACCAGTAATGAATCCTCTCCCTCAATTATTTTCCAAGCAATTTTCCCAAGCATAGATCTATTGACTGCCTCTGTACACCTTAATCCTAGGCCTCCCTCACTTTTATGTTTATACAATAGTTTCCTTGACCTCCAATGAATGCCTTTCCCATCTACATCCCCAAGTATCGTTTGCCTCTAGGCTCCATACTCTTTCTAAACTCTTGAGATATTTTGTCTAGGGTAAACTTCATATTTGGTCCTTTACATATGGCATAATAATCTTTTTGGTCCCTTATATTTTAAAACGATTTTTTTTGGTCTCTTATATTTCTTTTTATTTTTCGAACTATTTAGTCCCTTACATTTCATAAGGATATTTTTGGTCCCTTACTTTTATGTTTCGAATTATTTGGTTCATAAGTTGTTGAATATAGCGGAAAATATTAATATTACTTGCACTTCCGCCCACGCGACTCCGAATGAATAAAATCAACCTAATGAAGAAAATCATTAGGAAGCTAAAAATGATTTTAGGACAAGTTTACCCTTTGCTAACGAAGTCATGTGAGCGAAAGTGCGAGTGATATTAATATTTTTCACTGCCAATGGACCAAATAGTTCAAGAAATAAATGTAAGGAACCAAAAATATCGTTTTGAAATGTCGGGGACCAAATAGTTCGAAAAATAAAAATAAGGGATCAAAAAGATCATTTTAAAATGTAAGGGACCAAAAAGATTATTAGGCCATATATAAGGAACCAAATGTGAAGTTTACTCTTTTGTCTACTATTGTCTTGTTTTCTTTGTCAAATCTCTCACAATTAAATAGTAGGCTCCACCCATGATGTAACATGTGGGTACTACCCTCTATTGTGGGAGGACAGACAGAGAAAACATGACAGTAGCAGACATAACCATAAGATTTGGTCTCCTTACTAAAACAAAATATTATTTTCAGTTTTTTTTTTTATTTTTTTATTTTAGCTTGGAATCCCTTGTAGACGTGACACATAAATTCCCCTACCTTTACCACGATTGAGGTTTAATCTCGCAACTTCTGCGATGAGTTCGTTTATGACTAATCTCTGAACTACTGCTCGAGATTCCCTTTCGTATAAGTTAGAAGAGAGGGACATTTAAATTTGAAGGATGAGAAAAACTTTCAAGATTTTCTAGTGTTAGTGTTTGTATCATGTAATGGTAAAACTCATACAATTATTTGAGTAAAAATGTGATACATTTATCATTATTAAATACATCATATGCATTTAAGTACAATGAATCCTGCTTATTTATAAACAATTTGTTTGTCTATAAGCATGAAGTATTTTGTCAAATTTCGAGCATAAAACATTGTCAAATTTCAGTAATGATACTTGCACATACTTCCTCCGTTTCATTAGAAGGATCCATCTTAACTTAGGTACAACTTATTATGAATATTAATGTACAACATCTAAATTAGCTAATTTGACACTCTTTATTCCAATTATATCCTTACTTTTGAAGTAAAGATTAATTGTAGACCACACATAATTATATAAGCAAGGGTAGGAGGTGTAAAAAAATTGAAAGTGAACTCTTCTAATGGAACAAAAAATATCCCTCAACCTCAAGGCACAAACACTAGTACAAATCGGATAATTAAAGGCTCTTTTTATAGGCCTTTTGTAGTACTTTTTTTAAAAATTTCATATCCACCTACATACGAGAGCTTTAAATTGTACTTATAAGACGGTTTTCTAAGAGACTTTTTAAGGCGGTTATGAAATAACTGTCCTAAATTGTATTTTTTAAGGCGGTTTTTAGAATTTAAAACGCTTCCCATATTTTCGTCTTGAAAAAATCGTCGCTAATTCATGTTTTTGTAGTGGCGAAAGGGCTCAAGGCAATTATTATTATTATTATCCTCACCAACCTGCTGCCAGCCAACCAATCCCTTTGTACCTAATTACAGTTTGGCCGTATCTTTTAATTTTATTGTTGAGGAGATTGAGAAATATCCAATAAACAAAAAAAAAAAACATTAATTATATTGCCTTCAGTTTGGTAGCATGCAAAAACTATAAAAACTTGTATTCAACGGGACGGTTGTTTAGTTTACAAAATATTATTGTTATGTTAAAACAATAAATATAGGGGGATACTATTTGTAGTAACATTTTCCTGTAAAAAATCTATTTTGCCCTTAGGTATTAAAAAAAAAAATTCATAAAATCTCATACTATTTACAGGAACATTGGCAGAATACCGCCCACTGTGGGCGGTATTTGACCAGAAAATACCGCCCAATACTGGGCGGTATTTCAAAATACCGCCCAGCATGAGCGGGTATTTTCCCAAAACCTCACCCGGGAGGGATTTTTTTCAGAATCCCGGCCATAGGCCGAAAAAACAGCCTTTATCCGAAAAAATGTGTAGATTATTTACATACCGTGTAATATGGATCGTACTCGTGATTATAAAATCAAATGATATGCGGTATTTTTTTTTTTAGCTAAAGGGTAAAATATATTTTTCACAAAAAAATGTTACTGCAAATAACAATTCCTTAAATATATTGTATTTTCAAAATACGTGTACTATTTTTAAGTACTAAATTATTGAGTTTAGATTCTATAATTATAAGTATAGTGTGTTTTCAAAACATGTGTATCATTTTTATGTATTGAAGTATTGAATTGAGCCTCCAAAGTATCGCATATGTACTGAAACAATATGTTTATCGTTTTTATGAGTTAAAATATCAAGTATAATCTCCGAAATAAGGTGAATACGTTAAAACAAATGAAAGTATGTAAATCGAGTTTAGCTATTTAAATATCTTCCACCCAGACAATGAGTTGAAACTTTGTACGAATACCCCTATATCAGCACGTTGGTTTATGTTTTCAATTGGATAAGCACGTTGGTTATAAATTATAATACAGTTAGTTATATGCATAAAATACGTACAAATGTAATATGAACACGATTAGCTTAGCTGGCATGGCCGCAAATGCGACCTCCCCCGTTTAGTTATTCCACTGCTTTTGTATTGTCAGTATTTTTGATGGTGCGGATATTTGTATTTGACTCAAGTTTTTTTTTTATTTAATACTATTTTCGTGACGCATGAAATGAGTGATTATTCATGCCATTTATAAATTATAAAAACAAGTAGAATTGGTTTAGCATGAAATGACACGGGTTCATACATACGACCTCGACACGTTCGCGTATGAGCTCGTTCATGTATTCAGTATGCATTATGTGCGCGCGCGCGTGTGTTTTTTTTTCTTATAAAAAAATTAAAAATTTATATTTGAACAAAACAAAAATATACTTGTGAACAATATATCCAGTACAACTCACAAGCAGGGCTGTTCCTAAGAAAAAAAGGTAAGACATAAGTTACATGTACAGATTATAGCCAAGAATTAAAAGAAAATAATTGAACGACATATATTTTGATCCATACATACAACAAATGAATACATCAAACTAATCAATTTCTAAAACTAACAATTTAGATCAGCATAACCACTTTATATCACATTATTATAACAACGAACGGAAGAAAAGTATATATTACCTAGTGATACAAACTGATATTGTAAGTGATAAAGTTGGAAACGAAACGAAGTATTGACTTTGATGTTGAGAATTTTGAATCCAAAAAATAATATAAAACTGAATCAATATAAACCAAATTAAATCGCACGCATACAATTAGGCGGCAGACCAAAACAGCCGTAAGGCTTTTCCGTTTTGCTCTGTATTTTTTTTCTGTGATTACAATGACAACCTAATGCATGTATTTATTGGCTAAATTATCTCTGAATCCTATACTGATTCAGATTGCAACTATTTTCTAAAATAATTTGATTTTCTAAAATAAATATGAAACCAAACAGGAAACTTAAATTGGATAGAAAATAAAAACAAATAAAAAATTTATATTAATCACAAGGGAGGAGAAAATATATGTACATATATATACAAATAATTATTTAAAAAATTAATAATATATATATAAAATAATGGGGCCCCATAAATTTGGGGGCCCTGCACCGTCGCCCATGTGAGACGTGTGCAGGGCCGGCCCTGCTCACAAGTATCAATAATATATTGTTTAAATATCACTTTAAGAATAAACAAAATTAAAACCATAGAAGAGTATAAGTGATGCACTATATAGAGTAGCACTAGTCCATAGTTTGCAGTATCGCGATACGTATCGTAGGATCGTACAATATTACGATCCCAAAATACCAAATCGATCCTATTACCGATACTATAAAAATTGGCTAAAACGACTCAAATAAGAGTAGTTTTTATTAATTTATTAGTAATTTTACACCTGCATAATTCGTGTAGTATCTTACGATCCTATCCTATCGATACCGATCCTGCACCTAAATTGATCCCATGTAGGATCGCAATTTTGCAAATTGTGAGCACTACTACTCGTTTAATAGTGCTAATTTTCAAGTAGCATTACAAAACTTGTCAGAGGTATGATTCGAACCTTGACCTGTTTGTGCACATGTGTTTTTACACTTAGGCTAAGAATAATTCAGGAGTAAACCCGATAGTTAAATGAAAACTATTTAAACAAATGAAAAAGAAAAAGTATAGATGGACTAAAGATTTGGGCTAAAGAGCCTGGTGTGTAGGGTTTGGGCCTCCTGGCCCAAACTCCACTTGAACCGGTCCAACTTGTAGGAAAAAGGCCCCATTCAGCCCAGCTCACACTCAAGCCTGGCCCCAGACTAAGAAGTGACCCAATGGTCTATAACCATTGGGTCGACGGTGCGGGAGGCCCAAGGATGAGAAATGACGTGCCTTGAGCCGTTCCCAGACATGACGGGACCTGTCGCAGGAGGCTTGGACACAGGGGATAACTAGCGAGCCCGAGCGTACCTATCCAACGGTCAAGGAGAAGATCCGGTCTCTCCCAACTGTATAAATAGCGGACTCCTCCACACTAAAAGATACACACAAAAAGAGAATCCTAAAGAGTAGATATGAATCGAGCTTAATAACCGTGTTTTGGCAAAACTGACTTAAGCATCGGAGTGCTAACGGGGATTTAGCCCCTCCGAGCTTTGTTCTTATTGCAGGCTCACAGAAGGAGTCGTGATCGGCCCAAGTCCGGCGGATAGAGCATCATCAGAGCCCCTCAAGATCTAAATATTTGGGCCCTGTATGGTATACCTTTTGAAAGGTGTTTTGAAAAGTGTTTTGGATTTTAAAATTATTAAAATTATATTAGAAATGTAAAAAGGTGTTTGAGAAATGTAATAAGGGTTATTGAAATTGATGAAAAATCATTATAAAATAAAAAATGAGACTGAAATGAGAATGAAAATTAGTTGCCATACAGAGCTTGGGCTTTACGAAAACTAGTAGATGGACTCTTATCCGGCCCATTTAAACAAGTGGGGCCCAGTCCAGTCGACAGCACACTCCTCGGCTGTGGGGTGTGTATATAATTATTGGGAGTGTGCTCTGGGTCACTGTTTTTGATTGAAAAACTTGTGAACGATAAGAGAAATGGCGACTCAGGGACAAGTCATCACTTGCAAAGGTACAGTTTGCGATGAAATGCATTTCTGCGATTGTTTTAGCATGCGAATTTTGTTGTTGTAGTTTTCGTTTTGAAGCTCCTATGACGTTAGAAATGATGTTGGATTTTTGTTGGAATTATCAACAGCGGCGGTGGCCTGGGAACCCAATAAGCCTTTGTCAATAGAGGACGTGCAGGTTGCTCCTCCTCAAGCCGGCGAAGTTCGAGTTAAGATCCTCTTCACCGCACTCTGCCACACCGACGCTTACACATGGAGTGGCAAGGTATACACTCCGGGACACTTAATTTACACTGTAATTGAAATTCTGCGAGTATAAGGATTTGGGGTGTGATTAAAAACGATCTTTATGATATCATAAGCAGTTGTTATTTTGTCAAAATTGGGCTGTTTGTTTAGGTTTTACTTCAATTGAAGCAAGAAAGTTTCCTAGTTTTGGAATACAGTACGGACATTTGTCTTTTGAAGCTGTCTTAATGGTTTCCAAAGGGAAAAAAAACTTGATCTCTGTAATGTTTAATTTGAGGTGGAAGTGGGATGCGGTTTGCCACTATGTTGAATGGCTTTGAGAAGGGTTATCCAAATTATAATTTAAACTTAACTTCAAATGCTATCCATAAGTGATCGGAGTGCCATTTGTGTTTCTGACCGGCTGTTGGTTCTTTTGAAGGATCCCGAGGGGCTCTTTCCATGTATTCTTGGTCATGAGGCTGCAGGGTATGTTTCTGTTTGCTTTTTTGAAGTCTGTATTTTGGGATGTTTTTAATTGGGTGAAATGCTGATGAGGAAAAGTAGATATGGTTTTTTTGTTTTGTTTTGAAATATAATTTATTCTTCATATTGGCATTGAAATCACAGAATAGTGGAAAGTGTGGGTGAAGGTGTGACTGATGTCCAGCCAGGAGATCATGTCATACCTTGTTACCAGGCAGAGTGCAAGGAATGCAAGTTCTGCAAATCAGGAAAGACCAACCTCTGTGGCAAAGTAAGGGGGGCTACGGGAGTTGGAGTGATGATGAACGATCGCAAGAGTCGCTTCTCTGTCAATGGGAAACCTATCTACCATTTCATGGGAACATCGACTTTTAGTCAGTATACCGTTGTCCATGATGTTAGTGTTGCAAAGATTCTGCCAAATGCTCCTTTGGACAAAGTGTGTCTTTTGGGGTGTGGTGTTCCTACAGGTAAAGCTAATTTGTTTCTCCCACTAGTTATTGTGATTTATTGTAATTTGGTGGAAGCCTTTTAGTTTCCCAGAAATAATGGTTTGAGATGGAAATATTGACTCGTATAGTGATCCCATGTTACTGAAATTGAGAATTTATATAGACGAGTGTTTGAAACAATTATATTGACATTAACTTGGAGGAACTTCACAGGCCTCTTTTCTTCTTTACAGTGGAAGATAGATTTGATTCTAACGATTTAAAAAAATTTCTCATCGGGTTATTCTCTATTGCATTGATTGATTGGGTGTCCATATCTAATTCTGCCTGCATATATAGGTCTTGCGAAGTATTTTCTTATGTGATGCATAGTTTGCTATTCCCTTTGTGCACCGTTCAGGTCTTGGAGCAGTTTGGAACACAGCTAAGGTAGAACCTGGTTCAAATGTTGCTATTTTCGGCCTTGGCACAGTGGGGCTTGCTGTAAGTATCTATCTCATAGATTAGTCACTTATCTTGCAATCATACAGTTTTCTTTGTTCTTGTGAATAACTTATTTAATCAACTTGTAGGTTGCTGAAGGTGCAAAATCTGCGGGCGCAGCCCGAATCATTGGCATAGATATTGATAGTAAAAAGTTTGACATAGGTACAAAATTATATTTCTACTCTCATCTACCACAAATTGCCTTAATGTATGTCATTAGCTTTTTACCTTGTTTTTCTCATTGAGCTCAGTATTTTGCTTAGCTTGTCATCATGAGTTGGAATTCTTTCTATAGTCATTATATGATATATGGAGCCACTCAAACCTAGGACTATCACTGAAGATATAGCACTGAATTTTATCCTGTCTCTCAGAAAACTAACCGATATAGATAAATTTTGTTTGCTGGGCTGATATGCATTCTGTACAATGGTTCTCATTTTCTTTTTCGTCTGTGAAACTATATGCAGCCAAGCAATTTGGTGTGACGGAATTCATCAATCCCAAAGATCACGAGAAACCTATCCAACAGGTTATCGTAGATCAAACCGATGGAGGTGTGGATTATAGCTTTGAATGCATTGGAAATGTCTCTATCATGAGAGCTGCCTTAGAGTGTTGCCACAAGGTAAAACTGTAATGGAGTTGGCGTCTCAATTTCTTTCATATATTTCGAGGTCACTCAAAACTCAATCCATCATTACTTGTGTATCTGCATTCCAGGGGTGGGGAACATCAGTCATTGTGGGCGTAGCAGCATCCGGCCAGGAGATCTCTACTCGTCCATTCCAGCTGGTGACCGGTCGTGTCTGGAAGGGAACGGCATTTGGTGGATTCAAGAGTCGTTCACAAGTTCCTTGGCTGGTAGAAAAGTATATGAACAAGGTCAGTATAAAAGACAATGCAACACAATTCCTTTTTTTTTTTTTTTTGGGGGGGGGAATTATTTAGGAGTATTTGTTTTTGTTGCAGGAAATCAAAGTCGACGAGTACATCACCCACAATTTGACACTCAAGGACATCAACGAAGCTTTTGATCTTATGCATGAAGGAGGCTGCCTTCGCGTTGTGCTTAGCGCACACGAATGAATGTAACTTCTTGTTGACTCAGAACCCCTCTCGGGGCTTCTTCTTCGCGTCACTTCCTCTTTTGTTGGTTTGTTTTTGAGCTCAGTTTCCATGGAATTCTGAAGATGTTATAGTGAATTCTTATCTGAGATGATCATGAAGCTGTTATTAAGAACTTATTATTTAAGAAAAAGGTGGGCTGTTATTGTGTACTTGTTAGTTCGGGTTACAGTTGAAAATATTGACGCGGGACTCTCTCCAGCGGGAACAAGAATTGCCACCCCTAAAAAAGCAGGGATTTTGAAGCTTTTATTGCTTGCATATGAATTTGATGTCACCAAAATGACAAAGTAGAATGTTGGTGCTTAATTATAAAATAGAAAACCTAATGATCTAGACAAGGGAAAAAAAGAAGCTAACTTCGAAACTGTATCTCTATACTGGAAGAAACATGGCCTTCGGGTGCTGCTGCATTGCCATGGCCGACGGGGAGTCTCATTTTCGGGTCGGTTTCCGAGTCGTCGGTGTGGTCATAAGCAAAGCCTCCATGGCTGGTGAGATCCATGCCGGCCATTTCATCGTCCACAGATATCCTCAAAAGTCCCATCTTGTGTAATAACCAAAACAAAGTCCCCATTGTCACCCCCACCCAGGCAACGATCACTACAATCTGCACAAGATGAGCTGCCAGTAATCTTGCGCCGCCGCCCATGAGCAGCCCGTATGGCCTTTCGGGAAGACCCGGATAAACCTCGTTCACGTACTCTTTCTTGGCGAACAATCCGGTGAATACTATCCCCCATGCACCGCAGCCGGCGTGAAGCTGCGCGGCTTCGAGGGGATCATCGTACTTTACTCTGTCAGCCAATTTGTTGAATCCGATGAGAACCCAGGCGGCTACGAACCCGCAAATCACGGCGGCCCAGGGATCAACCACCGCACAGCCGCCGGTGATGGCGGCGAATCCGCCGAGCAAACCGTTGCAAACGTCGGTGACATTCCAATGGCCGATGAGCAATCTCTTCCCGAAAAGAGTCGTCAATGCGGCCGTGCATCCGGCTAGTGTAGTCGTGACGGCGGTTCTTCCGATTGCGCTCCATTGCCCGTAGAAAGACCCGCCCGACCCGTAAGCCTTCAAAATGGTGAGAAATGAACCCGGGTTGAACCCGTACCACCCGAACCATAACAAGAATGTTCCCAGAACCACAAGCGTTGCGCTGTGACCGCGCATAGTTACCGCCTTTCCGGTGTGGTCGTAGCGGCCGACCCGAGGACCCTCGATTAGGGCACCCACTAACCCCGCAATACCGCCCACCATGTGGACCACCCCCGACCCGGCGAAATCGATAACCCCGGATCCGAATAGAAGATCCTTTCCCGCCGCGCTGGCCCAACCATCGCCGGACCAGAACCAGTGAGAAACAATCGGATAAACGAAGCCCGTCAAGAACGACGAATAGATCAAGTACGCGACGAACTGGGTCCTTTCCGCTATCGACCCGCTCGTGATCCCCGCCGCCGCAATCGCGAAGCACCATTGGTAGAGGAAGTAGCTGTAATCGAAGGATTCCGAAGGGAAGTCTGTGAGCCCGAAATTATGGCGCCCTATGAACCCGTTCGACGGGCCACCGAAGGCGAACGCGAACCCGAAAAGGTAGTAAAACAGGCCGCCGGCCGCGGCGTCGAGGACATTCGTAAGCATGATGTTCATGGTGTTCTTGGCCCGAACAGAGCCCGCACAGAGCATGGCGAACCCCAATTGCATGGCGAACACGAGGTAAGCTGAGAAGAGGAGGTACGTGGTGTTGACGGCGAAAGCGGTGTCGGAGAACCTGTCGGCGACGTCATTGAAGTTGTTGCAGATGTACTGGGCTGCGGCAGTGGGGTTGGTGGCTCCGGTGAGGAGTGAACTGAGGTTAACGGCCGAGCAGCCACCTGTAGCCATGGCGACGATATGGAAAGTGGAATTGGAACCCAGAAAGAGGAGATTGTATGCTATTTATAGCAAATTTGTGGCGTGGCGGAATGCCCGTTTTAACGAAGTTGTTGAGTCGAGGGAGATTTCTTGCGTCCATGGCTCGTGGCTTTAGAATCGGAATAGCTAGTTTCAAAAGAAGCGGGACTCTATATAAATAAATATAAATTTAAACTAGATTTGGACTGGCAGTTCAGATTCCAACTGCTTCATCCGTTTCAATAGGATATTCTACACTTTGAAAATATTTTTTTTTTGTTTCGAAAGAAGATTTAATTTTAATTTTTACGGTTACCAATATAGTAATTATTATCTGGTTAATCAATAATTAAAAAAATTAAAAAAAAATAATGTCAAATTAATTATTTAAAATATGGTACATTATCAATAACTAATGAAATACATTTGTGGTAAACTTAATACTCTTTCTGTTTCATTAAAAGAGTTCATTTTTAAACATGAAATAAATTTATTATTAATTTTAAAGTACAATATCTAAACTAGCTAATTTGTCACAATTTATTTTATTAACGTCCTTACTTTTTAAGTGCTGATTAATTATGAACCACAAATTATTACGATAGTAACGGTAAAAAGAGTAAAAAAAAATTGAAACTTTTCTATTGAAATAAAAATAAACTTCGAAAGTGATACATTCTAATATAACGGAGGGAGTATATTGCTACAATTTGAACCTCCAACTTATATTTTGTATGAAGTTTCTAACCTATAAATTTACACTTTTAACCTTGTAACGTAATGTAACCAATCTATTTTTCTCCGAACATTCCACGCGAGTTCATACAACTAGCAGAATATTGCGAGATTCGGACTGGCAGTTCAGATTCCAACTGCATCATCCGGTGTCATCAGGACATTCCACCCTCAACAATATTTTTTGTTTCAATAGAACGATTAAGTATCAATTTTTTTTTGATGGTATCGTTATTAATATAATTATGTACGGTTCACCATTAATATTGTATGTGCTCAATAATTAATGAAATACAATGTGATAAACGAAAATTTATTCCAAACATCATAATGAAAATGAATAAATATGACTTCCTATTTTTTTTTCATCACTTGGCCAAAAAATTTATAATTTACCCTTTAAATAATACAAATTGCATAGTATCAAATTATGCAACAGGTGCAGAATAATTTCTCAAGCTAAAACCTCCTACTTGTATTTTGTATGAAGTTTTTGACCTATAAATTTACAATTTTAACCTTGTAATGTAACCAACCTTTTCTTCTCACAACATTCCATAAAACTGTTTCACTTGACATTAAGAGCAAACTCCAAAGAGAGAGTAAAATCCACTTGTACATATGTATTTGTTGATTTTTTCTAACTTTTACAAACTACTAACATTTTGGTCTCAATCCGTCAGAATATTTGTCTACGCTTTCAACATATAGCAAAATCAGAAAACCCTAAGAAGAAATAAACTTGTGTTCCGAAAGGTCAACCCCTGCCTTCAGCTGCAAAGAAGGATGGTTTCTTGATTTCATCAGGCGATCTCCGGCGGTGCCCAGTTTCCAGATTTGAACTTCTTATAGAAGCTGGACTTCTTTGAAACAACAAAAAATACTGTACAAAGTACAAATACAATCAAGGAAAGCCGTATGCTATCAAAATGAAAGGAATAAAAACAGGATCTTGAGCACACAAAGTAACTCATTTTTCCGTACCAGGGATGCCAGGCACAATAAGATTTGGCTCTTTCAACACGTCGTACAGGCGCCTCCTTTCATCTATTTTGATCCATCTTGAACTACCACCACCTGAAAGACATTTAACATGGTTAGTCAGACCGAGCGATCGCGCTCAATGGGGAAAGAAAACTAATCCTATTCCGAATCTATAAAACTGGCACTAGTCTAGTCAGTAGAGCATGCTTATTTCAAGTTAGGATATAACAGAAATGCCAATGGAAGGATAGATCATGACAAGGAATAAGGTGCTATTAGACATCATAAGCTCGGCATCCCCACAAACTCTATAAACACATTATATAGTGGAGTAATGAACTAAACTGTACTTTATTTTCTAATCTGGCTGTGACTCAATTCAGTGTGTTGAAGAAGTTCCAACAGATGAAGGATAGCCACAAATATATGCTCATATTTTCACGGGATATGCAAGTCCAGTTCATAATGCAAAAGCACAAAAAGGAATATCAATTTACGAGACTCCTGTGCACATGAATGGGGAGAAACCTACCACCCACAATAGTACCATGTGTTGATTTATCAGACGTGTCAAATTCGTCAAACTTTTCCAGATGAGCAGCAGCTGTACCATCAGAGAGATAGTGGCAAATTTCTCTCTTCGATAAACAAACTCCCGGGGTAGCCTGTTACTTCAAGTTGCAGAAGTTAGATATGATGCGCTTGTCAAAACTAGCTCAAGAGATTGTCAGTAACTTCAGGTCGGGTTAAGATTCATATATGTCAAATACAAAGTAACATCTTTATACATAAATGTGCTAACTAGCACAGATTGAGAATGTTCAGAATGTTTATGGCCAAAATGAGAGATTAGCTGAACATGAATGAATCCAAAACTTGAACTTCAGTTAACAGACTAAATAAAATTAAAAAGAAACAGACATATATGATTCTATATAGCATGAAAAGTAAGTTACTGAGAAAAAGGGACACAGCATGATAAAACTGTAATAATACCCCTAAGTCCTTGAATCTTTTTTCAGTCACGACGCAGCAGTATAAAGGCATACCTCATAGTATAACTCAATTGCATCACGCGTATAAGCATGATTACTGTCCCAAGGCAGAGGAGGAGAGCTTTCTGAAAACATGTGCGGAAGCTAAGGACCACAAAGAATACATATCCAATGATTTTGTATCATATTTAAGGATGAAAGTTTTGTATAAACTAAATTTGAGACGTCAAAGTGGAAAGGATATTGTGTTTAGGTGATCCGAGAACATGTCAATCTCACAAAAGTCCTCAATGAAGTCACTGGACATAACCTCTGCATAAAGGAGAAGAACAGGCCAGTGAAGGATATTATTTCTGTCCAAAACTGGCTTTTTCACTCCAGTAAGTTCTTGATACAGAGCCTTCCCCATTTTAATGTTTCTTTCTTCAAAAGCAGAGATAATATCCTTCATAATTTGAACAATAAGGTTAAAGAGAAGTCAAAACATTAAATTGGATGGTCTTTTTTCCCACTCTTAAAGAGTATCTTAATTTCTTCAAACCTTAATAGCTGCAACAGCCTTGGAAACTTCAGCTTCGCGGCGATCATTCTCTGACTTCTTTAGATCAATTTGACTAGCTAGCTTCTTTAACTCTTCATTTCCTGGAGACAGCTCAAGTCCTTTCTGACAATAAGAGTTTGCTTCCTCCAATAGATTCAAAGACATAGATGCTTTGACCGCCCTATAAATTGCCTGGAGGAGTGCTACAAAAACATTAATTAATAAGCCCCTAAACTGAGACAAGAACATCCCAGAAAAATGCCCATGGACTCACAGATGAACAACCTTAATATTGGTTGAACAAAGTTTGATTGCCTCCTCAGCATCCTGGAGGGCACGTCTATAATTTCCCAGGAGCAAATTGACATGGGCTCGATTCGAATAGAGAATCGACTGTTCTGCATCACTTAAAATCTTCTGATTTATAGCCCTGGTGTAACAATCAACAGCATCCGAATAGTGCTTTTTCCCCTTCTTCACATACTCGTTACCTTGTTCCTGCACAACAATCCACACATCTTAAATTGTTATGCATAAACATCAAATCTCTAACATGGATATTCAACAATCTTTCAAAGTGGAGTTTGAGCTTCAAACTGACATTTCGCATGCCCAGAAAACATTTTAAAATCCCAGCTTCCAAATGGGACGGGCACTAGAATTTCAAAAGGAGAATAAACAAAAGGGAAGAAAGGAAAGCATCAAAGTACTTAGTCTGAGCAACAAGGAAACCAAACACAGAAAAATCTCACTGAAAGCTTAATTTGTTCATAAGAAACAAGCAATTCCAAGGAAGGAAATACTTAAATCATGAAGGCTACTAGAAATTAAGCAAGAAGAATGGACCTTGAGTTCTATGGCGGCAGATTCTTTGAGGGCATTTATGCCTTCAAGGTCTACAAGCTCACTGTCTGTTTTAGGGTCTGACCCAGGCTCCATCCACAGCGCCATTTTTGCTTCTGAATTCTAAGACAGATACACTTATTACACTACTGTGATGCTACTATTCCACTTCCGCCGCCAATACGAGATGATTACCAGAATGTTCGTTGGCCTAGAATCTGACATATTATTTAAAGAAGGAAACGGAATCATCAATACGCCATTGTTAAGTGATCAAGGTTGAAGTGAACCGCTGGGAGAGGAAATATGTTGGACTGGGCCGATGTCAATGATAACTAGTCCGGCCCATTATTATAGCTTTTTGTTCGGGCAACTGATAGTGGATCTGGCCCATACGCCATATAAAGCAATATACGGCCGGGGCTCTGCGACGAAACGATCGGTTGCCGATAGGTCAGTGTTAGCGTGTCCCGTCGTGTGGCGACATGGGGGCGAAAAAGGGAAAGAGAGACTGCTCGGATCCCACAAGTGAATCGAAAGTTGGATCTCACCCGAATCGCCCCATCTATCCTTCTGCGGAGAAGTTTGGTTTCAAACCCCGATTCGAATAGGAGGAGTACGCCATGCTAATGTACCTTGGATGATCCACATCTCAGTATCGGATAACTAGGTGGTGACATGAAAATTCAAACCCCAATTCGAACAGGAGGAGTACGCCATGCTAATGTACTTGGATGATCTACATCTCAGGGTCAGGTGACTAGGTGGTGACACAAAAAAAAAATACTAAAATTGCATACGATGATAATATGACTATTAAATACTTTCTTATTTTTAAAAGGAAAAGAAAAAAGAAAAAAAAAAAAAAAAGAAGAGTTGATCAAAATAGTTAATATGACAATTTCTGACATGATACAAAAATCGTCACAATATAAACGATTGAGAAATAACCTTTGTCGAGTTCACAAATTAAATAGCTTAACACAAATAATTAAATGGGTAACATTAGAATTGAGAATATTTTTAAAAAACACACGAAAATACTCACAAGTTAAATAAGTCGACACAAATAATTTAACTTGTAAAGGTAAGCTCGAAGGGTATCAATACAATACCCGACAACGAAACGAAAATGGCCGCCTTAGTGGTTGATGCCAATTTTGCAACTGATTTGATAAAGCACACTTCCCGTTCCATTATAAAGAAGAATCTACTTCCTAAGACTGTTTTTGGTATTAGAAAGCCGTTCTAGTGGAACAAGAGGACAATTCATTCCACTTTTGATCGTTGACTTTGTCCCACTCGAATACCCAAAATAAAAAATGGAAACAAAAAGCCAAGATTAGTGCTGTGCTGATGCGGATCTATCATCTAACACCATAGACCACGAATGTTCGTTACGCAACCATTACTATTGGCATCCAATTGGTCACCCAACGCAAAAGGCTCTACAACATTATCTTACATGATCAGATCTTCTATCTTTCCTCTATCACAATCGAAGGTGAAACCCTTTCCCACGTGTCAGACGACGAAACCCACTTCGAGGATAAATTAGAAAGACAGCCGGAACAAAACGAAGAGATGGCTGCGCATTTAACTGCTGGGATTTCATTTCACTAATCAAACTCAAATGTCTTACAACATCATCTACTGTCAATTCCAACTCCTATGACTATGTGGCTTACTCCATCCCAATCAACCTCAAAATCCCAGCATTTCTCTATGGTAAACACACCATTGTCAGAAAAACTAATGATGCACCCTAAAGCTAAAACCAACCTTCCTTGAGTTCACTTCTTTCTCTGTATATGCAGGACAAACACTAATGGTGCAAATCCAATGAATGTACTAAATAGTCGGGGTCATTCAGATTATACAGATTGTACAAGGACGGCGGTGGCCTTCGCTAACGGTGAGGTGCATACACCGGAATCATCCATCAGCGCAGGTAACATTTTAACCTAAAGCCAAAATCATGCACACCATTCTATCCACCACCGCCATCAGTGAACCCTTTCACTACTACATTCACAAAACCATCCTAAAGATGGTAGAGACCAGCATCTAGAACACCAGTTTCAGGGCAGTACCCGTTTAGTTCAGGGTTTCCGTAAGCATCCAAACCAGGCTCATGTTCAAAGAGCCAAGCGTCATACGGAATATCAGCCGGGGAAAGATTGCTGTACAAGGGTAACTCGGGATTACCATCTAAAGGCGCAATTGACTCATCTCTCTGTACTGAATTCTGAAACTGGTCATCAGGAAGAGGTTGGTTGCTATGGCTTCTATGGAAATTCAAATTATAGTCAAGACCTGTAGAGCTTGACTGCATGACACCTTGATTTGGATCACCTGGTGAAGATAAGTTATTCCCAACATTTAAAGGAGCAGTAGCCAGATTGCATACTTCTGGCTGATAAAAGTCTGTAGAACTTGAAACCAAGGCACTTTGAGTTGGATTGCCTTGCACCAATACATTTTCCCCAGAATTTAATGGAGGAGGAGTGGCCAGGTTACAAACTTGGGATAGTTGATAAGCCGATGAATTCTGAAAACCACTAACCACACTTGGCTGAGCAGGAAAAGAACTACTATAACAGTCAGACATGTTACTAAGGATTGTACCATCCACAGGGAGGGATGGCCTATAATTTTCAGAAATTTTTGCTCCTCCTACACTGGAATTTGCTTGGAGTTGATAAGGAAAAGGATTATCAAAAGTACCTAGCCAATTTGACTCAGAGCTTACAGCAGGCATTGGGCTGGTGAGGTTGCTGGCAACAAACATCCCAGAAGACACCTGATGCTGAGGACCATCTGTATTTCTATTTACAACGTTCCCATGTACTTGAGGAATTATCTGAGGTCGCGAAGGTGTATAATTTGCAGTTCCACTGCCTAAATTTATATGAGCTGATACACCGGGAATTAAATTAGTAGCAATACCACCAGTACTTGCTCTAGAGCTGTAAGTACCAACAGCTGAAGTCCCTCCACCACGTTGATGTACCACCCATCTTCCCCCAACCATTCCAGGAGAAGGGTTACGTCTGAACATCTGATTATTAGAACTACTTCTGGATGTATCATTGCAGTATTGATTCGCTACAAATACAGTTCTAGCTCTTCTTCTGAAAGGTGTCCGAGAAATGACTTGAGAGCTGGCATTGACTGCAATGTGTCTCCTATCACCTCGGATAGCATTATTATGCGTATTCTGTGATTGACAGGGAACCCATTGTGATGGATATCTGTCTCTCAATTGATATTCAGGCTGTTGGGTTGTAGCACATGGTATGGTACTTGATAGGCTGTATCTTTCTTCGTATTCAGAGGGCAATGATGAAGGAATTTGGCACGGTGGAGATTGACCAACAGAGAGAGTAGCTTCAGCTACCCCAGAAACCACAGGTAAAGAGACATTATTGACCTTTCTTGCACTTTTCCTCAAGTTTTTCCAGAACTCATCTTTGTCAGTAGCATGACAATGATCAATTGATGTGATGCCAGTGTTCCAGTGAACGCATGGAGCAAGGGAGTCACAAACATAGCAATGGCACTGAAATTATAACACACGGTATAATTAAAAAGCAGCCTGTGTGCTGAAAAATTAAGGTAGGTAAGCAAAGCAAAAGAAAGAAAAAACTCAAATATAAATGGTACCTGGTCACAATGCCTCTCATGTGGAGTAGAATTGAAGGGAAGTTTAACACAAAGATGGCGGGCATGCGGGTAATCTCTACATGCAACCTGAAAATTAAAAACAAATGTCAAACGTTAAAGAAGCCTGAGCCAAAAAAAATCCCTAAACATCGTCCTATAAAAGTAGAGCTTATTCAAAAGTATAAAGTGCAAAACAATACAACTAAAGTACACTTCCAAATGTTGAGGATAATCTGCATTGGCAAATAGCCTTCAATTGAAATCACATCAATAAAGCAATGACAACTAAAATGACTAAATTTTTACAAGTCCAATTTCTAAAAATGTAAGAAGGTATTACTATGCGAGAAACCAGAGCCAACAATATAGAAGCTGAACTAAGTTATACTAGTACAAAATTCCTCTGCTTTACAAGGCAAGAATTGGGGAAAAATATGGCACTAATTTGAAACTGAACTGAACATAAAAAGACTATGCAACACAATACAAATCTCAAACACAACGTCCAAGATTTAAAAGGGAAAATGCAGTAAAAAGAGAACATTCCTGCTGACCCTTTCAATTCCTCTTCAAACAGTTGCCTGTTTCTTCAGAGGCTGAAATGGTGAAGAAACAAACAGATCAGCTCTATCGCTGCAACTTTTTTTCTCATAGCATACACCCAAAAGAGACATTGAGCCTCCAATTACCTCTGGAATGCATTAGCAAACAAAAGGGTATACCCCAAACAAAAGAATGATAACTTCAATCAGGAAAAAAAGAGAGAGTTTACCTGGCCCTTTTCGCTAACAACGAGTACATCATCAGAATCATCACCATCGTCGTCGCCGTCATCATCACCGTCTTCTCCTCTGTCGTTTTGAACGGAAGCAGGCTTATCGGGGTCCCCGTCCAACACCACACAATCATCATCATCATCGTCATCATCATCCTGGACCTTAGTTACCCCTTTAACTAAAGTCTTCGAAACCCTCAATTTAGGCTTGACAATTACCTCGCCCACCACAACCACATCATCGGAATCATCCTTCTCTTTATTGACCTCACCCAAAAGCTCCGATATCCAATCGCCATCATCCCGGCAACCAACACCACCGCCGTCGTCGAAGCCGCAAGCAGCTACCCTATTCCCCCATCCCGCATCATCGTCGGAGCTAATATCCAGTACAACCGTCTTGTCATCGGCCATCGCAATCTCATCAACGATTCCCTCCTCCTCCACACTCTATACAGTCAAAATTCCGACAGAATTGTGAAAAAAATACCAATTAAAATTAAATAAAGGGAAGACTGCTTCGAAGAGGGCTTTGTGAGGGGAAAACAAGGGAACCATGAATAATATAGAGACTGAAGGACTGACAGTGCGGAAGTGAAAAGGCCAGAATAAGACGGTGCGGTGCAAAACTGAGAGAAGAAAGGGAAAAACAAAGGGCTTCGGTGAAAACTGAATGAGAAAAAACGGAAGAATTAGAGAAAATGATGAAATTCGTAAATATTAATAAAAGACTTTGAAAAAACAAAAGTCTAAGGTCAGTCGGATCGAATCGGACGGTTTGATTCGTGCGTCACTGAGTTAACTACTGAGTCAGATGACTCGTGCGTAACCCCACCTTCCCCACTCGCTTCGTCAGTCCGTCTCCCTCGTGGTGCACTTTTCTATTATTTTGTTTTTATATTCTTTTAAAGAAGACTTTTCTATAAATTATTATTTCCATAATTAATTCATATTTTAAAATAATGATATTGGTATACAAAAACGGTAACACTTTCCTTTAAAATATTGTATTTATTAACTAAAATTATACTCTGTCCATTCCAATAGATAGTCATAAAAGTGTTCAATTATACATTTTTTTCCTTCAATATATTTCAAAAGTAAATACATAATTAAAAATAAAATAATTGAGAGAGTAATAATGCCTGATGTGATATCATACTATAAAAAATTACTTAATAATTTCAATTATGAATACTCAATAACTTCATTTTTCTGTGAATATAACATTAATTATGATGATAACTCATTCTCAAATTTCATTTGTGTATCATTATTCAATAATAAAAATAATAAATTATATATTTTATACGTATTCTTTAGAATTTCATTTATTGAGAGGACTATATTGATTTTTAAAATTGTTGTACCCCCTCTGTTTTATTAGAATGATTCATTTTGAGTAATGTACAATTTATTATGAATATTACTGTGTACAATAATTCAAATAGCTAATTTGATATTTTTTACTCTATTTACATCCTTACTTATTTATTAAATATAGAATAATTATAAATTACATATAATTATATTAATAAGAGTGAAGAGTAAAAAATTTGAACGTAAACTCTTCTATTAAAATAATAAACGTAAACTCTTCTATTAAAATAATAAATATTTCACGAAATAAAGTGTATTAATTTGGGTAAATGGTTTGAAGACGTACACATAAGCGTGGAAGAGCTGAAGCTTGAAAGGGAATGCGCGGGGACTCCGTGGTCGTGGAAGCGCCACCTCGTGGGCCCACTTATGCCATTTTGATGGTAAACCGGACACGCCGGTTACCTATGTGCTTTACTTCCATTTTGGGCTCATCGTACTTCGCGTTCCTTAACGTTGGTTTGCTCCTTTCGCCTTTCAATTTACGGAAATTTGTCATCAACTGCGAAGGAAGTTACCTCTGATTTTTCATACCATATTTAATAATTAAGCTTTGTTGGGTCAATCATATATTATTATTGTGTATGAGATATATTAATTTGCTTATATTTAAATATATAACATATTATATTTTAATTTTTTTTGAAAAAAGGTATTTCCTTTGTTGCAATGGTTATCTGAGTTATATTCAATGAATTGTGTTTGATTTAAATGATACAAAACAAAAAGTTTAGTTTATAAAAGTGAAGGGAAAAAAAAAAGTTGGTTTCAAATGTCTGATGATTAATTTGAACCAACGTGTTATATTTTTATTTTATACGTCATTGCTAATATAATTATATGTGGTTTACAATCAACGTATATTAGAAAGTAATGATACGATCATAATAAATGATAAATTTATTTAGTTTGAAGTGTCAAACTAACTAAAAATACTAATTAATTGTGCATTAGATGAACTTAGTTTCGTAGTTTGAATTAGGAAAATCCAATTTGTAAATATGGGTAGCAGTATATTATGATTTCAAATTATAATTAAGGAAGGGTGAAATCACTAACAGCTTCTTCCTTATGATTTAAAATACGATAGTTACCCCCCATGTGTTTGGCTATAATTAATTTTTAGAAATACAGTATTTTTCATATATTTAAATATTACAATTTTACACTTTTATTTTATACCAAATATATCTAATGCACCGTTAATTTTAATATTCATAGTCAGTTGGACACTTCAATCATAAATCATAAAAGATAAACTGTTCATAGTGCAAAATTACAGGGCAAAATACAAAAATAACCATGAGATTTATCGAAAGAACAAAACAAACTTCCAAAATTTGAAAAGTGCAAATTAAACTTTATAACAAATATATATATATACAACAATACCCTTCGCCCATCTATCTCCCATTGTTTCTCGATCATTATCTATCATTTGTGATGATCGGTAATGTCTAATTTATTTATTTTTTTGATATTCATGATATGGGTAGTCAAAAGTGTACCAATGACCGTCACAAATTCAATATTGAATCTTGAATGGAACACCACCCACCCCCAACCCATTTCCGCATTCCCACTAAAATCAATGGAACACCCATCCTCCCCCTCCATCAATTTTTTCATTGAACAATAATACGATTGGATTAAATCATTCATGATCACAATTTAAGGTTGAGGTTTACAGGGTCATGTTACTTTGCCAGCTTTTCTCTGCTTCATCAAAATCATTTGGAATCTGCGATTTTATCCAATAAAATTGCCTCGGGACCGAAATAACATTGTTTGATGGATCTTTGTAAAACAGGACGAGAGAATAAAGAGTAATGGTTCAGAAAAACGAAAAAAGAATACGAGTGAATCACATATTTTATTGTCACTTCAAAAATATTTTGTCTACAAAATTGCATATATCTCAGTCAAGCGTTTAATTTATACTTTTTGAAAATTGAAAGTTTGTTTTGTTTTTGACAAACGTTAGCGTTGTTTTTATATTTCACCGTAAACCCATTGAAATTTATAAATGCTTGATGATTAATAAATATTTATTACCTTTTACACGAATAATTAAATGTATTGGTCAAACACGATGTACACGCCACACGTACGATGATGCAATATAATCTAGACAGTAATAAACGTATGCATGTATATATATTATCTTTTACAGGTTTATAATTAATTAAATTATCTTCGCCACGAATTTCAGTTACAAAAAGTGCTTACAATGCACGAAAGTATAAAATAATGACATATTACCATTTTTAAAAACCTTTAAAATATATAGGTTCATTTAATGTGAATCTTCATATATGAAATTTATAAATTCCTTTTTTTTTTTGTCTTTCTTTTCTAGGTTCTACACCGATATAACCATAAATATTTCCATTAAATTTGGACCAAAATTGGACCTTTGAATGACATTAATGGGCCCAATCCAAAAAATGACATTCCTATTTGTAGGGTTAGCAATTTTCGAGAAAAATACGACACGATATAAATGGATAATGGTTGAATTTTGGCAGGTTAATGAATTAAATAAATGGATAATGGTTGAATTTTGGCAGGTTAATGAATTAAATAAGTCCAACATAAATAATACAAGTAATTAAACGAGTTAGAGTTGAAAATAACAACACGAGACCCGTGGGTAAATAAATTGACATGAATAATTAAACATGTAAGGTTATTGACGAGTGTCGACACATAAACTCGCCAATCCAAACCCGATAACCCGGATACAACACGAATAGCCAACCTTCTGTTTTGTAACCCGGGGGGAGTATTACTATAATTATCAAAATTTGGAAGAATTATTTATAAAATTACCAAAATTGGAGGGAGGAATACGCAATTCGCCCCTACTATTATTCACCATGTTCATGCAAACGGTTTCGGTTTTCTCAATTCAATGAGGTGAATGAAAACTGTTTTCTCAAACCATCTCTAATTTGTAATTTATGACGCAATAATAATTATATTTTTATTAAAATATTCCAACAAAGTCCTTACGTAACCAACTTTTTCTTGGAGCTGCAGCTGTTTCACACAGCACACGCCCGGAGGTGGAGGAGGGCACTGAAAAAATGGAAGGAAGGCTTAAATTAATGAAGGTCGTCGTCGTCGTACAGCCATGGCGGTGATTACGTTCCGCCTTCTTCCGCACGAACGGTTCAATCCTGGTTTCGCTACTCTTCTCGCCGACCAGACCTGCATCGCGTTCGATTCCTGATCATTCCGTTTCCTGCATGCACCTGAATTTGATCAATCTATCCGTAATGTTTTCGCGTTCTAAAACTTCGGTTCATGTATAAATTTGTGTTTGAGTTTCAATTTGTTAAGAGTTTGAGGTTTGTTGTCCTGTGCCATGGATGTAAAAGGGAATTCGCACCGGCTTTTTGAACAGAGTATATTGAACATTGTTGAGCATGTGGGTTAATTTTTGGTTTTTGACATGGAGGAATAGAGGATCACGGAATTCCCTTAATGGAATGCATTTATGTGTGAAATTGATATGGAAGCTTAGGTTCAATGAATGCGATTAATTAGTACAATTGGAATGAAAAGTGAAGAGTACTATAATTAGGTTTCTGAAATGGAGATTAAAGGAGATGAGGGTGAAAGCGAGTGGCCGTCGTCGCCAATGCAAGCATTGGAGGACGCGGTGAGAGCTGCCGGTGCCGCATTGCATAATGTTTACGCAAGCACTTTGAGTTTACCGCCTTCTGGCGCGGACAGTTTGGGACAGAGACGCGGTCGTGGTGAACTTTCACTTCACAGGAGGACCAACAGCATCCAGCTGATCAAGTCTTCTATGCAAAGGGCTTTGCGATTGGGTGGACATTCAATTGATGATTGTTTCTCTCCCTCTATTGATCCTGAGATTTTGGCTGATCAGAAACGGCAATGGTATGAATGTCACTCGAAAACCATGGTAAGCTACTTTGAAAATTAGTTGTTCTTTCTCCTTTTCTCTTAATTTTGTTTTACTGCCGTGGAAACTTTTAAGTGTTGTTTTCTTTTTCTTGAAGTTCTGCTCATGTAGAATGTTTTGTGTGAATTTCATTTGATTTACCAGACTCGAACCCAAATACTCATTGTTAAGCACGATATTTGATGTAGGACTATTCGAGATATAAGGAGCCAACATCACTTTTTGAACACTTTGTTATTGTGGGTCTTCGTCCCGATACTAACCTTGAGGTTTTCGAGGATGCATTTACCAGGAGGAGGGAATGTGAGTTAGAAATGGAAAAATCTGATACTGTTGATTCTAGAACGCCCATGAGCCGGGGACCTTCACTTCCAAGGCTGGACCCCCAGGTCTGAATGCTAACATGATTAACTACATTTCAGTGTAAAATTAAGGTTCTATGTGGTGCCAAGTTATATAAACTTTACGGTTCTTTAATAGCTAAATCAAGTTTATTGTATCTCTGGTTTTGTCCTGTTTTTCAAAATAAAACTTGAGAAAACAACATAAAACATCAGCACACTGTGTTATCAAATCTGACAGAGTGACTGTTGAAACTTCCTTCTCTTTGACCTCGAAGTTTGTCATCTTGGTTCTCTCTCTCTCTCTTTCTTTTTGTAGTCTGTATTTGGGGTTGTTCAGAAGAACCTACTCAAGTTTCTTAAAATGTTACTGTTCTCCTATATCTTTTCCTCAAGTTGTAAGTTGATAATCCTAAGATATCCATTTATTACGTCAAGAAACTGGAATTCTTAAATCACGCCTCAAGTAATGCTTATTGGATCAATTTACTTCGTTTTGTCTTTTTGTTTCCTTTCTACAGATACTTTTTAATTATCCCCCTGGAAAGAAATTAGCTATTCGGTCGAAAGACTTGGCTTCTTTCTGCTTTCCAAGTGCTGTTCAGGTATTGTAACTGTTGATTTACTGTAATCTACGGATGGTCAATTTTGAAATTACTAATAAATTGCATTTGCTTGGAATGTCAAGTATGAATTGCCATTTAAGCTACATGCCGATTATGGTTAAAGACTGTGCTTTCTGATATGTTTACTTTGTTATTTATCAACATGTTGAGCAGTTCAAGCTAATCATGTATTCATATTGTAGAATGTTTCTTATTGTGAATACACGTGGTAAAAGAGGAATAGCCCATCACGATTGTGGGAGTCATTTAGCTTAAGTCATTGTTTGCTAGCACTGTAATTAATATGCAAAAAATGGTGTTCATTTTCCTTTTCAACTCAGGCTCGTGTAGTCCAGAAGACTCCATCGTTAAGTGATCTCAATGAAGTGGTTTATGGACAGGTAGTTCTTTTCCCATCAACTTCATATGCCTTTTCCATTTTTCTTTGGCCAATGTACTTTTGGAAAATGTATTAAATTACTATATGGGATATTACTCAAAGAAAGTAGCCAATTTGGAGAATAAAGAAATTGGCTGCTCCTTTTTAAGCCCTTTAGATACATATAACTACCCTTCTGGCCCTCTTCAGTTAAGCAATGTGCTAGTTTGTTGAGCTATTTGGTTTGGGATTCATAACTTTTTGTGTCATTTCCAGGATCACTTAAGCAGAGATGACTTGTCCTTTATATTTTCACTCAAGGTAAGGTTTCCTGCACTTGATAAACAGCTTTCTTATATTCTGGTATGTGCTTGTAGCAGATGTGAATCATGTGATCATTTTCCCATACTTGCATGGTGATGGAATCCTACCTTTTTATTTGATATATTAAAAGTGTATCACTGATTGATCTTTGTTTTTCTGCCTTTTGATATCCTCTTTAGTGTTTGGATTAATTTAGAAACCCAGCAAGTGATGAAGTTGAATATTTTCTGCAAAGTAGACATGCATTCTTTGCTCCATGGTATAGTCATTTAAGTAGGTTCATCTACATCAGTCCACAACCATTTGTTTTTCATAAAGAAATTAAATGATTTTTTTGTCAATGAGAATGCATCTTAACAAATTAACAATTTTTTAATATCCCAACTGCTGTGTTTATTTTCACAACATTCACAATTTAGTCCTGATTGAAAGATCCTTTTCCTGGACAGAAAAATGTGTGTCTGCACTAAGGAATTTCCATTCACTTAAGAAACATTTTTGATGACATTACAGTAGTAGTTGGTTTAGATTATCATGGAAGGTTGCCTTTTTCCTTTTTCTTTTTGTTAAAATAAATTTCATGATATATTTGTTCTCATACAGTAGGCTTTCTTAATTGATCAGAATGATTCTAGGTTACCCTTCTTCTCCCACTTCCGGGTAAAGCTCACCATATTTCAGATATTTGATGGCAACGTATGAACATTAGTCTTTGTTAATTTCTTCATATCACATACATGGTCTTGTTGACCTATAATACTTTTCTCATTTTAAGTTTTTTCACCATTTAAGTTGTATTTGATACCATAGTGCACCACTTTTGTAGAACTTAACAAATTAGTTGAATCCAGTTCTGCACTTTGAGATGCTAAGAAAGACTTACTTGGCTGCATAATCAACTCTTTCTTCGTTTGGTTTGGTTGTAAAGAAATAAAGTTCTTGAGGAAAGTATAGAAAATTACCTTCTTGTTTCTCTTACTCTATAATGGTTTGAACTGACCATTATAGTACCTATATATAAATCAATTCAGTTGCTAAATTTGGCATTAACTAGTTTGGTTATTGTGACTTGCAAAATGAACTCTATATGGCTTATGGTCTAAAGTCTTTTTGCGGTTATTGAGTCATGATCATCATACGTGAAGTTCCTGTTTCATCATATATGAAGGACCTACTATCATGAGATTTTTTTCTCTTCATTTTTTCCTTGGGAAAGGTGGATGAACATTTTGAAAAGGGTGAATGTATCCTTTACTGTCATTCCAGTGTATGGATTTAATTTTTCCTCATTTTAAATATCCTTATGTTGGCTTCCATATGAGATAATGTGTTGGCTGAAGATGTCTGCATGCTTTCAAGTAGGTGGTAGACAATGCAACACTTTATGGAGTTTGCTTACATGCACAAGAGTTTGTCCAGAGAGAACCTGCTATTCGCCGTGTTTCATCACCCGTTTCCCAATCATCTGTAGGTTTTAGTCCATTTTTGGCCGCTGCACCTCGCTGTTACTGTGTTTTAACAAGAGTTCCATTTTTTGAGCTGCATTATGAGATGTTAAACAGGTTAGTTGTGAATTGTAAAAAAACTGTGAAGAGTGACTGTCATGATAATGGGTTACACTTTGACACCTTCTTTTAGGATTTACTCAGTTATTTGGTTGAATGCAGTATCATCATGCAGGGGCGTTTAAATCGAATAAACTATTTTGTTTCTGAATTAGATCAGACTGACCATTCACCTTCCATATCAAAGTCTTCTAAGGAGAGTGAAAACAGTAATTCTCCTCATAGGGTGACTGCTGGAGAATGTAAGGCTTCTGCTGTATCCATTGACTGTCCAGTAGCTCCTGAGGCTGGTATTGTTTTACACGACGTTGTAACTTTATCATCATTGAGATGCAAAACTTCTTGTTCTGGAAATGTTACTTCCAGTGAGACATCTAATCACAATCAAATGAAGGCATCAGAGAAGGATGGTGGAAATGTTACTTCTAGTGAGGCATCTGATCACAGTCAAATGAAGTCATCAGAGAAGGATGGTGGAAATGTTACTTCCAGTGAGGTATCTGATCACAGTCAAATGAAGGCATCAGAGAAGGATGGTGGAAATATTACTCCCAGTGAGTCATCTGATCACAGTCCAATGAAGGCATCAGAAAAGGATGGTGGAAATGTTACTTCTAGTGAGGCATATGATCACAGTCAAATGAAGGCATTAGAGAAGGATGGTGAAAATGTTACTTCTATTGAGGCATCTGATCACAGCCAAATGAAGGCATCAGAGAAGGATGGTGGAAATGTTACTTCTAGTGAGGCATCTGATCACAGCCAAATGAAGGCATCAGAGAAGGATGGTGGAAATGTTGCTTCTAGTGAGGCATCTGATCACAGTCAAATGAAGGCATCAGAGAAGGATGGTGGAAATGTTGCTTCTAGTGAGGCATCTGATCACAGTCAAATGAAGGCATCAGAGAAAGATGGTGGAAATGTTACTTATAGTGTGGCATCTGATCACACTCAAATGAAGGCATCAGAGAAGGATGGTGGAAAACACATGAGCCGTTTGGATAATGATGGGTGTGAGCTCTCTGAAAACCATTCTGAATTTGAGGAGAGGATAGAAAGAGTTTATGAAAATGGTCCAACTTCTGATGTTGCAAAATGTATCTACCTGAAGGATCAACTCCTGGAACATGTTGAAAGTTGTGAGCCATGCAGGTGGAAAAATTTCCATAAATATTTTTTTCTGTTATGATGATGCTAATGAATGGTTTTCAGTTTGAGGTCATGCCATACCTTGTGTTCTAATCTGAACTCCACTAGCTCCTAGCACAATAAAAAAACTCTATTTTGACATGTTTTAAATTCTTTCATGGATAAACGAACCAGCTGCTGATTTTTTCTCATTGAAGTACTTTCCACAAATATGTTAATTTTTGTTCTGGCAGTTCAGTGAGAAGTATGGTATTAGATGATGACGACGACATTTTTTGTGGCAATGGTGCATTTGCTGGGGATGATATGACATTAGAATGGGCTAAGGTCAGTCACTTATTTTTCTGTAGCTATCAAGCATTTAGTGTTGACCACTTGTCCAGTAACCTTTTCATTTTATTCGTCCTATGCCATCCAGCAGGAGAATAAGAATGAATTGCTACAGATAGTTGGTAATTATTACTCCCTGCCTCTTCCGCCACGAGGAAATGAGATAGTTTTTCAACCACTTGAGCACCTACAGGCTATTCATTATACTAGGCTCCCTGTTTCTGCAATTCAAACTAGAGAACATTCAAATCTTGAGCTGGATGACCCAAATAGAGCTTCTCAGGTGAGCCTGCATTCCTTGTTCATGTTGTCTTTTAGTAAAATGGTCTTCTTTCCCCTGTTGATATTGTTAAGTTAGGCAGGTCATTTTGCAATTAGCTACTGCTGAGGAAGCTGTTGCTTTATCAAGATGGACAACTGCAACAACTTGTCGAATTCTTTCCCTGGAAAAAGTACAATTTCTCTGACTTATTGGACCTTTGATGTGCTTTAACTGATCAATTAATTTGACATGAGATGTTTCTCCTAATGTCTACAAATCTGCATTCTAAATGCAAATTTTTATGTGAAAATTTTTTCTTTCCTAGGCTTTCATATTCTTAATGATCATCCGGTGGCTATAATTCTTCTCTAATAGTTGAAGTCTTCAAATCAGTTTAAAAATTGTGTAGCAGATGATGGGCAAGAACTGGAGTTATTTGCTGGTTATGTAAACTGTGTTCAAGGGTGTTTTCTTTACTTGTGCTTTTCTTCTTCTTCCAGGTTTTGGCTCTAATTACTGGAGTTCTGCTGGAGAAGCAAGTAGTGGTGGTGTGCCCAAATTTGGTAAATGCAGCTTTTACTTTGTTTTCCCATAGTGCAATGCAGTTAATGTACCTTTTCCATGTTTCAGAATTTTGTTGAATTCTCAACTTTAGCTCTATTTTTTGCGCTTCCCTTGACTTCATTACTTTCATTTATTGTAGGGTGTTCTGAGTGCCATAGTGATGTCTCTCGTTCCCATCATTCGTCCATTTGAATGGCAAAGTTTATTCCTTCCAGTAAGTTGTATAACTTGCCATATATTTCATAATATATCCTAGTCTCTTGCATTATTCAATTTTTGAAAAATTACCTGCTTCATGAATCCACTTCGATTCTCCATGCTGTCAGTGTGCGATTTCACTCTCATTTACAGAGATTTTTTGTTGCTTGGTTCTCCTAGAATGAGTATAGTTAGTGGTTTTTTTTTTTTTTTTTTTGAGAGGGGGGGGGGGGGGGGATTAGGTTAGGTTTGTATCACATTTGCCTAGAGCACTAATACCCCTGGAAATTCAATTTCTTTTAAGTAAAAGTACTAAGCACCGTGAAAAATTGAAGAAAGAATGAAATTTGTGGAAAAGGTAGAGCACTGAATTCTTCCTTGGTAGTTTTTATGCAGTATGATAAACATATACTATTCACTCGTTTCATTACCATTTTTAAATTTTAATTGCAACTTAAATTATGTTAAACGTGATTCTGATATTTGGGTTCTAGATTCTTAATCCTTGAAGTTTCATATTAACACATGCAGGACTGATTTAGGTGCTGTCAAATCCTTCATTAGTAAATGAACTACTTTATTCCTTAATATTATTATTTTCCTTAATGGGGCTTTGAAGAAGGTATTGTTTGCATTCCACCATTGTACTTATATCATTCTTCCTCTTCTTTTTGTTTTTTGGGGGTGTGTTTTCACAGATTTTACCAGAGAAGATGCTTGACTTTTTAGATGCACCTGTTCCCTTCATTGTGAGTAAATGTTTTTCAAGTGAAGTTAGGAATTTATTGCAACGTTCTGATCCAACTTCTGGTGAATTTTAATTTGCAGTTATTTTTGGTACTCTGGCATTTTAGTGGTGTTAACTGTTAATAGTGGAATCATGAATTTGCTTAAAGTCAAATATTCACATTTTCGATTTCTCAGTCCAGTTTTGCATTCATGTATTTTTTTATTTCTAATTTTGCATGTTTGTAGAGTTGTGAATGTATGGCAAACAAGTGAAGTATCTTAAACTTCAGCTTTAGCCTACTAAAGGGTTCAATTTGAGCTTCCTCTGTATTCTACATTGATCTATGATCTCAGATTATGTTGTTTAATAATGTGAACTTGTATTCTTTTGTTTAATGGAGATGATGAGATGATTTAGAGTAATTCCTCCCTCCTGCCAGAGTTTAATTCTGACGATGTGTAACTTGAATAGTTTTGCCTTGAAAAAGGAGAAAACCCAGTAAAAATGAATTACTAATTTGATGTGCAAACTTGGGTCCTATATGGAATTGTTTAACTTTCGAGTGAATGTACCTAAGCCACTGAAACTTTGGTCCTTGTGGCCTTGCATAGCCCTCTTGTGTAGTCTTATCTCCATCACGAGTATGTCCTGTTAACCTGGTTGCTGCTTTCGTATGAGTTCAAAGTTTCAAACAAGTGGCATGGATATCACCTGTGAAACCTACATATATAGTCAAGAGATTGTGGGCTTTAGCAACAGGAGTAGAATTATTCTTACTTAGAGTGCACCAGGATGATGGATGCGTTGAACTGCAATTGATGAGTTGAAACTGTTGAAGAATTAGGAAACTAGCTCTGTATGGTAGATACCTAATCCTGTAGGTATCAAACAAATAATCAGAATCTGGTTTATGGTAACATAAGAAGTGGTTCCTAATTTGACTTTATGAAACAATGTGAGAATAGGAAACAAGGAGTTGCCTAAATCTGAATCCTAGTTTAATTATGTTTTCTAGTTAGTTACCGAATCCTAGGAGATTTCAGTTGTTATCTTGTCTATTTAAAGGACAGACAATAAGCTTGTACGGATCATATTTTTGAGTTCTAATACATGAGAAAAGAATTCTTCTCTCTTACCAAATTCAACAGAAACATTTCTCTTTCCCTTTTTTGGTATTCTTACTTGGTCTGGTAGAAGTTACGTTAGATTTGTTACTATTACTTTTCTTTTAGAATGATATTAAAGAATCTGAAAATGTTAATATCAGTTGAGGTATTATCTTTATCTGTTAATACTGTTTTATTATTTTACTTGAAGAGAGATTCCAAGCTTATCTTGCTAATCCTTTCTTTTTTCTTTCCCCCTGAATGCAGGTTGGCATTCAACATGAACTGGCCAATTTGAAGATGAAAACATCAAATATTGTGCATGTTAATGTAGCTAAAGATCAGGTTTGCTTGATTTGGCGATAATTTCAGTTATTATGGTTCATTAGGTACTCACATAGCCAGCTGTCCGAAGGGTTTATGTATCAGAGCATTTGTTCCCATGACTGGTCTAAAGGATACAAACTTTCAGTTTAGAGTCTTTAGACCTTTGACATCTATGTTTCTTTGAAAAAACAATAGAGAGAATATCTGTTTCTTAGGACAAAAGGGTTCCTGCTTATTGATGGAAGCTGATATCTTACTTTCTAAAGTCTCCCATGTTTCTTTGGTACAGGTTAAGATGTCTAATTTGCCTGTTCTTCCTCGATATAAGGAGCTCATGTCTAAACTTGAGCCGTTTCATGCTAAATTATCAGGTGAAGGTTCTAAAGCTCGGAAACATCCCATATACAGGTGCAATGAAGTGCAGGTACTTTATACGTGATTCTTTTCTTCCTAGTGTGTCTCAAAAATTTGAACCATAATGAAGTGTTTTAACTTTTATAAAGTGAAAATCTGACGGTTTGTTGCTTTATCTTGGGGGTTGTAAATCTTCTCGTTATAGATACAAAGTATGGCCAACTAAATTTTACTGTGTCTTTTAGCATGAATGTCAAAAGCACATATGCAAGTGATCAGACATATCTGCTTTCTCAGTTGCAACTGTACTTGTTTTGCCCCTTAATTTCTTATGATAGATGCCACTATTATCATGAATGGAGATGAGAGAACTACAAATTTATTTCACTGATCAATGTTTTTGAAATGCAGTTCCTTTAGACTTTTGTGAAGTGATGTCCGTAAAACTACACTAATAAGCTCCTAGTTAAAATAGCCTTTTGAATTCTCTGATTTTGATAAAATGATTGTATAATTATACACCTTTGCATTATTTATTTTCATCTTCAATAAGGTCTATCTTGTGCAATCCTTTTTTAATTGATTAAGCTGGCAACCCTTCAATTCTTGGTAGATCAACCCTTAATTATATTTTGCTAGGATCATTTTTTTTGTTCTTTTTGCAAAATTTCATTTAGAACATTCTATTCTAGGTTTCAACTTGAACTCGAGCTTCAATTAAGATGCTTGTTTCATGGAGTTTGGGCAAATTTGAGCTCAAGGTTTCAGAAATTTAATTGGTGGAGCTTCAGAAGCTTTTAGCCTCAAGCTAGGTGAACATATTTAATGACCTAAAATTGCGCTTGAAGCCTTGATCGTCCAAGGTCCTTGCTCACTGCTCTTTGGGTCCCAATTTGTTGCATGTTTTGCTTTTGCTTTCACTTTCTGCTTCTGTAGTTTAGTCATATGCAAGTTGTACCTCTTATTTATCGTTTGTGTATATTAATAGGTATTGCACTTCTCCTAAGCTTTAATATTTATTTTTCATGAATATAAGTGTGGATGAGAATTCACATGCTACAAAGGATAACCATGGGCATGTGCTTGTTGCTGGTAGACTTGGAAACTGCATTCAAGTCTTATGATAATTCAAATTAAGCTTTCCACTTCCTACATGCTAGATTCTTTCAATTATTAAGCTCAGCAATAAATTTTCGTCTTTATAGTTAAAATTGAATTCATGATCTCTGTCCCCTCTTTGGCATAAAACTTCGAAAGCTTACACTATCTATGGAGCAGTAGTCTTTCACATGCTCGTTCATACCTTACAACAAAATTGAAGAACTACTTACAAGATCTTTGCTGAGACTTGTTACTTTCATCTGTTGCTGCGTTACAATTTATGCTCTCTAGGTGATCATTGCTTATTTCACGGCAAAGATAATGATCCTTCTTGTTTTTTTCTGCATAATTATTTGCATCTTTGAGCCTTAATTGATTATTATCAACTACAACCTAAGGTCCTAAACCATGGTACTCCATTCCCCCAAATATGATTTTGCAGGCTGAAGCAGCTGCGGACTTTTTGCTTGTCATGAGAGACTACTTAGAATCTCTTTGTTCAGATTTGAGATCTTATTCAATTACTAATGTAAAATCAGACAATGACAGGGTTGGCCATTAAACCTTTGATTGTTCTGTTGCAAGAATCCCGGGTAGCAAAAAGCCTGACACTAGCTAGACATTTCCTTGCAGGTTTCCGTTCTTCTGAAAGATAGTTTTATCGAATCCTTTGAAAGAAGAGACCAACCATTTATTAAGGTACATATTGTTGTGAAATCTTTTGAAAGATTCAAAGTATACAGTAGTAGATATATGATTTTTTTCCCCTCTGACATAACAATCTTGGATTCATTATAACTAAGCAAATACTAAATAGGAAACTTGTATACTTTTGACATTCAGAAGAGCTGCACAGTTGAAACTACTGAAAAATTCTCAACATTCATTCATCTATACTATACGTACATATTTGTATATGTATTAGTCTCTTGAGTAGTTTGCTCATTCATTATGAGAACGCTGAAGTATTTGGACAGACAAACTTTCTTAAGTGATTCTTTAAAAAAATTAAACACATGTCCAAATTGTTAGCCTTTTTTTTTTCTTTTGTCAAGTCAAGTCAAAATTCTTCATTGAGAGTTATATTTTTCAAGTTCTACAGACAATGCGTGCATTTTCATTGTTGTTACGTATTTTTGAATTATGGCTTTTATACTTTCATCTATCTTGAAGGAGAAGCTTTCTGTTTTGGCAGATGTTTGTAGATACACAATTGTTCACAGTCTTGTCAGACTCCCGGCTGTAAATATATGAGAATGACCACAGAAAGGGTGTAACAAGCTTATCGTTTCAGTTCAAGATGCTAGAAGTAGCATTCAGGAAAATATCCCATGGAATTTCTGCACCTTTATATGGTTCGTCATGGCTGGAAATTAACATCAGGTCTTTGGAAATGCACACAACAAAGCTGCTGATGAGTTTGGCTCTGCCGTTACTGCAGATGTTCAGGTGATCAAAGAAGTTCAGTTGATGGATATGAAGTGCAAACAGGAGGACTTGGGACATCATACCAATAGAAGAAAGGAAGAGAGGGAACCATTTGTCTCTGAGAAAATGATATTGTTTTTAAGAACTGAAAAGTTGTTGATTAAGCTCTCTGGTGGAGCTCTAGGAGGCAGCAGCAATTCAGAAACAGTGTCTCTCACAGTGGGACTTTGCCTGGTTTTCTGGGATTGAAGTCATGAAAGTATGTATTTCTGGCTATCCATGTGGAATATTTTCTCATTTCTGGGCCATTTTTTTTGTTTGTAATTTGACAATAGTAGGTGCTAAAAACAATTACGTAATAGTTATAGTAATAGGTGATGTCAAGCTGTGTATCCCCTTTCTCAAGGGTACTAGAATATATAAATTTTTCTCAGTGTAATTGTTATTTGCTCAAAAAGACTCATCATTGTTCCCTTCCTCCATCATCTTCAAGAGCAATTCCAACTCACATTTTGCGAAAAAGATCAAGCCAGTGACATACTCAACAGAGGATTTAGTCTCATACTCGGTTGATGAGCAATCAATTGTGGGGTTATAAAGCCACTAGGAGTTCTGAGATAGTAGTTCGATTCAACCAGTTGAATGTGGAAATACTTCGTTAAAGATAGATGAAGAAGAAAAAAAAAATGGAGGTACTCAACCTAATATATTGTAGAGTTTTTTTTTTTTTATCAAAATAATCCAATTTTATTCAAAAATACAAAAGATTCCCAAACTAGCGGAAAACGATTCCGAAATCGTTTTCTGCCCAATATTTTTTTTTTGGGGGGGGTTTTCAGAGAGAAATCGTTTTCTCTAAAATATTCTTTTTTTGGATTTTGAAGAAAATGATTTTCGGGAAAACTTTTTTGCCAAAAATATATTTTTTTTTGGTTTTTGAAGGAAACTATTTTTCAGAATCTTTTTCTTTAAAATATATATATATTCTTAAAGGAAACGATTTACAAGAAATCTTTTTCTTCATAATTTTTTTTTTAAAAACTTTTAGAGGAAAACAATTTCTCGAAAATCTTTTCCTTCAGAATTTATTTCTTTTTTGTTTACTGAATAAAAAGATTTTCGGAAAACAGTTTTCTCAGAAATTTTTTTTTTTTTTTAACATCTTTTTTGGATTTTGTAGATTTCGTTTTCTCAAAAAAGTAAAAATAAATAAATTCTTAAGAAAACAATTTCCTTAAAATCGTTTTCTTTAAAAAAGTAAAACACAATAGAAAAAATTCTTAAGAAAGCGATTTCAGGGAAAGCGTTTCCTTTAAAAAAAAAAAAAGGGTCAAATGCACCAAATACCACACAACTATCGGATTCAAAACGTGTAAAAACTACCACTTTCTCCATAAGGGACGTTAAGTGGCTGACAGAAGGAAAAATGCAGGGCAAATTCTTCTTTTCACTGTTCATCTTCCCCAAAATCCCACGAAATTAAAAAAAAAAAGGTTTGGAGCTTTCCGATGGGTCAATTTCCGATTTGGGGATTTACCGTCTTCTTCCCTAACCAATATTCCCGAGGTTTCGAAATTTTCAGAATCACACTCTGTTTCGATTTTCTTTACCGGCAAGCAATTGTCTTTTCTCTTCTTCATCCTTGTTCTCCCTAACTGTAATTCGGTCAGGTTTATGGTTGATGGGCTTTGCCGATTTCGAAGAACTGTTCGTCGGACGAAGAATGTTGCTTGAATCTTTAACCTTTTGAGAAACTTTTCTAGAGTGGTTGATCGGAATATTCTCAGGATACCCATTTCCCAGATTTTCTTTGTTGTTTTCATAAATGCTCTCTCTTCTCTTCCCGTTCTTGGAAGATTTTGAATTTTCTCCATGGATGCTCTGTTTCGTCTGCTTTTGCCCCGAACCCATCTCAGATTTCAGCGATTTCCCTCCGAATTTCACGAATTCATCTTCGTTCTTGAAGCTGAGGATGAAAAAGTTGTCATCTTGCAGCTCTACGAAAGTCGGAGCTTCCCTAAAGCTCTTCGCACGGCGATGCCTCCCCCGAATCGAAGCGACCTCTTTCATCAAATCCACAGAGTTCATCGAACGGCTCCTGGAAACAGAACTAGGACTTTTCTGTAAAGAAGAAAAATCAATATGTGGAAAGGATTCTAACCCATTAGTCTTGCCACAATGCTCGGAGCAGCAGCAGCAGAAGAAGAAGATCCTTCAGTCTTCTCCTCTGTTTTTTTCACAGATTGAAGTTTCTGGAATTCCGCGGAGATGGAATCGTGATCAGAGGGGTGCGTGGGGAGATTACTGAGGCAGAGGAGACGGCGAAAGATCCCGGCGATGCAGCTGCCGGGAGGGCTGTTCTTGGAGCTGTGAACATACAATCGGAAATTGACCCATCGGAAAGCTCCAAACCCTTTTTTTTTTTTTTTTTTTTTAATTTCGTGGGATTTTGGGGAAGATGAGCAGTGAAAAGACTAATTTGCCCCTGTGTTTTTCCTTCCGTTAGCCACTTAACGTCTGTTATGGAAAAAGTGGTAGTTTTTACACGTTTTGAAAGTAAAATGTCAGTAGAAGGAGTTTTTAAAAAAAGTGATATTTTTTGCAAAACCCAATAATTATTTGGTATTTTGTGCATTTCATCCCAAAAAAAAAAATCTAAAAAAAATGATTTATGGGAATCTTTTTCTTCAGTAAGGAAAAGATTTTCATGAAATCGTGTTCCCTTAAAAGTTAAAAATAATAATAACAATAAAAAAATTTATGAAGAAAAAGATTTCTAAAAAGATGAAAAATATTTGTTTTTAGAGAAAAGATTGTGGAGAAAATGATTGCTGAGAAATCCTTTTTTTCACAAAAAAATATAAAATAAAATAATACTAGGGAAAAAACAATTTTTGGGAAATCATTTCCTCTAGTTCGAGATCTCACCCTGACATGCCCTAATCATTTCGGGATCATTTGAGAAATCGTTTTCTCTGGCACTCACCCTAACATGCCTAATTTCGAATTTTTTTAATAAAATAGGATTATTTGGGGGAAAAAAACTCTATTGTACCTCCGACTTCTCTCTCAATTCAGGACAAAGGATCACATAACAGTCATTAGAGTGTCAACTTCTACAAAGCAAATCCAGACTGAAGAATTTGCCTGTACAGATGATGCGTGTGAACAAACATAGAGCTACTGATAACAGTTCCACAGCCAATGAAACTCCATCGCGACGAGGACCACTGCACAAGACAAATTCATATCACTTCTCCTCATCCTCAGAATCTGATTTTGCAAAGAGGGTTTCGGGTTGTGTTTGAGCGTATGCCGGGGCGATATATTTCGGATCTTTTTCAGCAGCATCAGCATACTTGAGGATTGCTTCTCTTGGATCTTCATCCATCCATGTTTCCTTGATCAACCCACCTTGCTGCAGCAGTTCAAAAAAATGTCACATTAGTCTCTCCTTAAACAAGCATCAACCCATAGTAACAACTCAACACAAAGGAAAATGATATCATTACCTTAAGAAGATACTGAGTTAACAGACTTCCCTTGGTTGACCCAACTCTTCCACCATGACCTGGCCCGTTCATTGGAAGTTCAGGCTTATGAGACTTCAGTGGGTCCTTCAATACTTTCTCGCGCTGACGCTTACGGCTAGGCTGATCTCTAAATAGGGGTAATGCATGAGGATTGTGAATCACAGGTTCTATTTGGAAATCATCAACAGACTTCTTCCTTGGCGCCCGTGCAACACAAACAAGGGCTCCTCTTTCACTTATAGTGGGATCATAAAGTATGTGAGTTCCTCCATCGTGTTTATCACCAGCAGTGGCAAAAATCTGCAGGCAAGAGCAGAAAAGTTAATTCTCGCTACATTAAAGAATTTTGTTCATGTGAAAGGTGACAGAGATCCCCAAAAGCTCTAAACTTTGTCGTATAGGAGAACGAAGCTGGTGAAGGGCAAAAGAGAAAACCAAAGGAAGGCCTAAATTATTATTTTACCGAGTCATAGTAATATTTCAACAGAAGAGAAACACAATATACCTAGATAATTGACATTCATCACTTAATCCTTGAAATTTGAATGTTACCTGCGCCTTTCTATTTTATTATTTAGTTACTTTTCCGGTATATTTACTCGACTACCTATATTTCATGAAAAAGGATCTTCTTTTAATAGGTTACAAGCCCCATACACGTCATATACCCCGCAAAGTGACACCCATTGTTCATATCATCAGCAAGATTAATGATACCTGATTCAGCCTTGGGTGCCAGGCACAGCGAACAACACTGCCGGTTGGAGATATTCCAACTCTTGACACTAATTCTAGTTTCGCTCGATCGAAAAAACATAGCAAGCCACCAGTTGTACTATCCCTTTCAACAGATGTACCAGTCAAGAAGAGCTGCTCATCAGGGCTAAATGCAATATTTGTCTGAGCATAATTATTCGGAAGATCATCAAAAACGCGAAGAGGTTCTTTGGCTTTCCGTAAATCCCAGACCTAGCACAAATCCAATAAGTTAATAGCATAATAGTAACTGGCTTAGAAAATCTAAAGAGAATTGACCGAAATTGGCAAACTTTCTAAGACTAACGACCTTCAGTGAACAATCAAAACTTCTAGACAACAATGTTCTTCCATCAGCTGAGAACTTAAGCCCAGTAATATCTTCTGAATGACCGCCGACTATATGTACGTCTGGCCTGCTACCCCATCCAGGCTTTATGTTCCATATCTGTAAGAAGGAACCTCATATAAGAAAAATGTAGTAGGAGAAATAAATTTTAAAAGTAAGAAACAGTTGAACAATCATTCTACTGCAAATTTACGCAATGCACAACTCAAACATTTTATGAATGAAATATAACAAAAAGAAAATTTTGTAGAAGATTGTGTTGGAATATGAAACTATTGAAGAGTGTAGTTTCAAAATTTATCAGTAGAACCATCTCCAATACCACCTACAATTTTGGGTTTGAGGGAAAAGAAGAGGACAGTGTTTTGCGGGTCAAGGAATTCTAAGTTAGTTTTTAGATAATCTGAGTCTTAAAGTTAAATCAATGGCTTTAACATAAATTTGTTAAACTATTCCCTCTTTGATAGTTTCACTCTCAACTCTCAAAAGAAAATTTCCGAAAAGAAATGAGGAAAAGGGATTTTACCTGTATAGAACCATCTCCAATACCACCTACAATGCATTTGCCTTCACGATCCCAAGCACAAGTGGTAACAGGAACTCTTCCAGGCCGTGAGAGTTTTGGTTTAATGACCTACAAATATGAATGGAACAATCCCCTGATCAGCTCTGCAGTAATTCCACTAAAGAACCAACTCAAAGTGAAATGTGTCTTCACATTTCAGATGTCCAAATGAACAGCTCATCTGTTAGGTAAACCATAACATAAGTAAAGTAAGGAATTGAGAGATACGGTTTTCTTTTTAATGCCAAAACAGTATATGTCAAACAACAACAGCTAACCCTTTACCCCACTATATGGGATCAGCAATAAGGATCACATTTCACCATCATGTTCAGTCAGGACACATGAAAACCATATGCGTCAAGGGAAAAATGAAAACCTATTCTTTACCACAATAACTATGACTGATCAGAAAAATAGTACACCCTTTCAGGGAGGCCATATTGGGCTCCTCCATGGAACATATGACTGACAAACTAGCACTTCTCAATAGAAAAGATATTGCTCAAAATTTTGAGAACAAATGATCAGATCTTCGTAGTCAACACATACATATAGCTGGAATATATTCTTTCCTGTAACTGAAGTCCTCCAAAACTGTAATTCTCTAAAAGGAGCTTCATTTTGCACAAGTTTCAGGTATAATAATTAAACACGCTAAGAATAAAAATATGGAAGTAAAAGTATCCAGATCAAAACACAGGGAAGAACAAAGCAATTTTGCAATTAAGTGTTGCATCAACAGTTTCAGGAAAATCTGAATTCAGACCTGTTTTTGACTTTTAAGGTCATTTACATCCCATGTTCGCAGAGAACCATCTTCGGATGATGTTAAGATTGTCTCCTTTGATTTAGGGTGCCATTCTCCACAGGTCAATCCAGATATGTGGCCTTTAGTGTTCTTAAGATCACGTATGTACATGTCCCCCTTCATAAACTCCCCTAGTGTAAGTCCATCCCGGTCATAGATCTGGATAGCACAAAAATTGAATGTTTAATGAAAGAAAATTCTAATTTATCCACCAGAAAAAAGCCAAAACACAGGCTGATACTGATGCATAAGATACCTTGGCTTGAGCTGATCCAGTCACACAAAGAAAGCGATCTGATGTAGGACTCCAACTCAAACTACGAACTTGATGACCTTCAGATGGTTCTAGCTGTCTAAATGATTGCAAGCGAGCATTCATTCCCTGGAAGTCATACATGCGAACCGAGTAATCATAGCTACCAGAAAGAACTCGAGAGCCTGAATTATCCACGGCAAGTGCAGCAACAACCTGCAAAGGAAACCGACAAAATTAGTTAAAAACTCCATCACAAATCTGAACCATGTCAGTAACTCTCGGACATTCAGAACCAACAATAAGTTAATGCTCATCATAATGTGCTTCCATGCTATTGACCCACTATAGAACTAAAGAACAGCAGAACAACAGAAAACCTCCATGCTATGATTAAAGATTCTCCGAGTTTTGAGTATTTCCTTACTCGTAACTACTATTCATCAAATAAACAGAAGAATTAGCTTCCAGCTAAAGTTGGAAACCTCTAGGCAAGTTTGGGAACTTTGATTTTTATTTATATATTTTCTTTTACTGGGATCATAATCTTCAAATTAGAGGTCCAAATTCAAGCTTTTGACAGTCTGCAAGCACAAGTATCTTGAACTCAAACATTATAAATCCCATTCCCACAATTGAATCATTTTGAGCTCGTTATTTAAGTGAAATCTTCCTCTTATGAATTCTTTTTAACTGTAAGAATATGAATTTTAGTACCTTGGTATGACCCTTCAAAACAATCTCGTTACTCAGAGGTATCCGGTACTGATCGGCTTCGTTTTCCTCATCCAGCTCATCATCATCTGAGTCCGTGTCAACCGAGCCCGGTGGAAGCCTAGGAGGGCCAATCACTGGCTCATCATCCTCCTCAACCTCACCAGTCTGCGGGGGCCGGGGAGGCCCAATCATAACCCCTCCATCCTCCTCTACTTCTTGCCCCGTCGGCGGGGGAGGAGGTCCAATCGCAGTTTCCTCATCTCCAATAAATTCTGAATGCTTTTCAGAGGGTCGTTGCGGCCCAAAAACCGCATTATTCCGAGGGCTATTATTGAACGAATCGACGTCCGAGGTGCTACTGCGATTAGGGTTTTTGAGGGATTGCAGCCAGGCTTTCGACGAAGAAGAGAGGGAAGTGAAAGGATTGTCGCTTCCCTGAGTTTTCGATGAAGATGACGAAACCCCGGATTCCGAAGCTGGGGCAGCACCGGTCCGACGAGTGGAGTTGTGAACAAGCTCGAGAGGAGTTTGGGATTTTGATTGCTTCCCAAAACTCAAAGGAAACTGAGCTCTTACACCATCGTATATCTCCGCTTCGTCTTCCATTCAAATTATGCCTCTCTCCCGTCCCCTCGCCTCTTTTTCTGCCAGTTGTCCTCTGGTTGGTGTCGATTTCAGTTTCCAGCAACGCATTCATCCATGCAGTTTTGATTTTCAGGGAATTTATAGGCTTTGGTTAAGCCTTTGGTGCTCTACGGTTCTTCCACCGCCATTGCCACCCGTTATGCTGGAGGCGAAGACTAACCGTGGGCCTCAAGTGGATCTATACTATATGGGTCTTAACTAGCCCAATTGAGTAATTTTTAGGGCAAGTTACATTTACCTCCCTAAACTTGGTATAATTACGAAATCTTACCTACTGTTTTAAAAATTAGAAATAACTCCCTGGACTTACTGGATGACAAATTCTTTGGATGTTGTGTCATACTTTCATGTTACACGTCTTAATAATTCATCGTAAATATTATTTTTTGTATCAGTTGTTTAGTAATAATATTTATTGTCATTATAATTGATGTGACGTAAAAAGTCCGGCGTATGGATGCTTCGGCTGGCCCAATGAAGATCTTGAACGTTCAGGCCCAATATAGAGATTGACGGACAAAATGGATGAAGGCAAAGATGGAAACCGAGCTATGGAGGTCGGATTAGTGAGGACTTGGGTCTGTATGAAGAATATTCCGGTGACAAAGACAAGCAATCAAAAAGAAGCGGGGCTATCCCCCTGTGTAACTCCGACGGTCAAGTTAGCAACATGTAAACAGAAAATGATATTGACCAAAAGCTTAAGAGAAATTGCACCAAGAATGGCTTCCCTGAAATGAGTCTGGTGACTGAGTATTTATAGGCTCACCTTGATATATCCGTTGTGCTGTGATGAGCTGTATGATATGTCCGTTGTGCCATGATGACCTGCACTTCCAACTACTCTCCTGTTTATGATGACTGTAACATTCTTGTAATAACGGCTATAATTTGGCTCCTTTGTCATTATTGCTCATGCATATATCATATTCATGGCCATACAATGATGTCTAGCTGTCATGCCAATGTTACCGTTATCCCGACCTAACCTAAGCTTTACCGACCTAAGATTTGCTGACCTAAGCTCTACCTGACTTAAGTTTTACTGATCTAAGCTCTGCCGCCCTAAGCTTTACTGGTCTAAGCTTTACTGGTCTGAGCTCTGCCTGACTTAAGCCTTACTGATCTAAGTTTTGCCGACCTAAACTTTACTGATCTAAGCTCTGCCGACCTAAGCTTTACTGGTCTGAGCTCTGCCGACCTAAGCTTTACTGGTCTAAGCTTTACCGACCTAAGACTTCATAACCCAAGCCTTCCCGACCTAAGCCTTCATGACCTAAGCTTTCCTTGTCTTGATTGGGCCAAGCCCAATGACTTTAGCTATTTTTATGCACATCAATAATAAACTTTTTGACTAAGGGTCACCTTTTTTTGTGTAGGATATATTTATTTTAGTTTTCTAAATTAAAATGTAAAAAAAAAAAATACTATAAACTGTATAAAAATATAAGACTAATGAAAAAAAAAATTAAAATTTTCAATATTAAATTAGGCAGTATGCCAATGATTATCATTGGCGAAAAAAATTAATACACAAAATAATATTTACGATAAGTTATTAAGACGTGTAACAAAAAAGTGTAACAGATAATCTAAATCCCGAAAAAAATACGAATAACTCTATGTTGTTTTGATTTTTTTTTTAAAAATTTAAATAACTTCCTAGAAATTTTTTAGTTTTTAGGTCTTTTACAACTTTTTCGGTCTTAACTTTATCGTCCGGTGAGTTTAAAGAGCCATTTGTATTTTTTAAAATAACAGAGATAGTTTCGTAGTTATACTGAAAATTCAAGGAGGTAAATGTAATTCGCCTAATTTTTAAGCCCAAAATACTTTATGGATAAATTAGCCCAATGTCAGGATTAGACCTGAAAATTCTCAGAAAAGAACCAAGAAGAACATAATGGGGATAGATGAAGCAGGAAGAAGAGAAGAAATAGAGTTAAGAGGGAAAAACAGAGAAGAGAGAGAGGGAATTTTGATTGAAGGTGAGAACAAATCACAAAATACATGCCTATTCTTGAATGCTATCTACTCATTATGAATGATAAAAAACTAATTGCAAATTAAAAGACAAAAGCAGATGCTAAACGACATCGTTGGAACAGTTTCTTTTTTCCATAATTACTTCCAGGTTTGACACCCAATTCGTTAGGCCCAAAAATTATATTATGTCGGCGCCGGGCCTGGGCCCGAACCAATATCCTTACATTGCGCTATAAGAGGGCACGCTTAAAAAACAAGCTAAAATTGGCGGTTTCCCTCTCAAGATGCTTTGAAGATTTCAGGATCGCAAAATCGGATCCTCAATTCGATCGTAATCCGGCATTGAAGAATTTCTTTGTTTGAGAGGGTTCCGAAACTTGGAATTTCTTCGCCGGCGGTGTCTCGTGGGATCTCCGTCGCAAGCCCTAGGTAGCCGAATAGGATAGGATGGCGGGCCAAAGCGCGACTTTTACCACCGGCGTCGTTTTCGGTTGCGACAGAGGTTTTTCTGTGGTCCGTGTCATCTTCGAGTGTCGTTTTCCAGAGTGCAAAGCATTAAATTCTTACTTATAACCCTAAAAAAATGGAGAAAATCAGTGAACGAATCAAGACGCGAGATGGAATTCCAGCGTTGCTGTCCACAATTTTTGCTTCTCCCACCCCACCGCTCGTACAAAATGCGGCCGAAAAGAATGCGTGAATGATATAAAAAAATAAAAAGGAAAATTTGAAAAAGGGCGGCGGAAGTTTTAACATTAATAAAGAATACAAAAAAGATTCGATCTTTAAGGTGAGCGCCTTTTTTGGTTTTTTCAGATTATTACTCTACATTTTAGTATTTTACACCTCACTTCCTCCCCAGGCAGGAACTTTTCAAGAATCTTGGTTTGATACTGCTTCTTTTACTTGGCATCGAAACAATGTTAGTGTCCTGATCATCTGAAAACCTCAATTTATTGCAAGAATTGGGCTGGCATTGGTTGATATTGTTATCGTGTGTGTTTGTGTTAACTTTGCGCTGATTTTTATATTGGGGATTTGTAGGGAGGGCGAGTTAAAGCCAATGAATGCAGAGCAATTGAGGGAGTATGGTCATAAGATGGTAGATTTCATCGCTGATTACTACAAGAACATCGAGAACTTCCCTGTTCTCAGCCAAGTTCAGGTTTGAAGTTTGCGATTCTTCATCCTTAAACTAGTTTTTCTGACATTTTCAACAACAACTTGATCCTCTGCTAGCACCCCTCTTAGGGCCTTTTTGCACAAAACAATTAATGGTCATCGTTTCGATTGTTGGATAAAGTAAATCTTTGTCAATCTTTGCGTTTGCTCTGGAGAAAATCTTGTGGTGTGGTCCTTGGATAGTGATATTAATGCTAGGTTACCTTTTATTCTTGTCTGATTGGTAAGTGAAAGTATTACTTCTCAAAGATATATTCCTCTAGTGACTTCTATTCTTGTACATTTGCAGCCTGGGTACCTGCGTGAACTTTTGCCTGAATCTGCACCTAGTCGTCCTGATTCCTTGGAAGATGTTTTCAATGGTGAAGTTTTCAGCTTTGCATTTGTAATTTTTCTTAGGATGTTTGTTTCTTGGTTATTGATCTTTTAAGTAGGGATGACTGTGTTCGAGAATGCCAAAAATTCTATACGTGAAATAATCCAATTGAAAATTGATAATATTAATAGTTGCTAAGTTAGTCATAGATATCTGTGTAGTCATTATTAACACTGAAAGCCGTTGACATTTACTTTTGCAGATGTTCAGTCAAAAATATTACCAGGAGTAACCCATTGGCAAAGTCCAAACTTTTTCGCATATTATCCTTCCAATAGCAGTATTGCAGGATTTTTAGGAGAAATGCTCAGTGCCGGAATCAATATGGTAGGCTTTAGTTGGATAACTTCTCCTGCAGCTACAGAACTGGAGATGATTGTTCTGGACTGGCTCGCTAAAGCACTTAATCTGCCTGATGATTTCCTCTCAACAGGTAAGGATTTCAGTTTCAATCACATGGAGGTAGTTCAATGTTATGTTAAGGCACTCCATTTTCAGATTGAAAATGTAATCTCTTAAAATCACTAGAGCTTTATTATTACTTTCTCAATACTCATCCAGTAGTATGCATACTCAAATGATTAGCTTGAGAACATATTAGTTGTTTCAAGTGATAAGCTTTCTAATTTTATTTAGACAATCTGGGCTTCATTGAAACGGTTTCCTGACTGAGTCTCAGGTCAAGGTGGTGGAGTGATACAAGGAACAGCAAGCGAAGCTGTTTTAGTTGTCCTTTTGGCTGCTCGAGATAAAGTTCTTAGAAGTATTGGAAAGGATGCCACTGGAAAGCTTGTCGTTTATTCTTCCGATCATACTCATTCAGCTCTAAAAAAGGCTTGCCAGGTTAAGTAACTAAAATGTTGAAGGAAAGAGCTTCTCCTTGAGTGATTCCAGGAGGACCTCCTTGTATATTTTTTCCGAAGAAAATCAAACAATTTATGTTGAGAAACTTACTTTTCCATTTGAGCTTTTATTGCATGTAATATTTGTGGTAATGCACCAGTGTTAGTTATCTGTACATATTCCTGGGTGCATTGCTCTTCTTTTACATGAATACAAGCTGCTTGCTATGCTTGAAGTTGTTATGAATGTTGATTTCAGTCCTTGACCATTTTTATCCTTGTATTTTACAACAGATAGCAGGGATTCACCCTGAGAATTGTAGAGTGCTGAAAACAGACTCCTCCTCCGATTATGCTCTTTCTCCCGAGTCACTTAGTGAAGCAATCACACAAGATCTGTCACTTGGTTTAGTACCTTTCTTCTTATGTGCCACTGTAAGGAAGTTACGGCAAGAAGTTAATCTTATTACTTTCGAGACTTTGATTTTTGTTTTTTTTGTTTGCTTAATTGATGTAATAAAAAATAGTATGATCATCATCTTTGATTTTTATTTTATGATGGCAGTTGGAGCTTCTTATTATAAAGCATTAAACTTTTCTCCCTAATCTTAAAATTTGAGACCATATGACTAAACTTGGAGGATATATCCCTGTCTCCTACTCATTATTTTGCTTGCATGTGTGATACAACTTAATCATGGAAAACTTTCTTCAACTAAAAGAGCTCTGATGTATTGCCTACAGGTTGGTACAACATCATCAACAGCCGTTGATCCATTGCTTGCATTGGCAGAGATTGTAAAGGTGAACCACTGAACTTGAAGAGATGTTAGAAAAATATATGTTCTGAGAAAATATTATATTTTGAAAGGTGCAGTTTGTATACACTTTCTCACACTCTTTCTTCTCCTCTGTCATGATTTTAGTGGGATTGGGTTATATACGGAAACCACTGATACTATCTTGGGTTGAATTTGAACAGCACAAAATTTGCTGAATAGGCAAGAAGATGTAGCTATCATTGTAAGCAGAATAATGCAATCAGGAAGATAAATGTGCATGCATAAGGCAAAGTGCTCAAACTTAAGACCAGAATTCCCAAACTTAAAAAGTTTGATGAGAGTGTTAACCATTTTTAAGCTGTGTCCACTGATTATACCAGTGTGTTTTGGGGAAAAAGATTTCTTATTTAGTTCTGTGTTATGCATGTCATGTTTAAAGGGCAAGGGAATATGGTTTCATGTGGATGCTGCCTACGCTGGCAGTTCTTGTGTTTGTCCAGAATTGCGGCACTACCTTGATGGTGTTGAGGAAGCCGACTCCTTCAATATGAACGCCCATAAGTGGTTTCTAACTAACTTTGATTGTTCGGCCCTTTGGGTTAAGGTATATTGTTTTTGTTGGCATCTTTGCTCTTTCTAATTTCCATCTTGCAATATAACTCATTGCATATTTTATTATCTTCAAGACCAGTAAGTCTTATTACTCATTAACATCGTAAACTGTATTTCATCTTATTCTCCATTAACAGGATCGAAGTGCTCTAATTCAGTCACTGTCAACAAATCCTGAGTTTCTCAAAAATAAAGTGAGTACCTGCACTTGTTGCCTTCTCATTCACTATCTTTGTATGAATTTTTCTAAGAGAACTTCAAGAGACTTTCATGTTCACGATAGATACGTAATATTATTTGCATTACAAAAGAAGCAGAACTGTTATTTTGATGCCAAAAAAGATTAAATGTTATACAAGTAAGCCTCTACCAAACTAATGTCTCAAATTTCAAGTTGAAGCATCATAAAAGGTAACATGTTAGGAATCTTGCATTATGTTGCTAGCTGAAACTAGAAGAAACTTGGCCTTTTTCATGATGCAATATGCGGTTAAATTTTCTGTATATCTTGGACTCAGTAGAGAGACAAATAGATGTACTAATCTGAAGCTTGCATCCCATCAGAATTTATTAGCATTAGTACCTCCTATCGGAATTTTGTGTTGCGAGACCATTCTACCTTGAGGATATGATATGCATTGCTTTTGAGTAAATTTTTTAGTTTATTTCCTTGAGTAGGATGAGGGTTTCTCTGAAACATCATAACTTCTTTTGTTAAATGATTTTTCAGGCTTCAGAAAGAAATATGGTTGTGGATTACAAAGATTGGCAAATTCCTCTTGGGCGCAGGTTCAGGTATGACACCATTCGATACCAGGAACATATGTTTCTAATTAATTGCAAAAATTTGACAACCCAGCATCCATTTATTTTTGGATTTTGATGTTCTGTTTAAGCATCTATCTAGACTTCAACAATCTGGAAGAAGTTTTACTGCCAGTGGAGGCGGTTTCCTCAGAAAATTTGGAAAGTAACTTACATCTATGCCAGTTCTTGTGAACGTACTTGGGTGCCAACCATTTGGTCTTCGTTTACGATGTCTCCAGTCAGTTGATTTTCCGGAGTTATATCCAGTGGATAAAAGATTTCAGACAACTTGAGACTGTTTAAATACCTGGGTCTGATAATTAAGTGCCAGTATTTGGTCAATAATTTGTTCATGCACCAAACTCTCCATAATATCATTTGAATCTCTGAGCTTAGTTTGCTGTCCGATATAGGAAAGTGCTACTATCTTACCTGGTTAATCTCTTATCTTGCATCTCTTTGACCATACTAAATTTCCTGTCTGACAGATCTCTGAAATTATGGATGGTGTTAAGACTCTATGGGTTGGATAACCTTCAAGCTTACATAAGAAATCATATCAAACTGGCTGTACACTTTGAAGAACTTGTTGCTCAAGATTCTCGATTTGAGGTAACTCTGCAGATTTCTGACATAATTTGCTCCTTTTTGCTGCAGTTAACCTTTCCAGTTGTATTAAGTTATTTTCATTAATTAATTGGGCACAATTGAAGCCAAAAGCTAGGATTCTGAATATTTGAACTGCTCGGCGAAATTATCTGATTTATAATGTTTTTTGTATTAAACTCTGAATATCCTTTCAGGCATTAAAATTAAGTTTAGATGCCTCTGCTTTCGACTCCACACTTCTCTGTCGAAAGAAAGTAAATAAGATGCTTAAAATGATTGAATACAAGGTTTTAAGAAGTTCTTCTCATTGACTTACCTTCTAGAGAAGTGTCATTACCAATTAAAAAAAGTTTACAAGTAGGCTTTGTAGTCGCAGAATGTTTGTATACCTGAAAGAAGCTTGATTTTTTGTTGTTGCACTTTTCACTGTGTTTGAAGGTTTCTTTTGAAATGACAGGAATTAGCCTAACAGCTACTAGAATCTTGGAAGCCAATCATTTTCTGAATGAAATGTCTTTAGAAGATTTACAAACTAAGAGTTGTTTGTCTGTCGTTTCTCTTGATTATGTGCAGATTATAGCCCCCAGAAAATTTTCTCTAGTTTGCTTTCGCCTTCTGCACCCGCATGGCAACGAAGATTCTGCTAACAAACTGAACCATGACCTCTTGGATGCTGTCAACTCAACTGGAACGATCTATATTTCTCACACGGTAAACTCAACTCCACTTCATGTACTTTTTTCACAAAGTTATACGTTGATGATGGATTTTTCTTTCCTTAAGCAATCTTTTACATTGTATATTCTTGGTCTTCACGATTGTAACTCTGTGTACACAAACATCGCAGGTTCTGTCAGATAAATACACGTTGAGGTTCGCGGTTGGAGCTCCTCTGACAGAAGAGAGGCATGTCATTGATGCTTGGAAGATTTTACAAGATGAGGCTTCAACTCTGTTAAGGACCCTGTAGAGAGTATAGTAGCTCTTTCTCTACACTCTACTTTTCCATTATACATCACATGTTTAAGCTGTATTTCTTATATTTCTATTCTTTATTTGGAATTCAACTTCATGTTTAAAAATAAGACAAATATTCTTTGGAATTAAACCTTGTTGAGGGAATACGCAAAATGCTTTTAGATTTTCCCTCTCTGGGTTATTTTTGCCCTTGTTAAAGGGGACAAACCACATTCAAATGAGCACAAGTTCTCACCTTGGAATAGAGAACAAATTCTCACTTCCTTGTAACCAAACCATTGAGCTTTAGGTTAGAATGAATCTCTTCCATGGATATTTTCAGAGGAAATGCTGTGTTTGGTTTTTTTCTATCTTAAATGCTTGTCTGGTGATTCCATAGTACAAAAGCTGCCTATATCTTCTATGTATCTTTCCAATTTTATCGGATGTCTCTACCTGCCTATATGCTAGTTACAAGAATGGAATTTTTTCCCAGGAAAATGATTTTTTAATTCCAAATTCTCAAAATAGGGATAAATTTTATTGGCTTCCCAAACTCGCTTTCAGCTTCACTTTTTTGGTGGTTCATGCCATACATAGCATTTCATCATGCCATGCATAGCAATAGCATGCCATAAATCATTTTTTAATTTATAAAGTGGGTGCTGCTCCATCACGAATCTTATTCAAATATGTGTACTTGAGTTGTTACTTGACACTCAACATGAACCGTTCGAATTTTTTCCATAAAAAATATATTTTTATTTTGAAATTTCAAAAATGGGGATAATTTTCGGGGAGTTCCCGACTTAGTGAAAGTGAAGTTCTTTGGAAATAGGATTTTCTCTCAATTTGTGAAGAAAACAAATTTCTGAAAATCCTGTTTCTGTTTCTGAAATAAGTCAATATCAGCTAGTGGTTAATCTTTTGGCTCTTGATCTGGGTGAATGGGGAGGGGAGGGGGGTGGTTTTGAGGAATATGATTACTGGCTTTGTTTGATTGGGAGAAATTCTCGTTAAGAGCGTGATAAAAAAAATATTTTGAAGAAAAAAAGATAAAACAAATATGAAATTAGATGTTGAACTCTCTCTTGGAGTGCTATTTACATTAAGGGGCATGTTTATTTGTATAACACTTTTTACTAAATATAGAATACTTTTTAAAATTTTAAGTTACCTCTAACAAAATATTTCTTACTTTTATTATTATTATTATTATTATTATTATTTAAATCCACCATTGTTGCTGGCGAGAAGAAAACCTCCTCACCGGCAACAATGGCCGGCAACCTTCGCCGGCGAAGGTGTCTGCTTTTTTTATAAAAAAAGAAATAAAATATTTCTGTTTTTTGCCAGGAAAATTGCGTAACACAAAGTTCTGCAATTTCTATTTGGTTCTGCTATGAAATTGTCTCCGTCTTTGTCTGACTTGTAACTTCCGTTCTTCAACTCCGACCGGACGACGGCGAGGAAGACGAGAGGAAGCAATTTCCTTCACAAAGCAATAGAGGGCTAATTCAGTATTTTCAATAGAGAAATTTAAAAAGTGTCCTATATTTAATATAAAGTGTCATTTAAATAACAATTCACTACATTAAAAGTGGATACCATAAACAATTGAATAGTGACATTAACTTCACCCTTTCTGACTGCTTTAGAATGATTGAATAATTTTCCTTTTTTCTCTCATATTTTTCATAATCATTCTTCTGTAGCTTTAACTCCAAACTTGTGAATAAGTGGAAATTTTGTTTGCTTTTATTCTTTCTGGAGATGCACCGCGACTGCATTCAATGTATTACTCTTTTCCACGTAAAAGTCCCGTTTATATGTGTGTGTATATATATATATATATATATATATATAAAATTATGTGTGGTCTATAGTTTGAAAAATTACTAATAATTTATAAAAATTACTCTTATTTAAATTATTTTAGCAAATTTTGATAGTATCAAAAAGTATGATCGATTTGGTGTTTTGGGATAGTAGTATCGTACGATCTTACGATACATATCGTGATACTGCAAACTATGGTGTAGTCTATAATTAACTCGTATTCAAAAAGTAATAACATGAATAGAACATGAGAGCGAGTTATTTTATGCACTGTACTTTTAAATCTATAAATATATATATATATACTAGGTGTGAACATCGTGCGTTTGCACAGTGAATGCCCAATAATATTATTATGTGATAATATAAAAATTAGAATTATAAATAATAATTAGTTTATTATAAATATATAGTTGAAAACAAGAAACATGGGTTAACTATAACACAAATATTTATGACTTTTCGTCAAATATATAATTGGCCTGCCTATTCTCTTCCCTTTCCTCACCTTTTCATATTTTCTATTGTCAACTTCTTTAGTCTTCTTCTAAAAATTAACAAAGTTGTTGAATGAATATGATTCGCGTTGTAAGTAGACGTCGACGGCATGAGAAACTCTGTTATCAGATGAGGTGAACCTGAAGACATATTTTCTAGCTCTGAATAGAGGAACTTTGTTTTTCATTAGAGTTGAACCAGCATAAACCTGCAAATTTGAAGAAGAGATTGAGAAAAATTAATAATAATAATATATATTTTTTTAATTCTCTAAACAAAAAATATGTTCTTATGAACGTATATATTACGAAAAGTTGCACTATTAGCGTGAATTAGGCATGCACATAAGGATTATAAACAATAAAAAGTTGTTTTTCTTTTGAATGGATGGAAGATATATATAGATTGTGAGTGTCTATTCATAATTTTTTATGGATTACCAAGAGTCTTCTTATAATTAATAGAAAGTAATAATGGTATATTAAATAAAGGAGTTTAAGTGAAAAAAAATAAACGAATTTGATGTGAAAGAAATAAAGAAAATTTAGTGAACAATGTAAATAACCATAATATAATTAATAGCCTTTACAGATATTTAAATCTTATAATATATGAAAAATCAAAAAAGAAAAGAGTAAATGAAAATAATAAAAAGTATATAATATATTTATTTGTAACAAAATCAACTTATTTATCATGATAAATGGTTAATACTTTATAAATATGACTAATTAATATTCTACATTAAATCATATTGATAAAATATGAAAGATATATGCATATATATATATATATATATTTATGTTTATATTTATATTTAAATAAGTTGAATACGGAGGGTTAAATATGAACGTTAATTTTTAATGTAGAAATTTGAAAAATAACTTAAAGAAGCTAAACATACAAAAGAAAAGGTTATCCAATTAAAATAGAGAAAATAAAATTTATGTTTTTAATAAACAACTATTAAATGTTCCTCTTATATTGCCTTTATATGGAAAGTTTATTAAATTATGTGCTAAGGTGGCAACCATGTGTCATTATTTAGAGGTAAGTTACATAGTGATAATGTATATTACATTAAATGTTAGACTTATGTAGCATTTAAGTGACAAATTGAGATAAATTTTATATTATTTTCTATTATATAGGGTATAAATAAATAAAACTTTTCAAAAAAGAACTTGAGACAAAAAATAGTACAATATAAATAGATCCAAATATGTTCGAATGACATAACATGGTCCCCACTTTTGACTTGGGGGGATTTTGGTAGTTGAATAAAAGTAAGGGCATGTTCTTTTTGTTTCGTTTTGAAAATGGTTTTGGTTTCAACAGTAAATTTAATATATTTTAATCATATTCCATCATTTCCAATACAACTTTTTACTATTCAGCATCTATTTTTTACATTTTTAATACACATTTTACATTATAAAATTATTTTTCAAAACTTATTTTCAAAACCGTTTTCAAAACGTTCAAAAAGAACAAGCCCTAAATGAATACTACTTGCTTAGTATAACGAAATGATCTTGACATCATTACTTTGCACATAATTAGTAATATAAAAAGCAAAAGAAAATATTAGAACCAAAATCTTCATTTGAACGGAGAGAGTGCGATTTTTTATAGATTTCAAAGTACAAAACCTAAAATAATCACTTTACTCCACTTTTGAACGTCACATAATTACACTAGTACAAGTATGAAAATATTTAAGTTGGCCAATTATTTAAACATTAAATAAGATATTGATTGTCTCTTTCTTTCTTTTTCTTTTTGTTTTTTTTAAAAAAAAGCTAGAATGTCCCAAGGTGAAAAAAATTAGTACATTATAGTAAAAATATTTTAAAAATAGAAAAACAGCACATTATATTTAAATATAAATAAAATAACGTGTTTTGACAATATACAGTGACTTTTATGTCGCTGTAACTAGAAAATCCATTTTAAATTATATTTTATAGTAAAATTGTATTTTCAAATACTTTTATATATTTTTAGTACACATTTTAGAAGAATTTGTAAAAAAAAAAAAGAAGTCCTTTATGCCACCGGAAAAGTCCAGGTTTAGCACATTTAATAACCACAATTTAGGAAAACAAGAGCCTCATAAGATAAGGTCACAAAATCATTTAAAATGATCCCAATTCAAAGTCCAAATGAGTAACTAAATCTTTCACTAAATAAACATCCAACTCAAACAATAAGACACTACCTTGAATCATACAGGAATAAAAACATAAATAGAATCATACAGGAATAAAAACAGAAACATATATATTTGCAGGAATTAAAGAAAACATAAATAGAGTTTGTCAACCAAAGATTAGAATTATCCATGATACAATGCACAATCCACAAAGATTAAGGAACTCTTACCAATGAAAGAAGCCTCTTATGCCTAGTTGGATCCTTTGTAATGATCATAACTCTGAGCAGGTACCTATATAAATAAACTATTTTGCTGGCGTACCAAAAACCATGATCATACCCTATTTATTGTCAATTATGTCATCAATGCAAATTTTCCTCCTTTTGACATTATGTTTTCTTCATGCATAGTTGTGCATTTAAGAACAAAGCCTACTGAATCAAAAAGAAAAAAACAAATGAAAATTATCTCCATAACTACTTGCAGTGTGTTGATACTATAAATATGTAATTATGCATGACTGCATATGTTAGATAAAACAAATTTCATTAATAGCATAAATTTTAGTACTGACAAAGCATGCCTTTTCTTCTCGCAAGTAAGAAGGTAAATGTCTTTTAAAGCAACAATATTCTATTTGAGCTTTACCTCTTATCGTGGAACAACCCATGCAGAGGAGCAAATGGAATTGGTGATGATCAGATCACCATCGCTCTCCCACCGTTCATCTTAGGTGACGCAGCCATCAGCGATGCAACTCTGAGCTCCTTCATGCATACCAGATTTCCAACGAACAATTAGAAGTCGTGTTTCACTGCAGAAAAACGATCAAATCATATTTACACTTCCAAATCATCCTAATAATTCTAACTATTTCTCCAATCCAACTGATTTCAATTTTTCATATCAACAATAAAAACTATTAAAGGAAGTTAGAAGATTCTCAAGGTGGCCTGTATCATCATGTAGCATAAATAGCAACAATTATTAGGATGATTTGGAAGTGTAGAAATGAGTTGATCTTCAGGAATATTAATGGAGAAACAACATCTGTCAAGAACCTCAGATCTCTGGACTTGAATGTATTTCAGAGATTGCATATAATAGAACGTATCTATGTTAAATCATATTCCTAAGCAAATTGATACATGTCGACATCCAATCCATGAATAAACTAATTGATACATGTCGACATCCAATTAGGCCATGAATAAACTTACATCTAAAAGTTGGATGCCTCCGAGATTGGTCACAATAAGAGCTTTCCTAGCTACAAGCATGCCTATTCCCTGTAACATGTGAAAAAATAAAATCCATGGTTTTTTTTTATTTTTTTATTTATAATTAGAAGCTGCTATATCTCAACCGCTACATAACCAAGAGCCGAAAGATGTGATGAAACATCTCTCACTTTTTTGCATAAAAATGTAGATAAAAATGCAAAAAGAAAAAGGAAAGCAGAGACTACCTAACATCTAAAGGACCTCAAGTCCCAAAAAAATTCATTCACCATCTGTGGCTACAATAACCTAATTTCTTCTCAGGTCAACTTTTTAGTAGGTCAATAATTTTTCTTGTGCAAAGTAAGAACACAACTAAGTGTCGCAATGTAAGAAAAACACTCCTAGTGATTCCAGGTGAACAAACATAAGTAATAGGCCCAAGTTGTCATATTTTTCTTTTACACGAGTTAAGAATATTTGAATATTACATAGACAATCCCCATAGATAATCAATCTAAAAACCTTAATGAATTGTTGTAAGTGGATACAGAGGTTAAATTTCCACAAGACACCTAGGATCTCTCTCAACTTTTTTAGCAAATGTAGCAGCCTAATGAAGTGAAGCTCCAAGATTGCATGGAAATTCAAAAATGTAGCACATCAGTGGAGAAAAAAGAAGAAAAAGAAGGCTAGTCAATTTCTCATTCAATTGTAGAAGATTGAAACCCATCACCTCAATCTTTTGTCTACAGGACAATCAACAATTCTAAAAAGTAATAATTCTGAGTGGTGCAATTCAACAAACACTTAATGAGCAATTGCCGATTCACAACACATCCTTGCGTTGACAGAATTACAATGATGTGCAAAGTTGAATTTAAACCCAATAACAATGGGAATAAGAATGACGTGAGATTAATACCAAAAATTGCAAGACATCCATTAACACACCTTTTCAGTTTTGGAGTGAACAAGCCGAGGAAACATAAATCCAACCTGTAAAAGATGCAAACAAATATCAAATTAGGAAGAGAATCGTAAGAAAAAGAGTGTCGATCAAATTACACATGAATCAGGTAACATGCAGTCCTAAATGCAATGGAGGGAACTGGAAGATCGGCTGCTCAGAAAAGATCGTATTTTGACTGAAACCACCATGAAAATAGCAGATGGAGAAGAAGAATAGGAGAAAGATGGAAGAAAGCAAAAGTAAAGAGGATGATAGGAAAGACTCTCTCAGCCACCAACTCCCCCTCAATCACCGGAAATCTACTCTAAAATCAAAGACCCTAGCCACGATTTGAGGAAACCAAATCCGGCTCAATCACGTGTCATGGAAGAAGAAACCCAAAACACGAACAAAAACTGAGGAAACGAAAATTGCAAGAAGGTAGAAAGGAAGAAAACGACGTCATTTTGGCTCTGCTTAGAGTCCTTAGACTGATGCTATCAGCAAATAAATGTCGACACTCTCTGTCCAATTTTGAGACAACACAGGGCACACCCACGTGAGACTTTCTGCTCAAATTGGGTAGATAGGGCTTCCTTCCGAATTTGACCCTTCCCCCACCATTCAATTTGCATTAAAACCTACTAAAGTCCAAAACAATTGGACGAACAAAAGGGTAATTGTGTAACTTGTGTCAAAAAAAAAATTTCTTCCCAAAATCATCCCTAGCCAATTAATATATTTACAAAAAAGCCTACTAAATCCAAACAAATTGGACGAACAAAAAGGGTAAGCGCCTTTATAGTCTTACACTACTTACTTAGTATAACGAAATGATCTTGACTTGATATCTAATATTTCCAGTTCCAGTTATTTAAATGCTTTGGAATTCCAACATTATTTTATTTGATGGCAACAAACCCAAGTCCCTCAATTCAAGCTTAAAAAGGACACCTTGGTTGGTCCCAAACTAGATGAATCTTTGACCGAAGCGAGTTTGGGGATATTGTGATTTCTAAATCACAAAATATATACTGTTCAAAACAAGGTTGTTCGTTGAATGGAATAGTGGATTGATGTATTCCATTCTATTTTGTAATTTAAAGTACAATATTTAAAATAAATAATTTATTACTAATTTGTTTTCATTTATATCATTACTTTGCACATAATTAGTAATATAAAAAGCAAAAGAAAATATTAGCACCAAAATCTTCATTTGAACGGAGAGAGTGCGATTTTTTATAGATTTCAAAATACAAAACCTAAAATAATCACTTTACTCCATTTTTGAACGTCACATAATTACACTAGTACAAGTATGAAAATATTTAAGTTGGCCAATTATTTAAACATTAAATAAGATATTGATTGTCTCTTTCTTTTTCTTTTTGTTTTTTTTTTTTTAAAAGCTAGAATGTCCCAAGGTGAAAAAAATTAGTACATTAACTAATAGTAAAAATATTTAAAAAAATAGAAAAACAGCACATTATATTTAAATATAAATAAAATAACGTGTTTTGACAATATACAGTGACTTTTATGTCGCTGTAACTAGAAAATCCATTTTCAATTATATTTTATAGTAAAATTGTATTTTCAAATACTTTTATATATTTTTAGTACACATTTTAGAAGAATTTGTAATAAATCCACATTGTCCTCTTTTATAATATATACTTATAAAAGTATTTGTCTCATTTTTTAACAATTTTAATTATTTTATCAGTATTTGACATCAAATTGTAAATGTCATAATAATTCAGGGGTGAAAACGTAATAATATATACTTACGATTTTAATAATATATACTTGATTTTAATAATATATACTTACGATTTTACGATGTTAAAATATTAATAAAATAAGAATAGTTTTATAAGCTGTATGTCATTGTCATACTTGCATATTTTTCTATAAATTCTATAATTATACGATATGATTTTATTAATACCAATCCTACGATATTGAAACTCTGAGTGGGAAATGCTAGGAAGCCTATATTGAAATTTGTATGGAAGGACCAGGAAGGTGATATCATGCGAATGGCAGGATTTCAAAACTAAACTATTAGCTGGAATCCACTGTAAACCTATTTTTATATATTTATTTTTTAAAAAAGCTTAAATTTAGTTGGAAACAGAAATTTGATGAGTGCCGCCGACCAAACTAAGCGTGTGTGACGTGTAAAGTAGTCCACCTCAAGCTGTTTTTTAAATTAATTTTAAGTCGAGAAACTTATAAAGAAATAATTCAACGTACAATGAATACGGGCATCTTCTTTTTCATCGTTTTGAAAATAAGTTTTGAAAAATAATTTTATAATGTAAAAAGTAGATGCTGAATAGTAAAAAATTGTATTAGAAATAATGAAATATGATTAAAACATATTAAATTTACTGTTGAAACCAAAATCGTTTTCAAAACAGAACAAAAAGAACAGGCCCATACTAATTATTCAAATGATTACTTAAATATTAAAAGTTTATTAAGAATTTAAAAGAAATTAAGTATTTGAATAGTCAAAAAAAAAAAAAAGAATTAGAAACTAGGAACAAACTATTACTCAATTTTTTGTTATTTGTAAAAAATACTTATTTTGTTCCACTAAAAGAGTCGTGGATATGCTTTTCGGCTTTTTGCATGCAGGTTACGTGGCATTTTTTAATAATTTTTCAAAATTTTGATGAGGAAGTAATGTTGCAGGTTGTTTTTTTATCCTGAAAGATAAGCAAGCTTTCATGGGCAAAATATCATGCACGTGTAGTGCAAAAATAACTTATGTTATCTTTACCAATAAAAGTCTTTCTTTTTCCACCTTTTTTACTACTTTTTTTTTAATTTTTAATATTGGAAATACATGGAAGCATGTGGTAGTCAATAATTTACCAATAACACAGTGTAGTACGTGTAAAATATTAAAAAGTAGATTTATAACACAATTTGAATTTCACATGCAATAGATGTTTCTCGTCTTATCGACATTTGTGATAAGATTGTTAAAAACTTGACACGTGTTAAGGTATTAAAATGTGTACTAATTATGAATGACACCACGACGTCTCGAATTAATAAATTAGAGTTAAGGTCAGTTTTTGAAAGGAAAAAAAAAAACTAGTATTATGAAAAATAAAGGGGAAAGATAGACAATATTTCTCAAGTTAAGCAACAACACACTTTCCCCTCTTCCCTTAGACCTTAATGTTTCATGCATTTTGTTATAGTTTAAGTTAACAATATATTTGGCGAAATGTCTATTAATTTTTCCCTCTTTTTGTCAAACATCACTAAATATATATTAAATGCAGCTAAATTATATATATATATAAAATAAATATTTATCTTAATTTGCGTCATCTCTCTATGTTTTAAAAATATATTTTTTGACATTATTTTGGACAGCAAGAAAATTTGTATGTGACTAATTTATGTATGAAACTCGTCTTATATATGAGACTAATGATAAGAGAAAGTGCAATATTCTCATAGTGGTACACCGATACTCTCAAACTACAAAAGCTTCGTTAGTACTCTTAAATTTTATATAGACGAGATTAATTACATGTCTTGTAAATTTTGCATGAAATCGTTTTAGGCAAGCCTTAGTGTTAATTTGACAATGATTAATTACATGTCTTATAAATTTTGCATGAAATCGTTTTACGCAAGACTGAGTGTTAATTTGGACAATGATTCCTAATCTTTTGCATATATAAGTAAAGAGTACTATAATTTCTTTTTAGGTAAGTTATCAAATACAAGGATCGATTTGATAATAGTTCAAGAAAAACAGACATGCTTATCATGGATAAGTAAACCAAAGTATCGCCCACTTATATCAATTTTAACGCAAAAAAATTATTGTTTGATAGCCTAGCTAGTTACTACATTAAGGGAACATTTTACAATTGCAAAAGAATATATGACCCTATAGAAAAGTCGCTTTTTCGGTTTCTAAAAGTTTGGTTGTCCCACTATACATAAAGGGGTAGGGTAACATCATAATTCATTCACTTCACCGTTCAATCAGGAAATAATGGTTTATACAATATTTATTGACTAAATAGTCCCGTGAATGAATTGTAATATTTTACAAAAAATATTATATTTTTGTCATTATTCAATTGAGTAATAATACATATCTCAACTAATTTTTATAATTTTTCCATAGCAAGTGAGTTATCGTGCATTCATGGACTATATTTTTATAAAATAATTATTAATTATATATTATTGACTAATGAATGTATGACACCTCGTTTGTTATGAATTTTTTTTTTTTTTTTTTGGACATTTTGCTATGAATGCATGACACCTCATTTTGACATGAAAAAAGTTGATATGTGTAATAATTGTTCTTTTTTGGATATCACTGCTAATATAATTGTTTGTGATTTGCAATCAATTCACAATAAAAACTCAATGATATATGTTAAAATTAAAAGTTTGGTATTCTCCCGTTTCATTAGAAAGAGTCCAGTTTAAAAAATGTGCTAATTTTTTATGATTTGCAATTTATAATATATGATATAAGTAATTTACGATTAATTTCTTTCCACTAATATTCTATTTTTTAATATGAATTAATTGTTCACAATTAACCCAATAGCTTAGTGGACAAGTTAACAATAATTAAGGGTAATGATATGCTCAGCAACAATCATAACAACTTTTTGATAACAACTCACGTGGCATGCATTTATTGGTCAATTATGTGATTTAATATAAATGTAACCAATGAATGTATGCCACATGAGTTATGTTGCTATGATTTGTTTTTTATTCTATCATTACTTATAAATTATACTATGGCATCACATCTAATTGGAAAGATGTGTTTTGAAGAGTGTCGAAAATATTAAAAGTACATTAAAAATATAAAAAATGTGTGTCGTAAAAGATGAAAATAATTATAAAATATAAACCGTTATTTGATAAGTGACACATACAAGACCTAAGATTATACACGTCATTAATATCATTACTCTTTATTATTAATTGACAATTCGCCAAAATATCATAGTTTAAGTTGTAACACACTAAAAGCACGTCATTACTCATTAGTCAAAATTCGATTAACATTCTTCAATACGATGCAACTACATATCATAGTGTGTTTATATGTCTTGAATACGATATTCAATATTCACGAATTCATGTTTCAACTATATTAAAAGACGTCTTTACATATAATTTTTTATAAAAAGGAAATAAACAAATATAGAATTACGTATTTTGCATCTCTATCATAGGTATCATTTTCTTTAACTTAAGAGCAAGAGCTTTGATGTAAGCCATGAAGAAAACCTTCTTTCCTATAAATGGTAGGCTGCTTATACCATTCAATTCATGCAGTTGTATACGCCCACCGGAGTAACAGTAAAACGACGTTCGGTGGCAATTCGATAGGACAACATTCTTCCATTTTTGTTGTCACTTCAAATCTTCCATGCATTCCCACATAACCTCGATCGATCTCTTCAACCTTAAAAAATGCCGACTTTTTTTTCGTAATAAATAGGTACCATGATTGTAGTGAAATCCCAGATCGGTAACCTTAATTAATTGGGTTTTCAAATTCAATTCAAGAAGGAAAAAAAAGGTGAGGAAATTAAGCTAAGATCAAGAAGAAAGAAACAAAATTCCTCTGCTCTGTTCTGTTCTGTTCTGCAGTGTTCTGGTTTGATTTGAGTAGGACCAAAGACCGCCACCCTCCTTCGCCAACCTCTGTCCTTTCTCCAATCTTCAAACCTTAGCAAAACTCTGTTTTCGAAGCAGTTCAAAACAAACAGTGAAAGAAGTCCTAGTACCGCACGGAAGTGCGAAAAAGGTAATGTAAATCGCTAATGCTGTTTTGGCGAGCGCACTATTTTTATATTTTATTTGATAAAATAAAGGAAAAAACAGCTATTTTTTTTTAATTTGGTTTGTTTTTTTTCCGCTTATGGGTATATAAACCACGTATATAAGCCCGCATGAGGTTGGCTATAATGGATCTCTCCGCTTTGTGTAGTCAGTCGTCACCATCTCACCACCTCATGAAAGGGGTCGGTGTAATTCCGTCTCTCTAGTCTCTTTGTAGAGCAGCTTGCTTCTGCTCTGATGTTTAATATCTGGTTTTTTTAATAAGAGTTTTGTGCATTCATATTTTTATTTCTCTCTGTGTTGCGCTGCAGAATTGCCTCGGGGCAATCTCAACCGGGCTCACCGAACGATTTTCCGAGGAAACAAACAAAGACCCAGGTCATAAATTTGGATTTTCTTTAATGGGATTTGTTTCCAATTTCAATTTGTTCACCTCTTCCTCTTTCCCCCTTTTGCATAGATAATATATATAGAGAGAGTGGTTTTCTTTTCTTGTGTGCATCTTTCCTTCTATTAATTTGTCTTCTTTTGCTAATGTTTGTTGCGGATGATGAAACCCTGTTTGTGTTTATGTGCATTCTTGGTGCAGATTCTTCTTTCTGCGTGACTCATCTTCACCGTTTCTACTCGGTCATCATCATACGCAGATGCCGAAATACTGAAATGCCCTTCACGAGATTTGATCTTTATCTATGCCCCTCATTGCTCTTGTTGGTGTTGGTATTATTGTTCTTTAGTAGTGATATAGTAGTGAGGGGGCTCTTCTTCTCAGTCATTATTGATTTCAGCAACTCTTTTCACTCCGACTTCTGCTGTAACAATGGCTATTTTCAGTCATTTATTCAGCACTGCCAGAATCTCCGCTAATCCGCTGCCAATTCACTTTCTCGGGACTTTCCAGGGCTTTCCCACATTGGAACTGTCTTCGGTTTGCATTAATTCGACCCTTGTGCTCCTGTTTCTCTTCGCTGTGTCCGCCAAGCAGATATACTTGTGTGTGGGACGAGTTAGAGCTCGCAAGGACAGTTCCAATGGCAGCCCGGTTCAGGTTAGGGACAGAGATGTTGCTGAAAATCCGAGCATTGTGATTTCTAAGGGATACAAGGCCGTCGCCTGTTGCTGTTTCTATCTTTTGTTCATCAATGTTGTGGTGTTGGCTTTTGATTTGTTTCGTACCATAAGGGATGGAGATTCTGCCCATTGGTCCCTCCTAATCTTCCCTGCAGCTCAGGCTGTAGCTTGGTTTGTGCTGAGCTTTTCAGCCCTTTACTGCAAATACAAAGCCAGTGAGAAATTCCCTTTACTCTTGAGGATATGGTGGATTCTGTCCTTCTTTATTTGCTTGTTCTCTCTGTATGTTGATGGGGTGGGGCTTGTTCGAGAAGGGTCGAAACACTTGAACAACTCTCATGTTTTGGCTAATCTAGCTTCAACCCCTGGTCTTGTTTTTCTCTGTTATGTTGCAATTAAGGGGGCCACTGGCATTCTAGTGTGCAGGAATGCCGATCTTCAAGAGCCATTGCTTGAAGAAGAAGCAGCAAGTCTAAGAGTTAGCCCATATAATGAAGCTGGTCTTTTTAGCTTGGTCACTCTTTCCTGGTTGAACCCTCTTCTTTCCATTGGTGCAAAGAGGCCACTTGAACTGAGAGACATTCCTCTTCTTGCACCCAAAGACCGTGCAAAGGCGAATTATAAACAATTGAATTCAAACTGGGAGAAGTTGAAAGCTGATAGTCCTTCAAGTGAGCCATCTTTAGCTTGGGCCATTCTCAAAACCTTTTGGAAGGAGGCTGCTTGGAATGCAATATTTGCAGCTACCAATACTTTAGTGTCGTATGTCGGTCCATACATGATTAGCTACTTCGTAGATTACTTGGGAGGGAAAGGCACTTTCCCACACGAGGGATATATTCTTTCCAGTATTTTCTTCGCAGCAAAGTTGGTGGAGACATTATCAACCCGTCAATGGTATCTGGGGGTTGACATTATGGGGATGCATGTGAGATCAGCTCTTACAGCAATGGTGTATCGAAAGGGGCTCAGGATTTCGAGCTTGGCTAAGCAAAGCCACACAAGTGGGGAGATTGTCAACTACATGGCGGTTGATGTTCAGAGAGTGGGGGACTACTCTTGGTATCTTCATGACATCTGGATGCTTCCCCTTCAGATCATTCTTGCCCTTGTAATTCTGTATAAGAATGTAGGGATTGCGTCAGTTGCTACATTGATTGCTACCATTATTTCAATCGTTGCAACAGTCCCGCTGGCGAGGTTTCAGGAAGATTACCAAGACAAATTAATGGCTGCCAAAGATGATAGAATGAGGAAGACCGCCGAATGCCTCAGGAACATGCGAATTCTCAAGTTGCAAGCTTGGGAGGATAGATACAGATCAAAGTTGGAGGAAATGCGAAGTGTAGAATTCAAGTATCTCCGGAAAGCTCTTTATTCCCAATCTTTCATCACATTTATTTTCTGGAGCTCTCCGATTTTTGTTTCAGCTGTTACTTTTGGAACTTGCATATTGCTGGGTGGACAGCTTACAGCAGGAAGTGTTCTGTCTGCTCTGGCAACTTTCAGAATTTTGCAGGAACCGTTGAGGAATTTCCCTGACTTGGTTTCTATGATGGCTCAGACCAAAGTTTCCCTAGACAGGATTGCTGGATTCTTGTTGGAGGAAGAGTTGCAGGAAGATGCAATCACTGTTTTACCGCAAGGCATTACAAATGTGGCTATCGAAATCAAAGATGGTGAGTTCTCCTGGGATCCATCTTTGTTGAGGCCTACATTGTCAAGTATACAATTAAAAGTAGAGAAGGGAATGCGTATTGCTGTCTGTGGCATGGTTGGTTCTGGAAAGTCAAGCTTTCTTTCTTGCATCCTCGGTGAGATTCCAAAAAGATCTGGGGAAGTAAGTCTGGATTTATAAATTTGTTTTGTGCCTCCTTTACTTCTTGTTGTCAGCTCCTGAAATTAATCATGCCTTTCTAACCCTTGATAATGAATGTGTTGTTAGGTTAAACTTTGTGGATCTGCAGCTTACGTGTCTCAATCAGCTTGGATACAATCTGGAAACATAGAGGAAAACATACTTTTTGGTAACCCTATGGATAAACCAAAGTATAAGAGGGTTATTCATGCATGTTCTCTTAAAAAGGATTTGGAACTATTTTCTCATGGTGATCAGACCATAATTGGTGATAGAGGCATAAATCTTAGTGGTGGGCAAAAGCAACGCATACAGCTTGCTAGGGCACTGTATCAAGATGCAGACATTTACTTACTTGATGATCCTTTTAGTGCTGTAGACGCACACACGGGTTCAGAATTATTTAGGGTTAGATCCTGTACTGCAACAGTTGATTTTTTGTGCCAACTAAAAATGCTTTGGCTTAAGATGTCATTTTGTATTTGCAGGAGTATATACTGACAGCACTATATTCTAAGACGGTCGTTTATGTCACGCATCAAGTTGAATTTTTGCCAGCTGCTGATTTGATACTGGTATGGTATCTTATTACTGACATTCGTACATTGCATTTTATAACTGTTAGAGCTCCTGGCTGGTTGAGTTCTATTAATGCATGGATATGATAACTAGTGTCTTCATTTGGATAGTTATGCTTTGTTTCTTATTGTCGTGAAGTATGTATGAGAACATTAATTGTCGCCAAAGTCATCTTGTTTTTGTCCTAAAATCTTTCTTGGAAGAACAAGTGCTAGTAGTTAAACGAGAATGGAATGGTCTGGTCAGATTCCTAGCCATGTGTCAGTCTAATGGCGAGGTTGCTTCCTATGTACAGCTTGCTGGTGTTGAATTGCCGTTTTTTGGCAGATAATGTTCAATATGCTTTCTTTCGAATGTTTGCCGTAAAATTTAAGACATGTATTGGTTGTAATTGGAAAGTGAAACACCATTTCCGCTTTGTCGACTGGCTTAAAATGGTAATATATACCGAGAAATTATAATGACATCAATGATAACTTCTCGATGTTAAATGATTTAATTACTTTTTCCATGTGAGGTTGGATGTTTTGGGAGAGTGTTGCCATTTAGTGTATTGTCGATGTGTTGATCTGCAGTCGCGCAAACGTTAGTGAGAGAAACTCCTTCATTGATATTACGTATTTGGAAAGAAATACTTTTTGTTGTTTTTCGACTGGTTTAAAATGGTAATATTTCGACGGGTTATAATGACATCAATGAAAGTTCTGACGATATAAAATGACTTGATTACTTTTTCCATATAAAGTCAGATCCTTGGGAGTTTTCTAACCTCTTGCTGAATTGTTGTTATATTATACTGAGAGGTGGCTGTATGTGTTCCCTGCACTTGATTTGGTTGTTGGTGCTTGCTTTATCGAAATTTTGCTTGATGACATCTATTATTGGTTGTAGGTCATTAAGGATGGTCGTATAACTGAAGCTGGGAAATACGATCAACTTTTGCAAGCAGGAACAGATTTTGAAGCATTGGTTTCTGCTCACCATGAAGCGATTGAAGCTATGGATCTTTCAAGTCAATCATCTGAAGAATCAGATAAACACCAGCCTCTTGGATCTGTGGTGATGAGTAAAAAATGTGATTCAATTGGGAATAATATGAACACTCTGGCAAAGGCTGTGGAGGAAGGTGCATCAACTTCGGAAAAGAAACTTATAAAGGAGAAAAAGAAAAATAAACGTTCCAAAAGGAAGCAGCTTGTTCAGGAAGAGGAGAGGGAAAGGGGAAGAGTTAGCATGAAAGTGTATCTTTCATATATGGCAGCTGCCTATAAGGGTTTGTTAATTCCACTCATTGTTCTTGCACAGACCTTATTTCAGGTGCTTCAAATAGCTAGTAGCTGGTGGATGGCTTGGGCAAATCCTCAGACTGCAGGAGGCAAGCCTAGAACAAATAATGTTGAACTCATTGGAGTATACATGGCCCTTGCCTTTGGCAGCTCCTTGTTTATCCTTGTTAGGTCTGTCCTAGTTGCCACATTTGGTCTTGCAGCTTCACAAAAATTGTTCCTTAAGATGCTCAGGTCCATATTTAGAGCACCAATGTCTTTCTTTGACTCCACTCCTGCTGGACGGATACTGAATCGTGTAAGTTGAATTTTTTAATTTATTTTTATGACAAATTTATCCTGCTGAGATATCTTGGTGTAGAATTGAACTTTGTGGTGCATCTTGCTCTTGACTTTTTATTCCTGATAGTATTAATGGAATCTGTGCTACTTCCAGGTCTCAATTGATCAAAGTGTAGTTGATCTTGACATCCCTTTTAGACTTGGCGGCTTTGCTTCAACAACTATTCAACTTTTTGGCATTGTTGGTGTCATGAGTGGCGTTACCTGGCAAGTTTTGCTCCTTGTGGTCCCAATGGCAATAACATGTTTGTGGATGCAGGTGGATTATGCTTTAAGAACCTCAATTTTTTCATTTTGTCTTGATAGATGTCCCTTGCACTTTGATTAGGTGCATTTATTACAGTTTAGTCATGACTTCATTTAGCATGGTGATGAAGTAGATAATAAATAAGAGTTGGGTGATGATACATTCAATGAGAAGTCCTAGTGAACTTTTATGGTGACTAACGCGGGCAACTAAGGAACATTTACTCTGATAATCTAGTTATCTTCTACTGTGTGACTTTCATATCGATCACTGTGAAAATTCACCGAGAATTTTCACTGTGAAAATCATTACTCACAAAACTTATCAAAACAATTCATTGGAGAGCGCTTTAAGTTCCTCTGATGTGATTTTCAAAGTTTTGCAAATTTTTGGGAGATTTAAAACATTACTATTTCTGATTGAAGTTATTTGAGAGAAGTCTTGAGATGGTTAATTAGAAGCTGCCACTTATTATTCATTCCTTTAGTTAGGGCCATCTAAACCCCATATTTATAGATACCATGAATAGTTTTCCTTATCCATGATACTGTCTCAACTCACAACAGTGAATTGATGGTTAATATTGCTTTGTTTAGGGTATGTTTAATTGTTCGGGATTCGGCAACAAAAAAGTACAACTTTCAAAATTAGTCAGGGAACTTCTGTTAAGATAACAACTTTATGTTTTCCAAAATGATCTTTTATGAGATCATCAGTAATAAATGAAATTTTCTTCAGCACATATATTACCTTCTGTCTTCTGAGGACATAAGCTCGTGCTTGGAACTCATCCTTAATGGGTGAGGATCATCTTCCATGATGGTGAATCAGTCCTTGCCATCAACAATTTTTTAGTTATGTACTTTAATAATTTTAAAGAAAATTTCCACGATTTAGTTATTAATATACCTGGAATTATGTACAAACTTTTATGTTTGGCATGCCAACTTTGATGGTTCTCTGAATTTTCTTATGTTAGGCCAACATGATATCGATGTCATCATCCAAGACACTGAAAATGTGAAGAAATTGGCCTTTGATTGTAATTGTTTATACTGGACTGGTGAAACTATTAATGTTCAAAGATTTGAGAAAGTAATGTTTGTAAGCATATTACTTCATGCAGAATCATATTTGGCGGCTGCATGAGAAAGATAATACTGGACTTGCAACTGAGATTTAGGAATTTTGAAAAATGCTTTAACCTACATTAGAAAGCTTTGACTAATGCTTATCATATGACTTTGAAATAAACTGCAGAAATATTATATGGCGTCATCAAGGGAGTTGGTCCGAATTGTTAGCATCCAAAAGTCTCCTATTATTCATCTCTTTTCTGAGTCCATTGCTGGGGCAGCCACAATCAGAGGTTTTGGACAGGAAAAGAGATTCATGAAGCGGAATCTTCATCTTCTTGATAGTTTTGCTCGTCCATTTTTCTGCAGTCTTGCTGCAATTGAGTGGCTATGCCTAAGGATGGAGTTGCTCTCAACCTTTGTATTTTCTTTTTGCATGGTTTTACTCGTGAGCTTTCCCCATGGAAGTATTGATCCAAGTATGTGCATTACACCTTCCCTTAATTGCTATGTAAACTTATGGAATGGTTCCACTTCATCTGTGAACTATGTACTAGAATAAAAAATGGGATGGTAATATTACTCATTTCCTAATTGGCTATGTCAGTAAATGTCTCAAGTTTTCTTGTTACTGAAAAGTTTCTGATAATAAACCTTGGGTGTGCAGCTATGGCAGGACTTGCTGTAACTTACGGCCTCAATTTGAATGCACGTTTGTCACGGTGGATACTAAGCTTTTGCAAGGTAGAAAACAAAATTATCTCCGTTGAGAGAATTCATCAATATTGTAAAATCCCCAGTGAAGCACCTGCAGTAATTGAGTATTCTCGCCCCCCTTCAGCGTGGCCTGAGGCAGGAAACATTGAGCTGATTGATCTAAAGGTGTGTGATCGCATGGTGCTAATATTGCTTGTGAGGTTCATTTCACTGGGATGACAGTTAATGATTCATTCTATTACTACAGTTTTTGTCCTTCAGTTTTTTCCCCCTGGGTTAGCATAGTCAATCTGTTACTAATTTGATGACAAATTTTAAGTTGCTGCAGAAACTTCACACGCAAAGCCTGTTCATGATCTATTATGTTCAGATGAAAAGATAATTGAATGGACAAATAGAAAGAAGAAGAATAAATTTTAGGGGAAATAGGGTCTAAGTAGTTTAATAAATGGTAAAGATAGGAAAAGGATTTGACTGTTACAGTGATAAGAAATTTGCAGAACTTCTTTTTTCTGCTTGCCTCATTAGGTCTTATATTCCAAGATGGTATTCATGTTCACAACAATAGTTGGGCTAAGCTATTTTCTGCCTACTTGTTACAACCTTCCTGTCCTCTTTGGTTTTCTTTTGAAGTATAAATGAATAGAAAGAAGAAAATCTAAATATTCTTTCAATCTCTATAGGTTCGTTATAAGGAGAGTCTTCCTGTTGTGCTTCATGGTGTATCCTGCACGTTTCCTGGGGGTTACAAAATTGGAATTGTTGGACGTACTGGAAGTGGCAAGTCGACTTTGATCCAGGCACTCTTTCGAATGGTTGAACCAGTTGGTGGCCGAATCATTATAGACAACATTGATATATCAACAATTGGTCTTCATGATCTTCGTAGTCGTCTGAGCATCATACCCCAAGATCCTACGCTGTTTGAAGGGACTATTAGAGGCAACCTTGATCCCCTTGGAGAGCATTCAGATCCAGAAATATGGCAGGTGAAACTCAAATTTCTTCTTTTTGCGGTTCTTCCCATACCAGTTTAGGAGAATGTTGTGTGTTGAAATTATATTTAAGGCGGACCATGGTGGGTGTTGATAAGAAACAAAATCTGGTTGCTTCACTAGTTTTCTCTGAGAGTCAACATGCCATGAAAGATAAGATATTAGATTATCTGATTTTCTTTTTAATTACCTTTAAATTTCCTAGTCTCTGTGATTGTTAGCTATTTATGTAAGATGATATTCAGATTGGCATGGGTATTGAATACCTCATTTATGAAAATCATATCCTTCCACGCAGATAGAATCTTAAAACTGTGTGATTAATGATTGTGTGGATTTCTTTTTGTCATTGTTTCCAAAGGGACTTATTTTGAATTCGTACAGGCACTTGAAAAATCTCAGCTCGGAGAAATAGTTCGTCAAAAAGAGCTAAAGCTTGATGCACCTGGTATGTATGACCTCCTTTGAACTCATGTTTGATTGGAATGAAAAACCCTAAGGTGTTTCCTGCTTGTGAGACTAACACATAAATACTATGTGTGTTACAGTTCTCGAAAGTGGAGATAATTGGAGTGTTGGCCAACGGCAACTTGTCTCTCTTGGACGGGCTTTGCTTAAACAGGCTAGGATTTTGGTGCTTGATGAAGCCACAGCTTCAGTTGATTCAGCCACCGATAACCTTATTCAGAAGATCATTAGGACCGAGTTTAAGAATTGCACCGTTTGCACCATAGCTCATCGTATTCCTACTGTCATTGATAGCGATCTTGTTCTGGTCCTCAGTGATGGTAAGTTTTCTTTGACCTCATGCTCTAGATTTTGAATCTACATCCTTGGCTTAATAGTTTTGCCCACAAAAAGTCAATAGGAGATGATAAAATATATGAAAAAGAGAGCTGACAAGAAATAGATTGAGATTGGCATGCAAAGGTCATAAGAAGATAACCATTTCATGGCCCCTTCTTCATAGCTTTACGTTCAGCACTGCGTTGTTATCTAGCCTATTTGAGTGTTTGAATGGTGGGAACTCTTTAGTTCTTGGAATGACTGACTCTGTTGGTTTGTTGTGCCAGGTCGAGTGGCGGAATTCGACACTCCAGCTCGACTACTAGAGGACAAGTTATCAATGTTCCTGAGGTTGGTGTCAGAGTACTCAACAAGATCCAGTGGCTTCTCTGATTTTTGATTCAGATAGCGCGCCACCGGGGAACAGTTGATCTGAAACCAAGAAAAAAGCAGAAGATGATGGTGAAGGAAATGGCAGGTCCCAGTGTGCTGGTTCCTGCAGGCAGAATGAGACGAAAGAGAGTGGTGGAAGGTGAAGAAAAGAGATGAGCATGAATTTTCTTTGTAGAATCCACATGAGAGGGAAAAAGGGTTGCACAGCACATTATTGGAGGAAACTTAACAACAATGGGGTTGAGGCCATGTAAAATAAATAAAGGCAGGCTACAGGGGAGAGAAGGATAAATAAGTAGAAGAGACAGGAGAGAAGAAATGAAGGTTGTATTTGGGATGTGCAATAAATTAGGGTGGTTAGGGCAAAGAAAAGAATTTTTGACCAAATGTTGTTAAACTTATATATCTTGTACAATGCATCATTAGACAGTGAGTAACTGTAGATTCTCTAGATTTCCTGGAATTTTTTTATTGATTTTTTTCTCTCTGTTCCTGATGGTTTTTTGAGTTTTTGCCTTCTGGAAATGGGTTGAGATTTTCTGGTCCCAACAATTTTGGGGCTCGAGCGTCCCAAAACTTTTATGGGCAATTTCAGGGAAGGGTGGTGTTGGGAAATTTTCACTTTTACCCATCCCCGCCACCTACGGTATGAGATCTTCTGTCAATTTTTTTCCTGTCCACCATCTCACAATGGAGTAGTGGGTTTCATGATGTGATATGTGGGTTCCATACTCCATTATGAGAGAGTGGACAGGAAAGACAGAAAAAAAGTTGACTGAAGATCTGATCCCGCCACCTACCCCCTAAATTTGCCTCTTAAAAATGTTGGGGTAATCTTGTCCCAAATTTTTTGGAACCAGAGGATCCCAACCCGAAATAAATAGTATGGTGGTGACTATTGCACAACCTGAAAAGCCAAAAATAGAAACAACTGTTTAGCTTAGGGCTTGCTAGAAATTCTGACTCAACATAAATGGAAAAACCTAATGGTTAGGTTGGAGCTCTGGAGAGAACAATTGGGAAAACTGCAAGTAATCAATGCACTATGAAAAGTTTACTGGTCAATACCATCCATGATTTGGAATTTAACCATGGACTAAAAAGTGTGTGAGACAATAATCACAAAAGAAAGATAGTTTTCTATCCTATCTTCTGTTGTGACAGTTCGATAACAGCTAAATTCGACACTTCGACGACTTTTAATACTTCTTGTTATAGTATATCTACGATACTCAAAATTTCATCACCTAAAATGTTACGCATGTTTTGATAATTACACTGATATTGAACTTGTTTTAAATGTTTATCGTTCAATACTTTAAAACCTAAAAATGGTATGCACGCTATACTCAATATTAAACTTGCTAAAATTGATATGCGTCGAGCCATTAGGTATTGCTATAATCAGGAATGTTTCTATTATTTGAAGAAAGTTTGAACTCTGAGTTGGGTAATGGTAGTTTTTCAAAATTTTAGCACGATAACTGTAATTTCGTGAAAATTTGAGGGGATAAATGTAATTTCCCATAACTCGAAACGCTGTCGTTCCTAAAGTAACGGAAAAGGGAAAATAGGAAAAAAATTTGTCAACAGAAAGAACCGATCAAATCAGTCTGCCGCGACTCTTCAGTACCTCTTTCCCATCATTTCCCGTCGAACACACAGTCACCCTCCGGCCATCTACCGGGAAGAAAGATGCAGGCCATATCGCGGCGATTGGGGCACCAATCTCTGAGGCCCGCAGCAACTGCTACTGTTTCATCGTTTGATTCGTCTCTCAATCCTTACTCTAATCTCTGTATGTAATGTACCTTTTCTTCACATTTCTAGGGCTACGAATGTATACTGATTTTCATACATATATGCACACGTAGAAGTGTCTAAAAGTGATTTGATATGCTGACATTAGCTTGATTTAGACGCTAGGGTTTTTGTTAGCGTGTGATCTTTAATTGCTGAATTTTCAGACTATGTTGCTGATAATCCGAGGTATGCATCCACCATTGCCGCTAGAGGCACTGGGCACATAGTACGCAAGGGCACTGGTGGTAGATCATCTGTTAGGTAGGTGGTATATCCACTTTGCAACAATAAATTGATTGACACTGATTTTTTGAAATTAATAATCTTGGGCACTTCGGATAGATTCAGTTGTAATTTAGACATCAGCTGGATGGTTTCCTCACGCCCAATTTTGATATTTTTAACTGATTTGGAGTGCATTTTTTTGAGGCATTTGACTCTGATTTGTCCTCTTATTTTCTTGGCGGTTTAGCTATCTTTCTGGTGCTTAAATTATGCCATTGTTTCTATTGAATATCATTGAAGTTTGCTTAGTCTGCTTCTTTTCTGAAGTTGAAAAGTTTGTCTCTTGCAGTGGGATTGTTGCTACAGTGTTTGGAGGTACTGGGTTTCTTGGGCGTTACCTGGTTCAGCAGTTAGGTGAGTCAGCTTTTTCTTTTGTGTTTTTTTTTGGTACACCTTTGATTTCATTTCACCATACTAGCGGCAGCTGAAGTTCATGGTTTTTGGATTTTGCTTTAACTTTTTTCTTGTTCCATCATCAGCTAAAATGGGTTCTCAGGTGTTGGTTCCTTTCCGAGGTTCTGAGGATGATCCTCGTCATCTCAAGTTAATGGGTGATTTGGGACAGGTTTGGATTGTGCATATTTGTCAATGGGTTCTATGTCTGTTCATTAACATGGTCACAACATTTTTTTAGTAACTGGTTTGTTAATTGTGTTATTATTGTTGCAGATTGTTCCGATGAAGTACAACCCTAGAGATGAAAACTCTATCAAGGCTGTGATGGCTAAGGCTAATGTTGTTATTAATCTTATTGGTAGGTTTCCTGGAATTGGTAGTGTACTGTTGTTAGATTTTGGGTGGATTTATAATTATTTTTTTCGTACCATAACTCATCAACAGGAAGAGAGTATGAAACTAGAAATTACAGCTTTGAAGACGTGCACGTTCATATGGTTGAAAAGCTTGCAGGGGTAGGCTCTTGCTTCCCCTCTTTACTTTTGCGTGTGTGTTTGTTTCCTCCAACCCTACCATCCAAGATGCTTTATACTGGGAAGATGCATAAGTTTAACGTCTACATGGTTAGAATAGATTGAAATTATTAGACGAACTTAATAATGCACGTGAGATAGAATATCCTCCTTTAAAAGAGATCATAGTAACATAATTTTCCAGTCATTTGGCTTATAATCCAACTTTTGTCTTCTCTTCTTTCTTAAAAAGTGTGGTGCTCCCTGTGTGTCATTTTCTCTAACTTGTAATTTCCATCTCTGCTGTTTATGAATCATCTGTGCACTGGGTGACGTATCATATCTACAAATGCAGATTGCTAAGGAACATGGTGGTATCATGAGATTCATACAAGTCTCTTGCTTAGGGGCATCTTCATCATCCCCATCTCGGTTTCTCAGAGCCAAAGCTGCTGGCGAGGAAGCTCTTTTACGAGAATTGTCTGAGGTCACTAAGTTTGGCATCAACTTCTTTACTTATCAAATGTTTGCCATTTGATTACGTTAAAATGCTATGCTTTAATGTCTCATTATACTTGCAAGAGTTCTGAATTTCAAGTACATTCTGTTCTAAAGACAATATAATGTTTTACTATAATTGAAAGGTTTAAGATTCTGTCTTCCGCTTCTTATACGTGGACCAATTATTAGAAGGTTAAGATAATCCTGTTATACGTAGACCAATAATTGAGCTTTTATTGCATTCAAGTTGCTTGTGTTGTAAAATAATTGGTTTTAATTTTGCCACCTCTTTTTAATTGTAGTTTTCCCCATGTTAAAAAGTTAATTGGGCATAATCACCTCTATGGATCATGTACCTGTTCTTCTTTTTAGTGAATCTTTGTTGGTAAGTGCTGTTTTGCTATGTCTTATAATGCAATTGATAATGATTTTATGTATTTATGTCTACATTGTTTTGCTTGTCCTTTCTGATCCAAAGGAAGATTATCTTTTGTTTTGGGTGATGAAGATAGATCTGGGAAACCCAGTTATTTTAATGACTAACATGCTAAATCATCTTCAGGCGACAATAATGCGACCTGCTGCAATGATTGGCACAGAGGATCGGGTTCTAAATCCATGGGCACATTTTACTAAAAATTATGGTTTCCTCCCTCTATTTGGAGATGGATCTACCAAGTACGACTTTAAATTATATAGTGGGAAACTTTTTTCTGGGAACGTAATTGGTGATATTTCTGACAACAATTTGTCTGCAGAATTCAGCCTGTTTATGTTGTAGATGTTGCTTCTGCAATTATTCAATCATTGAAAGATGATGGCAGCAGTATGGGGAAAGTTTATGAACTTGGTGGACCAGATGTTTACTCCATCCATGATTTGGTAGTATTGTGTCCCTTGCTCTTTTTTTGTCTTGTTCTTTTTACCAATCTCCTCCCTAGATCAGTCTTTGGGTAGTGGAATTTCGCTGAAGCATCTTGTTTGATCCAGGCAGAGCTTATGTTTGACATGATCCGTGAATATCCTCATTATGTGAAGATTCCTTTTCCTATTGCTAAGGCAAGTATATTTATGACTGCTCTTTCTTTGTGTGATTGCCTAGTCAATGCTCATTTTTTACCTCAAAAGTGCAGCCTGATATCTGGAAAAGTTGTCGTACCTGTATAAATATTTAAATGTAGCATTTCTTTCATTTTTAGCTAGATGTAATTTTACCTGTTCACGATTGGATCCTTGAATATGTGTTAAGCTCAGTAATGGTTTTCCCTCCACTCCAACCCCACCCAAAAAAGATGAGTGCCAAAATGACAAACTAGAAATTTCAAATTTCCACACCCAACTGCACCTGTAGGAGGGACCAAGAAGAAAAAGTCCCTAAAGGCCTAGTTGTTGAACATGTTCTGCTGTTCCAAAAATATATATATATATATATATATATATTTAAAAGAAGAAAAAAACATGTTCAATGTTTCGGATGTTTGTAACATAGCATATGAGGATAATTAATGGAGGCATAACATTCTTCTATCAATTCCTGTGCTCACTAGCATAGCATTTTACACTTTATTGTAGGTTCTGTTGGTTTTCTTTGTAAACCCATCCTTTTACATGGTTTGAATGACCTTATTATACAAAAAAATGAGAATCAATTTTATGAAAAGCTATTATGAATTGTTGGATTGAAATTACTTTCAAGATGCTGCCCAAGATCTGCATCTGAAGCTATTAAACATCACGTGCACATTGTCACATGTTCAATTGGGTAAAAAGAAAAAAAATTTATTGTACTACAATCGCTTTGCTCTGTCTCATTACAGATGATTTGAAAAGTCACGTTGGCACTTCATTTACCATTAATCTTGCAGATAGTTTTGCTTTTTATTTAGTTAAGATGATGTTCAGTACAACACATTTTTTGCTTGAATTCATTCAGCAGCTTGTGAACTGTAAATTGATTATTATTCTTAATCATTTGGCTTTGAGTTTGATTTCAGGCTTTTGCAATGCCTCGAGAAATACTGGTCAAGAGACTTCCTGTTCCTGTGCCCACTCCTTCTATATTTAATTTGGATACAATTGAAAGCCTTACCACTGATACACTGGTGTCAGAAAATGGTAAGTCATGCAAACTTGTGGATAGTTTTCATTTCTCATTAATCTTGTAATATCATTCATTTTTACCATTTTTATGCTCTTCTGTGCATTCTTTAATGATGCCTTGATGATGGTTTTGCAGCTTTAACTTTTGACGATCTTGGAATCGCACCACACAAAGTGAAGGGATATCCTATTGAATATCTTATACAGTATCGTAAAGGTGGTCCACAGTATGGTTCTACAGTTAGTGAAAAAATGTCTCCCGAATCTTTGCGTTAAGGTTTATCAGATCTTCTGGATCAAACCTATTAGCAGCTTTTATAATCAAAACTGTTAGGCAGGTTTGCACCTCATTGCTCGAGGTTGTGTGAACGCGAATATTGTTGATGAAGAAATTATTCACAGTTTTGGCATCCTTGTTTAATAATACACCTGTTCTGTTGGTTGGTTAATTGATGGAGCCCTTGAAAATCTGGTCAATTTTAGCTTCAGTAGCAAGATTCTGAGACAGATTTGTTAGAATAAGTGTACGGAAAATGTATCGCGCCGTGTGGCTGTAACACACAGAAATGATTTTTCACTTCTAACTGCTTTTTCTTTTGCTGGTTTATAGACCTTGTTTGATTCAATGGAAAAGCCATCTTATTTCCCTTGGTTATTGACTGTTTCATTAGCTTTGAAATTAGATTGAACTGTTGAGCCTTCTGGCTAAATATCTGTCTATCTATGTTTTGTATTTTGTATGTTCAGTTTAGGAGTTAGAGATCTTCTGTATCGGGTGATACAATGTACCATCTCACGTCGATGGGGTGAAATTACATTTTTACCCTACACATGTATGACGTACCACTCGATGCAGAAGATTTTTGCACCGCCCAAGCCTCTCGGGATTGATTTTAGAGGTTACTGTAAGATAAAAGTTGTTTCAATGCTTGTCTACAAGGAGTGTAAATGAAGTTATTCCAAGGAAAGGAGCATCTAGTTTTCTTGTAATTGAGGAAAAATCCATGAGAGAACTATTCCTCCTTTAAGAAAGGGAGATAAAAACTTAGCTCAAAACGGAGGAAGAAACTGAGCATTTTCAGGTCACCATGGATGACGATCCTCTCTTCTACCCGGAGGGCCACTCCCATGGATGCTTCGAAGGTGTCAGACTGGAAGGGCGAAATGCCGGGGCAACGCTGATCGCGAGGCACGGCAACTCCAGAGGGTTTCAAGATCATTGCAGCATTAACATATACATAAGCAACAACGTACAAGGGGTGAACAACTCCGTTCTCGTCGGAAGCCAGGTGAGACAGGGAGATCCCGGCGTCCGAATTTATTTGAAGGGGTTGAAACTGGACAAAGGGTTTCAGAAAAATCACAAAAACAAGTCCACCGAATTGCTCGGAGTTCTTCCCTGGATTACCTTGTTTGCAGGCTTTGCAATCATCTTGTTTTCAATCATGTAGAATAAAATTATTCCCCGTATCTTATATAAAGAATTGTGTTTCGAGTTGTACGTTGTAAATCAGAAATAGTTATGCAACTGAATTCTTTTAATGGGACCTGGGGGGTGCTACTGGGGTTGGGGTTTGGGGGGGGGGGGGGGGGGGGGGGGCGGAGTACTGTGCTTTTGCATTTTCTATATCCATTTTTCGGCAAAACGTGATGGCAACTCTAAAGCTTTGCTTCCTCGTACACTTGTCTATGTTACAACTGCTGCAAATACAAACGAGGAAAAAAAAAATGTCATTTTCCAATGTTAACTAAGTGTATGAAATTCCAGGTTGACATGGACTGTCCCACCATAGAACAGCCTCACATGGTGGTTTTCTGGATATATATATATTCGCAAGTGATATGACATATAGTCATTAGTTAATAATGTGAATAATAATTATTTTACAAAAAATGTGGCCAATATATGTATGCCATGTCATTCGTTATTAAAAAATTGTGATAAATTTGTTAAAATTACACTTTTTTATGTTTAGTTACCAATCATTTGCTTTTTCTGGACTTGGGATGCTTAGCTAGTGAGTAATAAATTGTAATCAATTCAACAGCTTTCAGATCTAGTGAACAGGCAGATAATAAGCAACGGGTTCGCCACATACTTGTAGTCCGGCACAATGATGGGTCCAAATGCTGTTTTATTACATAAACATACAATGAAAACTTTAAAAATCGCACACGTGGGAATATGAACCTAATTCGTTATAAGCCGATATTTATAAACCTAATCGTTATAAGCTGATCCTTCAACTCCAACAAGATCTTAGTTATCGTCTCTTATAGATAATTTCACACACACAAAACACAAAATAAGCATAACTAACACGTTATAAGTGATTGGTCAATCTGAGACAGGACCCAACCGTGGATATCTATAAGTGATCGGTCAACCTGAGACAGGATCCGACCGTGGATATCCATGTCCACAAAGCTAGCTACACATGCCTATCCATGTCCACAAAGCTAGCTACACATGCCTCTGAATTTGTATGACATTCATGTGAGGTGCACCCAGGAAAATCTCCCACGTTCATTGTTGGTCATTTATAACATTTGATCCCAAACTTCTAGACAATTAAAAGGTTGGTAAGAGTGGCTCTTTGAATGACACGTTTGCAGTTTGTTTGAGATCCTCTCTCTTCAGTCTTGATCGTTTTCATAGTACTTGTTTGAGATTGAATGTATTGAGAATAAACATCCCTCAAGATTTTTAAATCATTTATTAGAAAAAATATTCTAACAAAAATACTACAGCAGAATTTGCTAGGTACCAGTAATATCGAACTGAATCGAATTGATATTTGAAGTGTTTAAAACTTTGTTTATTTATTAATTGAGCTGAGACCGAATTTGATCATTCCGTTATTAACTAATATAAAATTATAATGTTTAATTATCTTAATATATTGTATCAAATTATTTAGATATCTTAACTCAATTCAAATCTATATATATTGAGATTTATGTACATATAGATGTATTTAAAATTTTAATTATTTAATACTTTTATGTTGCATATACTTATTGTATTTATATTATATAATTAATATTTTGATTGAATCGTTCACGAGCTTTCATCGCTTTGTTAATGTATTAATGAAGTCTAATATCATGTTCGAACCGATCCAAACTTGTTGTTCGTGAATGATCTTGTTCGTTTCTCGTTCCTAATGGATTAATTTGGTTGTTGTTTCTTTCATCATGGGATTTGTTGTCTTACTAGAATATTGCTATTACAGCTGGAGCCAGGATTAATTAAGATGGAGGGAGGTTTGGGTGCATGTGATTTCTTTAAAAAATGGTGATTACTTATATATATATATATATATATATTCAAATTTTAGCTATTATGTTTGGGGACATTTTTGTTAAAAAATGGTTCATGCTATTTTTTTTATATATATATTATTTAATTTTATACCGACTATATAGCATAACAGAAAATTAATTGGGCAAAATACGAATGACAAAATGAGAAATTTTCATTATTATAATATAAAAATGCCGGCGATTGACGTCGGGGTGGCGGGCGAAGGACACTTGTCGAGATCTGAAGGCTACCGACACTCCAATGTAGCAATCAAGGAATTCCACCTTTTCCCCTCATTTGCGCCTCATCATCATCATCATCATATGTAAATCTTCAGTCTTTTTTCTATATTTATTGGAAAGAAATTTGGAAAATCAATAAACAAAACCCATTCCCATATTTTTACACTTTTTTTTCTCGCTTTTGTTAGCAGTTACCATATTATTCTTTTTGTCTTTGTGTGCGTTTCTTCTCTCTTCTCTGCCTCTACCACTGTGCCACTGCCTGGTAAGTTCCTGTTAGTAGCTGCTCCATTTTTTGTCTTTGATTCTTGCTCTCTAATTTTGTTTTTGTTTCAATTTTTGGTATCTGGGTTTTGCACCTTTGTGAGCGTCTGTAACGTTTTTTTTATTTTTGGTCTGTTCGTTTCAAGGTTCTTGAATGATCTTTTTGTGTGTGTTTTCGGTTTGGATCATAGTAATTAATGGGTGTCTGACTACAGGTTAATCGTTTCTCACGCAGTCACAGAACCCTGCTACGATTCTTTACCCCTAAATCCGCTCGTATTCGTATAGCTCATTCTAGGAGGTGCTTGTGCATAAGGACGTGGATGTGGGATTCGTATTGGAATCCAGAGGGCTAATTTTTATTTGGGTTTTGGGTTTTGTAATCGGATGATTGAGAAACTGAACTCTGTTTGTGATATTGGGTAAAGTTTGAATCTTTTTCTTCCTGATGAGACGCCGCTCTCCGGCGACCGAGCTGTTGGAGGCTGACATGGAGAAGGAGCAGGGAAAGGGTCAGCATTCCCGGATATATTGGTTAGCTTCATTGACAGCTTTTTTCTGGATTGGTTTAGTCTATTTCCACTTTTCAGTTCTAAGAGGCACTAGTGTTATTGACCAGTCAATTGAGCAACTCTCCCCTGTTTCTGTGAATACTGATTCTAGTAGTAATAAGAACACTGCTCATCCCCAACAAAATCCCACTCCTACACTGCTCACTAGCCCTCCTAAGAATGTTAGTCCTCAGTCTGTAAGTAGTGATTTGGGGATTTCTCCACCACAGCCTTCTGCTGCTCCAGTTGTGAGTAACAGTTCCAAAGATTCTACGAAAGAGCCACCTGTTACTCGGCCGAGGTCCGACAATGGTAGTAGTAATAAGGTGGAGAATTACCCCTTTTTGAGGGCGTTGAGAACTGTGGACAACAAGAGTGATCCCTGTGGTGGGAGGTATATTTATGTGCATGATCTTCCTCCCAGGTTCAATGAGGATATGATCAAGGAGTGTAAGACTCTCAGTCTGTGGACTAACATGTGTAAGTTCATTAGTAATGCTGGACTTGGTCCCCCACTGGAGAATGCTGAAGGGGTTTTCTCGAACACTGGATGGTACGCCACGAATCAGTTTGCGGTAGATGTGATCTTCAACAATCGAATGAAGCAGTATGATTGCCTGACTCGCGATTCCTCCCTTGCTGCTGCCATATTCGTGCCTTTCTATGCTGGCTTTGATATAGCTCGTTATCTCTGGGGCTACAACACTACTGTGAGGGATGCTGCTTCCCTTGCTTTGATTGATTGGCTGACCAAGCAGCCTGAATGGGGCATTATGGGCGGAAAGGATCATTTCCTTGTTGCTGGTAGGATAACATGGGATTTCAGGAGAAAAACTGATGCAAACTCGGACTGGGGAAACAAGCTTCTTTTCCTCCCTGCTGCCACACACATGTCTATGCTTGTGGTGGAAGCGAGCCCGTGGCATTTCAATGATTTTGGCATCCCTTACCCAACCTATTTCCACCCTGCAAAAGATGCAGACATGTTCATTTGGCAGGATCGAATGAGAAATACAGAAAGAAAGTGGCTTTTCTGTTTTGCAGGTGCTCGTCGCCCTGGTGATCGCAAATCAATCAGGGATCAAATCATCGATCAGTGCAAGAATTCTGAGGTGTGTAAGCTATTGGAATGCTCTCTAGGAGAGAGCAAGTGTCAATCACCCAGCAGTATAATGCAAATGTTTCAGAGTTCCATTTTCTGCCTTCAGCCTCAGGGAGACTCATACACTAGGAGATCAGCTTTTGATGCTATCTTGGCGGGTTGCATTCCTGTCTTCTTCCATCCGGCTTCTGCGTACACTCAGTACACGTGGCACCTCCCGAAAAACATCTCAAAGTACTCTGTCCTCATTCCTGAGAAAGATGTTCGCACAAAGAATATCAGCATTGAGCAATGGCTCAGAAATACACCCCGGAGCAAATCAAGGAAATGGGGGAGGAGGTCATAAAACTCATCCCCAGGATAACATACGCCGATCCTCGCTCTAAATTGGAGACCGTAAAAGATGCTTTTGATGTAGCTGTGGAGGCAATCATCAACAGGGTTACTAAATTGAGGAGGGACGTCATTGAGGGCTACAGAGATGATGATCGAAAAGAGGAACTTGCTTGGAAATATGATCTGTTAGAGGAAGGACAGCATGAGGTGGGGCCTCATGAATGGGATCCATTTTTCGTGAAAGAAGACGATGAAACTTCAAACATCAGTAGTTCATCACAGGCGGATGCTGCTAAAAATTCATGGAAGATTGAGCACGGCCAACAGTAGATTCTTCTCGGATGGAAGAAAGTTGCATACTTTCTGCAAAGTCTTCTGCAGTTGAAGGTACGAAATCTATTAGGATATAGTTTGTAAAGAGAGGAAGTTGTTGAAATCTTCAAATCCATAACCATATTTCCTGCTTTCGTTATTAATACATTATTACCTAGTATTTTTCCTAGTCATTCTTTGTAACTGATAAGTGATAAGGGAAAGAGAGCGATACCTTATATGTATTAGTGCCTGTAGTTTATACTGGATGAAGCATACAATCAGAAGTTTTGCAATAAATATATCTCGAGTTATTATGATCATTTATCTTATCTTGAAATGGTTGTGTTTGCTAGTATTTTTTTAAGTACTGTTGCAGGAAGTATTGGTGTTTCGCGGGGGCAAAAGTACACCAGGCGAGTGACAAAATAAGTTTATTTTCGGATACCACCGGTCCACCAAAAGTGGGGTGCTGGTTCTGTAGAGTAGACCTGCATATCCCTTGAGCAGAGGGCACTACAGCTCATCTTTAACCGTTGCTCAAAGACTAATAAGAGCCAAGAAGATGACCGTGTCAGATTTCAGATTGTTACTTTCATATATATGGACATACCACACAAAAGATGTCAAATAGGAGCAAGAATTCTGACTCAAAAGTTCGACTGTAATGAACCATCCGGGCTAGAAAGGAAATGTTCTGGCATCAACTTCAATAGCAAGAAAGTCGGAAGAAAAAAGTCCAGGAATCGAAGGGACACTGCCGTGGCTTGCTTCTTGCTGAGCCTGAGCTGTAGTAGTCCTGTAATGGAACCCTTTGAGATCTTCTGTCTACTCTAGCTCTGGCGTTCTTGTCTGCTCTCTTACGATTGTAAGAAAATAGACAAGAAAGACATAATATCTGAATATTAATGGAGGCATGCATGTCAATTGTCAAAGCAGAGCGTCACTGTAAATGCTAGCATTCAATTAACGATGCCATTGATGGATATTCACCGTTAAGAATGAAAGAATTTCCCCTCGTACAACGAACAAAACAGATTTTAAAAAAAGAGCACAAAGTGGTCCATTTAAGAAGACAAAGATTCTTGGATGAAAATAATGTTAGATTCTGAACTGGGGCAACATTTTTTTTATGGTTTTGAAAAAAAAAAGAAGCCCATTTTATAGTTCTACAGAAACATCTCGTGAAAGTTGAAACACACCTGAATCTCCTCAAATGAAAATTAACCTGGCTATTTGCTTCTCTCTCTCTCTCTCTCTCTATATATATATCTCTCAGCAAGGGAAACTCGTGATGCAGAGCTCTTAAATTTCACGAGTTTCATCTCTTGTGCAGAGGCTCGGGCACGCCTCCAACGGCCCAAATTTGAATTATTTTCAACCCCTTCAAATACCCCACGTCCATTCCCCAGAAGAACCATGCATGCAGAAGTTACACACTCCTTAGCTGCTTAGCATTTTCATCATCCATGGAAACCAAACTCCAGCCTGTGTTTTTCTGCTTCTTATCGTGCTTCGTCTTGCTGAATGCTGCTCAGAATCATCTCGAAACCTACATTGTTCAGCTCCATCCTCAGGGACTGACAAGATCTTCCTTCGGTTCTAAGCTTCAGTGGCACCTTTCCTTCATTGATAAAGCCATTTCCATTTCATCTGAAGGTGAAGAAGAGTCTTCTTCTCGCCTTCTCTACTCTTACCACTCGGCTATGGAAGGGTTCGCGGCTCGCTTGTCCAAACTGGAGCTTGAGGCTTTGAATCAGTCGCCTGATGTAATAGCCATAAGACCAGAGAGGAGGTTTGAACTCCAAACTACTTACTCTTACAAATTCTTAGGCCTTACTCCAACCGGGAATGGTAATGGCGCTGGCGCGCCTGCTTTGCTCAAGTACTCTGGACTTGGTCGTGGCACAATAGTTGGAGTCCTTGACACCGGAATTTGGCCTGAAAGTCCAAGTTTCAGGGATGATGGAATGCCTCCTGTTCCTAAAAAATGGAAGGGAATTTGCCAGCAAGGAGAGGACTTCAATTCATCAATATGCAACAGGAAACTTATTGGTGCTAGATATTTCACCAAAGGACACCTTGTGAATGCTCCTAGGGATGCATCAACTTCTTCGACTAGTCTCATCGAGTATGCATCAGCGAGGGATGCACGCGGCCATGGCACGCACACTGCATCTACTGCTGCAGGATCTTCAGTTCCTATGGCAAGTGTGTTTGGTTATGGCGCAGGTGAGGCTCGAGGGATCGCTCCAGGCGCGCACATTGCTGTGTACAAGGTTTGCTGGTCAGACAGCTGTTACAGCTCTGATATCCTGGCGGCAATGGACTTAGCCATCAGGGATGGAGTGGATGTACTCTCCCTTTCTCTAGGGGGCTTTCCCATCCCCCTTTATGAGGACACCATCGCCATTGGCAGCTTTCAAGCAATGGAGCATGGAATATCAGTTGTTTGCGCCGCGGGAAACTATGGTCCTGTCCAAAGCTCAGTTTCAAACGAAGCTCCCTGGATTGCCACCATTGGTGCTAGTACACTTGACAGAAGATTTCCAGCAATAGTTCAGCTTGGTACCGGGAAGTTCCTCTACGGAGAATCCATGTATCCAGGGAAGGGAATTCCCAGTGCTGAGAGAAAACTTGAGGTAGTCTACATAACAGGTGGGAACAGGGGAAGTGAATTCTGCTTGGAAGGCTCTCTCCCCCAAGAAAAAGTTCGCGGAAAAATGGTAGTTTGTGATCGAGGTGTCAATGGAAGGGGCGAAAAAGGCCAGGCTGTGAAGAAAGCTGGTGGAGCTGCTATGATCTTAGCAAACACAGCAATAAACCTGGAGGAAGATTCTGTGGATGTTCATGTCCTCCCAGCCACGCTGATCGGCTTCGATGAATCAATTCAACTGAAAAGCTACATAAACTCCACAAGAAATGCCAGCGCCCGAATCATATTCGGAGGAACTGTGATTGGGAAATCCAGGGCACCTGCAGTTGCTCAGTTTTCCTCCAGGGGGCCTAGTTTTACTGATCCCACAATTCTCAAACCAGATGTTATTGCTCCAGGGGTCAACATCATTGCTGCCTGGCCTCAAAATTTAGGCCCCAGTGGCCTTCCAGAGGACACGAGAAGAGTGAACTTCAGTGTGATGTCTGGAACTTCCATGGCTTGTCCCCATGTCAGTGGAATTGCTGCTCTGCTGAATTCTGCTTACCCGAAATGGTCACCGGCTGCCATTAAGTCCGCGATAATGACCACCGCAGATGTATCTGATCATCAAGGCAAACCAATACTGGACGATGGCGAACAACCTGCAGGAGTTTTTGCAACTGGAGCTGGACAGGTGAATCCGGTTAGAGCTGTGAATCCAGGATTAGTGTACGATATCCAGCCGATGGAGTACATAATTCACCTCTGCAGCCTTGGCTTCACAAGATCAGAAGTGTTCAGCATTACTCACAGGAATGTAAGTTGCCATGACATTGTGATGAAGAACAGGGGTTTCAGCCTGAATTACCCTTCCATATCTGTCACATTCAGGCCCCGGATGACCGGTAAGATGGTTGAGAGGCGACTCACGAATGTGGGAAGCCCGAACTCCATTTACACGGTCCAGGTGATGGCGCCGGAGGGCGTGAGGGTGAGAGTTAAACCAAACCAGCTGACATTTAGACACACAAATGAAACTCTGAGCTACAGGGTTTGGCTCATATCAAAGAAAAGATTAGGACAAGAGAAGCAAAGCTTTGCACAAGGGAGCTTAACTTGGTTCAACAGCAAACAAAGATCTGACAGGGTGAGAAGTCCCATTTCCGTGACATGGGAATCAAAGTGAAGAAGACACAAACTGGAAGTACTACTTCTAGTAGTACAACTCATACTTCTGAATGCAAAAATAATACTAATTCCAGTAGGATTAGATGAAGGAACATCATTTCATCTTGTTTTTTAAGTTTTCTTCCATTTCAGATTTCCAGAATTTAAGCATTTTAAATTCAAGTTGTCTCCTTTGGAGGCAAAATGAATAACACACAGATCACTTTCATGACAAAGCTTTTTTTTCAGTTTTATTCCTTTTCTGCTTCATTTCTTCAAGAAACAAGAACATCAAAACCAAAACCCAGTGAAAAACAAGGTAATATTCTCTCAGATTGTACATATAATCATAGTTAACTCAAAGTTAACGAATGAAGAATGGAAACAACCAGAATTGGGGCCAAAAAAAAAAAGGGAATATACAGAAAAATGCTTCACTTTTTAACGAACTGCAAACCATTAGCGTTAGCATATCTCTCCATAAACCTCATGAACCTATCCCAATCTCTTGGGGTCCGCATCACATACTTAGCTTCAATTCCGGCGGGCTTTCCGTTCACGAATTTGGCGTTGACGTCCACCGACTGAAGAACACCTTCTTCGTCGATCATGTAGAAACCGGTAATGTCGCCGACTTCACTCGACGAATCGAACACGGAGGGTTCGTCGAATTTGAAGATAGCCATGCCATTTGTGCCGTCCCTCGATTTCGTTAGCTTCACATCGGGAACCGTCTGCTCGTCGGTCCCTTGAATGAACTGAATCGTCGGCTTCACCATCATAATAGTTAGTCTGGATGCTGATTTGCAGTTTAAAGGGACGGCAGAAGAACGAGAATGAGGCGATAAATGCATAGGTCTGCCATTGAATGAGGAACCAAGACTATGAATAGCCAATCCGCCTGCACAGTGATAAAGATTGGTTCTTTACAACATCCATTGTTTCAAAACAAAATTTGCAAAAATCCCAATGCCATGAATTGTTGATAATGCGTGACAAAAACCCCAGAAAGGAAGCAAACAGAGTGAAATCAGGAGAATGACAGAGAACCCAGAAAAAAAAAAAAAAAAAAAAGAGAGTAAAATAACAGAGACTAGCGCACCTTCAACAGCAAGAGAGCGAGGGTGGTGCGAATAACGAGAGATTGATGTGCTGAAAGCAAGAGACTGCAGAGCTGACATTTTTTGTTCACACAGCTGACGTAATGTGTTGAAAAGATAATAGAAGAACAGAGGCATAAAAACCAGAGAAAATGGATTGGATTTTGAACCAGGGGAGCATTGAAGGAGTATGTGTAACTACGGCAGCCATTCATTTGCAGCTCGGATTGCCTCATCTCCATCTCTTTCTCATTCTCCTGTTGATCAATCTTTTTGATGAATATATTTTCTTGATTTTCAAGGGACAAAAATGAAAATTTAGAAACACAGAGCAATAGTAACTCCTAAATGCAAATTCAGGTTTGTTTTCACCACCAATTTTGTGACCATAGATCTTTGTGACAACGTTAACTCATTTAATAACATGAGAAAGTAGTAAAGACGACAACTTTTCACTATGAACAAAATAACAGAGTGGTGATACACACGGTGAAAATTCATAAGAAGTTTAGAGTGACTGACGTGACAACTACATGAAAAATGTTATTGGATACTTAAAATTAGAACTATCAAATATCTCCAATCAGATAATGTCACATTATTTACTGAATTTTTTCACTCCCGTCATATTTTCTTTTACATTTGTAAACATTGAAACTTCTACTACCAAAGAACCATTGTTCCAATCCTAAAACTAATAGGATTTGAGGAGATTTAAACAAAATACAGCTCCAAATTATTTGTAATTCTTTGAGTTATTTCCTCCAAGTTTCTTTTAATCCTTTGCGTTATTTCTTGAAAATAAAATAAAATTGTCATCAGCTAATTGTTGACAAAATGCAAGTGAATGGCCCATCTTAAGATTGTCATCAGCTAGCCCAGCCCAACAATGAAAAAGAGCCAGAAGTAGTAGTTGCAGGAGAAGGCCCAAAAGTTCCCACTTCTGTTTCAAAGGTACTTACTTATTGATCAAAGGTACTTATTCATCAAGATTTTGTTTTACTTTCTTTTTTTGGGTCTATTTTTAGGAAATCTTTTTCAGGAAATCTTTTTCTTCAGAAATTTTTTTTTGTTTTCTTTCAGAAAAACGATTCCTCGAAAATCTTTTCCTTTGACCCTCCTAAAACCACCCCACCCCTTTCTTCCAAAACCATTTCCGCCATGGAAGGAGTTTCAAGCTTTTGGGTCCAACTTACGTTCAATATTTTTAACATAAACATGAGTTTATAGAGCAAAAATACCACTAAGTAAAAGTCTGGACTGCGGTGAGTAGTCAGGTGTGTTCAGACGTGTCCCTTTTTCCTTCCCGCCTTTTCGATTTTTGAAAATACTGAACATAAGTTGGACCCGAAAGCTTGAAACTCCTTCCATGGTGGAAATGGTTTTGAAAAAACAGGGTGGGCTGGAAAGGAAAAGATTTCTGAGAAATCGTTTTCTTTAGAAAGCGAAAACAAAATTTCTAAAGAAAAAGATTTCCTGAAAATGTTTTTCTTGTTTGACTGACGGTCAAACTTGTTGACCGTTAATTTGGTCTAATTTCCGTCATTTGGACCGAAATTGAAACAAAACGGATACATTGTGGACTACATTTGATACATAATAAAGATTTGGACTACATTTGAAACAGGGGTAAAAATTGTGAACTACTTTTGCATTTTTTCTAATTTTATAATGTAAAAAGTGTATATGAAATGTATAAAGGTATAACTAAATAGTAAAAAATTATATTAAAAATGATAAAAATATATTAAATTTACTATTAAAACAAATAACAAAAGCATAAAGAAGAGGCCCTTTGTATATGGGGCATGATATTTGCATTAACCGTTTCGATATTTGCAGTAACATTTTCTTGTGAAAAGTCTAAAATATCCCTAACACTTTAAAAAAAAAACCCAAAATATCGCCGGCTCCCGGCCCTTTCAGTTTGATAATATTTTTGGCCAAAAATATGGTCGCCGGCCAGCGATATTTCCTCCCCCCCCCCCCCCCCTTCAGTTTGATATTTGCAGTAACCACAGGGCGGATCTTCGCCAATCCGGTAAAAAATTCACATTTTCGACAAAAATGCTAACACATCCGGACATAATACAACTAAAATAATCAAACCAACTATCTAAAACAATACCGCAAAACATTTTAACTTTAGCCACTAACCTTTTTTCGATCCAAGTCGTCTCGATTTTTATCCGATTTTGTGATTCCACCCGGCTCTGCTTTGCAGGAATTATTAAACGAAACAGAGCCCGTGAGTTGCTTTTTCAATTTATTATTTTTTTTTTTTTTTTGTAGCCCGTGAGTTGGTTTGTAATTTTTTTTTTGCCTAGAGGTATTTTTGTCTTTTTACAGGGGAATGTTACTGCAAATATCGAAACAGTTACTGCGAATATCAATTCCGTTGTATATTTGTACATTTGAAAATATCACTAAAATATGACTATGTTAAAGGAATGGGACGAGTGTGTGTTATTATATGTCATCATTAGTAACTCATTTAGTGAAATGACATAGTTGAAATAAAACACATCAAATTTGATGTGCTATTCCATCCACACCCCCAAAAAAAAAAAAAAAAAATCCCTACAATTATCCACATCATCCTCATGTGTTCCCAATCATGCACTGCAAAAATGCAAATGGTGAAATTGTTGCTTTAAAAAAATAGTAATGTTAGTACAAGATTACAAAATGGCAATGTGTTTAAGGGGAATATGCATATGCCCATGTGGAGGGGCACCCCCTCCTTCTTCTCTCTCTCTCTCCTAAATAAATTAGCCATAGCAATAGTGGTGCCCTTTTAACCATCCACATAGGCAAATACATATCTCTCTCCAATAATATTTGTAAATTACTAATCCAAAAGTGAATCATTTTGGGGGAAATTGGGAATGATTGATTGAGGAGGAGGATCTTACCAAGGAAGTTGCCCCTTTCACATGGCCTCCATTCACTTTTCTAATTTTTGTTTAAGGGTTATTTTCCAAGGACACCTTGTCCCACATGGTGGCATGTGAAAATGGCAGATGGGTTATTCTTATTCTTCTTAGTAGAAATGGTCATTGCTGGAAGGACCAACATGCACATTCCACTCACCCAAAAGATTAAACTAGTTTTGTTTAGTTTATCTGCATTTTTTCTTTCACTTCTTGATTGTTTTGTTTGAGTTCCTTTTGACATTTTTCTTTCTTTCACTCAATGCATTTTTCTATCTGTTTGTGGTGTCTACTTAACTAACCTTCACGTGGCTTGTGATTAAACTAAAGAGTGTCAGTTATTGAGTTTGATCCTTTTGTCATTCTGCCATGGAGAAAGGGACAGTGAATGACCTTTTTCTGTTCATATTTTTTTTCATCTGTATTTTGATCATCATTTCATCTGCCCATTTTGTGGGACCATGGAGGGTTGAGTGGTCTTCACTTGTAAGTTATGAATGTTTGTCATTCTTGGAAGCTACCTAATTTCATTTCAGTTTTCATTAGTGCTGCTAATCTTATTTCTATTACTGCTCCCTAAAAGAGATCTACCCTGGCTGGCAATCGGGTTGCGTCTCTGGTTTTTTAACGTGTTAAGTGGTAACTCGTGTTGTGCCTCTGATGACGGATTTACTTATAACATATTACATTCACGTCGAGTTTTCTTGTCGTGCCAAAACTTATCTTTCTGTCAATATTTCCTTTTTCCCAAACCCAAATATGAAGTATCCTCTTTTATATAATCCTTATAGCATGTACTACTAAGTGCCTAAAGCTACTTTTTTTCTAGTGAATTTATGTAAAAGCACAACTTTCTTTCTTTCTTTAATCTCTTAAACCAACCAACCTTGTCAGTACTTACAAAAAAGAACATCACTTTTCAATCAAAGATCAAAAAAACAATAACAAGAACAGTAATATTACCATTTGAAGGGTAAAATCTTAGGTCCCAAGATTGACTGACAACAAAATTACTGATACAAATGAACAGAGATTTCTATCATTAACATTGTCTTAAGGTTGACTGTTAATGATTAAAAAAGTAACCTTAGTACAGAAAGAAGAAGAAGGAACATTGTATCAACTGCTACAACACATTCTCTCCATGTTTAATGTCGGACACTTCTCTCAATAAGTCCAAACTTTCTCGTCATTATTTGCAGATTAACAGCTATTTCAGAACCCAAGATCTCACGAGTTCCTTCGATTAGTTTACTGATCCCAACGTTAATTATTGCTAATGCATGTACATCCTCTGATCCCAAACTTATATACATCAATGCTGAAGAGAAAAGCCAGCGTTCTCTTCCATATCATCACTTCCCATCACTCTCTCTAGTCCCACCAGTTAGCCACAAAGATCCCAGATGATGATGAGGATTTAGTTGGGTAAAAACCATTACAGTATGAAGTTGAATTTTCATCTTTTGCTCTGTTTCTACTGTTTCATTGCTTGCTGCAATCATGGTTTTGCAGAAGCCACTGATCAGAAAGTTGAAGAGTCGGCTTTGTTGTCGATAAAATCAAATCTCGTTGATCCATTTGATAGCCTTCACGATTGGAAAGCTGCTGCAGCAAATGTTTCAGCTCACTGCAGCTGGACTGGGGTGGAATGCAGCTCCATTAATGGTGCTGTGACGAAGCTTGATCTTTCTCACATGAATCTATCTGGGATTGTATCGGATGACATCCAAATTCTGCAGAGCCTGAATTCTCTGAACTTATGTGGTAATGGGTTCAGTTCGCCATTGCCGAAGTCCTTGACGAATCTCACTGCTTTAACCATCATTGATCTGAGCTTGAACAATTTTGTTGATGGCTTCCCTTTGGGTCTTGGAAAGGCAGCTGGATTGCTCATATTGAATGTCTCCAGCAACAATTTCTCCGGCTCTCTTCCTGAGGATTTCCGAAACTTAACATTCCTCGAGACCTTAGATCTTCGAGGAAACTTCTTCGAAGGTTCGATTCCCAAATCCTACAAGAACTTGGGGAAACTGAAGTTTCTTGGCCTCTCAGGGAATAATCTCACCGGAGAGATTCCCCGGGAGCTCGGAGAACTTTCGTCGTTGGAGACTATTGTGCTTGGTTACAATGCATTTCTTGGAGGAATTCCAGCAGAGTTTGGAAACATGTCAAATCTCAAGTACCTTGATCTGGCATATGGAAATCTTGGTGGGATAATTCCAGAGGAACTAGAGAAGCTGCAAAAGCTTGAGACAGTTTTCTTGTACAACAACAATTTTGAAGGTTCAATTCCACCTTCAATTGGGAAAATCACTTCATTGCTGTTCTTGGATTTATCCTACAACTTGTTATCTGGAGAAATTCCATCAGAGATTGCAAACCTGAAGAATCTGCAACTCCTGAATCTGATGTGCAATCAGCTCTCAGGTCCAATTCCAGGAGGGCTTGGAGAAATGACTGAACTTTCAGTCATTGCACTGTGGAACAACACCTTAAATGGTTCTCTTCCTAGTGATCTCGGCCGCCATTCGCCGCTTCAATGGTTGGATATCTCTTCCAATTCTTTCTCCGGTCCAATACCGGAGAGTTTGTGCTCAAAAGGTAACCTCACTAAGCTCATCTTGTTCAACAATGCATTGTCCGGTCCGATCCCGGGTAGCCTATCGACCTGCATTTCCCTTGTTCGTGTGAGAATGCACAACAATCTTCTTTCCGGGACAATCCCAGTTGGTTTTGGTAAATTTGGGAATCTCCAAAGACTCGAACTGGCGAATAACAGTCTGACAGGGCAAATCCCTAGTGACCTTTCTTCTTCTGTGTCTCTTTCTTTCATTGATTTCTCCAAGAATCATCTTCAATCTTCTATTCCTTCCCCCATTCTTTCCATCTCGAAGCTTCAAAGCTTGGTCCTTTCGGACAATAACTTAGTAGGAAACATCCCAGATCAGTTCCAGGATTGCCCTTCACTCACTGTCTTGGATCTCTCCTCAAACCATTTCACTGGAACCATTCCAGCCAGCATTGCTTCCTGTGAGAAACTTGTAACCTTAAACCTCAGGGGAAACAATTTGACAGGCTCAATCCCCACAGAAATTGCAAAGATGCCTACATTGTCAGTTCTTGATCTATCCAACAATTCTTTAACTGGAGGGATACCCAAAAGCATTGGAAATTCCCCTGCCCTAGAAACACTGAATGTTTCCTACAACAAATTAGAGGGTCCTGTCCCTTCAAATGGAATGCTCAGGAGTATCAATCCGGATGATCTAGCTGGCAATGCCGGACTCTGTGGCAGCGTGCTTCCACCGTGCTCTCGTGGGGCAGCCTACACTTCAAAACAGAACCTGCACGCGAAACACATCATTTTTGGTTGGCTGATTGGAACTTCAACGCTCCTGGCTCTGGTTTTAGCAGTTTTGGGTGCTCGAACCTTGTACAAAAGGTGGTACGACAATGGAAGTTGTTTCAGGGAAAGATTTGAAGTTCACAGCAGTGACTGGCCCTGGAGACTCATGGCATTTCAGAGACTTGGTTTCACCAGCAATGATCTCCTGGCTTGCCTTAAGGAATCAAATGTGATAGGAATGGGAGCAACAGGAGTGGTTTACAAAGCAGTGATTCAAAGGCAAAACACCATTGTTGTTGCAGTGAAGAAACTGTGGAGAACAGGAACAGATGTTGAGATTGGAGGAGGAGGCAGTGAAGATCTTGTGACTGAGGTGAACCTGTTGGGGAGATTAAGGCACAGAAACATTGTGAGATTACTGGGATTTCTTCACAATGACACTGAGGCCATGATTGTTTATGAATACATGGAAAATGGTAGCCTTGGGGAAGCTTTACATGGGAAACAAGCAGGGAAGCTGCTCGTTGACTGGGTTGCTCGCTATAATATTGCACTCGGTGTTGCACAGGGGCTGGCATATCTCCACCATGATTGCCATCCTCCTGTGATCCATCGCGATGTTAAGTCCAACAACATTCTTTTGGATGCAAACCTGGAGCCAAGAATCGCTGATTTCGGGTTGGCAAAGCTGATGGTGGAGAATAATCAGACAGTTTCCATGGTTGCAGGATCCTATGGCTACATTGCCCCTGGTAAGAACTCATTAATATCATTCCTAAATGGAATAAATAAATTACACAAAAATATGCAACACTTTTCATGTTTGTTGCTATGATCTCATATATCTCATGATTCTGCAGAGTATGGATACACATTGAAAGTAGATGAGAAAAGCGACATTTACAGCTATGGGGTCGTCCTCATGGAGCTTCTGACGGGCAGAAAGCCGTTGGATCCTGAATTCGGAGAATTTGTAGACATTGTGGAATGGATACGCCTGAAGATCAGAAACAGCAAGCCATTAGAAACATCACTAGACCCTTGTGTTGGAAGTACAAAACATGTTCAGGAAGAAATGCTTCTAGTCCTGAGAATTGCAATTCTTTGTACAGCAAAACTCCCCAAGGACAGACCTTCCATGAGGGATGTCATAACAATGCTTGGAGAGGCGAAGCCTCGAAGGAAAGGTTGCGGCATCGGCAACCACGGCAGCGATGCTAGTGACAACGATAACCCAGTATTTAGCACATCACCTGTAAATGATATCCTGTAAGATCATGCCAAAGAGAAGACCCCAACAGCCATAGTTTCATATTTTGTAGTTAAAATTTTTTTGTTTCTTTTGGGGATAAGTTCATAGATGTGTGTCTAAAAGTGAAGGGCTACAGGTATTAGTACTATTAATCCTGCAAATAGTGTTTGTCATTCTTTCTTTGTAATCAAAGATGCACTATATATTTGTCAACTTTCATGAGGCCATTAATGGAGGGCTTCACAAAAGCCATACAATTGTATGCAAACAGGGGTCTCTCGATAAGAACACCAACCCAGCAGAAACAGAGCAAAAATTCCCCAGCCAGAGCGCTCGCTTTAGTCTAGTTTAACGGCCGAATTATTGTTTTGGCGATAACACCAACCAAATGAATGCCTGCTACTGTATCAAATGAGGCCTTTGTAGAAGGCTTATTCTAGGGGCGTTTTAAAAGTTCAGAATATGACAGATTGGACCAAGTTGTAGAAAGCCACAAACTGATCAATCGAATTTGTACAATCAAATTTAGTCAGTAGAAAGAACAGCATTAAGCATCAGTGGCAGTTTAAATACAAAAGGACTGTGCAAACTTTCTTTTGATTCACAAAGAGTCTGTATTTTGTGGTTTGGCAAGCTCAAAACTTCTACCACTAGGCACTTCAATACTTACAATACCCAAGGGCAACTTCCAGACAGTATGCCTCAGGACACGACACGACCCGACCGGACCGGTGTGTTTGTATCTTTCAGACAAAATGACTCTCGCAGAGAGTCTGTGTATCCTAAGTTGAAAAACTTGTGAAAAGATGAAGCCATCAAAACGGACCAGCCAGGCCGCTTTCAAACGAAGATGGTTATTTGTAAGAAACCGGTTTCGCCACCCATTTTCTGCATATATATACCTACCACTACTCCGCGCATCAAAGCCAAGCAACTTGAATACTCAAAATAGCTAGCTATGTCCAAATGGTCTTGGTGCTTTCTCTCTCATTCCTTTGTTGATATCCTGAAGCTGCACAAAGAACTGAAACATTAGAGGCAAGAAATAACATTCTGGCATGTTACATGATGCAGGAATTCATCACAAGATTTCCATACCAAGTCCATTAGCCTCAGATGTCCTCATGATCCGTAGTCTCTTGACCGAGGTAATGAACATCCTGAAAGCAAAATATGGAGAAGCAGTCAAGTGCGTGAACAAATGACTTGATTATATCTTGACATTTTAAACAGTGGAAAGCCAACCCATTTTTTCCTAGGTAGACATGGATGTACCCAGATACCACCATCCATTCTCAAACAAATCAAAAAATGCTAACCGATTATCTCAAGTTGGAATTTTTCCACACAGGTTCGAGGAAATCCTAGTACATATTAGTCATCTAGATCTCAGAGCTTCAGAAGAAAAAGAAACTAACCACAACCCTGCCCAAAAAGATTTAGTAATAAACTGAACAGAAGCACCAAAGGCAACCAGAGATCAGGCCTTCTCCACCCCACATAATCTCTCTAATTATATTCTATCAGCAAAAATTATATCTAAACATCCAAAAAAGAAAACACTAGAATGATCTACAGTATTTTCTTATACAAGCAGTTCATACATGCAAAAATTAATGCATTTAATTTCTCTATGTTTAAATGATCTAAAGCATGAGGTGCAAAGACATACTCCCAAGGAACATCTCCAACAAGCATCCAATCCCCATCCTTGTCTTCATAGGTTAGTACGAATTCAGATGCTCCATCTAACAACCTCAGGGACGCTGTTGCTTCTGTCACTCTACCCTGTTCCTTTGTGTGAGATGCTGATCAGAATAAAAAACCACCATAGTTAGAAATCAATGTACAGGAGCAAGTACTTCAAAGACTTAATGACAACTCCATGTGCAAACTCAAACCCTGACAAATCATCCTAAGAACCCATTACCACGCTGAAAGAAAAGATATGGTTTTTGCCAACTACCCTTAATAACTTGAGACATTGAAGTTGATATTTCCCTAGTTTCTACCATCCCAATTAAATAGTTAATTATCTTAAACTACTTCAAAATATAGGTTCCATATTACAAATAGACTACCAATTCTTTCAGCAAACAAACTCTTATTGAAGATCACATGAAATGACTAAAGATCCAATGTTATATTGTCTACATATCTCAAAGTAACCTGTCCTCCTCAAATTCTATTCCATTTGTTCATTCTCTTTTTGTATTCAAAAGACAAGAGGCAGTGTACAAAGGTAAAGGATAACTCACTTCTTCCACCTGCAGTATTGCTGGGTGTACAGAACATGTCATCCAGTGCACGAGCCAAAGTTTCATAAGAACTATGAGCATTCAGATCCATCTTTCTTCCAATCGGAATTCCATCCATATTCACCTTCACAAAAAGGGAGTTCTTGGGAAATTCAGTCACCTTAGAGTCCCTGTTCTTCCTATTCATGTTGCCATCACTCTTTTCAAGTGCAAGACTTCTGTTCTTACTCTTGTCGACCGTCGAGCTGCAGACCTCAGGAGTTGGTGACTTAACCTGGTTAACTAGGCTGTTCATTCTATTAATCCTTACAGGAGGCCATCCCACAACTTGGCTGCTCAAAAACAAAAGGGGAATCAATCTTAAAGGACACGGAATTGGAAAATCATGTCACCAAAAACCTAGATGAACTTGTTACAACATTGCTATTGAATGCTGTGATTCAAATATATGAGATAGTCATCTATAGTAGATTATATTTTCTTCATTATGGCTTCAAAGAAAGGCAGAATAAGCAAGTAAAAAACCCGGTGAAAATGAAATGAGAAGAAAGATCATTCATACTCAATATCAAAAACAGAAACCCATAGAAATATACCAAGATATCTAACATTAAACCTCTATGTGGAAGCAGCCCCGATAATTTCAATTTCAAGAACAATAACAACACCAAAAAGCTTATCCAGTCCACACACAATTTTACCTGACACCGGAACGAGGAGGGGAAAAAGAGTCGGCGCTCCTTTTGGTGCCGCAGGAAGCATTGATGTTGCCATTAGCTTTGATAGCAGTGGCAGAGGAAGACGACGAAGATGAGGAAACAGCCTTGGAAACCGGCCCGGCAGGAAAATCCTGAGCCGTCAAGATTCTTCCCTGACCCCAACAAACGGGCTTCGACTTGACCACATTGAAAGCTCCACCTCCACCTCCGCCGCCGCAACCAAGAGTCAGCCCAAGACCCAACTCGAGTTCGGACTCGGACTCATCCGGGTGCGTAGACGAAACCTCAGATGACGCCATCACCAAGTTGTCCTCTTTTGATACAGTTGACAACAACGACCCAGTAGTCGAACCACCCGAAGAAATCCCTCCAACGTCCATCCACATTCAACAACCTAATTTCCAGAAATTTTCCAGCTTCCCTTCTTATATAATCTCTGTTGCTTCTTCTTCTTCTTCAAACGGGAATGAAATTGAAAAGTGAAAAAAGGAGAAATCAAAACACTAGAAAGAGGGACTAGGGCCTCCAAAGTCTTGTAGAAATTGTTACTTTAATTTCTATTTTTGAAGGAACAAAAAAAAAAAAAAGCAGGAAGAATTAGAAGAAAGGAAAGGTAGGTGTGGGATGGTGATGGAGAACGGGGGGGACCACCTGTCGGCTTTGTGCGCCTCACTCCCATCGTAGATTTCTCCAGCCTGGGACCCACATTGCTCTTCCCATATGCACGAACTGTAAAATCAAAAACCGGTACTTTTGCTTCTTCTTTTGTTTCCTTTTTAGTCCTTCACCCCTTTCTTCATTGTTTATTGTATTTTAGTCCTTCAACTATTGAATAATTGAAAATGAATCTCAACTGACATCCAACTCCAAGATACTTCTTCCGTTCCATTAGAAGAGTCCACCTTGAAAAATATTTTTTGTTCCAATAGAATATTTCACTTTTAAATTTTTTACTCAACCTACTCTTACTAATATAATCATGTGTGATCCACAATTATACGATACTTAATAAGTAAGGATATAAATGAAATAAAGAGTATTAAACTAGTTATTTTAGTAATTGTACCTTAACATTCATAATAGTTGTACATTGCTCAAAGTAGACATTTCTAATGGAACGGATGTATTACTTCTTCATAATAAGCATGTGTTGAGCTAGGAAGAAACTTGACTGAACTCATTAATTAAGAGCAAATATGAAATTTTTACCGTTAATGTAGCAATCAATTGAGAGTGGGGAAAGTATTGTATTAATTAACTGTAAAAATGATAATTTTATTATTTTCTTAATTTATATGTTTTTTACTCCGATGACACCTATAAGAGAACAAAATGATAGATGTTTATAAGAAAATTATTAAAATCTCAATGAGATTTTTGAATACTATCAATATTGCCCAATAATTTAGTTAATTTTAGCAATATATTCCTCTAATTTGACCATATCATGTTTGGAGAGGTTTTGGGATCACGATACATGTAATACACTCGGCACATCACCATCAGGGTTTTATTTTAAAATTTGTAAATATTGTAAAATATGCAAATCGAACAATTAATTCAAGGTTAAGGCACCGAGTGTTTTACCATTTCAGTTAGAGATGATTCACAATTTGGCCATACCATTAATAAGTACTCATTCAATTAATTCAAGGTCAAGGCACCGAGTGTTTTACCATTTCAGTTAGAGATGATTCACAATTTGGCCATACCATTAATAAGTACTCATTCGATTGAAAGAGATAAATATAAGTTGATGGGTTAAGAATGTAAATAATCTTGTGGATTTTATTTTTAATCTTTTCCAATGTTATGGGATTTGTCTTTTGTGTAACCTTAATTGTTGGGATTATGTACAAGAAAAAAAAAAGAGTTTAAAATGAAAACACACTTGTGTTTTTATCGTGGAGTGTATCTTGAATTGCACTTTTTAACTTTTTAGCCAAAAACAGAAACTTCAAATGTAGCAAAATTTGTCTTCAATCAATTGAATTTCGAGGCGCTAACAAGCAACAACCATGTGAGGCAAAAGGCGATATCCCTCGCTCGCAGGGCCCACACCGCCCAGCCCCATGAGCCTCGTGTGGGAGGTAAATCAGGGTGACTCAGCGGTAACCTTGGCAGGAGGACCAGTGCCTGGTGCCCACAAGGATCCACCCCCTACATTGGGGGGATGAAAATCCCACACTGCGGCTGCCAGGGCTCGATCCTGCGTCCTTGGCTGCAATCTGCTGCCAAGTTACCAACTGAGCTAAGCCCCTGAGGGCAAAATATTTAATTTACTTTATTGAATTTTCTAAACGATTACCGTGTCCATATTTCTCTGTTACATGGATGGTAGGAGTTTTGGGAGTCGAGTAAAGGAATTAGAATGCAGGTCAACAAGCTATCTCTAAATGATGCGTATTGCTTCATAGATGTTTGAACACTGACTTCTTAATTTATTTTATTATGGTTTATAGCCGTAGTATTGATTCATTCATTAATTTACCTTATTATGGTTCATAACCGTTTGAACTAGGGGTGTAAATGAGCCGAGCTCCTCGCGAGCAGCTCGGTCAAAGCTTGGCTAGAGCTTGGTCAAACTCGAGCTCGGCTGGCTTGAGGGCTCGTCGAGCCTATCGAGCCCAACTATTTATATAATGTTATAATACATTTTTTAATAATTTTATATTTTTTTAGTATAAATTAAAAAAACTAATTCGAGCTCGAGCTCGGGCTTGAGTTCAAGCTCGAGCCTATTATAATTTGGACGAGCCGAGCTCGAACCCAAATATTTAAGCTCGATCGAGTTCAAGCCGAGCTCAAGACTGACTGATTTTTATCAAGCTCAGCTAGATAAGACCCCAACTCGGTCTCAACTCGACTAGTTTACGGCCTTAGTTTGAACACCAACTTATTCCTGTATAACTAAAATTGGATTTACGTACTCAATTCACTTGGACTACACCAATAGAAGATTTGAGGAACCAAATCGAATGAAATCCGCAAACATTAGTTGCTAAGTACAGGTTCAATATGAATCATGCATAACTATATTATTATAGAAGTATACATAAGAAAAATGACTATTTCATTGAGATGAAAATATTTTTTTAAAAGGTGACTCTTCTGTTTGTTTTCTTTTTGTTTTTTTTGAGACAATGCTTATAGCATGTGCTTAAAATATTTCATAAAATAAAATTTTAAATAAATAAAAATAAAAAGTAAAAAAATAAAAAGAAGAAAGGAGGGCTTGGTTGGGAAGGGGGACAAAGAAGCGTTTGGTCCAAACGACAGACAAGGGGACAGCGTGTGGGGACCAGGAAAAGTCGCTGGGCTCAAACTACGCTATTCCAAAGGTTGCTGTAGGGGCCACGTGGAATGCCACAATGCTTAGCAAAATCCCCATTTCTCCCGAAACCAACGCCCAAACAAAGGGCACACTTCAAACTCATAATTATCTATTTTATCTCATTTTTAAATTACTACAATGTTTTAAAAATAAATTTTTAACTATTATAATTTTATATAGTTAGTATATATTCATGTTTTTTAAGACGTTTTTCTTATACTTAAATAGTTGTATTTTTTTTTTCAACATTGCAGTTTTTATTAAATACGATAACACGCCGTTCACAAGTAATTCATGCTTAGAATACGAGAGTACTAATAGAAAATTAATATTTCAAATTAGTGCAGGGCAACAAATTACATTTACCTCCGATGAGAGGTATGATCAAATTACAAATAAAACCTTTGTGATTATGAAAATTACTAATAATCTCAATCATAAAACTTCCACGTAATATATAGCTTGCGAATTACATTATAATTTATACAATATATCTTTCACGAGATCATTTAGCACGTGAAGAGACTATAATCTTACCTATAATTTATGAAGTGCACTCAAAATTATGGTATCTCTTTGAATTTTAAATTCATAGTGAAAGTAATATGATTGCCCCTTATTGAGAATGATCTACTAATTTTGTAAATTTAGGAGGGTCAAAATATAATTTTATTAAACTAATTATTAGATATTAGCTCTATTTAATCCCACATGGTCGTACACTTATAATACCTAATTAATATTCCAATTAAATAATGACATATTTGAAAAAAGGTGAAACATAATGAACAAATAGATGATGATTGTGGTGTTGAAAAGGGGCAACTTAAATATACGTGGACCAATATCCCAAAAAAAAAAATCTGTGGGCGGAAACTGCGGTATAAATATATAGACAATTAATATTCTGAGGTCCGTGATAGTAATTATGTTTTTTATTTTTTAAATTACATAAAATGATATGAATAGAAATCGAATTATTTGCCTTTATTTAGACAATAAATATTTTAGATGGGAATTATTTAATGTTAAAAAAAATTACAAATAAAAAAAAATTATTTTAAAGTTGTAGTCCTATATTTATGTCTAAGTCCAACAATATTGAGAAATTACGAGTGGTTTAGACAAAATGATGAGAAATGGGGCAGGTGGTGGAACGTGATTGGTGGAGAGAAAGCATTAAAGAAACGTAGGTTGTCGAGGGGACAGGGGGACACATTCTCAACAGAAAAGAGACTCCTCTAGAAAGCTTTAGCTGATGAGGCCCTCGGGAAACTGGAAAATTAATCAACATTTTTTTTTTTGTTGTTTTTTCATTTATTTTATAACTTTTTTTATTGTTTGGTTTAAATTTTTTTTTTGTTTTTTATTAAAAAAATTATGAATTGTAAAATACTCTAAGATTGAGTAAGAAATCAAAATTAATCCCAATATTTGAAAAACATATATTTATTTATTTATTTATTATATTGGCATGATTATTTGTTCTTCCATTTGTATGAAACGGTCTCGTAACTTTCGAAGAAAATCACTCTCAAAGAAAACTATTTTGAAAATGATAATTTGGTAGTTTTGTTTTAGTATTCTTTCAGTGAAAGAGTCCAATCTTTAAAAATGTACGACTTATTATAATTTGTAGGGTACAATATTTAAAATAAGTAAATTGTCACAATTTATTTCATTCATATTATTACTTTTCAAATGTGCATTAATTTGTGAAACACACGTAATTATACTGAAACTGGACTATTCTAATTGAGCGGATGAGATAATATTTATCCAACGTAATTTAACAAACTTTAGGGTTTATTTAATAAATTATCAAATGATTGGGCTTGCTTGGTAATTTTAATAAACCACAGAAGGGAGTTTTGATAATTTATCCTATAATACAAGGATGAAATTGAGAATATGTAGTAATTTCCTTCGCCCGGCTCAACCAAACATTGACTTTGACGGAGCGTACTGTGACGGCGAACGTCGACGGCGCGACCCGAGACATTTCCGTATAGTCTACGATGACTACAGAATAGAGTGGAGAGCTACGGTGGTGGTAGGCCTAAACCCTAGACTTAAAGGTGGCGACACCGAGCAGTCGAGAGTCAGAGAAGATCAGATGAGCGTTCGCAGGCGACACAGACTGTGTGTTCTCTTTCACACAATAGATTGTACTCAAGTTCAGGTCAGTTCAGTCCAGTTCCCTTTTTAATGTTAAGACAAACGGAATTGATTATCCTTCTCTGCTTCTTCTTCGCCATTGACGACGACGACATTAAACGAACTGACATCTTCTCGTTTCTGCGTTCTGATACCTTCTTCCCCTTGTCAGTGGTCACAACTCCTCCTCCTCCTTGCTTTCCCTTATTTATTTGCCTATCTATCTAGGGAGAACAGAAACTTCCTTCTAATTACTTTAGTATTAGTAGTATCGGATCCTTTATATAAATCATATATCGTTATTTCGTACACGAAACATTTACTTTGGTTAAAAACAAATTAATTGAAAAGTTCAATTTAGCAGCGTAATTTGTGTTTTACAAACAATTGTATTATTACACTTTTCCATTAATATAAAAAGTGTATTTCATTTATTTTATTAAAAGAGTTGAATTTAACTATTGAATAATTTATTACGTATATCATAATATAACACATACAATAGATAATTTGATAACAAAAGGGAGTAGGAATAAAAAAATTGAAAATAAATTCTTTGACAGGTGATAATTTCGTTTTTAAAATATTGGATATACAGCGAAAGTATCACTGACTGTAACAAAAAATATTTTTTAAAATAAACTTTTATAATGAAACAGAGGGAGAATTTACTAACCCATGAAACTCAAATGAGTTTTTTAAGTATAAGATTGCCTGTGAGAAGAAGGCAAGAAAGGGACAAGGCAATGACATAAAAACCTTTAAAAAGGCAAAAAACAAGCTCTATTCCAGCATTTTAAGTTGACTCCTGTGCCTAAAGGCTTAAAGGGGAAGCTTGTCACATGGATACATGGCTCTTTCCAGAAAAGCAAAACAAAGTGAGGGGAGACAAGCTTAACCAACATCATTGCAGATCTTTTTCAAATCACAAAAACAAATAAAGATAAAGCAGAGAAAAGCATCATTTCCAGATTTCAGAAAAGAAAGTTGCAATGAATGAGCAACAAACTATAATCCACAACATTTACAGAAGAATCCTTCATACAAATAAGATTACAATGAATGAGCTAACACACACCTAAATAAATAGTAAGAATCACAAAGATTATCAAGCAACTGACAACACAGTTATAAACTGATGCCAACTTAACCTTGGAATACTCTTGAATCTTGGTCATTCTGAACATCCAACTACTTCTTCACAGTTCAAACCAAGCATAAATAAGGCTAGATGGAGGCCATTGATGATCTAAACATATCGGTACGGTTATTGGCAGAGCAATAATTCGCCAGTTGGATTATAGGCTGCCGAGCGAATTTGCTGGCTTCATCCAAAGGTGTCACAGGCAAACAAAAATCTTCCTCTACTCAAATACAAAAGCCATTCACAAATGCGGAGGCTTTATGCCCGATATGGAAGGGATCATCTGTCCAAATTACCATGTTTTATTCTGTCAAAGTTAGTGAAATTACAACGTGTCGATAACTTGAACAGAATAAGTCATTATAATTTGGACAAGTGATTCCCCCACGTGCTTGCTCAACCATAGTTGTGAAGTGGCGTAAATGGACTGGATCCAAATAATAAGAACCTGATCAGCTACCATCTTTCATCGCCAACCCAATTATTTTTCTCCTTCGGCCCAGTAGGTCCGTCCTCACCAGACAACTCCATAGGAAGCTTGGAAAACACATTCTCCACTGAATAACGAACCATCAATGGCAAACGACTAATAATCCTATCAAGCTCATTTCTTGAGTTGTACACAATTCTTGGACCCCATTTTCTCATATACTGTAACCAACCCGGCTCCGTGACAACTCCCTCGCCTAGATACTCAGCTGCAACAATTTCATACTCCTTACTTGAATCCACCGATAAATCGCTGCGAGCAGCGTCGTTTCTTATACCAATCCCAAGCCTTGAGGACCCTTGAAGATAAAGCCCTGGATGAGGAAAGCTAGCATGGCCATTTATTGTAGAATAGATGACAGCCTTATTTCCCTCAATAAATTCTAAATCAAAAGCATCAATCCATTCACCCCCACTGTGCTGTGAAAAATATATACTCCATAGTTCTCCACAGAAGTTGTTTATTCTTAGGGTAAAGTGCTCCCAGTCACCTACATGCTGACCAATCTTCCCCATTGCAACATTCATTACCCCTATCTTCAGAGTTGCTGGTCCATTGAAAGGACAGAAAACCCACATTGCAATATCAGTGAAAGTCCCACCTAAGGCTGGCTTCACATGAACGTAAAGCTTTGCACTTTCCAGGTTTCCATGTTTCAGCCTCTTCCTGCTGGAATCAGGTGGTAAATCTATCCAAAATTCTCCATCGTTAGTGCCACCAGCCGGCAAATTGTTGCCTTTAACATCAATTGCTTGACCAACTGCCGCACCCTTCTTGTACAACAGTGCCCCATTCTCAAAAAACCATGAGACAGAAGATGGAAGATAAGCTTCTTCCGGATGAAAAAACACTCTAGGTCCAAAGTGCCTAATAAGTACATGAATCTGGTCAAGATTAGGCATTGCATGTACATTGCAATCTAGGTTCTTTAAGCACGAAATATCAAGTTCTTCCCCCCGCTTCCAATGGCTGCTGCAAAAAAAGGCGCCTGTTGAGACGCCTCTCCCAAGCATCCCTCTGTGACTGGGTCTTATGCTCCAGACACTAAAGGGCATTTGTGAAACTTTTGAAGCAGTGTTCATTAACAAGCCATGCACTTCACAATCATCGGTAAGGTCGGCACGAACGCACTTAATTTCCTCCAACACGGGCTTTAGTGGCTTGGTGGTAACCACAAAGCCTAAAGCTCTGTATCCCTCTGGTGGTTGAGGTAACCAGAAGTAACCACCATCAGTAAAGATGTCTTCACTCCCATCGTCCGAACTCCAAACTAATGTGTAATCCAGGGGATGTTGTAAAGCTGGCAATTGAGGAGGATTGGATGCTGAACTATTCACTGAATTAGAATTAAGAACTTCCCTAGCTACTAAAACGAACCCTCGAAAAGGCTTTTCGTTGGATTGGCAGTGGTGACCTATGCAGAAAAACCCATCCGGTATGTTCACTGGCTTATAGAATCCAATTCCTTTCTTCCTGTCTCCTGACACACTGTAGTCCCAGATAAACTCAAATTTTATGATTTGGCGAACCTCAATTTCTCCCAATCTTATGTTTCCTTCTGCAAATCCTTGACCTAGAGAAAGGGAGACCAAAATAAGTAGAGCTAGAGCTATGGCCATATTTTCCTCCACTTATCTTGAATATGAGACAGCAGAAATGCAAGAGTGAGTGGATTAAAACATCAGGTTTCATGCTTGATAAGCAATTTGATGGCCATGGAATAACGTCTAATCCAGACAAAACAGAGAACCTGTGACTGATTTTTAAGCTCAAGATTATCATCCGAGCTTAAGAAATTTACCCAGAAAATTAAAGGAAAATGGAAAACTGAATTTAGAGGCAATCGCGTCAACCGCAGAAACAATCACTTAATACAACGGAGAATCTGATCAAGAAAACCCAAAAATTGAACAGTAATTCATAAACTAAAGTAAAAGGCCAAAAAAACGAAAGAGCCCCAGAAATGGATGGAGCAAATTACTCGAACACCCGCTAATTGGGGATTTTGCAAAAATCAGTAAAACAAAAGAGCAAGACGGACGATCGTTCGTTTTGAGTTTGCATACCTTGGGGCCATACGGGGATAGGAGCCGGAAGTAAGAAAGATTTCGATCCGGGCCGGGAGAAATCGTCGATTCTACTCCAGTGGAAACACTTGCATCCAAACATCTTTCGCTGGACAAATTAACCATGTCCTTCACCTTATCACCCCCACCCCACCCCAGAGATTTCTGTGATTCTGCAAAATCAGTGGCGCTGGAATATAATCCCTCCCAACATATACATAACTACGAGTGTAAGAAACAAGTTTCTTTCAATCCATCAATGTCTTGAAATTGGGGAAAGATTCGGTGGACGATCGACAAGAGAATTTAGGAAATTCCACACCCCTCTGTTCACGGTTGCATCTTTACATTTGGTTTTTCATATTGAAGATGTACAATTCAAAACGTAAAAGTTTATCGAAAAAATGTAAAAGAAAAATTATTAAAAATGTGAGAAAATTCTTATCAGAATTGATATTCGCAGTAACCGTTTCGATATTTAAAAAAACAAAAATGTCCTTAGGCAAAAAATAAATTACAAACCAACACGGGCTGCAAAAAAATTGAAAAAGCAACTCACGGGCTCTGTTCCGTTTAATAATTCATGCAAAGCAGAGCCGGGTAGAATCACAAAATCGGATAAAAATCAAGACTACTCGGATCGAAAAAAGGTTAGTGGCTAAAGTTAAAATGTTTTGCAGTATTGTTTTAGATAGTTGGTTTGATTATTTTAGTTGTATTATGTCCGGATTTATTAGTATTTTTGTCGAAAATGTGAATTTTTTACCGGATTGGCAAAGATCCGCCCGGTGGTTTTGCAAATATCAAACTGAAGGGGGCAAAAATATCGCCGGAGATATTTTGGCCAAAAATATCGCCGGTGATATTTTTGGCCAAAATATCGCCGGCAAATATCACCGGCGATATTTTGGGTTTTTTTTTAATTTTTTTAAGTGTTAGGGGTATTTTAGACTTTTTATAAGAAAATGTTACTGCAAATATCGAAACGGTTAGTGCAAATATCATGCCCCATTCTTATTTGTACAAAGTAACAAGTAAATGAAGTAATGAATCAAATTAGTATTAAGTAATATTCCCCTGTTGCATTATAAGAGTACATCCTGACAAATGTACAACTCATTATGAATGTTAATGTACAACCCCTAAAATAACTAGTTTGGTACCCTTTGTTCCATTTCTATCGAATTAATTGTGTACCACACATGATTATATTAGTAAGGGTAGAAGGAGTAAAAAAAAAATTGATAGTGTATTCTTCTAATGGAACAAATATAATGTTTCTCAAATTAGACTTTTTTAATGGAACAAAAGAAATATATAAAAATAAGTGGCCAAATTATCAGTCATATGTAGTAATTTGAATAATAATTACTTATCAAAATTTACATATTTTAATATATAGTTTTTCCTCTTTGGCTTGTGGTTATAAAAATCTAATCCTAACACCTAAAGGACAAGACAATATAGTTAATTTGAATTTTAAGGACTTTGGTAAATGGTAAGTAAGATAAGATTTGATTATAGGATAGGAGGCATGATAATTGAGATAAACTTTTTAAAACATTAAGACTTTGTTATATTTGTAGCCAAATTTGAAAATTTTGGTTTTGAGGAATGAATTGCTTTTTGAAAAATTGTGTAGGAGAAAGATGAAAACGCATGATGATTATATTATTTTTTGAAATAGCGTGAGGAGATATTAAGAGAGAATTTTAAATTTTGAATTTGGTGAAAAATAAATGTGTTTAGAATTTTTTTTTTTTTTTTGAGAAATAAGTGATGATTTTAATGAATAAAAGTAAACCGAGCCTTAATGTTGAGAAATATTGGTGTTCACGATTATCATGATGAATAATTTTCTAACTATTTATTAATTATGCTTATGATGATTAAATGATTATGAGATCCATCAAGATACATGGCAGCCGTATTCACCGTACAAATATATCTTAAATTAGTGGCATAAGTTTAATTTTGTTGTGAAAGTATAACTAAAATAGAGGATCGAGGTTACTCATTTTTATTCTTATTAGTGTGCTACACTCAAATGTGGATACGGAGAATATTATTGGGACGGGTGAAATATTAACATTTGTTATTTTAAAATGTAACGTCTAAACTTGGCGGGCTAGACGGGTCTGGCTGAAATGTGAGGAGATACAGACCATAAGTACCAAAACACAACGGAATTGATATTCGCAATAACCGTTTCGATATTTGCAGTAACATTCTCGTATAAAAAGACAAAAATGCCCCTGAGCAAAAAAAAAAAAAAACTATCACGGGCTGCAAAAAAAAAAATTGAAAAAGCAACTCACGGGCTCTGTTCCGTTTAATAATTCCTGCAAAGCAGAGCCGGGTGGAATCACAAAATCGGATAAAAATCGAGACTACTCGGATCGAAAAAAGGTTAGTGGCTAAAGTTAAAATGTTTTGCGGTATTGTTTTAGATAGTTGGTTTGATTATTTTAGTTGTATTATGTCCGGATTTGTTAGTATTTTTGTCGAAAATGTGAATTTTTTACCGGATTGGCGAAAATCGGCCCGGTGGTTACTGCAAATATCAAACTGAAGGGGGGGGGGGTGAAATACCACCGGGCGCCGGCGATATTTTGGGCGCCGGCCCAAAATGGCCAAAAATATCTCCGGCGATATATATATATATATTTTTTAAGTGTTAAGGGTATTTTAGATTTTTCACAAAAAAATATTACTATAAATATCGAAACGATTATTGCAAATATCATGCCCCAAACACAAATGGCAAAACAAAAACACATGTAACTAAACAAACATGTGCATATATTGTCTACGGCTGGCTCTAACATTCCCTGTACTTTCCTTTCCCCACATGCAACAAAAAACGAAAAACAATAATTGAGAAGCCAAAAACAAACTTGGAGATCAGCTTTCCGTAACCATACGTTCTGGAAAAATTGATTTGTATGCCTTATTTGACCATTCAACTCCATACGTTTTGCCATAGAAAAGAAAGAATACCCAGTTCCGACTCCAACATCCCTTCCGCATTTTCACTCACAAAAGAAGTAATAGCGACAATTTCTTACACACTGCCGAAACTTAACACCGAGTTATGAATCCGCCAACACACATAATTTTTAAATTAGTATAATGACAAAATGACAATTCTGATATATTTTGCTTAGACTTGTTGCACTTTTAGTCCCTTATGTTTCTCTGTTGCAAAAATAGTTCGTTACGTTTGCATATTATTGCAGTTTTAATCTATGTGACTAGTTATGCCCAATTTTAAGCAATCAATTGTTTATGAGGATCTATTGAAATTTAAAATTTAAAAAAAAGAAGAATTTTTTGTAATTTTCATATTATTCAGTGGCACATTAATAATTTTTACATATTTAGATAAATCGCAGAGACAAGATGCAACTGTTGAGAACAAGCCAAAAGATATGCAATTTGGATAAAAGTTATTACACGGGCCATTAGAAAATATAGAAATCAAGAGAGTATTTTTATTTTTTCGTTTCAAATGATCCAAAAAAACCGATAATTTCTCATCTAACTGTTTAAAACTAGCCAAACAAGTCACATCTATCAAAACTACAACAACATTCAAATATAAAAATTATTTTTACAACAATGAAATGCGAATGACCAAGAGGGAGCAACAGATCCAAACAAACAAGACCAAAATGACTATTTTCTTCCATAATATAACAACTAAAAACAAATTTATAAGCTGAAAACACGAACCGAATCGAACCGAACCAAACCAACTGAGCATATGCCGTAATGGGGACGCGTGAGGAAAGTCCATTTGACCTTTCCTTTCCTGCTCTCAAGTTGTAAAATAAATGGAAACAACAATAATTCAGTAGGTACAACCGACCCCATCGCCGCCACTAACCACAAAACTCCATATTTTTCTGCACAATACAGCTCAGATTTCACTCATTTCATCCTCCACCACATACACAACACAACAAAAATTAAAATTGACTACCAAACTCCTCCAAAAATATCTTTTTCTATGATTTTTCACATCTCTTTTCTTCTTCTTCTTCTCTTCTGTCCATGTATTTCATATATTCATTCAATTCCAGACACATTCATCTTTAAACTCGCTGAACTTGAACCCCAGCTTTTCTCCAGCCACACCAGTTGCTTTTATAATAGCTCTAAATTAATAGTTAAAGCAAACAACACATCACGCACCAAAAGGTAACTTCTTCATTTCCCATCTTCCCTTTCTTTTCAATTGCATGGAAACTTGTATGTTTTTAGTGTATTTTGTGTTGCTATTTTTAACTGTTGCCTTTAGTTGATGTAAAGTTTGAATGAATCACGATGTGCATATGAAAAGAGAGTTTAATTACCTTATTCATTCTTCTTCTCCATTGAAGAAAACATGCTGTTGAGGAGCTCTTCCACGCCTGTGCTTGGCTCCCTCCTCTCATCCTTCTCCGAGACTCCCAATGGCAGAAGATTCTCCAGTTCTGAATCGCCGAACATCACCACCCCGGAACACGCTTCATCAGCTTCAATTTTCCCTCACTGCTGCGGTAAGATCAGCTATAGTAAGCACGCCGGAGCTTCTCAAAATCTGACCGCATCTCCCTCGCTTTCTGATGTTCTCTCCGGGAGCAGCAGCCATGGCGGAGGGTTCCGGAGAGCCCAGTCAGATGGGAATCTGGAGGCACTAGCCGGCGCCGCCTCGTCCAGTTACATTGACGATTTCAATTTCTCGATCCCAAACAAGAAGCTTACAAGAAGGGCGCCCCATTTCTCTACTCTGGAAGTAATCCCATCTTTCTCGTATCAGAATTGTTCGAGAAATTGCAGTGAAGACGAGGAGGAGGAGGAGGAGGACAGCGAAGAAGGCGATAACGATTCATCATTTTGTAATTCCGCTGATGTGGAGAATCTTTGCTTCAAAGGGGACAGGATTAAGCATAATAATTCAGGAATCGAAAAGGAAAGGACAATTGAGATGTATCTTGCAAGAGGGCTCGGGATTTCTGAGTTGAATTATGCTGATATTAATGGTGGTGCCGGAGGAGGAGGAGGGAAAGGGTACAGACCAGTAGCCTTCGGCGGGGACGATGGCGGTGACAGCCGCGGCTTTATTGTAGAAGAGCACTACAAGAAAATGTTGGAGGAAAATGCCAGCAACCCACTATGCTTGAGGAATTACGCCCAGTTTTTGCATCAAGTGAGTTTTTCTCCTTGAATCTTCTTCATCACCATTTTTGCCTCTTTTTCAAGAAACTTATGGCTTTTTTTCCATTGCAGACAAAGAAGGATCTTCCAAGAGCAGAGGAGTACTATAGCCGAGCAATTTTAGCAGATCCAACAGACGGTGAAGTTCTGTGCCAATATGCTAAGTTGGTATGGGAGCTTTACCATGACTTCGACAGAACCAGAGACTACTTCGAGCGGGCAGTCCGAGCTACCGGAGAAGACAGGTCTGAGCCTAAATTGCTCATCTTCCCATTCTTTTCAAATTTCTATCCAACAACCATTAAAATTGCGCTTTTTTTTGGTATTTGCAGCCACGTTCAAGCTGCATATGCTTGTTTCCTGTGGGAAACCACTGATGAAGATGGAGATGAAGATTGTACACCATGTGACAGTACAAATCTGCAGCCCATTTCGACTCTGATCAAAGAAGGGATAACAGCTTAGTTTGTTTGATAGCTAGAAATTTGTTCATCAGAGCCACCGTGCTCCTCCGTGTAGATTCAATGAGCACCTATTTTAGGCCTCGTAGACGTTGTTCCTGAAAGTGAAAGCAAATAGTAGTAATCTCCACAGAAAGTTTTGCACATAATTTCTTGAACTGCTAGAAATTCTAGTATTGAAAGAGGGTATACATATAACTTGTGAAAAAGCTCATCAATTGCCCTCCACCAGAATGAATGAAATACAGTACATAATAGCCACAGCACAACACAAACCAACTCTTCTCGAGTGGTGGGGGGGAACTTGAAAAACAGACCTCTATAAAGCAAGGAAATAATAACCAAAAATATGTCTTCAAATGCATTCATATGAAGACCACTAAAAGAAATACATATAAATCGTGGAAAACCAACCAGTTCCTATTTTACAAAAACAAAGAACACTATATCTCTCTATTTGCTGCATCCAGGACAATTTATGTTAAGGCCGAGCAAGTTTACCCAACTCCAGCCCTTTGACGTTTCCAAAAACTGTGGAGAGAGAAACCATTTCTCTCTCTCTCTCTCTTTTTCTCTCCCTCCATGTGTTGCCATCAGTACCGACCAGATTGCTTTCCCTGAGTTAAGTTGTTCGCTACCCCTGGGCGCCACCATCTGCCTCGCCCTGCTCCTGCGAAAACATTCCAGGACAGCAATACACGTTAATATACCGAAATTTCTGACAAGGGAGGACATAAGTACATGTAGAATTTACTAGCAAACAGATTATACAATAACAAGATATTTCTTTCTAGTATCCCACAGTTTGTGTAGCAACTTACTCCCTCCTCCACGAGAAGCACTGTTAGCGCTTGGTCTTCTAAACTCAACATAAACTTGCCTTCCAGCAAACTTCAATGGAGAAGCCTAAAATCAAACACTCACGGTTACATAAGAATATATGGATATGTGACATGCAAACGCTTAGCACAATATTTTAATTCATGGAACCTGCTTGATATGATGAAATTAATTAGATTAACTTGTAGTGCATGAAACAGGGAAATTCTATTCAACCTTCTTTTTTTTCACAAGCATATGTTTGCAATACAACTCTCGGAATATTATTACCATGCCCCAAGTATCAAAACATGGAAATGTAAAAAACTATGGAGAAGGCTAAAAGATTACAGAATATGTGTAAGCTGCGGGAACCAATGTTAGCATGAAGTTTTACAAACTGAGATCTATCGGGAACTCTAAAACAAATCAAACATATACCTTTACCGCCTTTTGTGCACCCTCAGTATCGTCAAACTCAACAAAGGCAAAACAAACCCCAACTTCCTGTAAACAAAAGCAATTTTAAATTCTAACACAGGCACACTGATCACAAAATAAGGCCAAACAAGAATAAAAAAATGTGCAAGATAGAGTAAACAAGGAGAAAAATCAACCGTGCGATTGTTCACAAAGACTCCATCTTGCTTGATTCTCCCAAAATTCTTGAACTCTTCCAAAACTTCAAGGGTAGAAACACCAGGGGGCAAGTTCCTCACATAAACAGATTTTGATTCCCCTGAAAAAGATGGATAGTCTTAGGATCTAATAGTCATCATTAAAGGCAATATTGAAATAATTCTGAAACACGTCAGAAACCACAAGTATTACTTTAATTGTTACATCTACTTTAATTGTTACATCAATTGGAGCAGTAAATTGAGATCAAGACACAAGTTACATAACCAAATTCAAGTTGCATATGAATGAAGTATTATATCTCCACCATGAAAAGTCAAATCTCATCAGTTGTCAAAATCTATAAACGCCCTCGTGAAAATGCAACATTTAAACTTCTCAGTTATTTGAGTAGAGATCTGTTGATAAAAATATAAGTATTTTTCTACAAACATACACCTGTACAATTTTGTGCCTAGGCAATAAAGTCAATACTATGACATGAAGGGATTAATAATTTAATGACCTCAACAGAAAGAAACACAAGAGTTTCTAGATTCTACAATTTCCAATCTCTTTGTTGATAATAATAACTACAAATCACAGGGTCCCTGCCAACCATTTTAAAGAAAAAAATAATCATAAAAGTAAAAGTTGAAAAACAAACAAGTGAGCAAAAATAATGACAAGAAACCAGTAAGGCCCTGTTTGGAAACGTAATCGAAATCAAGATTTGGAACTCATTTTCATTATATAATAATTTTTCATCATTCCCAACACACATTTTTACATTTCCAATACACATTTTTACGTTCCCAATGCAATTTTAATATTTTAAAATCTAATCCAAATCAAGGTTTGAACCAAAACTTGATACCAAACGGGTAAGTATCTCACAATCAAACAATGTCTAGATAAAGACAAAAAGTGGCTTATGAAGGTCTAATGAAATAATATTTACCCTCTTTATGCGGTTGACTTTCCTCCACGACATCTTCAGGGCTATTAGACACAACAGATACTGCAGGTTTTGATAGTTGCAAAGCTGGCTGCGATGCCTTTTTATTAAAGGATGGCTGGATGGTAACTGTTGATGGTGGATTTCCCTTTGCAGCTCGCAACTTCACATTTTTCAACAAGTAAGAAGTAAGCAATCAAAGAGCTAAACCAACATTCCAAAATTCAAGAATAGAGGAGTAAATCAGACTTGTTGGACAATTGATATACATCTCTCACAGTGGCATGAATAGGAACTATGGAACAAGCTTACTTACAGAACAACCATGTGTTGAACAGATTAGACTAGTCTAGATATGATAAACAGCAACCGTCTGGATATGAGGTTTTAAATTTTCAAATATGAAGATAGCATGTAAAACCACTAAGAAATAAAAATGTACATAAAGAGAATTTCTAATCAAAATTTCCTTGTCCTTTAGAGAAAATTCACGGGAACTAATATCTAAACTTAACTTAAAAAGTTCAGAATTATATGCTTTGGGGCCACAATTTAAGTTATCTCTCTCATGATTTGGTCTTTTGGATATGAGGAACAGGCTCAACTTTTATAGAAAAGAAACATCATAGCAACAAAATGTAAAACAACTGGAGGCACATGCAGTTATTTGAACAGGTACATACTATAGATGCATAAGAGATCTTTGGAGCATCTCCAACAGGTTCCTCAACTACAGGCAGAGATCCTTCGGCGGAGTCATCGTCATGTTGTTGAAAAGCCATTGAGACATCCAAGGGAGCCGCTTCCTCTACTACTTCAATCTCATCATTCTGCTCTGGCTCATGCTCTTGAAAATTGAAATCCTCAACTGGTTCTATAGCTTCTAAATTAACCGAGTTTGCATACTCCCTGGCTTCTGCCTCTAAGGCATAGTCAGATACTGTAAGGTTAAAATTTTGTTAAACAAATACAGAATGTGGCACCATACAAACACAAGGAAACTAATACCATAACTTACTGTATACAGATCTAATTGGAATATGAACTTTGATAAAGTGAACACAAAATAATGATTTTTAGTTTTCAAAATTCCAAAAGAGGGAAAACTCAAGAGACACCACCAGCCCTCCCCCAATACCCGAATGAAGAAAAGATATAACAGAGTGCTTGACAGTAATGGCCAAAGTGAATATAGCATATGGAGTTTAGACAGCTGAAATTGCCAAGATATTTTTGTTCAAGCTTGATAAATTTGTAAGTTTTCTTGGCGACAATGAAATGTCTTCAGAAAGTAGAAAATGCAAGATTTGAGAACTCCAATTGATTCATAATAAACAGTCCTAAACTCACTGGGGAGTTCAATCAACCGACTACTAATACCAGCATTTGAGAACTCCAATTCAGTCATAATAAACAGTCCTAAACTCATTTGAGAATTCAATCAATCAACTAATAATACCTGGTTCTTCGTGAGGTGGAATAGAACTAGTCGGTTGGGATTCAAATTCCTTTTCTACAACAACAGGTGCTGGCAAATGGTGGATCACCTCAGATGCTCCCGAAGCAGGAGGTTCGTTGACAGCTTCCTCAGTGACATAGTGAAAAACGTCATTCAGGACAAAGTAACCCTTCTCCTGGGGAGCAAGGAAAAATGTCTGCACGAACTTCCTTGTGCCACCAGTACCAACCTTGGACTTCACATTACCAGAGACGACCAAGACAATACCACCATTCCAAGACTCAAGAGAATTAATTGTTTTGATCTCGATGGCAGCAAAATTCAGTGATACATAAAGTTCATGAATTTGCTGCAAAAAGAAAACAGCAAGGAGACAAGCGATTAGATTAGATTCATCCACTAGAAAACAGAAGAGAAACATTCCCATTGATGTATCAAAAAAAGAACACACACAACTATTTCACAAGAGTGAGCCTGTTTGACAAATATTCAGAATTTCAGAGATAATTTCTATCAAACTAAAATGTATTTATGTTGGGTCTGCTGACCAGCAAAATGATTCACATAGTAGAAATAAATGTATAGTAGTACAGTTTCAGAGGTAATCTAATTGTTTGCTCCACTGATCCAGATCTCAAAGTCTATACTACTGAATTCATCCACCAGATTCTACTCGCTACCATTTAATGCAGAAGGTCTGCAAACCCCAAGGCAACAGAACTGGGCCAAAAAAGGGAAAAACGAAAAGGAGATTCTTACATCACTAAATCTCATTAAACATATATAGATAATTGATAATTCCACCTCAACAGGAAAATTAATAACATTGCATTAAGTTTAAGAAGAATCAATACTTATAATCAAACAGTTTTCGACAGAACCTAAAAATAAATTAAAAAAATTCATACGATCAGATCAGATCATGAACCGAGCTCCGAAATCAGATTTAGTTAGGAACCATAAGAACGCGAAATCCACGATCGAAGTAGGTATAATGAATGATAAGAAACAGAAGCTTACCATGAGCGTGGAAGCGGATTCGGTGGCATCTCCATCGACTCTTATAACAGAGCTGGCATCGGTGTAAAACCGATGAGTAAAATCAGGTTGCTCCTGAAGAATCTGATAATACTGCTTAACGAAGAAAGAGCCGACCTACACACACCGAAAAAGAAAGATAAAAAAAAAAACTGTTAAACAAAATTCTCAGAGATAACGGAAAATAAAAACAATCACGGTGGCGGTTTACCTGAGTAGCGCCGACCGGAGAGGTAACAGAATTCGCCATTACTCCGACTCCCGCGCAGAATCTCTACGCTTCCACAGAACAATCCTTAAACCCTAGGTAGATCGCCAAAACCCTAGAGGTGAAACGGAAACAGTAGCTAACTAGGATTGGAAATGAATATCGCGTCTGGTAATCCAATCCGGACGTGAGCAGCGAAGCCGGATTTTTATAACAACAATCAATGAGATTCCGAGAAAACCAAAGGAGAGAGGAGAGGAGTAAAGCGGAAGTGAAGAGACACTGTTAGAATGGAAAGTGAAAGTGAAGAGAGAGAGAGAGAGAGAGAGAGAGAAGGGGGTTATGGTTTTTGATAGATCTGTTTTTACAGAGAAAGCGCGAGAAAGATGGTGGCTGTGGTATGCTTACACATATATATATATATATAGAGAGAGAGAGAGAGAGAGTGGCGGAGTTCAGTACTAGCACCAGTCTGTCATTATGAATTTTTTTTTTATTATTTTTTTTGGGTTAAATTACTTCATTGGGATGTTGTTTCCATTCCATTCCATTCCTCTTAAGTTCAAAAATGGTTTCAAAATGACATCGAAACAAAATTCTTATAATATTTGCGTTATTTTTTAACTAAAGCATAAATTATTTTTAGTTAGTGCTAAGGGCTAAACAGAATGATCTAACATTTATTTTTCTAATTATTGCTCGAATCAATATATGTGAATCTCAAATAGTCCAAATCTTATCCAAATTTGGGTTTGGATAAACAATTTTTCTTTTTAAATTACAAAACAAAAATGAAAAGCTTTCGAGCTAAGAGACCAAAGGCGGACTATAATCCAAATTAAGGAATCAATACAGTAATTTAATCTTTTTTTTGGTTTTTTTTTTTTTTTTTTCTTTTTGGAGTGTTGAAGCTGTATTGATGGCCGTGCGCGGAGGCTAGTTGAATCATGGCCGTGTAGCACCGCGACCCGTGACCGCGTGGCAGATGGGCCGGATCCGTTGAATTGCGATATATATAGATGTAGGTAAGGTGGGACCCGGAGAAAGTAGATCACGTGGGATGTGGTGATTGGTTCCGTCTCTGCGTGTGCGTAGGGTGTTGCCGTTTTTGCCAATTACAGCAAATTCTTTGGATTCTATTACAGTGTATATTTCTCCTTCTCTGTAGATGTCAAACTGGGACTTCCCTTCTACAAATGGGCAATAAGCAGCTAGGTGATGCCGTGATGGTGATCAATTCTTCTACAAGTCATTATCCATCATCCTGCACGTCAGGGGAAGCAGAAAAATGTACTTCTCTTTCAGTCACACCCTTCCATTCCGAGCTAGAATCCTCTGTGCATCGTGTAAGACAGTATCCACACTCACAATCCTTTAAAGAGTAACAATGTAATTTCACCTGATAAATTATAGCCGGTATACCCTTTTCCCCCCTGAATCCAACTCCCCTCTTTCCATTTCAAGTTATTTTGCTTCTTCTTTTTGAAGATTTCCATGATTGATGGATGGATCCTTAGAATCTGATTCCTCTCCCCCTATAAAAAGGAAGTAAGCGGCGCCCCTTGAGATGAGTTCCTCCTTCTCTTTATTGTTATCGATCCCCCTTTTCGCACCCGGGTATCGGAAGATGCTCCCTTCTCCAACATTTAAGAGCACTGCACTCACTAGCCGCCCCTTCAGGCAAAGTATACCTTCATTATACTTGATGAACACATAATGTGTAAACTATGTAGGGCCTGTTCTTTTTGAACGTTTTGAAAACAGTTTTGAAAACAAATTTTAGAAAATAATTTTATAATGTAAAAAATGTATTAAAAATGTAAAAAGTAAATGTTGAATAGTAAAAAGTTATATTGAAAATGATGAAATATGATTAAAATATATTAAATTTACTATTGAAAGTTTTCAAAACGAAACAAAAAGAACATGCCCATAATCAATCAAGGGAAATCAAAATATACCAGAGCATTCTCTACATAACTAGTGTCAAATACCAAGGTCCAAATAAATACTCGTCAACTTTCCCAAAAGGGGTAAAGGGAACTAGAATACAATCCTGAGTACATATGGAGTTGACACAGGTGAAGTTAAACAGTGCACTCAAAAAGTTTTCCTAACCAGTACCTAGTCTACACCGCCAAAAGCATGCAGAAAAAAAAAAAAGGCTCTCGGCTTTGGCTAATTTTCACAGCCAATGCACAGGGGAATTTTGATGAAACAGGCTACAAAACTCATCAAACATGCTTTCCTGTTTCAATAATAACTGCCGTAATAAGCTGCAGGAGCGACAGCACTGGGTTGCTGTGCCGGGGTCAAAGTTGCAGCTGCAGCCACAGCCGGCTGTGCGTAACTTTGTTGACCATATGCCTGCTAGAAATTCAAACCAGACAAGTTAATCATTAATATTACCGAGTAAACACCTAAACAAAAAAATTTCATTTGCCTCTCTCTAAATCTACCAAAAGGGTATAAAAAGCTGAATAGTTTCCAAAATCTTCTCAGACTGAATATGTTCCATTTAACTAAGGACATAAGATACCGATAACAAAAACTAAGTTCATCAGTGAGAAATCCTCCCAGTTGTTTTTCTAACCATCTCAATCTATGACATGCTTAAATGATTATATTTCTTGATAAAACAACAATCATTTTTGAAAAATAATAATGATGATATTGCAATTATGAGAATATTGGAGTTTCCTATAAGATTAACAACTTCTGAACTTCAGATTCAACTACACCAGGTCAATGACACAATGAAGTTCATTCCTTAAAAGAACTTCCATTCAATAGAGAGATTTTCCATGAAATGACTAGTCTATAAAGGTATCAACTTACCTGAGTAGGATACGTGGGAGGATAAGCACCAAAGGCAGCAGTTTGGGGCACTGATCCAGGTACTTGCTGCTGTGCATAGCTGCTACCGTAAGCACCATATGCACTATATGCAGACTGCAAAACAGAAATCGAGAATATAAACATCACAACAAATAACCAATCAATACAAATGTAAAAGTCAACAGTAATGAGCACAAATGTGGTGCTGATGGGAGAGCCTTAAATAAAACTATTTCAACAATGATAGCTAACACTACCTGTTGGGCATAGGCAGGGTTCCATTGTTGTGCTTGGCCTTGTGCAGCCTGTGGCCAACCTTGAGTCGAACCATAATTTGCTGGCCACTGGTTTTGTGTACTGGGGTAAGCACCCGCAACTGACACAGCGGATGAAGGAAGACCAGACTTTGGTAATTTGTTTTTGTCAGAAGCAAGATAATCCTCTGCATGACGTTTTTTTGACTCCGGTGCACTCCTATGAGGTAAGAAAAGCTTGGCATGCCGTTCATCAGCCTTCTTAATAGATTGTGCATCTCCGAAAAGATCCAGAAACTAAAAAACCATTTGTCAGTATATGCCAAGTAAATATTAAACAAGAAAGATGAATTGGAAATGATTTCAATAATTAGCAAACACAGGACTGGTTAACAAAGTTGTGCCAAATTTGAATCACAAGATTCAACTGTGAGCAACAAAATAGTGAATTGTGGTTTTCTTGAATGGTTAACCAGTTGATTCAATCTCAAAACATCCATGAGAAAAATTTTATTTGACAATGCAATCAAGATGGTATTTCAACCATCACAAGGAGTACCAAATGATATTTATCATTTTTTTAACAAGAAACTTCCATATTGATTCTAAAATGTCAAGAGATGTTCCCAAATCTCTATCTGTATCTCTGTGTGTGTGTGTGTATATATATATATATATATATATATATATACCAAAATTGTTTCAATTTTCAACAATGTCAAAACCAACATTCAACCCAATCCAATAAAAAATTACCTCCAAAAAAATGCTTGATAATTCTTCTCTCTCAGCAATACTTGCAACATTTGGGTTATCAACACTTGGAACAATAAATTTATCAATCAATGAATCCAAGTATTCGATTCTCTTTGGAAGAGACTGGACAGATTCGAAATGAATCAAAGCCTAGCATGAAAACCAAGGAAAAGCAACAGCTAAACACTTTCAGCTCCAAAAACAAAAAAACAAAACAAAGGGAAAAACAAGAGTAGTTCCCATTACACAAAGCAAATGGGTTGTGTGTGTGTGTGTGTGTGTGTGTGTGAGAGAGAGAGAGAGAGAGAGAGAGAGAACCTCCAGAAGTGGTTTTGACAACTGTGAATTCTCAATGGCCTGGTCAAGAATCTCTCTGGCTTTTTCCACCTTACCAGAAACCTTCAACAAATAATAATAAGCATCAAAGGAATTCAAAAGTAAGAAAATAAAGAAGAAAAAATATAATATCATAACTATCTTGTTTAAGGATTGATGAGTGCGTCCCAGCATGAATTATGAAAATGCAACCTATTGTGTGTTGATCAAATGAAAACAATTAAATATGGCATTACAAACAACTCATAAGCCTGTTATACTTCAACTATGACTATGATTTTATCATCCTCTCCAGTGTAGCATTTCAAGGAAAAAGGCAAGCCCGTTTGTTTAAATAATTTCAACTTCCTTCAGGAAAAAACCTAAATGCTGCATCACAGATTTTCTACTAAAGAATTTAGAGAGAAAAAATTAAGTGTTGAGCAAGATGTGCAGGACACCCAACCCCCCAATAAAAGTTAAATAACAAGAAGAATTTTCTATACCAGGAACAGAAACCGAGAGTATTGAGCAAATAACAATGGTAATGTTGGCGAATGCTCTTTCCCCTTCTCAATTGCAATGGCCTGTTCATACAATGAACAAGCATCCTCCAGATTTCCCTACAAAATTCACAAAGAAAACGATCGTTGCATCAAGCACTTCTACAATATCATAAACATAATATTTGCAGGACCTAAGAAACTTACCAAGCGATTCTCCATATTTGCGTGCTTTATAATTGCTTCCAAAAGCCCTGGTGAAATTTCTGTATGTACAAGTTGGTAAGCTGCACGAGCTCCTTCAATATCCGCATGCTTTTCTCGGAAACGAGCTGCAAAAATGTGAATCTCTGGCTGCCTCTGCTCACAATCAAGGACAAGTCACAATATTTCCAGAAAAATAACAACAAAAGTCTTAAAAAGGCAGACTAATAAGCCAAATAGCACAAATCATCATGAAAATATCTCATTTAGCATAAAATGCTTTGAATTCATGAAACCCATACACCTATAAAACCAACCGATCCTAGCTCACAAACAAAAACCGGTACACCTATACCATGTTTTCAAACCTTGGGCAAAACATAAATGAGAAAAAACACACAACCACTTACTCATGCAATTTATAGATTGAAATGCATTAAGCAGCAACATGGAAAAAAGAGACCTTAGGATGAGGAAAGACAAACTTTAAAAAAAAATCTTAATCTCAATCCATAGAATTAATGTACTATACTTTCCGCACAACAATGAAGTGACGAGAAATTGAGTCAAAATCAAACCAAAAGGTTGTGAATCCCTATACCTTTACAAACACTTGAGTGGCACGTGCAAGAGCATTATCAGCAAGATCCATACTTCCACTAGCTTCCATGCAAAGGACATATCGGATCCAGTACTCGGGGTAATTAGCACATGCTATTAAACATCGTTCGTAAAGCTTGACTACCTGCCTCAGACAAATTTGCAGATGGATGAATAATTCTTCATTCCAAAGCTAGAGGAAAAAATGTACTATACACAAAACCAGAAATAAATTAGGAGATTGCAAAGAAATACTCCTCTCTGGAACAGAGAGGCCCCTCTATTACAAAAGGAAGGGCCCTCCTTGCCTGATCAATAGATGGTTAGGAAGATAAGAACACACCTGCATGCATAACATTGGAAATTTAACAACAATATTTTACCATACAATACATGATGAACCACGTCGACTCACAAATGAGAGTTTGAAGTACTTAGCCTTAAAGAAAGCAAATGGAAGGCCCATGCTTTAGCCCAAGTTCAATATCCCGTTTTAAAAGATGCTTCATCCAACGTTTAGCCAATAAGGCATATCATGCCACAGATATTTTTTAACTGTAAGTCAAGGTTTAACAAGTCCAACTAAAGCTACAAATCAATAATAACTCAAATTCATCTCGAATAAACTAATTATAAATACCTTATTGAGGTCATTTACTCCTTCAATGAAATCGAGATAACTATGCCAATTTTCAAGCTCACCAACATTGAGGGGCCGCACATGAAAATATGGCCTCCGGATAGCTGTTTCAAAACCAATGATCTTAGAATCGAACTCTTTAGCTTTCTTATACACCTCTTCCCTAACGGCAATATACTTCTCCAACTCCTCAGCATCTTTTAAGCTCGAACTTACAGGTTTGGCAGACTGATCCGGATCATCAGGGCGAGTTTCCCCCTCAACTTCATGACCACCAGCTTCAGAATTTTCTGCAGCTGAATCAGCAGCTTCCTCTGCAGTTCGCAATTCTGAGAGGTGCCGACTTGCAACTAGCTCTTTGAAACTGCAGAAATTTTGGCACAACCATCAAAAATTGTTCACCTTTCCCGTTGGGGTGAAGAAAAAGTTGCGCATCAACACACACAAACTTAACCACATGAACAGAACATCTTTGAGAAAACATATACGCTATTACATGAATCTGGAAGGCAACAGTTCAAAATAATGCTTTGGGAAACCTGTCTATTTAGTTGGCTATAATGATCAAATAAATTAATCAACATAAATATCCAACTCAAGACCCAAAAAAAGAGATTTATATAAAATAAAAAAATAAAAAATAAAAAAAAAGACATTATAACAATACTAAGACTTTATCACACTGAGGGGTAGGATATATGAATCACACATATCACAACCATTTTCTATCAAAAACACATTTCCATTTAAGTTTAGATACATCATGTCCCATGCATGCTGAACATAAAACAGGGAAGTAAATTTTGTTTCTTTAGCATTGTAATTTCATTTTAAATCAACTTCTCTATCATCCTCAAAATATTTCGTTTTTTCACAAAATGCAATAAGCAGTTCAAAGGTTTCATATGAGAAATAATTGCAGCCCTAGAGCAAAAATACATGTAGAATGTACAAAAGCCCTGTTGGCAGAGAATAAATGGATATTCAAATGTTTAATACATATGCATAAAGACAAGAAGAATTAAGACTTAAAAATTCACCCTTCAAAATAACGATCGAGCTGCTGATTAGGATTCTCCAAGACACGCAGGTAGAGCATGGCAACACGGGACCAGTCTTGCTGTGTGTATTCATATTCAATGTACTTATCCCACAGTGAAAAGGAGAGGTAATCCGTCCCAACATATGCTAATCCTCTTTCAAAAAGCCTGCAACATCATGGACACAAAATATTGTTATAGGGAAAACACAGACAGGACATGCTGATAGATCCACAAATGCACTACAATAGCACTAACATCAAGCCCGAAGCAGGAATTCACTCAAAGAACACTTGACACTTCCCAATACCTTCCTCATAACAATCATACAATGTCCGTGAAATGGAGCAGTAACACTGGCCATCTTGGCCTTGGATGAGATCTTCTCAGCAGCAATTTGAATAGTGATGCACCCCAAGTGCCAAGGTTAAAACAGCAAAAATTCAACTACATGGACTATGACTGAGCTCTAGGGATAGGTAAAATTAGGCGTAGATGAGGCCACATAAAAGAATAGAATACTAAACAAAGGCTACAAAATCATGGAAATGCACATCAGAAGAGCCATAAATCTGAAGTGCATCCCAACAAACCTTACGCCACAGATGGGAGTAATTGCTGTTGCAGAAATACTGAAATCAAGTTAGAGCACAATGAAATACCACTTAAAACATGCGGCAATGGTGAGTAATGGAATAGTGATTCCCACAACAAATACTATGGCAACTGAACCACCTATCAATTGAAGTTACCTTCTAATAGTGTCTGGATCTCCGTATGTGCTTATGGCAAACACACAATAATTCAACCACATATCTACAGAATATGTTACTCCTTGAACAGCTCGTTCATAGACCTCCACAACTTTATCCATAGAGCCAAGTCGTGCTTCATGATCTGCATATTTCTTCCAATAACCATAACACAAAGGAAATTCAGCTAAGAAAGCATCGTATACTCTCCGGATCTTCATTACATTACCCTGTAAATAACAAGATAAACATAAGTGAAAAAACATAATCCCACGCGTAAAAGGTAACATGAATAGCACTGCAAGCAAAAAGGATCAGAGAGTAAAGTAATCTAAACAATGCGTCTAAATTATAATAAATCGGCCGTGAACACAGCTTTAATGCTGGAGAGACTTATCATGACTTGTGATGAACGACACTTTCGTTAAAACTGTCTACCTAAGACTTAGATATCAGGGTCCAGAGAGAAATCAAAAGGGAAAAAATCATTTCCACTACCTCCTGTTCAATCAAAGCTTAGGATAGTAATGTATCTCATTTATCCCTTTTAAAAAACATTTTTACTTTTATAATAGTTTTTCATCATTTCCAATACACTTCTAATATTAAAAAAAACAAATACAGGCCCTTAGTCAGAAGACTATATGTATTAAAAAAGGGCAGTTAAAGCCTCAAAGAGAGCAACTACCTTTAAGAGAGACAATCAGCATAGCAAAAGTACGGATAACAAAAAAATTCTAAATGAAACCACCAGGAAGAAAAACTCTGGTGGTTTTTCACAGAGGTCAACTCTGGAACTACCAGGAAGAATAAACCTCAAAATCAATAAATACACCTTAACATACCTCAGACAGTTTCTCTGTTTCCTCAATAAGAGCAGTCCACGCATTAAAATCTAAAGAATTAGCTCTAACAATGCTCCATAACCGTTCTTCCTCCGCTGATAATGCTGCTAACAAAAATTGGAAGAGGCAAGTCAATAAAACAGAAAACACATGAACCAACCAACAAAAGAAGTTCCCTAAGCAGGAAATATATTTCACAATGAACATATTTCCAGCAGAATCATTTTGAGTGGTGTGTAGGGACTTAACATGTTAAATATCTGATGAAACAACATTCTCATGACAAATGACTTCAATAACATCTTAGAAAGGAGATTCTCAATAACATCTTAGAAAGGAGACTCGAAGATTACATCAATACCTCCACCTCAGATTTCTAACACAGAGATTGTAAAGTCAAGCACCTGCCCTAAAAAGAACCTATATTCAGTGAAGCATTAAAACATACTCTACATCCAAATCACTATAACATTCAAATCTAAATAATCCCTGCAGCAACTTGTATGAGAAGATTTTCAAACACCAACAAAATACTTTCGATCATTCTAGTGTAATCTGACCTCACATAAGTCAACGCGGATTTAATGATCAATAAGGTGTTTGATTGACACAAAAATTTCAGACTTACAAAAAGCCAGTTTCACTGTAATTAAAGATAACATACCAGAACCATCAAACAACTGATGTGCAGCAGAAGAACCATGTGCATTATCCGAAACGATCCCATTCTCAGTAACTGTAGACGTATCATTCCCCACTTCATTGCCATTTACAGATGCATCGGAAAAAATTGATTGAGATGAACCTCCAGCTGCATTTGTATCCGCTATTTGTTGTGAAGCATCAAAATTAAAACTATCAGCCACCATATCAGTTGCCTCTGCAGTAACAGCAGGAATATTTGAATCTTCAGTAGCAGTTGAAGCACCAGATGCAACTACATCCTCCGTGTGCTTGGCGTCACTAGAAACAGCATCTGTGCCAGAATCACTGTAGGCTGCGGAAGGATAGCCATCTGATACGTAGGCCATGGCAGAAGATGTTTGAGCAACAACAGTCTCACTGTCTGCCATAGTTACAAAACTGGTTTGCGCCTCAAAATTGCACTGCATCATGCATAAAACAATTCATTTGAACAATATTTACAGGCAACTTTCATGCGTCAAACTAAAAATTCAAGTGAACTGTTTCAAACGCAAATAAATTCTGCAACTTCAACATCCAAAAATACAAGGACAAACATCACCAGTTAATACACAATTAAATCAAGTTTCCACTTTAGAAACAGCTCTAGACTTTCCAGTACAAGAAACTCACGTTTGCAGATTTTATTATAGGATGAGCTTAAACCTAAAATCTGTCCAACAGCTTCCATTTTCCCCAAGCCAGAAGGAGCACAATTTCCACCAAACAATCTGAATTTACAATACACCAATACACTATGGAAGCCCAAAGCATATCTCTGATAAGCTTCTAGTTATCCTTCTTCAGTTCCCAGGTATTGTTCCTTTTACCATTCATTACTTTTAAGCCATAGTTAAGTATGACCAAATTTTCTACTGTTTGTACTTCTGATGGAAGAGACCCTAATACATTACAGGATTTATCGGTTAATTGAGCTAACCCAGACGAACAGAAGAAAAGTAAACGGAATACGGCTAAAAATTTATTACTATTTTTTGGGATTAAATTATCTCACGGCAATTCCATTCTTTGTTCGCATACTCCAATCAAAATAAGTAAGTACTAAAGTAAAACAAACATAAAAATTGTACCATAAACTAATATAAAAAGAATCATGATATCTTTTCTATTCAGAAGTAGACTGTATCGAACTTACAATTCTTCACCAATTAAACCAGAAACGAAGCTAAGCAAGTTCAATAATAAGACTAATGAACAGCAACACTAGGCTAGGGCTTCCCGTCACAAAACCCTAGTAACTATTAAGAAACTAATGCGAAGCAAAATACCACCAAGTAGAAGCAGCTCAAGAAAACAAACCTAGCAGAAACCAAATGCAAAAATAGAAAAACCACAAATTAAAGCAAAAATACATGAGATACGATACGCAATCATTCTTCAAAAAACCAAAAAAAAACCGCAGCTGATTAATGTAATGTTAAACTTACACAAATTCAACCGCTCAATGTCGACAGCAGCAAGAACCAAACGAGCAAAGCGAGCGACACGCAGAGATAGATAGAGAGAAAGGACGGCCACAGAAGTGATGAAGTTTCGAGGGAGTTCTGCGGGAGAGAGTTTGGAGGGCTTTTCGAGCTTTTCTTTTTTCGAGGGAATTCAACCGGCTTCTATTTTGTGGATGAAAAGTGAAAGAACGAAAGCAAAATGGATCGGCGATGGAGCCCCGATAGATTTTCTAATTTTGGACTAAGGGGACGTATGAACTATGAAGTACGCTACCGTTTATAAACGAGTACGGTGATTTATAGTGATGCGATTTTTACGTCACGGTGGGCTAGGGTTGGGCCTTTAGGAATGGCCCAAGTACCTCATAATTGGGCTAATTTTCGTACCCATTTGGGCTTGGGTGAAGAAATTCCAAGTAAAAGCTCAGTTTTCACTATTTTTAAATTTTTTTACATTTTAATATAAATTTTAAAATTTTTATTCATTAATAAATTCAATATACGTTTTGATACCATATGCAATTTTAGGCTCTGTTTACATAATTACAGTTCCAATAAAATTTTCATTTTTTCATTCAAAAAGAAATATTTTTATTTTATATTTTATAATAATAAATCTTACTCATTTTACTGCTTAATTACATATTGATGTTTTCAATATATTATTTATATTTAAATTATTTTGTAAGTAAAGTTAAAATGTTTATTTAAATTAGCTAATGTACATGTCGTATATAACATTGCATTTATTCATTGTTAATTATTTACAAAATATTTATTATCACTAACTATTAAAGTTATTATTTTAATTTGTGGATTCTAATTGCTTTATCTTTTAAGTATTATTTTTTAGACGAAAATGAAGTATTGTATTAATGGTGCTGGAAATTTCTCGACAACCTTTGAGATACAAAAAGCGAGATATCCTCCATTGATACTCCTGATTAGGGGTGGCAAAAAAAAACCATTAACCCAAAAATCGTCCAAACCCATTGGGTATTAACCCAATAAAATCCACCTAAAAAAATAATTGGCTAGGTAGCTTGGGCTAAATATGTAATGGTGGGTTTAGGATAGCCCATTGGGTACCCTAAAACCTACCCATCATGGGTACCAAAAATATCCATCCAAAACTACTCTTAAAATATAAACAAAAACCCAACAATTCACCTATTTTAGTAGGCTCATTTTATTTTTTTTCTTCAAACTTTTTTTTTTTCTTTATTTTTCGTGTCCTACAATTTCTTTGTTTTTTTTCCCATCTATTCTTTTATAATATTTTTAAATTACCCACTTATAAATACTAATTCAAAATTTATTCCGGTTCCAAGTCGAGTTCAGGCTCGGGTTTCGGGGTGGGTTTGGTTCGGGTCGATTCAGTTCGGACCCATGGTTCAGGCCCAATTCTGGACTAGTTTTTTGGCCGGGTCCAATTTCGGGCCGGGCCCAGTTTTGGGTCTCAGGCCCAGTTTCGGGCCTTGGGGTCGGGCATGCACGGGTTTATATAATATAAAAAAATTAAAAATTATGTTTGGACAAAAAAAATACATAATATTTAATATTTCAAATTTTAGAATAGATTCAAATAATTAAAATCCGCTTTAAAAAAAAAGGAATTAAAATTAAACAAAAAAATTAAAATTTTTTTATTTATTAATAAATCATTAAATAAGTCTTATATTTTTGTATAATATGTATTATTGGTACTCATGGGTACCCATAACTACTAATTACCCATTAATTTAACACCCATTTAATACCGCCCAACCCGCCCGTTTGACACCCCTACTCCTGATCCACACTCGTAGCTCCTGACACAAAAGGAGGTGTTTATTAATTTTTAAGTACTTAATTTGTAAATTAATGACAATGGTCAACCACTATTATTAGTTATTTGATTTGATGGGCCATTAAGAAAATGTTGGTGGTTTGAAATATAATAAACCCAAATTACAAAAATTATAGCAAGAAATAGCAACAAAAAAAAAAAAAGAAAAAAAAGTAAAGTTGTAATTTGGCAATTTCCCAAGGAAGCCTAAAATTGGAAAACGTAATAATTCATGGGGTGCAAATCCAATTACCACTTTAGAATGGTACTACCAGCAGCATAAGATGCTGCCCTAACACCTCAAAATATCCTCGAAGATCTCTCCAGTCACCGCTCACCAGCTCCGGGAAATTCGATCGTCAATCGGCCGCCTCCGTTTTCGCCGTCTGCCTCGTCCCCGCCTGACCTCACTAATTACACTTCAAATTCCAATAACAATGTCGTCCGCTAGAGCAGGTGGAGTCTCACTCCCGGGCCGAGGGGCCGCCGGCAAGAGTGGCGGAGCATTATCTCGATGGTCCTCATCGATTTCCCAATCTCCGATTGTTTACCAAGGCAAGCGCGTGGTGTCCGATGCTTCCTTTGTGGCCAAGAAGCTTCTGAACAGCACCGGGAAGGCGGCCTGGATTGCCGGCACCACCTTCATCGTCCTGGTCGTCCCCCTCATCATCGTGATGGACCGGGACCAGCAGCTCAACGATCTCGAGATGCAGCAGGCCAGTTTACTCGGTAGCTCAGGCCCCCAAAAATAATTTTGGGATTTCGAGTTGAGTATGAGATTGGGCTCTCAGGTTAATTTTATTTAGAAAAAACAAAGGGAAGAATCCTCTTCATCGTGAGTTTTTTTTTTCCATGAGTTTCTGTACCGAGAATTAGGGTTTGAGTTATTTGCTATTGATGGAGTTTTAGTGCTAGTAATTAATAATTCATATATTGAACTTAGTTGTAGTTTCTGACTTCAGCCATTGTCTCTTTTGAAACTATGCTTTTTCAAAGTTCGCTTCTTTGATGTATGTTGTTGTTGTTGTGGTGCTGTGTTAGTATGCTCTTAGAAACAGTACACTATTGCTGAATGAATTGCACATCCTTATGGTTTTTGCTTAATGTTCATAACCATGACAAGCTGCAGTGGAAGCATAGCTTGAACAACTTCACATGTTATTATTGGATCTGATGAACTTCCCATGAGGTTATGAGCAACTTTGGAACATATATGAGGAGAGTTAAACATTCTATAATCTGTGCACTCTGATGGTTTTATTTCAATTATGGGATGGTAGGTTTTATATGAATGAATCAATGGGCCGATCCCAAGTAGTAGGATAAAGGCTTAGGTTTTAACATTTTGCACTTTTATATTGAGATGCAGAGTCTAGACCACAAACTTTATGCTATGCTTGTTCTTTATATGTATTCTATGCTTAGGTCAATATGGAAGAGAGTAATTAGAGTTAATAGACAAAGTGAGCAAGAGAGGATGTAAGCCTTTTGCTTGATTGTTGGAGTGAATTAAATTTGTCTTTGTTGGTTCCCCATATGGGAATGGCTTGCTTGCTTATCTTCAGCTGTTACTTCATCATCATTATTGGATAATGATAGTCTTACAGGAATCCTTCCCTTTCTTCGATTTCCCAAGAACAAGTGTTTATTTTTTCCAGTGTCTCGGCACGAAAGAGTACAAGATATTGATGTTTCACATTGTCTGTGCTCTGTGCTAGACATCTGGATGAGTTTTCTCTCAAAACACCTCAATATATTTCTCTCTTTTTGATAAAGATACTTGCTTCTGAGATGAGTTACTATTGAGTTGCCAACTAGGTTCTGCTGGAGATAGGTTTTCATAGGTTTGATCAAATATTTTGGTAGAAGGTTGATAATGTTTGAATATCTGGTTTCGGCGTTTTACCTTGTACCGCGCACTTTACATTTTCTTTTCGAACCGGAAGTCCGAGAGTATGCTGATAAATGCTCTCTTGGCTGGCATACGGTAGAACATTATTAGTTCAAGAGCATCTAGCGTCATATGGCCCCTTATTGCTATGTTGATTAGGTTCTGAATCGGAGAAATTTTTTGAGTAGTTGTCCTGTGTGTTTGTTCATTTGTTTTATTCTTTTGAGCCTGGATAGGAGAACTTTGAACTATGTAGTACAAAGAGGTGCCTTTAATGGCGGATCCCACTCAGTAACCCCATCCTAAAGGGCCCCAACCCAACGCATATAAAGGTTCAAATTTTCACTCAAGTCTTAATAATAGTTTGTATAGGTGGCGAAAGTATCGGAGTAGCAAAACTTTGTGTTTGGCTAACTGCTAAATCGTCTTTTAAGAAAGGAAAAAAAAAAAGAAAAGAAAAAGCAATAATTTTTGCTAGAAATCTCGAAAGCAAATAAATGGAGAAAAAGAAAGACCTTGCATGTAAAATCTTCCCTACATTTGCTTTTCTTTTCGGAATACACCAAAATCAAACGCTCCCTTCTTGGGTAAAGAAAGTGGTGGAACCACTATTCCTTTCTATGTTCGACGAGCCCGCTTTCTAATACTGTTCTCGCTCATAATTAGAAATTGAACATTCTTTTTGTTTTTTTTTCTCCCTTTATAATGAAACGGAGAGAGTTTGTGTTCGTGTTCGTGTCGACAATCAACATATGGCAACTACAATAATAATTAGATAAAGAAAAATAAAACCAATGCCTTGTATTGAATTCGTTAGTATATATATATAATCCAAAATAAACAAAACAAAAGAGGAAGAGGAACTAACTACTATTCTCTATAATAAATATCTATCCATGAAGGAAACCGTCCAAAACTTGGAGAAGAAGAAAACTCCAACAAAAGCAGAGAGAAGAAGCAAATCTTTTCCTCTTTACAATTCCACCATATGAATATACACTAGACTAGACCTCCCTTTACCTTTACATTTTTGTTATCATCTTTCCCTAAAGCCACCTCCAATTTCTTTTGTCCCTCCTCTTTTCTTTAATAACCTGCAATAATATACCACCCTAATTATCTCCAAATCACTACAAAACAAATCCAAGATACATCATCATCTTTAACACAAGATTCACAACCAAGGATTATACCACAAACAAAAGCGATGAAAATGAATTTCGGGCTTAACCTACCTCCATGCTTGGACCGACTCTGTTTCTTCAGTGTTGATCTGGTAAACAACAAACAGGCAGCTACTAATCCAACCCCAACAATGCCTCCCAAGACGATTGCCACCGTCTTCTGTGTACTCCGCCCTGTTCCTACACAACTCAAGCACATCCAGGAAAAAATTGAAATTCAATTTCAAGTTTCTTTCAACGCCACGATGATTGATGATGATATATACAGAGAGACATTGCGAAAGGGACATCAACCAATCAACCCCATTATCTTATCACTGGTGGATAAATGATGTTACTGCGTTTCCATTTAGAAGCCAATTATATAGCTAGTCTAGTTGAAAATTTACCTGGCGATGGCGACGTCGATTGGTTTGGAACACCATTGGGGTAGTAAGTGTAACTAATATAGCACTGTGAAAGGTACATCTGAGCCGAGATTGAAGAACCGCATTCACTTTTAGCCCTCTGGCTTGCGGTTTTCACACAGTCCACACAGTTGTCGGTACTTAAATCACCTTCACACTGACCCAACACGTAAAGCGACTGGTACCCACCTGCGTAAAACCCATTCCCGTTCCCACTTCCACTCCCGACGCCCTTTGCGATTTCCCCGAGAGCCGTGTCCAATCTGTCCTGAAATCCAGCTCCACTAGCCCGAGTCGACCCACAAATCTTGAAAAGCAAATCGGTCGCGTCCGCTGGCTGGAACCCGGCAACCTGGTACCTCAGGTAGCACCCTTCCAACTGGACTCTAACGGCAATAGCTCCGCCGCACAATTTCCGGGCCATGTCGGGGATTTTCCCAACGCAGTTGCTGCAATCGTCGTTGGAGAGGTCGCCTCTGCATTGGAAGAGCCCCGTGATAGCCGAGTCGCCTTGGCCGGCGGTGGCGTTGTAGAATTTGGCGGAGGAAGACTGAGAAGTCAGGCTGTCGAAGAGGCTCTTGAGGGATTGCGAGTAAGCCCCAGTTGGGTCCTGGAATTTCTGGTCGGCGCAGCCTTTGTAAACCAAATTCGTGTAGTCCGCGGAGAACCCACGATTCGCGAACAAGCACAGAAAGCTAAAAACGATTAAAAATGGCTTCCGAATCGTTCGAACCGCACCCATTTTTGGAGGATTTCAATCAGAAAAGTTCAAATTCAAACCATCTTCAAGTATTTTCTATAAAACTCAGAGGGTTTAACAGGGGTTCTAGACTAGAATCTCGATTAATCGGTGAAATTGTGATGATGGAAAAGATATAAACAACAAACGGGAAGAAGAATGATGGAGATCGGAGGGTGGGTAGGAGGGAGGGAAGGAAGGAGCGAGGGAGATTGTGCGAAATCGCGTCGTTGTCGTTAAAATAATAATTGTCGAGAGTGGTAGAAAAGGCTTCAGAGAGCATTTACGTTGGTTTTTCGTGTTGCGGTGGCTTTTTGGGGCCTTCACTTTAAATTTGGTTAAGTAAATGTTCTTCTTTCATTTGTTGGCATACTGTGTGAAGCCATGCCTCCTTACAATAATTATGACTGAAATTTGATGTTATCCAATTCGGGAAATCAGGAACGAGTTGTGACGCATGATGAGTCATTAAAATTACAATGTTTTTTTTATATGTAATATAAATGGAATTTTTTAAATGTGGGCAGAGAGAGCTTTTTTTTTTTTTTTTTTTTTGAAAAATGCGATCTTTTATTTAATAGGTCATACAAAGTTATATTTGAATCGGTAAGCGATAATTAATACGCATATTTTAACTCATACAATTAATATTATTCTTTATTATAAGCAATTTCTTTTAGAAACATATAATTCACTCAGTTAAATTCGTTGTATCATAGACTATAAATAATACGCGATATGTTAGACATTATGAGCAATATGTGTGTGTTTTTATAATCTACACGAGATATTTTTGAAGTCAAACTCAATATACGTGTTTGTTTAGAAAAAACCGTTTTGTTGAATGGTACATGTTTTGTTGAATGGTACATAAGATCGTATACAAGTTTTTGGGAATAATATTAATGTACATTGGAGATGGAAGCTATGATTTAGGGCCTATTCTTTTTGTTTCGTTTTGAAAACGGTTTTGGTTTCAACAGTAATTTTAATATATTTTAATCATATTTCATCATTTTTAATACAACTTTTTACTATTCAGCATATACTTTTTACATTTTTAATACACCTTTTACATTATAAAACTATTTTTCAAAACTTATTTTCAAAACCGAAATGATAAAAAAGAACAATAGATCTGGGTTTTTTTGTTCGTTAGGCGCTATTATTTATTAATGGGATTAGGAGCGGTCTTTTGACTTAATCATATGCTTACGCGTAAGGCTTCATGTCGGCATCAATACCAACTCTACACATTTGCTTGTTCATACTCTATAATTTTAGGTTTTAAAATGAACTTTTAAACTTCTCAAATCGAGTTTAGTTTAGTTTAGTTTAAACGTTCCATTAGAATAGTTTACTTTCATAAATTTACAAATTTTTATCGATTTCAAAGTACAACACATAAAATAACTACTTTGACACTATTTGTTCCATTCATATCTCATTTTTAAGTAGAGTCAATTGCAAAAAAATATAATTATATTAGCAATGGTACAGGGAGTAAACACTTTAAAAGTCGACTACTTTATTAAAAATATATTTTTTTTGAAAAGTTGACTATTTTAATGGAATATAAAGAGTATATCTCTATCCTTATGGTCTTAGAACGAGACATTTTTTTTTTATAGAGAATGAAATATTACTTTTACTAGGCAAAATAAATTGGAAATGTAAGTGTTTTTTTATTTTTATAACTTTTTGAGATTACATGGGCTAATATGTAATTAGACAAACTTTAAGAACCATGAGTAAAATATAATTTCAGTAACAACAAAAAATGGTAATGGGCCGGGCTGACCGCTGACGTAGAATTCCACTCAATCACCTCGCGAGACCGATTCTGTCCATAGAGCACCGTGCGTGCCTGCCAAAAATGCAAGCAGACTTCAAAACAAAACTGGGATTGTGCAATGGTCCGCATTTTCTTCAGGACACGCGTTGTGCATTTGTTTTAAGGAATAATTCTTAAAACTTATTATTTTTTTAAAAAATAAATTTTGAGCGTAAAAAGTATTTATAAATATGAAAAGATATAACTAAATAGTAAAAAACATATTGAAATTTATGATAAATTCATATAATATATGCAAGGTACGGTATTGACGATGTCACTTCTGCAGGACGGTTTAAACCTTCTGCTCCAGAAGGTGGAAGGTGTTTCGCACGGACGGAAGGCGTCAAGGACCTGTCGAAAGAAGGAAGGTCCGTCAAAAGATTTCGGGACTTTGTACTGGGAATAGTCTCCGACAGTCAAGTTTGGTAGGAGCAAAATATAGAATAATACGTTAAGTAGAAAGAGTGGAACCATTAACTTGGAGGATAGTAAATGTATTTATATGGGGTCATTGTGAGTAGTTGTGATTTTGTGAGAGTCTCCTTACTGTGAAGGGGTGTCCTCCTACTGCATGTATAATATTGATAAATAGTAATGGAGGCACTGTGGAGTTTGGTCTCCTGGGGTCCTTGTGGGGTCCGAATAAGCCTTGTAGGCTATGGGAAGTCCCTGTGAGTCCCTATTAAGTATAAATTCAAAACAGAATAAAAACCAATTAAAACAAACAAATCAACAGTTATCACATTTTCAAACCAACAGCTTAAACATTTTTTTTCACTGTTTTAAATATATGTTGTACTTCTTCCTTTTTAGTATAAATAGTCAGATTTATAACAGAAATTTTGAATAATCGGGATAGTTTAGTTTTAATTTTTTTACTCAGTCTTATAATTATATATGGTTTACAATTAACTCGCACATAAACAGTAAAGACATTAATTGATAAATGATATCAAAATAACTATTTTATGTGTTGTACTTGTGTATTTATACAAATTTGTACGTTTACAAAAGTAATAGATTGTTCTAGTGGAACAGACACTTCTTGTTCCAATGTTGTTAAGGGCAAAGCCCATGGGGTTCGATCGCAATTTGAAGTGTAAATGGGATGGTGATTTGATAATTACCTAAAACACCTTCAACTAACAACAAATCATTTGTTAGGATGTTTATAACCTGTTTATTAGCATATTTTCAAAATTTGCATTTTATAATATATCATCATTCTTATTATCAAAATACACATTTTTATAATTTCAATATACATTTTTTACATTTAAGCCCTTTTTACATTAATTTTTTTTAAAAATCATCTTTTAAAACATGCTAACAAACAGATATTTGGTATTTAGTTAAAATTTAATATTGGATTATGATGAAGGACTCGTTCTTCGTCGAGGCCTTGGCCTTGTCTGTTACGTGAGACTCGTGTTTTGGAACTAACTCCCTGTAATAACTCCGATAATAAAGTTAGTTACCAACAATACATACTATAACGGACTTATCGGTCATAATTCTATTATCTTTTTCGTAATAAGAAGTGTATTTATAATCAATGATCTCCGCATAACTTCTCCGCCAAGTTATGCAATATTATTTATGAATCTCGGCCAATGTTCAACACATTGATTCCATGTTGTCCTGTTCGTTTTGGTTGGGTTGAGTTTTGGTTTGGGAAAAATAGTTTTATAATGTAAAAAGTGTATTGAAAATGTAAAAATATATAGATGAATAGTAAAAAGCTATATTGAAAATGATGAAAACTGATTATAATATATTAAATTTACTGTTGATACCAAAATCAAAACTTATTTTCCATTATATTTCAAGAAAATCATCACTTTTTTAATCCAAAATTTTACCTAAAGAAACAACCTAATTTTTACTAAATTTTAAATTCAAAATTTAAAATTACTTCTAAATCTCCACTCGCATAAATTCAAAAAATAACATAATCATTACACTTTTTCTTCTTTTTCCTACACAAATCCCCAAAATAAATCCCTCAAAAAAAAAATTCCTTCCTCAAACCAATTTTTTTCCAACTCAATCACTAAAAGAACAGAACCGTTCCCTCGATTTGAGCGAAGTTAGAGGATCGGATCACCATATGGCGAGGATAATAGGGCCTCATACCATAACTTCATATTGGGCTTATAGTCTTGTGCCTTCTGACTTCAACGAGCCTCATGGCCTCGGTAGCACATACCTAACAGATTGAATTCTAATTCAATTTTGATTAGGGTTAAAGTATGATTAAAATCATGAATCGAGCTGTAGTAGTATAATATATGCCTGTAATTTATGAAGTATTTATTCTTACATCAGTCTAAGTGTATCATAAGAAATTTAAACAAGTCAGCTATTTTATCTGTAAATGTTCAAGCAATTTTATGAGTGAGTGCACAACAACCTCAAGAAATAATAACTGTAATGTTTATACTACAACTTTTATATAATGACTTTTGAGCAAATTAATAACTACAACGTAAAAGTAATACGGTCATTATTAAACTCTGTACTAATTTCTCTCAAGGCCCCATAATCTATTAATGTCTCTTGATTGACGTATTTGTGTATAGCTTAGAGCAAATGCACACAAAAGACACCACGAAATGATACGGATTCGAAACTTTATGGAGAGATGTTAAAGTGTTGTTAAGAGTAGAGCACGCTCGACCCTAATATAGGGCCTGTTCTTTTTGTTTCGTTTTGAAAACGATTTTGGTTTCAACAGTAAATTTAATATATTTTAATCATATTCCATCATTTTCAATACAACTTTTTACTATTCAACATCTATTTTTTACATTTTCAATACACTTTTTACATTATAAAATTATTTTCCAAAACTTGTTTTCAAAACCTTCAAAAAGAACAGGCCCATAGAAAAATGTATTTATATTTGTCCACCATCTATTTCTAAAACACATGACACGTGTATGGTAAATATATTTTGTTTTCAAAATATATTTTTTAATAAATGATCATTGTTTCTTGTGTGCATAAAACTAAGTCTTCATTGGGCCTAACCCAATCGAATAGGGAAGACATTAACAGTAAGAAAGAAAAGATGCATAAAATGGTCAAGCCCAAGTTTAGGTCTGAAAAAGCTCTAAAAACCGAGCCAAATAAACATACTTAGGTCGGTCCCACGGGATTTTCGCACTGACACCATAAAAACCGAGTTCGGGGAAGTTAGGTCGGAATAAATAATGACACTGATCAAGCCCAAGTTTAGCTGGAAGTGCTGATCATAGAGCAACGAACATATCAAAGGTCCTGATATAAATACTAAGTCGTGAGGCTGAAAAAGGTACGCAATCTTTTATGTTTGAGCTCTCAGGTGAATACTATTTATCTTCTTCACCACTACTAACTTGATCGTCGGAGTTACACCGGGGGGATAGCCCCGCTCATTCTACTATTCATACCCACGACGGAGTGTTCCTTAGATAAATCCGAGCTACGCCTCCTCATCCGCGCGAATCCAAGCTGAAGAAGTCCAGACCTGGTCTTCGCTACTTCTTGCTTCTGTAAAAGACTTCAAACTTGGGCCTGAACCTTTGAGATATTCCTTGGGCCAAGCGGAGCATCCAGTATTGGACATTTTGCGTAACATTAGTTTCCAATACCATCCGTTACATTTTTTAACGGAATTATCAAAACCACGTCCAAAGTATTACCATTGACTAGTCAAAGAACAATACGACAGACTAAAAATTGTGAAATAAAACAAATCACAATTATTACTATAAAATTACCAAAACTACACTGAAATTTTGTCCAAGTTACAATTGTATATTGTGGTTTGATAAAAATTAACTCGTCAATTTTGGATTGATAAAGATTTTTATTTAAGATACATATATATATATATATATATATATGTGTGTGTGTTCATTATCAAATTTTATTGATTTTGGTAACATAGAGAAAAACAATGATACAAATTCGTTTTTTATTTTATTTTTAACTCGGCACGTAGGAGGCAGGGAGTCTAGGGACAATGTGAGTAAGTGTTTCATTTTGCACGTCCAAATTTGTTGACATACAATGTTTTCTTTGAAAATCTAAAGAATATTTTCTGACATTTAAAACTTTGTCTTGAAAAATGATGATGAAATTTAAACTACAAGACGATTTTTTGTTGTTCTTATTTCTCCATGGAAAATTTATTTATTTACTTAAAATGAAAAGCACTCACATAATATTACTGATATAATAAAAGTAATAAATAACGTATGAAACTGTAGTAAATGCAAAAATTCATTCTAAATTTTCAACGCATTTTTTGACGTTTGTACTTTAGCTGGACACAGGCTGGATGAAATATTAACAATTTTAGAATATCTTTGTAAATGTTAAAAAAATATTATAAAATATAAACTGAGGTTGAATAGTGGCATGTTCTTTTTTGTTCTGTTTTGAAAACGGTTTTGGTTTCAATAGTAAATTTAATATATTTTAATCATATTTTATCATTTCTAATACAACTTTTTACTATTCAGCATCTACTTTTTACATTTTCAATACATTTTTAACATTATAAAACTATTTTTAAAAACTTGTTTTAAAAATCATTTTCAAAACGATGAAAAAGAAGAGGCCCTAGGTGTTATAAAATGATTTAAAAGAATTATAATAAAAATATAATTTGTTTAATAATGACGCAAGTATTTCATATACCTATGCAGAATGCACACTCATTTTCCCACTCTCCTCACTGCCTCCCTCCCTCCGTCTCCCTCCTAAACAAAATTCCCCATATTTTTTTTGCCCTCCCTCTTTCAAACTTTTCAGTGTTTGCAGAAGCGGCGGAAAGCCCTTCTTCCTTTCGTCTACTTGTCTCTCAACAGCGCTCGCTCTGCGATTCTTGGTCTAATCCCTCTCCTGAATTCGGTAAGCTTTGTTCTATGTTGAAGCATTCGTGTCAGATCATCGTCTGTTGCGGAACTCGTTTGTTTTTGCCGTTTAGTCTTGTTTGTTCTTGGGTTTTAGTCAAGATTATTTTTTTTGATTAGGGTTTTTATTTTCTGGGTGTTTCATTCAGTTCTTCTACGAGTGTGTTGTGCGGGATGATTTGAATAATTGAGCTATTGTTGCATGCGCATTGTTGTTTATATCGATTTTAATTTGTTTAGGGTTTTGCCCTTTGTGAATTCTATCTCGTTTGTTGAACAGGTACTCCCTGCTGTTTGTCTAAATAAAAAATACTAGTGGTGGTTGAAATGTATAGACATCATTTTTCCATGAGGAATCTTTCCCCCCTTTGGAAGGGAAAAAGGGTTTGGGTGGGGGAGCTCGATTGCGAAGAGCTAAAATCTGTGCTTTGTTGGATTTCTTTCAGCTATTAAATGGTTAAGTGCTGGTTTACTGTTGTGAATTTTATGTGCATTTCTTTTTGTTCTCTACAGGGCTTGAAGATTTGAAACGTACGAAGGTGGCTTTGCTTCTCAGGATCACCAAGTAACTCAGGTTTTTCTCAGCCATTAGCAAACTCTTAACATTTAACTCGGGTGCCAAATTGACTGGAGACGTGTTACAGATACGTAGATTTATTATCATCCTTGTGTTCTTAATGTGTGAAATAGAACTTGACATAGCTGGAGTATAGCTTTACTGTATCTAACTGTGAAGTTCAGTAAGGGATTTTTGGAAATGAGCTAAAGCTTATGAATGGTTTGGTATTGGACATTACTGACACCCGTTGGGGTTCTGCCGATGTAAGTTAAGCTTTATCTCAGCTTCACTGAGAGATGCAGTCCTCCCAAGCCAAACTGAAGGAAATTAACATATGCACGGCCATTTTCTCTTATCTTTTTCAAATAATGTTGCAGCATACAAAACAAAAGAAAATGATTCAGTAAAATATTATACGGAGAATATTGAATACTATGCTAATTTTGTCCAGCAGTTACATTAATAGCTCACCAGATGTTTTAATCTGACGGTTACATCTGGATAACATCCCTTTTGAGCACTATCTTGGTTAAGCAATATAAGTTTTAGAGCTGCTTAACCCATTACAAATGTATGCTAACAATGGGAATAAAGACAATTCACACGTGGAAATTAATGATTTTGTTCAACAATTTCCCAGCCATTTAGATCTATAATTATTATTTTTCCATTGGCTAATTTGAAAAACATATATTTCTTCTACTTGCTTATGTTTCTAGGGAAACATTGGATCTTTGGGAGGCTGCAGTGTAATCTACGGGTGTTTGCAATGCCGGCCAACCCTAGAGTTGTAAAAGCCTTCCGTGCTATGCGGGATCTTGGAATCCCCGAAGAGAAGGTCAAACCGGTTTTGAAAAATCTCTTGAAGGTGTATGACAAAAATTGGGACCCAATTGAAGAGGAAAATTATAGAGTTCTCGCAGATGCTATATTTGAAACTGAGGAAGAGGTTTAGTTTCCTTCATTCTTTCAATAGATGCCCTTCTTTGTAGTAGATTTCTCATTACTTTATTCTATGTCTTTTTCTTCTCAGCAGCTCTACATTTTGTCCTTTTCTAATATTTCTTTTTGCTAAATTGATATTTTAGGCTTCAAATAGTACAAAGAAGAAGGAGAAACCTGTGGTATGGAGACTTCTTTGTAATGCCTGTGCTATACTTTCTCTAAATCGCACTTACCTCTCTCTCAATCTGTGTATGTTTTTGTTTCTGATCTTTTTTGTTACTAGCAACAAGAAGTTTTGGAGGAAGAAGCCCTGCCACATGATGAGGCTGTACGACCTTTGAAAAGGTTGCGCTTGAGAAACCAAGATCAAGCTTCAGATTCTGCTATCAAGTCTACTCGCTCAGCAGGAACTTCTCTTATAAGACCCAAAGATGAGCCCGTTGATTTACCTGAATTTCAACCTCAAAACAAAGTGCAGAGTTCAGTGGGTGCAATGGCATTGAATATTGGTAACAGGAGGAATGAATCTCTCCATATCTCATCCCCGTCACTTGACAAAAGTAAAGGAAAGCAACCCGTTTCACCTAATTCCTTGGCAATCCATGAGAAAACTCGTAAATCTCAGTCTATTAGCCTTGAGAAAAGCCAAACAAATATCCCAAATGTAACGGAACCGGTTATTATTCCCCATCAGATGAGTCCTGGAAAAAAAGGAAAGGAAGTCTTGCCACTTCAATTTGCTTCTGGGGAGAGGGGACTAGAGTCTGAGAACTCATCTAAGGTAGTATCCTCGCAAAAAACTGCTGTTATTCCGTTCTTGGTGGAGCCTAAAGAAGAACCATTTACTGGTGATTTTCCAGAATGTCTTCCTCTTACTGTTATTCCTCCAGGTAGATCTTTACTTCCGTGGCTGATCAAAAGATGTCTGTACGATATTGACCTGTCATCATGCTTGATACATAATTCTTTTTTCATCCCCAAGTTTATGACCTGCACTGGAGTTCAGGTATCATAGGCTTGGCGACTGGAAATTAGAAATCTTTGTTCAGTTGCCTGCCTACAAAGATTATGTCGGTTTTAAGGGTGTTTATTATTCAAATTGTTTAATAATGGTCTACTTTGAGTCATATGTTGTATCATAGTTCTTTTGATTGTTGAAGAGTAAGTTCTTATAGTTGAATGTCTTAAACACTTTGATATGCTTTACAAGTATATGTATCATTGAAAGGATTTTTTTGTAGTTTTATGCTTAGTAAAAGTTGTGGCTGTATATGTGCATGGGGAAGTAGTTTATTCTAGAGTGCTTGATTGAATAGTTTGTGCATCTGGTTAATGTGGCCTGCATGATTTTAATTCAAGCTTAAATTTGCACATTGGATTTTTTCTTGGAAATGAGAAAATTTTCAAAGATGATTATGACCAAAAAGCTTATGATAACCTTGTAAAGTATAAACTTGTACCTTCAATTAGTATTACCTCGATTATCTACAGAGACATCAAGTGAGGAAAGATCTTCAACAGATAAAAGTTCATCAAGAAAACAAAGTGCTAATGGTGGCGGTCATGCTTTCTCAAGTGAAACTGGAAGAAACATGGAGCTAACAACCATTTCAGGTGAATCCTCTTCTCAGCTGCAAGTTGCTTCCACACCCTTGGGAGAGGTGAAAATTTCTCTTAGCTGCAATGTGTCTCCATTAAGACCTGATTTTCATACACCTACTATAGATGATGTGGTAAAATTGGTGGAGGATAGATGTCTCCGATCATACAAAATTCTTGATGAGAACTTCTCTGTCAAGAAACTCATGAAGGATATGTGCGAATGCTTTTTGGAACTAGGATCAGAGCCTAAACATGAATCAGGAGAAACTGTACAAATCTCGCCTGGAATTGATTTATTTGGAAAAACTTCTTCTGGGGATCCTTTAGTAGGTGGGGGCATGCATATTATTAATCCAAATGTTTCTTATAATGCTCCATCAGACATTGCAGGGGATTTGCCAGAAGTTTTACTACTTCCTGCACCCAATGAAACTACAGAACCTGGTAATGAAGCTAGTCACTGCAATGGGGAAGTTATTGTTGATAATGATGAAAATAATGACACAACTTGTAAGAGTTTGGTGGTGATTAATCAGCATGAATTTACTCCAGATCAGATCCGGTCTCTCCATGATCTGAGTGACATAAGTAAGGGGCAAGAGAGAGTGGCAATTGTGCTAGAAAGAGGAAACAATGACTGTTTACCATCTTTTCACTACATTCCACAAAATGCTATCTTCCAAAATGCATACATGAATTTTTCTCTTGCTCGTATCGGTGATGATAACTGTTCAACTTGTTTTGGTGATTGCCTGTCTTCACCTATGCCATGTGTATGTGCAAATGAAACTGGCGGGGCATTTGCCTACACAGTTGAGGGACTTGTGAAGGAGGAGTTTCTTGACGAGTGTATTTCTATGAATCATGATCCTCAAAAACACTGCCAACATTTTTGCAAGGAATGCCCATTGGAAAGATCCAAGAACGGTGATTTGATGGAACCTTGCAAAGGTCATTTGTTGAGAAAGTTCATCAAAGAGTGTTGGTTGAAATGTGGCTGCAGTAAATACTGTGGCAATCGAGTTGTTCAGAGGGGGATAACTCGCAATATGCAGGTACATTTTGATTGTGTGGGTGTTTGCGTTGCTATCTTTTGATTGATGAAATTCATGGTGTTTGAAAGAGTTCCCATAGATGGATATTATCACCTGTGCATGAGTTGATTGCTAAGAATTGTTGAATTATTTCATGCTTCGTTTTGTTTTGCAATTTTCGTAGCTCTTAGTTTTTTTTGCTTTGAAAATTTCAGGTGTTCATGACAGAGGGAAAAGGATGGGGATTACGTACTCTGGAAGATCTGCCAAAAGGTGCATTTGTCTGTGAATATGTTGGTGAAGTTTTAACGAATGCTGAGCTCTTCGATCGTGTTTCACGAAGTCCGAAGGGTGAAATGCATTCATATCCTGTGCTGCTTGATGCCGATTGGGGTTGTGAAGGGGTTTTAAAAGATGAAGAAGCCCTTTGTCTAGATGCGACATATTATGGAAACGTTGCAAGGTTTATTAATCATAGGTAAGTCTAAATGTTGATGAGCAATTTATGCATGTTTCTTTCTGCCCATTCTTAAACAGTCTATTTGTGATAGTGCTTGCCAGTTGCACCAAAAAAAAAAAAAAAAATTTCTTGCCATGGAAAATTGTTTGGCTATCATTTCCCTCCTCCAGTGTTTTGAATTTTTTTTATTATTATTATTATTATTTTTTTAATGGGTTTTGGATCTGTAGACATTCGTGTTGTTTGTGGTTATTCTAGAAACTATTGTTTTTAAGCTTTTGTTCAGGTCATGAGCAAAAGAGGAGTTTGTGCACTTGAATTAGGGTATCTCATACAGTATAGCCTCCAACATTTGAAGGGACCCTAGTTATCTTTTCTGCTTATGACCAAATAGTTTATCAGCCAGAGTGCTGAGAGTAGCTAATATCAGATGAGAATTGTTGAAAACATTATTGAAGTTAGAGCTGATGCTTCACCAACTGGTGCCTGGATTTGAAAATTATTTTCAACAGGGATTGTTGAAACCGTCATGGACTATTTTAGTTTAGTTACCTTTTACTGGTATAGGTAGTATGTCAACCCCAAAGTTTCTATTACTAACAGTCATGCTATTCTTGTTAGACCATGTATTCTGAAGTTGTAGCAGGTCCTGGCTCCTCTGGTGTACTCATAATGAGAAAAAGAAGTGCAAGAAAACTTTTCCCGTGATATATTTCCGAAGTATTATAGTTGAAAATACATGTGATATGATGCTCGCTGAAGACAATCTTCTCTCTACTCAGCAAAATTAGATATTCTTTTGTGATACTGTTTTCCAATTTTAAATCTGAACTTTGTTGGCTGTTATTGAGTCCATTTCTGATTGATTTGCTAGATGCTTCGACTCGAACATGGTTGAGATACCAGTTGAAATAGAAACTCCAGATCACCACTATTATCATGTAAGACATTTTATGAGCTTTCATACAACCCTGTCGCAATTAAATGTCACTGGTGTGAATACTCATAAGGAGACGATCATGATCTATCTCTTGATGTAGCTTGCCTTTTTCACAACAAGAAAGGTGAAAGCAATGGAAGAACTTACATGGGTAAGTTGTTTATCAGTCCGATAATTCTTATAACAATGAGAGAACAGTGATGAATGTTTCTCTGGGATTCGTCATGCTCCTATTTTTTCTGGTGTTTGTATATTGGATTAATATGAATACTGAAAGTTCATTTCTTTGCAGTTTGTGAAAATACTCAATTTAAAAGTTAAAAGTAATTTCTATATATTTATTAATCAGGTAAAGTGTAATTGTTTCAGGATTATGGGATTGATTTTGATGATGTTGAGCATCCAGTGAAGGCATTTCACTGTAACTGCGGCAGCAGGTTTTGCAGGAATATCAGACGTCCAAGCAGTAAGCATTATTTGAGGGCACAATTTCTTGTTTTATTCATTGTTAAACTGTAAATTTACCGAAAAATTAGCAAGAGGTAAAGGAAAAGGAAGAGAGGATGAGAAAATGGTAGTTTTTTTTCCCTTCTGAATCTACAACCTTCATTATTCAGCATGTCAGTTTTTGGCATCATTAATACTCAGCTTAAGAAAATGCCACTTATCCGTCAATTTCATAAAATGCTTTGTCTTTACCAATTCTTTTTTCTTGTCAGATCTTTTAAATGAAATGGTAGCAACAACACATTATTTATATTTTGATCTTAATGTAGGCTAACGTTGTTTTTTGGGATCTGTTTATGTTGATTATGACGTGTCTATCATTTCATTTCCCTGATGATTATGAAAGATGTTGCAGTTATAACTGTAATGACTTGATTACAATTCCTTTTACCACACTTTGCAGGATCCAGATCCTTATCAAGGAGATGAACATTTCGGGTCTGCATCGCGCCTTTTGGTCGATTTTGGAGAGTCGCTGAGGAGCAGCTCTAACTGACTCTATTTGTTTTGCGGACCAACCGGATATGGCTGAAATGATGAACCCTTTTGATGTGACAATGACTGAATATTTGATGTAAATGATTCAGTTTCTTAGCTTTATGCTTGACAGACAGAGATATTAAGTAGTCATTATTCCAATGAGCCAGAATAATACTTGGTTTTTGCTATATAAATGGCTAATGAATGCTGTTTTGCTTTTGAATTGCCATGGTTTTAGACTTTTAAAAGTTGCTATTGTTCTGAATTCTTGTATGCCTTGTTGCTATTCTGAATTCAGTTTGGTTTTCTGGTGGGACACCCAACTCGAAAACCAATTTGAACACTGAATTCTGAAATTGAAGTTTGATTTTCGAATCAGACCAATTTTCGGGTGGGATACCCAACTCCAACTCGAAAACCGATTTAAACACCAAATTCTGAATATTGCCGCTACTTGTAAGACTCGGCACAAAATTTTCCTTTCTCAATGTACAATCTAACATTCGCCAGCGAAAATATTCACAAGAACAAAACCTCAAACACCAATACTATTTACAGGTTTCCCAATCGTGGACATGGAACTCCGGTTGTGAGGCTTCGAAAGCTCCTCATCCTCGCAATGCGAAGGTAGAATCGGCCGAATGCTGCCTGGATTCAGAGGGAAAAGCGTTTTGTAGTATCCATCCATGATCGCAACCAGATTGCAAGTCGCAGCAACCTTAGGCATCTGTTTCCATCAGCAAAAAAAGGTGAAAAAACCAATCAACACCCAGAATTTTCTTCTTCAATCATTCAAAGATTATCTTTCAAGAAATCCCATTTCAAAAAATCTGTTTCTCACAAAAAATATGCAGTCAATTTGATTCTATGGAAACTGCAGTCTTCTTTTTTTTTACCTGATAAATGTCTCGCAGGTAAGCATGGAGGTTTGGGTATTCGATGAGCTTCTTCTTGGTGCATTTGAACAGAACATTGTACACAATATCAAACCGAATGAGCGTTGTGAACAAACAGACATCCGCCAGAGTCAATTCATCTCCGCACAAGAATCTCGCGCCGCCCAGATGATCGTCGATCATATCCAACGTTCCGAATAGCTCACTCACCGCGCCGTCGTAAGCTTCTTGACTCTGCGCAAAGCCGCACCTGTAAACGCCGTTGTTCACTTTGGGGTATATAATCTGATTCCAATCATCGATCTTTTTGGCTAACGATGGTGGTGCGAGGTCTAATTCTGGGTTCCCTGCAATTCCGTTTAATCCCGAATTGAAGAACTCTATGATGTCGTAGCTCTCGTTACAGACGACATCCTTCTTGTTGGAATCCCACAGCATTGGGACGGTGGAGCGGCCGTTATAGCCTCCCCGCCGGAGACCATAAACCTCTCTCAACGTTTTGCGACCTTGGGCCTTGTCCGACGTTGGGATAAGCTTATTATTCTGGAAATTGGGAGGAGGGTTCCGGAATTCCCAACTGCCATCGGCGCCGGGAGAAGCGATTGACAGGGGGATGGCGTCTTCGAGGCCTTTGAGGGCTCGGACTATGAGTGTCCTGTGTGCCCATGGGCAAGGGAGGCCCGCGTAGAGATGGAGGCTCTGGAATGAAACCCTGGCGTAGTCCGGCGAGTGCAGGCGGAACTTGGAAGCGGGTCGGTTGTAAGAACCGGAAGCGTCGGAAGGGGCCATCTGAGACATGATGACGTGCCAGGCTGTGGTCCATGTGGATCGGACGGAGGAGATGACGAGCTGCGGAGGGAGAGATTGACCCCATAGGAGCTTGGTGATGGAAGTCAAGAAATTGGAGTCCAGAATGGAGGTGCTGTTGTTGTGGTTGAGGGCCATGGAGACGCCGAGGCTGCGGGGTTTTTTGGGCTTTGTTTTCGGAACTGTATCTGAAGGAATGGAGAGAGGCGACTTCCTGATTTTGGGTGCAGTGTTGTTTGTTTCCATTTTTTCCGGCGGCAAGGATAGTGCAGAGCTGAGCAAGGGATTCATGGCGGACATGTCTGGGTATTGGGTGGTGGTGGCTGTGCTCACTTCGTTTCTACTCCCAACCTTGATGATCATTTTCTTCCGAATTTCCGGACTTTGTGGCTCTAGAATTTTAGACCTAGGTTTTTTTTTTTTTTACTGTTTACGGTTTACTAGTTTTAAGAAAATCGCCTTCTCTCTTTGATTTTCCGCCGAATAACTATTACTCAGTGAAATTAGTGAATTTTATTGCTAAAAAAAATACTTTCACTGTTTTCTTTGTCGTGCATAATAATTTTACTGTTAGAAAAATTTTCTAAAATGATATGTGGTTTTATTTGACATATTTAGTTCAAAATAAAGAAAGAGACTTCATTACCTAAAGTACAGATTTTTATAAAGTCGTAAGACCATGTATGGAAGTTGCGCGGTAGCCTCTCTAGTGCCGGAAGGTCAAGGGAGTTGGTGACATGGTGATAGAGGTGTAGGCAGGTGTAACTCTAACAATTCTAAGGTAGTGTAATTCCACAAACGAGCCGCATGCTGGATATTAATGTCATAGGCCTACTATTATCGATAAAAAATGATACATGCCTAAATAGTGAGAAAAAGAACCACTAATTGATTCTTAGGAGTGATGAGTAAATAATTTAAGTAATAAGGGAGATAAATGTAATTAAACCTGTTGCTTGATAATTGCGATAATTGGTTGAAGTGTGTAAATGTAAGAAGAGTGACCATATACGGACAAAAATTTAGAGTCAATTTTTACCGTAATTGACATGGTCAAATTGATGGGTCTATCTCTAGCCTGTTTTTTTTAATTTTTATTTATAGGTTTGAAAATGGTTTTGAAAACTGAATTTTGGAAAATAATTTTATAATATAAAAAGTGTATTGAAAATGTAAAAAAGTATAACTAAATAGTAAAAAATGGTATTAAAAATAATAAAAACTGATTATAATATATTAAATTTACTGTTGAAACCAAAACGACTACCAAAACGTGAACAAGCCTCTCATAATTAATTATGTTGATAGACCTTTATACATGCCACTATATTTGGAAAAAAATAAAATGAAGAGTCAAATTGAAACTTTCTTAATTTTCTACATGGAAATTTTTAAGGAACACCAATCTTTTAAGAATGTTTTTCTCCAATTTGTGAAAAATAAGGAAAGAATTTTTTACCTCTTCTACTGCAATATCCATCAAAATATATTTTCAAACTAACATACTTAACTTAGAAATATTTCCTAATCACTAGAATATAGACTGGGCCATTTCTGAGAAAACGTGAATTTGGGCCCCCAACAAGAAATAGGCCCGTTTAATTTCGTGCAGGACATGGGCCTCAAATTTATTTTCCATTTACGAGCTGGCCTAATTGAACCGACCTTTTCCCGGCCCAAATTTACAAAACCCTAATTACACTTCTAACGCACCCGATATAAAACAAAAACCCTAGCGGCCTCTTATTTATTTTTCCCCTTCTCGTTTGGGTCTTCACAGAGACAGAGTGAGGGGACGACGCCAATATGTCGAAGCGAGGTAAATGCCCTAGCCGCCCTAGGCTCATGTTTGTTTGATGATGTACTCTTGCTTTGAGATGAATAACGATTTGTTGCTTTTGATTGTGTTTAGGACGCGGAGGATCGGCGGGTAACAAGTTCAGGATGTCGCTGGGTCTTCCGGTGGCCGCCACGGTGAATTGCGCTGATAACACCGGGGCAAAGAATCTCTACATCATATCCGTGAAGGGTATCAAGGGTAGGCTTAACAGGCTCCCTTCTGCTTGCGTCGGCGACATGGTGATGGCCACGGTTAAGAAGGGTAAGCCCGATCTGAGGAAGAAGGTTATGCCCGCGGTCATCGTCCGCCAGCGCAAGCCATGGCGCCGAAAGGACGGTGTCTACATGTACTTCGAAGGTACAGTTAAAAGTTCTTTTGTTTTTTTGTATTTAAATGTGGTTGGTTATGTAAAAGTTCCTTTGTTCATAATCATTGATTGTGCTAGTTATTAACTATTTTTCTTAGATGCAAAATGATGATCTTTGGCTGTTTGAACTATTTGATTGATTATGTCCTACTTCGATATTATAGTGACAGTTACACCATATGCATAGAATTGATTGCTTAAGTGTCCTTAATCGTGTTAGAAGCCATGGATATGTCAAATTAGGGTTTTTAAGACCATAAGCTATAGGTTGCTTCGCTTGATATATTGCTACAAAGGCTGAACTTTAGTTTTTTGTAATATAAAAGCATGAAGCATATATAAAATGGTAAATACTCCATGCCAGTTTTAAACAGCATGATGCTGTCTTCATGTAGCATTGTGTTACCTGTCTGCTGGTATATGATATTAATATGCTTTGATAACAGTAGTTCTTCATGATAAATCTTTGGTGAATTACTTGTGTGCTCTTATCTAATTGTGTACTTGTTTGCTTTTGTTTTACAGACAATGCTGGAGTGATTGTGAATCCTAAGGGTGAAATGAAAGGTACTTTTCTAGTTTTCCATTTCTAATCTTAGTTCTATTTCCATTGCGAAAGTGTTATTGTTTAGATCATATTAGACTTTAGTAACCGAGGGTCTTCGAACATTACATACATGTTCTCTGCATTCTGTTTCCTTATTCTCTTTATTTGTTTGTGTTGCTGTAGGATCTGCGATCACTGGACCGATTGGAAAGGAGTGTGCTGATCTTTGGCCTAGGATTGCAAGTGCTGCCAACGCCATTGTTTAATGTTCTTGAGTTTAAGTTTAAAAAGAAGTCTTTAGCTTGTTGTTTTAGGTGTTTGAACATGATGCTTTTGCTTTGCAGATGTGATATTTTTGGTAGACAATGGAATTTATGTAAGAGCTAAGATAACATCTTGTTTTGGAGACACCATGCTGTTAAAAGATTTTCCTCTCTCTTTTGAGTTGGTTATGATTCCTTTTATCCGAGTGATTACATTTGATTGAGGTGTTTCTGAGAAGTGAGACGCTACTATGAGAAGAAGTATAGTTAGTTAGGCTACTATAATCTGCCTAAGTTCAACTTTTTCAGTAATTTAAAGGTTCAATTTCATGATCAACTACCTAAGGTGATGGTCACATAGGTAGTTGTTTTTGGAAAATTATGTTGTGCTTTACTTTATGGTGCTTTCTCTGCTGCGCAGCCTTTTTGGGCTCTCCTCATATTTGATATTTGCTGTTGATGTCCTAGAAAGTGAGAATTTTTCGATGATCATAATTCATAAATCTTGGAATGTATGGTTTAACCATTTTGTTTTTGTTGTAATCGAAAGAAAGTGATGAGTTTTAAATGTGCCACTAAAAATATAAAATGAAATTATATGCTGCATATAGAGCTAGAGATGGCCACGGTTCCGGTTCGAACCGGAACCGACCAGGAATCGGAACGCCGGTTTTGGAACCGGAACCGGGCTCGTCTTTGACGGTTAAGGTTTAGGTTCATCTTATCTAAGAACCGGAAACCGGCGGGTCGGAACTGCCGGTTCCAAAGGGTCCAACCCTCCGGTTCTAATGTGAGAATCTTAAAAATAATAATTTTTGCATTCCTGTTGCACAGATTCAAACACACACCCTTTGTTATAATTGAAAGACTTTAAGTAAAATTGATTAACCACTTCAACTATTTACTTTTTTTTAACTTCTTTCATATCATTATAATTATATTATATGTTTAACATATAATATATATAAACTATTTTTAAATATATATTATAATAATATATAAACTAATAGTATACTTTTTATATATATTATTAATATAATATAAATAAACATTAAATTAGATTAAAATTAATTAATTATTAAATTAAATTAGATCCAACCGCAACTTCCGCAAATGATGAAGATAATTATATTAAATATTCAAGAAGTATTTGTTTTGTAAAAGTTTCAATGCTTCAAAGTTCAAACTCTGATTTCTCACGATTTATAACAATACATCAGTCTCTTGATTTTTTTAAAATAATATATTGAGGTATTATTCATCTGTATATATATTTTTTCACAATTTATTTTTGTATCTTTTATTATATAAATCATTTAATTTTTTAAATGTATGTATCGTCGCTACAAATTTATTTTATTTTTGTAATTTTAATTGTTTATAAATAATTGAGTTATTAATTGAGTCAAAATAAAATAACATTTATAAGTTAAAATTTTTAAATAAACAAAAAAATTGTTAAATAAACGGAAAAGATTGGAATCGGAACTGGAGAACCGGAACCATGACAGACTATAACTGGAAGCGTGACAGAACAGGAATTAGAACCGGAACCGCCGGTTCTGGAACCGGCACGGAACTGTCCCCCCAAGGTTCCGGTTCAGGTTCCACTAATTTATGAACCGTAACCGGCGATTTTAGAACCGTAACCGGCAGTTCCGGAACCGCGGCCATCCCTATATGGAACCCTAATTTATGGTATTTTATGAGAAGTTTTTAGACCACGTTCTGTTCACAACAGGGGCCAGATATATGTCAGGCTTGGGTGTCATTCCCACATTGGTAGTGTATGCTGCCGGTGTTGGGTTTAAAGGGGGAGCTGGTTCCCTCTCCTCATGAGCTAGCTTTTGAGGGTGAGTTCTACCTCACTTCCCTGGCATGACAGTGATACCATTTGTCATGCCAGGGGAGTGAGGTAGAACTCACCCTCACCCTTCCCATGCCGTAGTGGAGTTCGATTCCCACTGCCTCCGGAGGGTCGCCGTGGTCGGCGGTGCGGAAGCGTGGTGGTGTCAGGCAATGAGCCATCCCACATTGGTAGTGTGGGCTACCAATGTGTGGTTTAAAGGGGGAGTGTGGCACCCTCCTCTCTTGAGCTAGCTTTTGAGGGTGAGTTCTACCTCACTTCCCTGGCATGACAGTGGTATCAGAGCCAGAGCCCCACCCTTCCCATGCCGTAGTGGAGTTCAATTCCCACTGCGATCCGAAATGGACACCGTGGACGGCGGTCCGGAAGCGTGGTGGTGTCAGGCTTGGGTGTCATTCCCACATTGGTAGTGTATGCTGCCGGTGTTGGGTTTAAAGGGGGAGCTGGTTCCCTCTCCTCATGAGCTAGCTTTTGAGGGTGAGTTCTACCTCACTTCCCTGGCATGACAATATACTGATGAGTTTTGTCGGCCCATTTTGATTTGGGCCTCCAGGCTTTGCCCAATGGTCGCAGTGACGTACAGTCGTATAAAGTGTAAATTATATAGGTTAGCAACGAAAAGGCGGGAAAATAACAGTAGGGAGCCAGGATTTTCGACTGAGAGATAAAAAGCCGTTGGTCTAGTCCCGTTTAGTCCGCTGAGATATAAGTTTTCCGGCAACAATAGTCCCTATCTCATCACCGTCGGCGACGGTGGTGCTACAGATGGATTGCTCATATTCGGACGTATCCTTGGAGGATTTGTTGCAAGTGATAAAGGGATTCGTCGACATGTTGATTCTCGCATCCGGGTATCAATCATCGGGTCTTCCTGCAACCTGGGATTCATGCAATATCAAGAAAGCTTTTCAGTGGGCTATCTTCATTGAAGATGTAAGTCACTTTAAATATGCGATGATTGGATAGAATCCAGCATAATGACTACGATGATGTCGTACTAAAGTTAGACATGATTTCGTTCTCAATTCGTAATGACAGCCAATTGCCAGTTAGCCCCTCGTGTTTCTTTTAATCTTCTTGAGTTATTCTTCACGTCTTCTCAATTCTATTACAAATCAATTCTTTGAGGCTAAGAATCACTCAGAAAGGCTTAAAGTTGCTACCTTTATTGGTCTTTTTTAGTTTTTACTCCTGGCGCTATTATGCTGAGCTTGCAAGATATTTGTTTTGTTGAAAGTTTGAATTTCTGGTCATTTTCATCTCCAATTGGTTAAGTTCCATGGTTTACTAGGGGATCTGTTTGCCCGGGCCCCGGGAAGTGCATTGCTTTATAGATGTTTCTCTTCTTATGTTCTTAAGGTGTTGAGGTGCTGGAAAAGCTCTGCAGACCACCAAGACTCAGTTGTTGAACTAGATGCAGCTTTATCTGAAATCATTTCCAGTCCCTGTTTCCCACAGGTTATTAGTTCCTTTAGTCGCTATATGTTTTGATTTAAGGTCATTTCTTCTAACTAATTTTCTATTTTTTAGTTCCTCATGGCGTGCTCATTTGTTTTGTGATTCTATTAGGGCCTTAAACATATATCATCAACAAGTCTCTGTCAAGCTAGAAATCTTATTCTGAGAAGTCTAATCCATAGCTTACCTTTGAGGGACACGCATCTTAGAGCTACAATAGCAGCCATAGTTGAGGTTGATGTTCAGGAACTTCAAAGGATAGGCAGTGATGCCCTTCATCTGTATCTAGATAGATTGATGATTGACGGTGGTTCTCCAGAAATTCAACCCGGTACCAACAAAAACGGCTTTGAAGGTGGTTTCACTAAGTGTGCTGTTCAGGAACTCTGTAGGAGGCAGCGTGAAGTGTCCCGCTTATCAATAGCCGAAACAGGATTGGATGTTCTCTCCAGGATTATGAGAAAGAGCTACGCAGATGAGTTTGGAAGTACTTTGCGCGGGGAGAAACCACATCTTGTGACAAGTTTTTTGTGAGTCCTGATTTAATGCTTACTAGATCCTTTTAGGCTGTATGTTGTAATGGTTTGATGTATATGCACTCAGACCACTTAGATATATTCTGATATAGTACTCTCTTCCAGTCTATGAGGTTACTAAGTTGTCACATTATGTTCTTAGAGCTTGATTTCCTTTAACTTGCATCAAAGGTTTGTCTGTGAACTTAATATATTTTGTTTTGCATTAAGGGCTGAGGAAAAACCTATCGATCCCCAAACTTGGAGCCTCTGGAGATCAAGAAGCCTCTCATATTTGCTTGATAAGAGAACTATTAGAATGGTTTCAGGTGCAAAATTATTGTTTTCAGCACCAAAGCATCAGTGGGTGGAGGTGATTAGAAGAATAGATGTCTCAGTTGAAACTGATGATTACTATGGAAAAATAGTAAGCTCTTCTATCTTCTAACTCATGATTTTTTCCAAATTTAACAATGACTTATGTGTAGTATACATATGGTATGATACCACTTATCTGAACTACTGATCAATTGCTTGATCAAATTCATCTTTTTTGCTAAAAAAACTTCCAATATGTGCTTCATTGAGCTTATCAGGTCTATATACCATCAGCAACGTTTGGAAAAGCTACCACTTAATAAATAAAAAAATTTCTTTTTTTATTGTACCAGGAGCTTTTGTTATTAGGAAGCATTGGCAGCAAATGGAATTCCTTAATTCAAAACATGGTATCAAGTTCTTATAAGTGTGTCACCATCTCCAAACTATACCGTGAAGTACAAGACTTACTTTTTAGAAGATTGCAAAATTCTTGTTCTGAAGAGAACATGTCTGGAGAGGTACTTGTGTGTGCTGTTTCAATTGATCTTATTATACAGGTTGCAGGGTCCTTGGTTCTACTCTGATGTGCACGATTTTAAATTAGGAAAAAGGTGCTCTTGAGTATTTGGAGGAAGTTTTGAGCAACCAAGTTCATTGTTTGTGGAAGTTGTTGCCTGTTCTTCCAGCAATGGCAATTCCTTTGAGGTACGTGATTCTCTTCTGGATATGATGCTAGAAATAAAATAGTTATTGCCCACCAAGAATTAAATAGCCTTTCCATTTTGAAGGAATCCATTGAATGCTTGGCCCCTCTACCCTTCCTTCTGGATGTTTAGCCTAAAGTAGGTTCATAAAATTTGTCTCAGTTTGTAATATATTGTCATGTTTAGCCTAAAAAGGACATACATTCTTTTATCAATCAACATCATGGATACATCTACAACTGATAATTTATTTTCAGGTCACCATTGTTCAGATCCTATCTAATTGAGCTGGAGAGTAGGATGAGAGGAGACTCAGCAATTAGGTTTTGAATCTTTTCTTTTTTCTACCTACTTCTGTATCTGGGCCAAACTTTTCTTCTAGTGACAATTACCAATTTGACTGGCAATGCAGATCTTGCAGTTGTATTATGGATGGGAAGAGCCACACGGAATGTATGTCATTTTCTTTCTTTTCCTAAAGATGGATAGATCTTCTCTGCAGTCTTATGTGTTCCTTATACTTGAGTAATACTCGCAGGTGAACTTGCTGAGAGAATTTGGAGTCTCTATATTTTCCATGGTTCTGGCTCATGGTAACATGTTGTCCTTTAAAGTTTGAAATTCTCATTCCAGAGTTATTTATAACATTAGTGACTGTATATGATGAATGTTTGCATCTCTTCTTTATTGTAATATTTGGCCAACCCAAATGGAATTAGAGGGATAGGAAAACTTTGGCATCATCAAAAAGACCTTTCTTTTCCCCACCCCACCAAAAATTGCAGAGTCAGTAGGCAAAAGAAGAAGAGGTAATCAGGAAGACAGAGTGGAAAAGGAAATATTTGTCTGATGGAGCTGTTGGCTTTCTCTGTACATCCAGCCATCCATAGTGTGGCTGAGAGCATTACCTTTAGGTAAGGATAACTATAAATGGGTCCATTTCTTTTGATGTTTTCCTAACTTCCCACCACCCTTTCTGGTTCTATTTACTTCATGTTTGTTGAAAATATCAACCCTGCAGTGTAATAGTAATACAAAAATTTGATCAAGTCCACCTCTTTATGCAAACCTCACAATCACATAGCATAGCAGGAACCTTTTCTCTTTAAAAATTCTTTCTTTTGTTTAATCACTTGAGAGTGGACCTTATTCTTCTTTCACTCTAATGAGAAGCTCCCAACTCATCAGATTTTATGTTTAGAATATTGATCTGTCACTTCCACTAGATATAGAGAATTCCTTGAGAATTCAAATCTCACCATAATGATGTTACCTTACTTGCTGGTGCTCCTTTCATTATCCCTTCTTGGACCATAGACCCTTGTGGACCTATAATAATCAAAGTTTGGTTGACTAGTCTACCGCAACAACAACAATAACCACTACTACGCCTTTATCGTATTACGTGGGGTCGGCTATATAGATCATATCTTACAATCGTGTACGGTTGTGGCACATCCATTCATTTATATTCAAATACAACATGCTATATTGTAAAATTGTTCTCCAATTTTTTTTAGATCTTCCTCTACCCCTTTTAAAATTAATTAGTGCTTCTTTGTTTTACTAGGCATCTGGGGTCTTTCTGATCAAAATGTTTATCACCTCACCAAAATATGAAAGTGACAGCCAATAAGAGTGATGATATCTTGATGCCCTATTCTTGAGATGTTAGAGACACTACTAAAGTGCATCATGCTTCTTCCAATGAAACCAATATTTGGTAATGAGGCCCTATTGCTATTACCACAGAAACATGAAAATCCCAAGTGTCTTACGTTTGAAGAAGATCCAGATTTTGAAGTGGGAAAGAAGAATTGGCTGCAGTGGCTCTGGAGTGACTATTGGAAGGGTTGATGAAATGAGGAGGATTCCATTTCCAGTCAAGTGTTGCCAAGTTTCCTCCTATGTTGTAAAGCAGTTGTTCCGGAGGTTGAAGTCACAGTGGAAGCCTGCTCTGAGTTGGCAGAGAAGCACTACTTCTTCTTCAGGGTACAGTTATGATGCTCAAAGCTACTCTCAAAACTTCGATGATGGCTGTTGCAGTGACCATAGATCGCCTCTTGCTCCCAGTCCCAGATGAGTTCCAACTTCATCATGAGGATATTCCAAAGGATTTGGAGTGTTTCTTGGTTAACTTTCAACTGTTCCAATGAAGAAGCAGCAGCAGAAGCATCTTATTTTGAGCATTAGGAGATGCTTTTGTAACAGCTAAGGTTTGAGGCACATAATAATACTATGTACTAGTAATAACTTTGGTCAATCTTGCATATATTTTCATCCCATTTGTCTGTTTTACTTCATCTTGTTCCAAATTGGGGTGTGAGATCACCTCTGCTACTCACTCTCACAAATTCAGGATAAAAATGTAATTTTATTTCTTATTTGAGAGTGTCACATGTATTATGTAGCATACGTGATCTTTTCCCTGGAAAAGGTTCTATATGTTGGTTTGAGCATTAGCTTTAACTATGATTGGATATGGATAGAGCTCTCCTCAGGAAGTGAGGAAGATGAAGCAAAGTTGAATTTGAGCCTGAAATAGAAGGTAATTTAGACAAACAATTTTTGTGAGTGGGAGAAGAAGTGTCATCCTTTGATATTATTATTATTATTCTAGAATGCTCATGAATGGAGTCATTAGTGTCCTTTATACTTTATAATTTATACCATGTAATAGAAGATATATTCTTTACTTGACCCTTTTTAACCTTTTTAACTCATTGTGCCTTTTTGTATTTTTTGCTTTTCCTTAAGTCACTTTTAAGTTTAACATTTACTTATCCTAACACCAACAACTAAATAGTAAATATTTATTTTACTAAATGAGGTCGAGGTTGTATGAATGATATCTTGCCATTTATTTATAGTTTTTCATTTTGCATTCTACGAATATGTGTAGTTTCAAACAGTGGCATAGTGATTGCAACTTATGAACCCAGTTTAGACATTAAAAGTTTGAATTGAAAAGAAGAAGAAGAAGAAAAAAAAAAAAAAAAAAAACATTCAAGCCGTTTCTGTTTTAGTATGGTACAAATTACACTCTTCCAACAATTAAGGCTTGTTTTTTACGTTTTGATTTTGGTTTCGACAGTAAATTTAATATATCATCATTTTCAATACAGTTTTTTACTATTTAGCTATACCATTTTACATTTTTAATACACTTTTTACATTATAAAATTATTTTTTAAAAGCCAATTTTCTAAATTATTTTCAAACTCATAAAAAAGACCAGGCCAATAGTATGATCATGACACAAGAGTTTGGAGAAATTCTAAAAGTAGGGTTCATTTGTTGGGTTGGGCTGCATCTGTTTTGCTGGGCTTAACGACACCAATTGCAGTCCTAGTATATTTATTCTACGGGCCAGAGAAGGCCCATTCCCATTTTCCATAGTATAGTTATTTTTTGGGCCCAGGGAAGGCCCATTTCCATTTTCCCTTCATACTGAACCTGACAAACAAAGACAGTAACTACAGTAATTTGAAATTTCACCCTAGCAATACAAAAGGCTTAATTAATCTATGGTCAAATTACAACGTTCTATGGTCAATTTGGTAGTTTTTGAATAATTATTTTCTCGTCCGTCTCATTCAAATAGTCCACTTTATATTATTCATTGATTGATTAGAGGAGGGAGTAGTATATGTCATATGTAGGAGTGCCACTTCGAATCGTGTCAGGGTTGGCTGGTTCCTGTGTCGATACCTCTTAACTCTAACTTTACCAGTTTAATTATTCGTGTTATGTCGACCCATTTACCCCGCGAACATTTGGTGTTCATGTGGGGTTCTGTTGGTAGATTCACATGTCGACTCTGTCAATTCTAACCTTATATGTTTAATTATTAGTGTTATTTCGGTGGACCTATAACCTGCGAAGCAGCAAAAACTCAATCTTATCCTGCTTATATCGTGTCAGAAATTGTCGGCCAACCTCACCGGTATTGAATTATAACAGAGGCTTTCTATTTTCAATCATTCAAACAAAATTTGTCTTCAAATATAGTGGGGGTCGACAACCTGAGTTACAGTCAACAGTGACGGTCGGAGATGGCGGCGGCTACGCTAACGGAGACACGGCAGCTGAGTTGAGCTGAAGTGCTAAAGGAGGAAGGGCAGCCACGTTATGGGCTTCTTTGGTGGCCCAATTGCAAAATCACACACTGTCCTTTCCTTTTCATTGGTTTCAGGAAAGAAGATTCCATTTCAGTTTCCGGTTCCAAAAAGAAGGAGACATATGTAGAGGAAGGATATGTTCTTTTTGTTCTGTTTTGAAAATAGTTTTAGTTTTAACAATAAATTTAATATATTTTAATTATATTTCATTATTTTTAATACAATTTTTTACTATTTAATATCTACTTTTTACATTTTTAATACACTTTTTATAATATAAAACTATTTTTCAAAACTTGTTTTCAAAATCGTTTTCAAAACGATGAAAAAGAACAGGTCCAACATATATTCTTGCATGTAGTACGGGAAGAAACGTACTTTTGGTCCTTGTTATTTTCTCTCGTTGTACTTTTACGCTCTGTTCTTTTCAGAACATAATCAGGAAAAGTATCATTCTTTTTTCAAAAATATTACATAAAGAAACAACATTATTTTTACAAAATTCACAATTTAAATTTAAAATTTCCCTCTAAATTATCACTCACATAAATTTAAAAAAAACATAATAATTACACTTTTTCTTCTCTTTCCTACACAAATTTCCAAAAGAAATTCCTTCCAAAACAAAATTCTTTCCTAATTAAAATTTTTTCTATCCATAGTACTAAGAGAACAGAGCCTTAATTCTTTTTTTAATATTGTTACATTTATAGTTCATATTCTTTATTGTTTTAGCAATTTTGGTTCTTATGACCTAGCTACATAAAGTTTTGTAGGTCATTTTGGGGTCGCTGTGCAAATTTTAAAATTTCTGTGAAATCATATAATTACCGTTGATTTACAATTCAATTAACAAAAATCTTATGTAACCGGTCTAAACAATAAAGAACATAAACCACAAATACAACAACACAAAAAAGAGGAACTCAAAATGCAACAAGTACAAATAACAAAAACTAAAAGTGCAAATTTCCCTAGTCTATTAATATCGAAATATCACTATTCTAACTAATGAAGTGGTGTCATCAATGTAGTATTGTTTTGATATAAACACATAATAGAAGAATAATTACAATTTGATAGTACTTATTATGTGAACCCCTCTCTCGTCCATTAGAAAATTACAAATTAAACCACATGCAATTAGGCAATTAATTCTAACATATTAGCAACGACCTTGTGCCCCAACGGTTAGTGTGTAAGGTAGGCCATCAGGTGTTGGGGTTTCGATTCTTACATGTGTTTGTTAATTGAAAATGAAGCATTTCTTCAAGGAAAAAAAAAAAAAAAAATCCTAACAGATTGATGCAAATAATTGTGTCCTTTATTGGGATGTTTTCTTTTTCACAATCTAGAAATTATGATAGCCAACTCCTGACATAATTGTGAGTTTGAGATTAGACTAATGATTCCAAATCCTTAAACAGGTACAAAAAAAGAACAATTTTGTGGGATACCGTACCCTTCAAAAGAAACCCGAATCCACAAGGTACGGCACGGCCCGGCCCGACTTGCTCAAATCAAGACTCAACCTAACTTCAAAGTGGCCTCTCCATTCATTTGGTGGCGGGCTGGCGGCCTTTGAACCCACCCCAAAGGCCATTCTCAAATATATAATATTCTCTTTTTTCCTCTTTTGTTTTTTTTTTTACTTTGGGTGAACTACATCTAATTTTAGAAAAATTACAAAAAACCTCTCTAATTATTGAAAATTACATACAACCTTCTATTGACCCACCTAAATTTTTAGCCGGTGACTCTTTTAGATCTGAAAGTTGACGTGGCACACTGATGTCATACCAATTAATTAATAACGACAAAAATACCCTTATATTATATCTAACAAATGAAAAAAAAAAACGAAAAAAGGAACGGCACTGGAGTTGGCGGTGTCATTGCTAGAGCCACCACTTCAAATTCATATGCTTCAGTTCCACAATAACTTCTTAATATAACTTTTGATCCCTATTGCTAGTAATGTATTGGGTTTAACGTTTTTTTCGCTTTTGAAGCCATATGACTTGGCTATTCAGGTGTGTCAATTGGAGCTTATATGTTATTTTTAATAACTGGATGATTATATATAATTTTTCCAAAACTTGAGGGAGGTAAATGTAGTTCACCCCTTCTTTTCTTTTTTTCAATTTTTATAAATTAAGAAACAAAACAAAAAATTGCAAAAAATCAATATTCAATATATAAGTGGCTTAGTGGATTTACGGGAAAAGAAAATCGAAAGCACACGTGCATCCCATTAGCCCAAGTCTACCACTTTCCAATCACATCCCAATTCCCGGTGGGACCCGCTCACATGAGCGTCACCACTATACCCATATTCCCGCACGCGCTCCCTCCGCGAGTGGACTAATCATTAACATTTTATATCATCGTATTTGTATTTTATTTTTGTTTCTGCGTAAGGATTAAAGATTAAGGAGAAGACTATGGAGGAGTTTGTATAAGCCACGACAACGAGGAACAATTTACATTTCCCCTCCTCCATCATCCCCGACAACAAGTTCGATCCAACAATTATTTTCTCGGGTTTACGAAGGATGATGATGATGGTGACGGTGATGGAAACGCGAGGAAAACCCGCACGTGCGCTTGGAACCTAGCCTAGCCCAGCCCGCAGCCCAGTCGTTCTGTGTTTTGATTTGATTTTGATTTGTGGAGTTGGTGTTTATTGATTTCATTTTTTTTTTTTGGATTCTGCGCCGAATGTTGCCGTTCTGGGTTTGAATCGCGATGGAGCCCTACGATTCTCGATATCTCCGGAATTTTGCTATGCAATTTTAGGTGAGGAATTTTCTTGAACCCTCCTTTTTTGGTTCGGTCGTTTGTAACGACGACGGTGAATATGGAAATTGCTGCTGCTTATGCACGCTTTGAAGCAGATTTTATTTGTTTTAATTAATTTTTTATCCCCTGGGTATTGTTTTTGGCTGGGGATTCATTTTATGTTTGAAGTTTTGATTGCCCTGTGTTTTTACGTTGTTGGAACAATGAATCGTTCGAAAGGGTTGAGCGAACTGCGGAAGGTGGTGTTTTGTAAAATTTTAATTATGCCCATGACTTTTGAGTTTATTCGCCAAATGCTTGGTTGAACTGGTGTTCTGATCATTACTGATATGCCTTAGCATGTTGCGTTAAAAGAGTGGTGGGATTTTTCGGAGATGATAGGAGCTTTGTTAGCTTGTGGGTCTAGCTAATTTCTGGTTTCTTTTCGATGTCACTGTTTAGGGTGGCAATTTTGCATCTATGATTATTAAGGACAATTCAAGTTTGATATACTGTCCCAGAACTTGTTAACTACTGTAGCTGGTTCACCATTTGTGTGTTGTGCTAATTATTGATTGAATTCTTGTGATATAGATTCTGAGAAGTTCCTCAAACACTGTCATCTGCTATAGAAGTGATGGAGGCACGCCCTACTATGTCCTTACCGAGATCTGGTACTCGACCGTTGAATAGTTTTGTGTCGTCTGGGGCTCTGTCTGGTCCTTTTCCTGTTATTCCCACCGCATTTGAAGAGAGATATCCCAGGCTATCTGATTCTCAACAAGTTAACGTGGAGAGAGAAATCAATGCATGCCCTGCTACTGCTCTTTCGCCAATATCTTCTAACAGTGGGGTTGTCGGTCATGTGTTCTCTTCATCGTCAGGATTTTCTACTGATCTTCATTTTTCTGCTGTCTTGCAACAAGAAAAGCACTCGATACAATCCCCTTTCATATCTCAATCTGCTGGCAGTGGGACATCAGTACTGTTGCAGCAACCTTGCCATCCTGGAGTTCTTCAATCCACAGGATCCAGTCAATTTAGTAAAGACAACAATGATGCGTCCTGGTGTACGGATTCAATTGATATTCTTGACTACCAGATGAATCAAAATAATCCTCTTGGTAACAGCAACACTGGTGAATGTGTCCTTCCATCTGAGGATCTTAATAAACCTAACTGGCAGGAGTGGGGGCAGGAGTGGGCTGACCAGCTTATTAGTGATGATGATGGTTTGGCTTCTAATTGGTCTGAATTGATTCCTGAGACAAATATTGTTGATTCTAATCCCAAGGTCTGGCCCTCCAGAAATAGGATTCTATATTTGGTTTTGCTTCATTTACTTATTTCCTTTTTTTTTTTTGGGTGGTTTCTTAACATCTATTTTCGTATCAGTTATATTGCAGTTCATAAAGAAGGAAATTTGGTTTTATTATCTGATCGATATTGGCTTTGTAGGTGCAATATCAAGCAAATCAACAGTCTACCAATTTCTCAGTCCAGCAGCCACAAGTACCCTTGCAGCTTCCATCTTCTTCTGGAGAAACTGGCTCAGTTATTCCTGCACCACCCTCTGGAAGTGGTGCTCCACCCAAGCAACGCATGCGATGGACACCAGAACTTCATGAAGCCTTTGTTGAGGCAGTCAACAAGCTTGGTGGAAGTGAAAGTAATTTTTTTCTATCATAGGTTCAAATTATCTGGCATTTAGATCTTTGGATGATATTGATGTTGAATGTGCTACTTAATATCATAGGAGCGACTCCAAAGGGTGTGCTCAAGCAGATGAAAGTTGAAAGCTTGACCATCTATCATGTTAAAAGTCACCTGCAGGTACCTTCTGTTGTTCTGCTGATGTATAAGTTTATAGTATAGGTGATATATTTTTTCTTGATCATTATTTTATGGTTCTTCCTTACTGCAGAAATATCGGACGGCTAGATATAAACCAGAGCCGTCTGAAGGTAATATAAATTCAGGAACCTTAGTGTTGCCTACTGTTCAGAATATCTCTACTTTGCACGTTAGGATTTAACATCCAATAGCTTGATTTGGCCTAACGGATTAGGCTTTCATGACTGGCAATGTTGATTAGTAGTCACTACTAGATAGCATTTTGCTTGGGTGATATCGCTGTTTGTGCAGTTTCCTTTTAGCATTTGCCTGAAAATTTTATCAGCTTATCATGTAAAACAAGCTGTATAGGGATTATCATGATAGTTATGTATCATCTCATCACATTGATGGAGGGACAAGTTACTTTTAGACTAAGTATCAAAGTGCTTTAAACTATATTATACACATGCTCAAACACACACATATCTACAATTTAAAGGTGACCTTGCAATAACACTAGTGAATGAAGTTGCTCTTTTTCCTGTGCATGTGTTCTGTTCAATCCGTGGCTCTGGTATGGTTAATGTTTATATTATTGCTGCACATATCCTGCAAAGGGAGACATCAACAATTTTAGGCGCAAGCCTCACTGGTGTTATTTCCTTTTCATGGCAGATTCCTCAGAGAAAAGGCCAACCAGCATTGATGATTTGTCATCTCTGGACTTGAAGACGTAAGTTGATCATTTTGAATCATGAGGTTTAGTTCTTTGTCTGGTGTAGCTCTTATCTGAACTTGAACTTGATCATTGGCTTGAATGTAACTTGCTTCTGACTGACTTAGTTTTATCGCTAACTTAAAGCTTCAGGGAATTGATCCGAAAGTTTTAAGCCAATTGCCTGAAGAGCGCAGATAAATTTAATTCTCTCTAACAGATACATTTTTTGTTACTCATGTTACTGAAATTCTCTACGCTCACATTCTTTGGCACCAGGGGCATTGAGATCACTGAAGCGCTGCGCTTACAGATGGAAGTGCAAAAACGTCTTCATGAACAGCTAGAGGTATTACCCTGCACTTAAGAAATGAAACACTGTCTCAACCAGATTAGTATTATGTTCTCTTCCTTTTAATTGATTTGCATACGGGATAGATATTCAGCTCTGCTGATCACTTTCTAGATTACTTCTATAGCTGCTAATTCTTTTTTGCTTTTGATGTATGAAGATGATGATGGTTCCTAGGCACTTGGTTTGTGGATCTCATTTTTCTATATTGATTAAGAAGAAAATATAGATGTTGTCGAAGTCCATGATTGTTTGTTTTGATTCACTCACTTTAATCGAAGTCCGAACTTCCAAATATCATCCTGATTGGTTTCTCACATGCTTATACGAATCTTCTGCACAGATCCAAAGGAATTTACAACTGCGAATAGAAGAACAAGGGCGATATCTTCAAATGATGTTCGAGAAGCAGTGCAAGTCTGGCATTGACTTGCTTAAGGGCTCCTCTTCAACATCGGAGATTCCTGCAACAGAACCAGTCCCAAAATCTCCTGCCAAGAACGATTTGGGAGTCTCCCAGGGCAGTGAGAACAAAATGGATGGCGACCCGGGTAAGCTGGATACATCTACTGCAAAAGAAAGGGAAGATGGTGAAGAATCGCCAAATAAAGAAGACGGAAATCTCCCCCCACCAGCGAAGCGTGCTAGAATGGATGAGTAGGCAGAGGTGGTTTCATGTGATGGGATGATGATGATGATTTAGGGACATAAATTTGTTGAGCCGAACAGAGAAGGCTTAGCTAGTTGAGAACAACCTAAGAACAAACAAAAAAAACACCCCTTCTTGATTTCTTTGGATAAATTTCGGCACCAAACTTATGGCATTTGGTCTCCTAGGAAGATATTTTAGTATGTGTGGTCTCTCTCTCTTATTTGACTCCACTCCAGCCTATGTGTTGTTTATACGAGGAATCTTGAATAGGCCACCATTCCAATTTTGCTATATACTAAGACTGCTTTGCTCCTCCTCGTAACTGTGAAGGCTGAAGCTTCTCTGTGTAACTTGTGCATTGTACAAATTTAAAACTTTCGATGCTTAATGAGAAAAAAAAAAGAAAAAAAAAGGAAGAGGTTGAAATGTTACCATCTTTGTTGTTGTTGTGCCCAAAAATTCACTCAATTCTTTGTGCAGCTTAAAATCTCTCTTTATAGCGTTTTTTGTACATGACAGAGGTAGAAAATCGAACTCTTGACGTCTGGGTGACTTGTTACTATGAGCTCATTCCAATAATTATTATTCTAAGGACCTTTATTTTTCAGTTTTTTGAAAAGGAATAAAGAATTTGTAACAAACGAATACAGGGGTTGTGTGGAGATAAAGCCTGCAGATGTGTCGCTGTATAAGGCGTGTAAATACAGGCTTACAACACAATGTTAGTTAAAGAGAAGCATAGACAAGTGGACACCTACCTTGGAGTGGAAGCTATCTCTGCTATACGTACCATACTACGTTGTATTGTAAGTATTTTACAAGTGATCAGATCAGCATATATATTAGTGTCTTTTTGTTTCCTTTTATTTTATTTTAAAAATTTGAAAATACTTGATTAAATCATTATATCGGTGGTTCCTCAACTTAGGTTGTTGTCTCCATTTAGCCCTTTAATTTGAAAATTTGTTTCAAAATAATCTCGAACCCAAACTCTAACAATAGTTTGTATATTTTCATCTGATAGACTAACACGTGAGTTATTTCAACCGAAATTATTGCCTATATAAATCTGTGTGAATCTCAAGTGTTTATAGAAAATAACTCAAATATTGTTAAAAGTTGGACTCATAACCATTTTGAAACACATTATTTTTAAGTTAAAGGACCAAACGAATGATTTAACAAAATATCATTTTATTGCGTTGCAAAATGGCAAAGAGAACAAGCGAGCTGTCCCTCTTTGATACCAGTCGATGGATCCATCTCATTTCATTTCATTTGACTTGTCTTCCAATCCATCCTGGGACTCCTCAACTATCAGTTGGTGTGTACTTCTTTTTCCCACAATCGATCCATCCTTAAAAAGACCCTCCATTTCTGGCCTTCTTACTCCATTCTTCCCCTGTTCTTGCTTCCCCTGTCATGGCAACTAAGGATTCCCACGTTCTGCATGGCATGGACGAGGCGCAGCACCGCCCTCCTAGCCGAGAATCGGGCGGCGCCGCCAACAAGAAGATATGCAGAGTCTGTGGAGATGAAATTGGACTGCGGAAGGACGGGGAGGTGTTCGTGGCTTGCCACCAGTGCGGTTTCCCTGTTTGCAGGCCTTGTTATGAGTACGAGAGAAGTGATGGCAATCAGTGCTGCCCTCAGTGTCACACTCGCTATAAGCGTCACAAAGGTTCGTTTTCATTGTTTTTTGGATTCCAAGTGAATTTGATATGTTATATTACTTTTTTATCGTTTTTAATACAACTTTTTATTACTGAGCCATAGCTCATGATCACTTCTCTTTGAGTGCAGGCTGCCCCAGGGTTGCCGGAGATGATGATGAAGATGACAATTTTGATGACTTTGAAGATGAATTTCAGATTAAAAACCATCAAAATCCTACTCATGATCTACACCTATACTCGGTACGTATATAAATATATACTCCATCCGTTTCAAAATATATGTGTGTAGATAACTAGAATGACTTATATTGAGGAACGTATGGAGTATTATACGCCCGTTAAAAAAAGAGTAATGTTTTTAATAAAGATTTGATTTTGGCAGGAAAATGATGATATAATGAGCAACATTTGAATACAAATGGTTTTGCAGTTCATTCAGTTGCAGGAAGTGGTACTTAATTACAATTACTACAATTCTTATTTTCTCGTCAATTGTGTTGATCAGTAATTTGTAAGATTTAGCAATAATATTAACATGAACGTCGACGATCACTGTAGTTGCCGGCGGGAAGGAAGATCTGGAAGACGATCAAAAGGACGCACACAGCGACAACTCGGAATGGAAAGAAAGAGTGGAGAAATGGAAAACCAGGCAGGAAAAAAGAGGCCTCGTCTCCAAATTAGACGACGGAGAAAACGACCCAAATCCCGATGAAGACGACGATTTCATGTGAGTAAGAGAAAAACTTCGTACAATTACATTCACTACTTCCGAATTCCGATGATTCTGATCAATTATTAACGATGATTTCTTTCCAGAATGGCTGAAGCTAGACAGCCCCTGTGGCGGAAAGTCCCTGTTTCTGCAAGCTTAATCAGCCCTTACCGGATTGTGATCGTCCTCCGGCTAATAATCCTCTGTTTCTTCTTCCATTTCCGGATCTTATCTCCGGCCTACGATGCCTTTCCCCTGTGGTGCATCTCCGTCATCTGCGAGATCTGGTTCGGGCTGTCATGGATTCTTGATCAATTCCCCAAATGGGCGCCGATTAACCGGGAAACCTACCTGGATCGACTCACCCTGAGGTTCGAAAGGGACGGCGAACCGAATAAACTAAGCCCGGTCGATGTGTACGTCAGCACGGTCGATCCGCTCAAAGAACCCCCAATTATCACCGCGAACACGGTTTTATCGATCTTGGCGGTGGATTACCCCGTCGAGAAAGTGAGCTGCTACGTCTCCGACGACGGCGCTTCGATGCTCCTCTTCGACGCGTTGTCGGAAACCGCCGAGTTCGCCCGAAGGTGGGTTCCGTTTTGCAAGAAGTACAACGTGGAGCCCAGAGCTCCGGAGTTCTACTTCTCCGAGAAAATCGACTATTTGAAGGATAAGGTGCAGCCCACGTTCGTGAAGGAACGCAGAGCCATGAAGGTATAAGCAAACATTTGATTCGTTTTCTTCAGAGTTTTTGCGCTTCCATGAAGATGAAGAAATGATGAATCCAACAAATTTTTTTTTTTTTTTTTTCTGGGATGGATTTGAAATTGATAAGAGAGAATATGAAGAATTCAAAGTGAAGATCAACGCGTTGGTGGCGAAGGCTCAGAAAAAACCAGAAGAAGGATGGGTTATGCAAGATGGCACCCCTTGGCCTGGGAACAACACTCGTGATCACCCTGGCATGATTCAGGTTAATTTCCTAAACGTTTATTTTGCTTGAAATACCTTTACGAGTCGAGCAACTTAGTATTGTTTCATCAACGGCATTTTAAAAAAATAATAAATTATTTGACTACTTTGACCAATGGTCAAAGTGGCTAATGACCCTCGCTCTTTACTGTTTACATTTTGAAACCCAAGCTACTTCTAGAAAAGGCGGGAAAAATGAATGTACCTTAAATGCATATTCGGTTAAATAAAGGTAAATTTGAAAAATACACCCCAAAGTTTAGTTAAAAAAAAATAAAAATCAAAATACACCCTAACGTTTCGAAAGTATCAAATGACCTCCTGAATTTCGTACGTAATGGTAACGGTGAAATCGTTATTAAATTCTAAATAAAAATGTCCCTGAAGAATAGTTTAAGTATTTTATAAGAAAACAGGAAAGATGTAAATGTTTTATAACTAACGAATCTATTTTGATGTTTGTTTAAAGCTCTAGAGCTATTTTGAAATTTGCTCGTCAAACAAAATAAAAATTAGTGGTAATGAATGAGAAGGGTATTTTTGGATAGATTTATTTCTCCCACATTTGGTATGAAAAGTTTGAGAATCACAGTATAAAATGTAGGGCATAAAAAATCTATTTGATAAATTGAAGGGTCAATGTCAAGGAAGGTTAGAAATACATGGGGTCAAATTGCAAAAGATGAAATGTCTGAAGACTAAACTCTGAACATCATCTTTTTCAGGTATACCTGGGTAGCGAAGGGGCACTCGACGTCGAAGGAAAGGAACTGCCGAGACTTGTCTATGTCTCCCGAGAGAAGCGACCTGGCTACGACCACCACAAGAAAGCCGGCGCCATGAACGCACTGGTGCGTGTTTCCGCCGTGCTGACCAATGCGCCATTCATGCTGAACTTGGATTGCGATCACTATCTCAACAACAGCAAGGCAATCAGAGAGAGCATGTGCTTTTTGATGGATCCCCACGTCGGCAAGAAGCTCTGCTACGTTCAGTTCCCCCAGAGATTCGACGGTATTGATCGCCACGATCGTTACGCCAATCGCAATGTCGTCTTCTTCGATGTATGTTATAATGCCCCAATTTGGCAATTTTTCTCTCCCACCTCGCATTTTAGCTGAACCCAGGAATAAAAACTGAACTCTAATTTCTGATTTTGGAATAGATCAACATGAAAGGGTTGGACGGAATCCAAGGGCCGGTGTATGTCGGAACAGGGTGTGTTTTCAACAGGCAGGCGTTGTACGGCTATGATCCTCCGGTGTCCGCAAAGAGGCCTAAGATGACTTGTGATTGTTTTCCGAGATGGTGCTGCTGTTGCTGCGGCGGTTCAAGGAAGCTCAAGTCAAAAAAGAAGCTAGCTTCTCTGTTTTCCTCGCTGGATGGGCACTTCAGCAAGAAGAAGAAAACGATGGGCGGGAAGAACTACACTAGGAAATCATCAGGGCCAGTTTTTGATCTTGAAGAGATTGAAGAAGGGCTTGAAGGATACGACGAGCTTGAAAAATCATCCCTCATGTCACAAAAGAACTTTGAAAAACGGTTTGGGCAATCGCCGGTTTTCATCACTTCTACACTTATGGAAGAAGGTGGCCTTCCTGAGGGTACTAATCCCACATCACTCATCAAAGAAGCCATTCACGTTATCAGCTGCGGCTATGAAGAAAAGACTGAGTGGGGCAAAGAGGTACGCAACAACAACATAAATGAGTTTCCATAACGTTGGGATTAGTTTTGATGATTTTGAACATGTTATTTCAGATTGGATGGATATATGGTTCGGTCACGGAGGATATTTTGACGGGCTTCAAGATGCATTGCAGAGGATGGAGATCAGTGTATTGTTGTCCAAAAAGACCTGCTTTTAAAGGTTCAGCTCCAATCAATTTGTCGGATAGGTTGCACCAAGTTCTGAGGTGGGCTCTTGGTTCTATAGAAATCTTCCTCAGTCGTCATTGTCCGCTTTGGTATGGATATGGAGGAAAGTTGAAATTGCTACAAAGACTTGCTTATATTAACACAATTGTTTATCCATTCACTTCCATTGCTCTAATAGCCTACTGCACACTTCCAGCAGTTTGTCTTCTCACTGGAAAATTCATTGTCCCAACTGTAAGAATTCACTCCTGATTAGTGATTCCCACATTTTCTATATTTGCCTTTTAAATTTGCTGTATTGGCCTCTGATCGATGTAACTTTGCTTGTGCAGCTCAACAACTTTGCCAGCATATGGTTCATTGCTCTTTTCATGTCCATCATATGTACAGGAGTGCTTGAGCTAAGATGGAGTGGGGTTAGCATTGAGGATTGGTGGAGAAATGAGCAATTTTGGGTCATTGGTGGCGTCTCTGCTCATCTTTTCGCTGTCTTCCAGGGCCTCCTTAAGGTCCTTGGTGGAGTGGACACAAACTTTACTGTAACAGCAAAAGCTGCTGATGATGCAGAGTTTGGGGAACTCTACCTCTTCAAGTGGACTACCCTTCTCATCCCACCCACCACTCTGATAATCTTGAATATGGTTGGTGTTGTGGCTGGAGTTTCGGATGCCATTAACAATGGATATGGATCTTGGGGTCCCCTTTTCGGAAAGTTGTTCTTCGCCTTTTGGGTCATTGTTCATCTCTATCCTTTCCTCAAGGGTTTGATGGGAAGGCAAAACAGGACTCCTACCATAGTGGTTCTCTGGTCTATACTCCTGGCATCAATCTTCTCATTGGTTTGGGTCAGAATTGATCCTTTCTTGCCCAAGCAGACTGGCCCCATTCTCAAGCAATGTGGAGTTGAGTGTTAAAACATTTCTCCTGCCTTTGTGTTCTGGATTTTTTTTTTTTAATCTTCAATTGCTACCAATTTTGCAACGTCAGTTCCTAAATTGAAATTTTGAGTAGCATATTTGGGGAAATAGGGAGGGGGAGGAAACATCTGCTCGCGGTATCTGGCATTGGATGAAATGCGCCGGCAGATGTACATTTGTGAATTCATAAATAGTAAGATGTATCCACATACTGAAGTTTTTCCTAAGATTTACTTGTATAATTTCACATACTGATAGGGCTTGATATTGTGGAGAAAAGAAAGGCATCCCATTTAGCAGTTCTCATGTTGAGCATTTATCATTTTCCTATTTCATCTTCATTTTCGCTCCCACTAAAAAAGTATTGTTTCTAATACTGAGAGAACTCTTTTACTATGTGCTGCAGAGGGAGTATTATGTACCGTAAAGTCAAACCTAGTAAGATGTCATCCATTAGTAATAGTGCTTTAGGTATACTACAAGCAAAGTTATAAACTTCAGATATAAACAACTATCAACTAATGCTTAGGAAACTAACAAAGATCTGCTAGTTAAAACTCATGTTCATAATCCTTATTTCTGGAAACTGGTAAGCTTGCTGATAGTTATTGAGCCAATGGGTTCCTGAAGGTAAGCCTGGCTGCTAGCAGATAATTCTTGAGCAACAGAGCGCATGGTTGGACGCGCCTCTGAAGTGGTCCGGGTGCATGCTAAAGCCAAAGTGACCGCAAACACCACTTCCTCAGCCGAGTGCCCTGATGGCGTTGGGAGCCTTTGATCAAGTATATCCTTCAAAAATGTATCAGGATTAGGCAATCTTGTTGCAGATGACAGCGAAGTTATGAGTTCTCCCGGATGCTTTCCCATCATCACTTCCAGTGCCACCACTCCAAAGCTATAAACATCACATTTCTCAGTAACCTGCATGCTCATTGCAAGCTCTGCATAAACGCACAGGAGAGGAGAGTCACTTATATTGATTGCTGAAGCTCAGTAAGAGAGGAAAATAAAGATGCAAAAATGGAAGCTTTGGTTTATTACCTGGTGCCATATAGCCATAAGAGCCTGCAAGAGTAGAAGCCCAATTGGATGAATCTGAATTCAGAAGTTTTGCTGTGCCAAAATCAGAAAGGCGCGGCTCAAATTCCGACCCCAGCAGAATGTTATTTTTTGATACATCTCTATGAACAATTGGTGGAGAGCAATCATGGTGCAAGTAAGCCAGTGCATGAGCCAGTCCTTGTAATATTCTTACCCTTTTACTCCAATTCAGTTCAGTTGCATTTGCATCATCATACAGAATTTTTCCTAAGCTTCCCTTTTCAATGTATTCGTAAACCAAATACATGACACCCCACTTAGAGCAAAATCCATGTAGCTTGATGATGTTTCTGTGACGAACTTCTGTTAAAGTTCGAATCTCATTCTCAAAACTATGTCGATTTGTCAATGGAATGTCATCAGAATCTGAGATATGGAGTCTTTTAACTGCCACGATTTGACCATTGGGCAAAGGTGCTTTATACACGCTTCCAAATCCTCCCTTCCCGATGCAATAGGATTCACTGAAATCTTCAGTAGCTCTGGCAATATCACTGAATGTAAACTTGCCTTCTTTTTCCCATATCAGAGATTCCAAGCTCTCAAATTTCTGGGAACTTCTGGTCTCTTCATCTTGTGGCTTCTCCTTCTTCTGAAAGATACAACATACAGCAACGATAGTTGCTAGAAGAATGAGACATAAAGATGGAACAATGACAGCAATGAGAATCTTTTTACTGCTATTTCTTGACCTCCTAGGAGCAGCTGAAGAACAACCGGCTAGTCCTTTTCCAACCCCACACAGGCCGGGGTTTCCGATAAAAGCTGTGGCTGGTGCGGTCTGGAATGCGCTACTGCTAGGAACAGGGCCGGACAACTCATTGTAAGAAATGTCAATTGTCTGCAGACTAATCATGCCAGATAAAGTTGATGGAATTCTATCTGAGAGGTCATTATGTGACAGATTCAGATTCTCCAGGGAGGAAAGCTTTCCCAAGTCTGAAGGAATCATTCCGGATAGTGAATTGCTACTGACATCAAAAAGAATTTGTAACACCATCAAGTTTCCCAGCTGAGGTGGTATAACGCCGGACAAGTTGTTTCTGCCTAAATTTAAAGACAGTAAACGCTGGCAGTTCCCAAGCCCTTCAGGGATGCTTCCATTCAATTGGTTTGAGGATAAATCAAGATATTGTAGCTCTGCCAAGTTGCTGAAGCTACCAGGGATCTCTCCTGTCAAATTATTGTTGCTCAAACTTAGATTGAAAAGCGAGGATAGATTTCCGAGTTCCCTAGGAATTTCACCACTCAATTCATTTGAACCCAAGTCAAGAACATGCAAATCTGTCAAGTTTCCAAGCTCAGGGGGGATGGTACCAGATATCCGGTTACCATTCATCTGTAGATTTGTGAGCTTCTTGTACTGACCCCATTGAGCTGAAAGTGAACCTGTCAATTCATTCCCACTGAGAGAGATGAATTTGAGATCAGGATGAACTCCAAATACCTCTGTCAATTCCCAACAAACTTGTTTCCTTCCAACCTCACTCTAGCTAACTTTGAGCAGTTCTTCAAGCATCCAGGCAATGGCCCAGAAAAATTGTTTCCACTCACGGTGAATTCCTCAAGTGCAAAACCACTACACAATCCTGATGGCAATTCACCAGTGAAGAGGTTGTTTGAAAAGCTGACATTGGCCAAAAGAGGGCTGTTCTTTCCCAAGTCCCCAGGAATGATTCCATAAAATTGATTTGAGAAGAGGGATAGAATTTTCAGATTAGCAAGATGAGAGAGCTGGTAAGGCAATTCTCCACTCAATTTGTTTGTGTTGACATCAAAATAACTGAGTGCGGTTAAATTTCCAACCTGTGGAGGCAGCGTTCCACTCAAATTGTTGGAATAAAGCTGAACCAGCTCAAGATTTGTGAGGTTGCCAACTGTTATAGGTATTGGACCAGAAAGCTGGTTATCCGAAAGGTCTAATTCTATCAAATTTTGCAGGTTGCCAATTTCAGGTGGGATTGATCCTGAAAACTGGTTCTTGTACAGATAAAGATAGTTGAGGTTAGTCAAGTATCTAATTTCAGCCGGAATTCTTCCAGTGAAGAGATTATTCTGTAGCTGCAAAGAAACCAATTCAGTGCAATTACCTATGAAAGAAGGCGATATTTCACCGGAAAGAGTATTATCAGACAATCCCAGATCAGATAATTTGACTAAACCGGAGAATGACAAAGGCAAGGGACCAGTAAGTGAATTCACAGCCAGAGCTAAGTAAGAGAGATTTCTGAGCTGGCCTAAAGATGACGGGATGCTACCTTCTAACGAATTGTTGTGCAAATCAAGTTTCACAAGATCAGGCATCTCACTAAAGAATTCTGGAATTGAACCAGAGAAGTTGTTTTCTCCCAAGAGAAGATTTTTAAGCTTTGAGAGATTGGAAAATTTTGGTGACAGTGGCCCTTGAAACTGATTGGTACTAAGATTTAGGTCCTCAAGATTAACCAAATTGGTAAATACAGATGCAGGAATCTGGCCAGTGAAGTTATTAAGGGACAAATCAAGAAAGGTGAGATTCTTAGAACCTGTTATGAACTCTGGAAACCCCAGAGTGAATTCGTTGTATGAAATGCTGAGGTGAGTCAACAAAGGCATGCTTGCAAACTCTGACCATTCAGGAGTCTCCAAGTAATTGGATCCCAGGTCCAAGAACCTCACTTTTTGAAGATTTCCAATTTGATATGGAACAGGGCCATTCAAATTGTTGTTGAGCAAGCTCAAATGCCTCAGCTCTTTCAGCATGCCAATCTCCGCAGGAATGATACCCTCAAACAAATTGCTGCTCAGGTCCAAGAATATGAGTTTGGAGAGATTGCCAATGGCAGATGGTATCCCCCCACCGAGACTGTTGCTGCTGACATTGAAAACAGTGGCATTTGGAAATGAAGCAAAATCCAGCTGATCAAGAGTTCCGTTCAGATCAGCCCCGGAAAGATTGATCCCGGAAACTGTTCCTGCACGGCTGCAAGCAACGCCTGTCCAACTGCAAAGATTTCTGACATTGTTGGGAGACCAAGAATCCAGAGAAGAGGAGGATAAACTGGCCTTCCATTTCAGAAGAGCTTCTGCTTCAGTTCCTGCAGCTGAACCTGAACTTATCTTTAGCAGACTAGAAGAGAGAAAGATTACTTGAAAAAGGTGAACTCTCTGAAATGTTGTCATAGCTCTTCTTGAAATGATCAAAACTTTTGCGGGATATTCTTCTTTTTTATACTGAAATTGCTGAATACAATTGGGAATTCATGGAGAATAGTGGGAAACTGAGGCAATCCATGGGATGAGATTCCATCATTTCAGAAGAAAAGTCAAAGCTGACTTCATTCCCTTGAGGCTTTTCTGCCCAATCTATTTTCAGTATGTCCTTTGTTTATGACTTTTCTGTGGATTTTGTGGAGAGTTGACCCAAAAACTTCAAATAAAACTGCATAAAAAATACAGGGTTGTCTTTGGTAGCAAGATCTCATTGAAAAGAACAAGCTTTTATAAAGGAATTACTTAAAAAAGAATACTTGTATTACATATTTATTTGTATTTCTGCTAAGTTCTAGTTGTCAATTCAATGCCAACCTGGAGAAAAGAAAATGGCAACCAGGCATATAGATATACTATTAGTGAGGAATTGTGAGGCCCTGTTAGAACTAAGTAGGTGAAGAGTTTGACTTGTCAAATTCACCAAATTTTGTAGCTCCTTTTCTTGAAAAACAGCAAATTGTAGTAAATGCCTTTCACATGTTACATTTTAATTTTATTATATTTTTTAAGGAAAAATGGCATTTTCAGTCCCTTTTGTTTGGGGCAATGGCAATTTTCGTCCCTTTCGTTTCACTGTGGCAGAAATGGTCCATTTTGTTTGCATTTGTGGCATTTTCAGTCCTTTTTACCTGTGAAAACCGGTCATCACTAGTCAACTTTACAGTCAACGGTTTTTAGGATCGTTTTGAAATGAAAAAATAAAATTGGGGCTTTCTCGCGATTTTCTTAAATTCCAATGGCCCAAACAATAAATATTTCCCTTTTTTTTTATTTTTTTCCCTGAGACTCTTCTTCTCCTTCATCACCCAACCGCCACCTTCTTCACTTTCTCCACACCACATAGGGAACCCAGTTCCCGTCTGCAATTTTTCATCATCAACAAAACAAGAACACAAAAACGAATCGAATCATTAGCATACACAAGTTTCTACACCCCCACACACAAACACAATAAATTCATCAAAAACCCAGAAGAAAATACTAAAAAAAACAACTATTCGATCACTCCCTGCTCTTTTTCATCTTTCTTCTTGGAACTGAGAAGAGGGATGCGATGAAAATCTTGGCTCTTCATGCCTCAAAGTGGGGTTCTTGAGAGCATTGGAGGCTTGTTTTTGCTGTTCATAAAAAAGGGTCAATGATTTCATCTTCTCTTTAAGGCCATGGTGTGGCGCTTCGGAGCTACGCCGTCGAAGTAATCTCGGGTCGACTCCTCAATCTTTGCTTCTTCTTCCTTTGATAAATGAACATCGCCGTGGAAACTGGAAATTTGGAAAAACTCAGAGAAGGAAGGGGGAGGAAGAACTCAAGAGAAGGAAAGTGGCACTCAACAGAAACAGAAATTTGCTAATTTCTATTTAATTAAAGGAAAGGGGAGGAAGAACTCAGAGAAGGAAGGGGGAGGAAGAACTCAGAGCGGCGAAATAATACAGGCGTATCTTCCGATTTGGGTTGCCATTTGGGGAAAATAAACCTAAAAATGCTGCCGCCTTTGAGTGTTGACTGAGGAGGGGGAGGGGAGGTGGACGGTGGAGGAGGAGGGAGGGGAGGAAGACGGGAACTGGGTTCTTCTCCTTAAAAAAAAGGGAAATATTTATTGTTTGGGTCATTGGAATTTAAGAAAATCGCGAGAAAGCCCCAATTTTATTTTTTCATTTCAAAACGATCCTAAAAACCGTTGACTGTAAAGTTGACTAGTGATGACCGGTTTTCACAGGTAAAAAGGACTGAAAATGGCACAAATGCAAACAAAAGGGACCATTTCTGCCACGGTGAAAAGAAAGGGACGAAAATTGCCATTGCCCCAAACAAAAGGGACTGAAAATGCCATTTTTCCTATTTTTTAATCTTGTATGTGACCAAATCTTCTGTCTAATTTTTCCCTGTCTTTCATGTTCACTATCTCACAATAGAGTGTGGGACCCACATGTCACATCATGGGGCCCACTATTCTATTGTGAGAATGTGAACATGGAAAACATGAAAAAAGTGGATAGAAGATCTCAATGCCCCCCTCACATGCTCCATAATCCAATCTCACAAGTGAAATTTTTATCCGTACTGCATGTTGTTTCACGAGATAAGTAAACTCAAATACTCTATAACTCGGTTCAACATGCCGATTCACACTTTTTTACAACAAACGCAGTCTTCTGTTTTTAGAGCGGAAGCAATTTGTATAACTTTACATCCGTCACAGGTGCCATTACTTCAACTAATTATATATATATATATATATATATATATTTTATAAATAAGTTAGAAACTTGTTTTGTCACCAGAATCTAAACCCGTGACTTCATTGCGCTAGCCCGCGTGAAAAAGAAATTATTACGAGTAATGATACCCATAACAACTATTCTACCACCACTTTTGTCAAAAGCTTGATGCACCAAAATCCAAATTAGCTTAAGTGATGATTATGGAACATAATCTAATATTTAATTAATTAGAGGTTAGTTAAGTTGGGTGAGCACCTTGACCGGTGTAGAAAGAGGGATGTTGTTGGTGATTAAGAAATTGACCGGGAGCCGAAAAGAAAAACTAAATTGGGCCACGAGTTTTTTGCCAAAATAACACATTTTGGCAAACTAATTACCAAAATAACACAAGCTCAAAACTAATTACCTAAATAATATTTTTTTTATCCAGTCAGCTTTTAAATACCTAGTCAGCTTCTTCTTCCTTCCTCTCTTTCTTCTTCTCACCACCGCCCCCCGCCACCAACCAACGCCCACCGCCGCACACCGCCGCCGCCGCCACCAACAACCTCTCATCTTCTCTTCTTCTTCTTCTTCTCTTCTTCTTCTTCTCTTCTTCTTCTTCCTTCTTCTTCTCCTCCTCCTTCTTCTCCTCCTTCTTCTCCTCCTCCTCCTCCTTCTTCTTCTTCTTCATCTTCAAACCCATGTCTCATCTTCTTCCTTCTTCTTCTTCTTCTTCTTCTTCTTCTTCTTCTTCCTTCTTCTTCTCCTTCTTCTTCTCCTTCTTCATCTCTCCTCTTCTCCTTCTTCTCTCCCACCGCCACCCACCTCCGCCGCCCACCACCACCCACCGCCGCCGTCGCCAACGACTCATCTTCTTCTTCTTCCTTCTTCTTCTTCCTCTTCCTTCTTCTCCTTCCTTCTTCTTCTTCTTCATCTTCAAACCCATGTCTCATCTTCTTCCTTCTTTTCTTTTTCCCCTTCCTTCTTCTTCTCTTCTTCTTCTTCTTCTTCTTCTCCCTCTCCCTCTTCTTCTTTCTCCTCTTCTTCTCCGGAGCCGGAAGTGATGGATTGGAAGTGGCGGCGTGGAGAAATGGTGAAAGGGGGAAGGATTTTGCCCAAAAGAAAAAATTTTGCCCAAAGAAATAGTATTTAGGAAGAGGAAGGAGGAGGAGAAGGAGGAGAAGAAGAAGGAGAAGAAGGAAGAGGAAGAAGAAGAAGGAAGAAGAAGAAGATGAGAGTTTGTTGGTGGCGGCGGCGGCGGTGGGCGGTGGTGGGCGGCGGTGGGCGGCGGTGTGTGAGAAGAAGAAGGAGAGGAAGGAAGAAGAAGCTGACTGGGCAAGCTGACTGGGCATTTAAAAGTTAATTGGGCAAAAAAGATGTTATTTAGGCAATTAGTTTTGAATTTGTGTTATTTTAGTAATTAGTTTGCCAAAATGTGTTATTTTGGCAAAAAAAACTCATTGGGCCACTGAGTAAAGTAAGAAAAAGGATATTGTTTTATAAATAATTGTGTACTTAAGAATGGATTAGTCCTCATTATTACGAACCTCTAAACAAAAGTCATATCATTATCAACCGGACACGTAGATTGGAAGATAAAATCCACTCAGACAAATGTTTTGCCTGGTGGGTTTTTACTGCCACAAACAGTGACGGAACCAGAAAAAAGATTCATGAGAGATTTAATATATAAATAATTTTTTAAAATAATATCATATATAATTTTTTTTATGAATATTTAATATATTATAATACTAATTCATTATTTTCAATACAACTTTTACTATTCAATTACACATTTTTGTGTTTTTAATATATTTTTTACAATAAAAATTTCTTTTTAAAAAGTAACTCATAATGAACATGCCCTTAAAATATTTTATTAAAGACTTAAGATCTCTTACCTATTAAATATTACAAAACTATTAAACTTACTCTATCGGTTACTTGAAGTTACTATCTAATAGTTGTAGGTGAAACGTTTTACCACCTAAGTAAAGCGCTTCATTCTGAGGAAGATTCCAACAACTGTTTAAGCTCATCAACAACTTTTACAATGTCAAAACAACCATCAACTACTGCTTAGGAAACTAACAATGCTCAGCTAGTTAAAACAACACTGTTCATAAATATCCTTATTTCTGAAAACAAGTTATAAGCTTGCTGACAGTTATTGAGGCAATGGGTTCTGCAGGAAGATAAGCCTTGGAGCTAGCTGATAATTCTTGAGCAACAAAACGCATGGTTGGCCGCGCCTCGGGGGTGGCCCGGGTGCAAGCTAAAGCCAAAGCGACAGCAAACACTACTTCCTCGGCCGTGCGCCATGATGGCATTGGCAGCCTTTGATCAAGAACGTCCTTCAAAAATGTATCAGGAATATTAGCCAATCTTGTTGCAGATGATAGCGAAGTTATGAGTTCTCCGGGATGCTTTCCCATCATCACTTCCAGCGCCACCACTCCGAAGCTATAAACATCACATTTTTCAGTAACCTTCATCCTCATTGCAAGCTCTGCATAAACGATTAAACACACACAGGACATGAGAGTTATAATTTATATGCTAAGATAGGAAAATAAGGATGAAAATTAAAAATGGAAGCTTTGGTTTATTTACCTGGTGCCATATAGCCATAGGAGCCTGCAAGAGTGGAAGTCCAGTTGGATGAATCTGGATTTAGAAGCTTTGCTGTGCCAAAATCGGAAAGGCGCGGCTCGAATTCTGACTCCAGCAGAATGTTGTTTATTGACACATCTCTGTGAACAATTGGTGGAGAGCAATCATGGTGCAAGTAAGCCAGTGCATGAGCTACACCTCGTACTATTCTTATTCGCTTACTCCAATCCAGTTCAGTTACCTTTGCATCATCGTACATAACTTTTCCTAAGCTTCCATTTTCAATGTATTCGTAAACCAAATACATGACACCCCACTTGGTGCAAAATCCATGAAGCTTGATGATGTTTCTGTGGCGAACTTCTGTTAAAGTTTGAATCTCATTATCGAAACTCCGGCGATTTTTCAATGGAATATCTACAGAATCTGACAAATAGAGTCTTTTAACTGCCAGAATCTGACCATTAGGCAAAGCTGCTTTGTACACGCTTCCGAATCCTCCCTTCCCAATGCAATAGGATTCATTGAAATCTTCAGTAGCTCTTGCAATCTCACTAAATGTAAACTTGCCTTCTTTTTCCCATATCAGAGATTCCAAGCTCTCGAATTTCTGGGAATTTCTGGTCTCTTCATCTTGTGGCTTATCCTTCTTCTGAAAGATGCAAAATACAGAAACTATAGTTGCTAGAAGAATGAGACACACAGATGGAAAAATGACAGCAATGAGTATCTTTTTACTGCTATTTCTTGACCTTTCAGGTGCAGCAGCTGAAGAACAATTTTCTAGTCCTTTTTCATCCCCACACAAGCCAGGATTTCCAATAAAAGCTGTGGCTGGCGCAGTCTGGAAAATGCCACTGCTCGGAACAAGACCGGACAAGTCATTGTAAGAAATGTCAATTGACTGAAGACTAACCATACCAGATAATGCTGATGGAATTCTACCTGAGAGATCATTATGTGAAAGATTTAGATTTTCCAGGGAGAAAAGCTTTCCCAAATCTGAGGGAATCGCTCCTGATAGTGAGTTGCTACTGACATCCAAAAGAATTTGTAACACCATCAAGTTTCCCAGCTGAGGTGGTATTACACCTGACAAATTATTTCTGCCCAAATCTAAAGTGAGTAAAAGCTGGCAATTCCCAAGCCCTTCAGGGATGCTTCCATTCAGTTGGTTTGAGGATAAATCAAGATATTGTAGCTCTGCCAAGTTGCTGATGCTACCAGGGATCTCTCCTACCAAATGATTGTCGCTCAAATTTAGATTGAAAAGCAAGGATAGATTTCCGAGTTCCCTAGGAATTTCACCACTCAATTCATTTGAACCCAAGTCAAGAACATGCAAATCTGTCAAGTTTCCAAGCTCAGGGGGAATAGTACCAGATATGCAGTTACCAGCCATCTGTAGATTTGTGAGCCTCTGGCACTGACCCCATTGAGGCGAAAGTGAACCCGTCAGTTCATTCCCACTGAGAGAGATGAAAATGAGATCAGGATAAACTCCAAATGCGTCTGCCAAATTTCCAACAAACTTGTTTCCATCCAACCTTACCCTAGCTAACTTTGAGCAGTTCTTCAAGCATCCAGGCAATGGCCCAGAAAAATTGTTATCATTCGCAGTGAATTCCTCAAGTGCGAAACCACTACACAATCCTGATGGCAATTCACCAGTGAAGCTGTTGTTCGAAAAGCTGACATTAGCCAAATGAGGGCTGTTCTTTCCCAAGTCCCCAGGAACTGTTCCAGAAAATTGATTTGATATGAGGGTTAACGTTTCCAGATTAGCAAGATGAGAGAGCTGATAAGGCAATTCTCCACTCAATTCGTTTGTGCTGACATCAAGATAATAAAGTGCAGTTAAATTTCCAACTTCTGGAGGTAGTGTTCCCCTTAAATTGTTGGAATAAAGCTGAATCACCTCAAGATTCGCAAGGTTGCCCACTTTTATGGGTATTGAACCAGAAAGCTGATTTTCCGAAAGGTCTAATATTCTCAAATTTTCCAGGTTGCCAATTTCAGGTGGGATAGGCCCGGAAAACTGGTTGTTGTACAGATAAAGATAGACGAGGTTAGCCAAAAATCCAATTTCAGCCGGAATTATTCCGGTGAAAAGATTTCTATGCAGCTGCAAAGAAACCAGTCCAGTCCAGTTACCAATGAAATAAGGCGAGATTTCACCAGAGAGACTATTATCAGACAATCCCAGATCAGATAATTTGACTAAACTGGAGAATGACGAAGGCAAGGGACCAGTAAGAGAATTGAAAGCCAGAGATAAGTAAGAGAGATTAGTGAGGAAGCCAATCTCAGAAGGAATACTAGAATTTAGGAGATTCATCCTGAGATCAAGCATTTCGAGATTCCTGAGCTTGCCTAAGAATGACGGGATGCTGCCACCAAATGAATTGTTGTGCAAATCAAGTATCACAAGATCAGGCATTTCCTTAAAGAATCCTGGAATTGAACCAGAGAAGTTGTTCTGTCCTAAGACAAGATTTTTCAGCTTTCTCAGATTGGAAAATTTCGGTGACAGTGGCCCTTGAAACAGATTGGTACTAAGATTTAAACTCTCAAGATGAACCAAATTGGTAAATACAGATTCAGGGATTTTTCCAGTGAATTGATTAAGAGACAAATCAAGAACAGTGAGATTCTTAGAACCTGCTATGAATTCTGGAAACTCCAAAGTGAATTCGTTGAACGAAATGTTGAAGTGGGTCAAAAAGGGCATGTCTCCAAACTCCGACCATTCGGGAGTCTCCAAGAAATTCGATCCCAACTCCAAATGCCTAACCTTTCGGAGATTCCCAATTTGATAAGGAACAGGGCCATTCAAATTATTGTCGCACATGCTCAAATACCTCAGCTCTGTCAGCATGCCGATCTCTGCCGGAATGAGACCCTCGAACAAATTGCCGCTCAGGTCCAAGAAGACGAGGCTGGAGAGATTGCCAATGGCGGACGGGATGACCCCGCAGATACTGTTCATGCCGACATTGAAAACGGTGACGTTTGGAAATGAAGCGAAATCGAGCTGATCAAGAGTTCCGTTGAGATCAGTCCCGGAAAGATCGATCCCGGAAATTACTCCGGCGCCGCTGCAAACAACGCCTGTCCAATTGCAAAGATTTCCGACATTGTTGAGAGACCAAGAATCCAGAGAAGAAGACAACGATAAACCGGCCTTCCATTTCACAAGAGCTTCAGCTTGAGTTCCCGCCGCTGTCCTCATCTTTGGCAGATTCAATGAGGAAAAGATTACACAGAGTAAGAAAATTCTCTGAAACATTGTCAGAAATTATCAAATTTTTGTGGGTTATTCTTCTTCTTCTTCAATGAAATTGCCGAACTATACAAATGGGGAATTCGGATTTGATATGAACCCAAACGCATTAGCTATCGCCATGCATCCATGAGAGATTACGTCATTTTCGAAGCAAAAGTCAAAGCTGACTTCATTATTTTTTCTGTCCATATAAGTTGACCAATTAATTCTTACTACTCTACTAACAAGTAACAACCAACCCCAGCAAATTCTGGTACCTTACATAATTGGAAAAATTGCAGTTTTGGTCATTTTTGTTTGGATTATTACAAAAATAGTCTTTTATATTTGCATTTGTTGCAATTTTGGACTGGCTATGGCTAGTTTTAAGTCGTAAAAGGGGAGGTCAAAGGTTTTTTTTGGAGCCTTTTGAAATGAAAAAAAAAAAAAAAAAACTTTCTCGCGATTTTCATATTCTTCAGTGGCCCGAATAATGTTTTTTACCGTCTCCCAAATAAAAAGTTCAATAAAGCAAGCAGAAACAAAAAATAAAAATAAAAATAAAAAGATAATTTTGACAATTGAAGCAAAACTAATATGTTAAACCCAATTTGACGACTATGGTACACAGTTTTAGAATTTTGATTGTCCCTATCTTTTTTTTCCATTTCAAAAAGTCTCATAAATTGTTGACCTTCCATTTGTGACTACTCAAAACTGATCATAAATAATCACATGACAAAAACCACAATAACATATATGCAAACGTAAAAGCCTAATTTTACCCTAGTAAAACGTAAGGAACCAAAATTGTAACATATCGAATATAATGGTTGAAATTCATTAATTTTCGTTCAAGAACTCTCATTGCTTTGAAAAACGATCCTCACAAATTAGGTGAAGAATAATTTATAAGTGGTAGATATTAGTTTTTGCAATGACTCCATTATCTGCCCAACTAAAATGGGCTCATACGGTTCTAATATATGTATATACTAGTTTATTTTTAGAACCGTATTCTTCATGATCATCATATTAATCAAATTATACTAAACTAGTGTCATAAGAATGTTTTAGAACTCTCATTGCCAACGCCAGAACTTGCTGTGGGGCCATCTCCACCGAAGTCCAATGTTTCACCAGCTCATCATTTCTCGTCACCGCCAGTATTTATTCTTTATATTAGGTTTCAAATAATATGTTTCGAGGTGCGTAGTTCAATTAGTACTCGGGCACCAGATTACACCCAATGACGCAGGATCGAGTCCTGGCTCACAAGACCCATGGGGCTGGGCAGTGTGGGCCCTGCGGACGAGGGATATCGTGTTTTTGCACCCAAGGTTTCAAATAATGTATGAAACTTAGTTTTGGAAAATTAATTTTATAATGTAAAAAATGTATTGAAAATATAAAAAAATATAGATAAATAGTAAAAACTAAAAAATTGTATTAAAAATGATGAAAACTGATTATAAAATTATTTTTTCAAAACTAAATTTCAAACATTGTTTCAAATCTAAAGAGAAGGACATGCCCTTAGACTTATACCAGGGCCGTCGCCGCCGCAACATGATATTCCTCTCGATGTTCCTTCAGGTCATCATTTTTCGACTACGGCGAGCCCTCGGCCACCACCTCATACTATATAAGAGCCACTTAATTAATAATATCTCTATGGAAATGTAATCCTCATGTCTTGTGTACTAGTAATTATCTTATATGATTGCGGCTAAAGAATAATTGGTTTCTAATAAATTTTATTGGGAGGTAAAATCGAAAGTCCAAAGTGAAAGCTCACCACTTCCACAGCTTTGACCGCTTGACTACATGTTGACCAAATTATTCATTCAATATCTACAACTTTTATCAAATTTTCATTTACAATTACGAAAAATAACCCAAAATTAATTAAGAATTAAGGGCTAAACAGTCATTTTTACCTATTTCTTAATAGGAGTATAGGTTTTCAAAGTAACACCTATTGTGAAACAAAACAAGTATAACATAACAAATGTTATAAGTCTAATGCTTAAAATTTATTGATCCATTTTCATCACGTTGCTTTGAAACAACGATCCTCACAAATTAGGTGAGAGATTTCCATAATATTTTATACATACACTACATTTATTATATTTGTAAAGTGGGTAAGATACCAGTTTCTAGATGACTCACCGTATATAATTAATGCGTTATTTGGGCTGACCTTTACAACTTTCTTGTATATATACTCAGTTTTACACTAGTTTAGGACAAGTTAATATGATAAACATGAAGAAGACCGTAGATTTTGTGTGGCTGACAATGTTGATTCTCGCCGTGAACGGTCAACTCGATATGGCAATGTTGAACGATAACCACCACGACACCAACAAGAAGCAATTTCAAGTTTCGCGACCGCAAGAACTTGTTGCTGGGCCGCCGCTGTAACTATTCAGACCTGCATTATCGCCACCACCTCTGCTGCAACATAGTATTCCTCCCCATGCCCCTACAGTTCATCATTTCTCGTCACCGCCAGTATTCAAACATGTACCACCTGGATGGGGGCCGACATTGCCACAACCTAATATTCCTCCCCATGCCCCCACCACCCCATAGTTAATATATAAGAGATACATCTAATCATCCCCTCTATAGATATGTCATCCTTTCATGTACTAATAATCGATCTGATATATTTTATCGTATCAAAAATAAAGCTATTTTGTTTATTACATGAAACCAATTTCACATTTCAAATATTATGTGTTTGAGATGACAGCGACGGCAACAGATAAGGCGACGACGACGGCGACAACAACAACGACGAGGGCAAGTGAACAGCGAAATGGGGTGTGAGAATGAAGGAATCGTTGCTTGTAGACTTTAAAAATGTGAAAGTGGGGGGTTTAAACTTTAAATCCATAACTTACAAGAGGAAGAAACTTTAATCTTTTACAAATAACCAACTCTACCAAGGTTAATTTTGTTAATAATGTATTCCTTATTAAATATATTCTATTAACATAATATTATTAAATTTCAAAAGTGATCCATGAAGTTCACTTATTTAGTATCCAATTTAAATTTAAAATTTTAAAATCTTAAAGTTCAAATCTAAACTGAAAAATAAATATGAAAACTAAGAATTATAAAAAACCTAAAACAAATTAATTAGTTAAAATACTATTTTACTCCACATTTTTAGGTTTGGACTTGGATATATATGTTTTATATATTGTTATATATGTATAATTTAAATTTATGTATAATGTAATTATGATATCATCCGGTTTTTTCCCGTTATGACACAGTGACCCTGTTTAGCCTAATCAGTTCATGCTCTAGTCCTGTTATGAAAATACTGTTTTTTACTCCAAAATTTAATATAAAGAAATAACTTCATTTTCTATTAAATTTAAAATTCAAAATTTCCTAAAAATTTTCATTCACATAAATTCAAAAAATAACATTATAATTATAATTAATCTAAAAGTGAATATATGCTTGCATCCATGAGATGATATTCCGTCATTTCCAAGCAAAGTCAAAGCTGGCCACTTCCATAGCTTTGACCGCTTGACTACAAGTTGACCAAATTAAATTATTGTAGCTAAATACTGAGAATATAATTCAAGTCTACAACTTTATTAAATTTTGGATTTACAATTAAGAAAAATAACATAAAAAATACACATTAAAACATGTGTCACATTATATATATATATATATATATATATATAAGAGAATGTATGTTTTTGCATTAGAAAGGATTAATAAATGTTAAAATAGGCATTTTACCTATACAATCAACATTAATTGAGGGTTAAATAGTCATCTTCACATATTCTTTAATACTTGTGGTGATTTTCAAATTAACATAACAAATGTTACAAGTCTTATGCTTGAAATTCATTGATACATTTTCATTCAAAAACGAAACGATGGACGTCCTCACAAATTAGGTGAGAGATCTACATAATAATTTATACGTACACTACATTTATTATATTTTACCGCATATAATTAATGCATTATTTGGCTCTACCCATTCGATTTTGCTGTATATATACTCAATTTTACACTATCTTAGAACAAGTTAATATGATAAACATGAAGAAGACTATAATTTTTTTTTTCTAGTTGACAACGTTGATTCTCGACGTGGACGGTCAACTCGATAGGGCAATGTTGCACAATAACCACCCCATCAACAACCCATTTCAAGTTTTTCCCTTATCTTAAGAGCTAATTATCTGATGTGTTTTATTGTGTCAGAAATAAAGTCAGTTTAGTTTGTTTGGAAATTGTGCTATTTTATGCATGTTTACTTCCTCTATTATGTTCTTTTTTAAACTATGTATAGTAACAATTATTTTTATTTTCTTGTTTATCAGTTAAGTGTCTATTAGCCTACTTTTTCATACACGAAATCCATAACAATCAAATTTCACTCTTTATCTTAGTTTTCTCAATTGTAGTGGCATTAATTGTTATTAAATTTTAAGAAGGGTTGAAGCTCGTGACTGGACGAATTTTAATACCTTTGTTTAAAAAAAGAAAAAGAAAAAAAGGGAGGTTGAAGCGATTTTCCGATTTTCCTTAGATCGTGAATTCATTTATTTTGAATTCAAAATTTTTATGAGTGAATATTGATGAATATGATTTTCCAAGATCCCGTCTTTGTTGGGTTATTCTCATATATTTCATTGGTATTAATTTCCATTAAGAATAAGAGGTAAAATCGGAATCCACCCTTTGAAGAAACAGTTTAAAATCGATTTATGAACCGCTGGTTCCGATTTTAATAGGTTATCATCACAAGTGAGATAAAGATTCCATGAAACATGAGGGGGAGAGGTTGGTGAGATAGTGAATAAGAGGGACTTGTAACATGAAATTATGGGTTTAAATTTTGGAGATACAAATGTAAAAAATTAAAAAGAAATTTCATGAGATATGAATGATTTTTTTCATAATAAATTTAAGGGTAATTATGTTCTTATAATATTTATTTTATTTTTGATGACAATTTATCACCCTTATTAAAAATTACACCATATGTAATAATTTCAAATTTTTCAGTAGTCATAAAAATTTCCTTAAAAAATTAATATAAATTTCAGGGTACATACAAATAATGTTCACACGTTGATAATTAATAAAGAAATTTCAAACTTTCAAAGAAGGTAAATATAAATAACACTTTTTAATATATAACACTTTACAATCAAGATTATATAACTAATTTTATTTTGTTCGACTATAATACTATATAGTAGAAGAGAAAAACAACGTTATAATGTTTTTTTATATATCCTCCTACCCCCCGCCATGTCATTATGATGATGAACATAATAATCGACTAAACTTCTGAACTGAAATTAGCACACACAAAAAATATAACCCTAAGTAGGAGGAGAATACTAGCCTGCCTCCAGGACCGGTCCTTAGCTCGGGATAAAACAATAAAAAGAGACCTTAAATAAATCTTTTATGTTTAAATTTACTGTTCTTAAATCATTATGTGCAAAAATTATTGTTTTAAAATTTTTATGAGCAAAAGTTACCGTTCTTAAATAATTAATATATTAGTATTAAAATAAGTTTAGAACAATTAATAATTTATATTTGTAATAATTTTAGCACAATAATTTTTGCACATAAAAATTTTAGAAGTATTTTTCGCACATTATGATTTAAGAACAATAATTTTTGCATATAAAAATCTTAGAAGTAGTTTTTGCACATCATAGTTTAAGAAAAATAATTTTTGCACATAAAAATTTTTGGTATAGTAATTTTTACACATCAATCAGTTTTGCACATCATTTTTAAAAACAGTACCAACATCCCTCATTTTATACCCGCTGAATGTGCTTGCCCAACTTAACAGTCCCATCAAGAGATCCTTACCGATAAACTACGTTTCATCACAACTCAAAGCACAATTTTTAGGGGTAGATTGATTAATTTAGTTTCTCGTTTAAAGGGTTTTAACTCTTTAGTTATGGATGACGTTTAACAAGTGTGGTCAGGCGGCGACTGGGAATTTCTGGTCTCTTCATCTTGTGGCTTATCCTTCTTCTAAAAGATGCAAAATACAGCAACTATAGTTGCTAGAAGAATGAGACACAATTTTTGCTAGAAGATTCTTAGAACCGGTTATGAACTCTGGAAATCCCAGAGTGAATTCGTTGAATGAAATGCTGAAGTGAGTCAACAAAGGCATGCTTGCAAACTCTGACCATTCAGGAGTCTCCAAGTAATTTGATCCAAGGGACCAGAAAGTGAATTGGAAGCGAGAGATAAGTAAGAGAGATTAGTGAGGAGGCCAATCTCAGAAGGAATACTAGAATTTAGGCCATTCATCCTGAGATCAAGCCTTTGAAGATTTCTGAGCTGGCCTAAGGATGAAGGGATGCTACCTTCAAATGAATTGTTGTGGAAATCAAGCATCACTAGATGAGGCATGTCACTAGAAAATTCAGGAATTGACAGTGGCCCTTGAAACAGATTATTGCTAAGATCAAGGTATTCAAGATGTACCAAATTGTTAAATACAGATTCAGGAACTTGGCCAGTGAATTCATTAATAGACAAATCAAGAACAGTGAGATTCTTAGAACCTGTTATGAATTCGGGAAACCCCGAAGTGAATTTGTTGAACGAAAGGTCGAAGTGGGTCAACAGAGGCATGCTTCTAAATTTTGACCATTCAGGAGTCTCCAAGTGATTCGATCCCGGTCTAAGAACCTCACTTTCCGAAGATTGCTGATTTGGAACGGAGCAGGGCCATTCAAATTGTTGTAGAACAAGCTCAAACTCATTAGCTCTTTCAGCATGCCAATCTCCGCAGGAATGGTACCCTCAAAAAAATTGTCGCTCAGGTCCAAGTAGACGAGGTTGGAGAGATTGGCAATGGAAGATGGAATGCTCCCACCAAGACTGTTGGTGCTGACATTGAAAATGGTGGTGGCATTTGGGAATGAAGCAAAATCAAGGTGATCAAGCGTCCCATTGAGATGAGCCCCAGAAAGATTGATCCCGGAAATTGTTCCGGGCCCCGTGCAGGCAATGCCTGTCCAATTTCTGCAAAGATTTCTGGCATTGTGGACGGACCAAGAATGGAGAGAAGAAGAGGATAGAGTGGCCTTCCATTTCAGAAGAGCTACTGCTTCAGTTCCTGAAGCTGAACTTATCTTGAGAAGAGTAAAAGAGAGAAAGATTACTTGAAAAAGGTGAATTCTCTGAAATGTTGTCATAGCTCTTCTTGAAATGATCAAAGTTTTTGTGGGATGTTTTGTATTTTTTATACTGAAATAGCTGAATACAAATGGGAATTCATGCATAATAAATTGTTACTGCAAAAATTAGTATCCTAAAATTGTTATGTGCAAAATTTATTTTTTTGAATTTTTATGAGTATAAAGTATGATTCTAAACATTATAATAATATATTATAATATATCAATAATTTATACTAAAAAAATTTTAGAACATTAATTTTTGCACATAAAATTATTGTGCAAAAATTACCTTTCTAAAATTGTTGTGTAAAAATTTATTTTTCAGAATTTTTATGAGTATGAAGTATGATTCTAAACTTTATACTAATATATTATAATATATCAGTAATTTATACTAAAAAATTTTAGAACAATAATTTTTGCACATAAAATTATTGAACAAGTCAACTTTTACATTAGCACCTTTCATATAAATTTAATTTGGGGTTAAAACTAAAATTATTTCACATAAAACTTACATTTTTATCAATTAAAATTACTTTCGTCGAAAACTAAAAATTTTATAAACTAAACCTACTACTAACAAATAGTATAATATAATAATTTGGGCCCTTTACCTCAAAAAAAAAAAAAAAAAATTTTTTGGGATGAGTCTCGTTCAAATAAAAATATATGTGCCACAAAGCTGGTTTACGGAAAGGTGTAATCGTGTCAAACCATGCAGGTTGCCAATTCCTATAGGTATTGTACCAGAAAACTTGTTTACAGTAAGGCTTAAGTCTCCCAAACTCTGCATATTGCCCACTGTTACAGGTATTGGACCCGAAAGGTTGCTTCGTGAGAGGTTTAATACCTCCAAATCCTATAGTTTTCCCATTGTTGAATCAAGTCTTGTTTAAAAAGGAAGAGAATCTTCAAATTTTCATTCATAATAAGCTCTACTGGGCTACAGATTTCATTTCTATCCCTGCCCTGTTATGTAGTTTCCTTATTTGCCTTCAAAATTTGTAGTTATTTTCTGCTCTTCTTGCGTGTGAAATGAAATCTTGCAGCTCAAAATACATCATCAGAGAACGTATAGGAAAGAAACCGAAAAGTAACCAAACATTAAATCGCATTTCACACACTGTTTAATTAGTGTATATCAGACAACTAATGAAATGTACTTAAAGTTTCACAGGGCCAAGTTTTCAAAAAAACTGAAAAGCATCCCATGAACATCTCCAGCATCTCTGTTGAAAGCTCTCTCTCCACTCCAGTCATGCCGATCCAGCTATAGTGTTGTAGGTATTGTGCCACAAAGCTGGTAATTGACCGAAAGGTCTAATTGTGTCGAACCATGCAGGTTGTCAATTCCTATAGGTATTGTACCAGAAAACTTGTTTACAGTGAGGTTTAAGTCTCTCAAACTCTGCATATTGCCCACTGTTACAGGTATTGGACCCGAAAGGTTGCTTCGCGAGAGGTTTAATACCTCCAAATCCTCTAGTTTTCCCACTGTTGTAGGTATATGACCTGAAAACTGGTTTTCTGACAGGTCTAATTCCCTCAAATTCTGCAGCTTGCCAATTTTTATGATGCAAATATTACTATTCTTAAATTATTATGTGCAAAAATTACTGTCCTAAAATTGTTACGTTCAAAAATTTATTTTTTAGAATTTTTGTGAGTATAAAGTATGATTCTAACTTTATACTAATATATTATAATATATCAATAATTTATACTAAAAAAAATTTAAAACAATAATTTTTGCACATAAAATTATTGTCAAAAATTTACTTTTCTAAAATTGTTGTGTGTAAAAATTTATTTTTTAGAATTTTTATGAGTATAAAGTATGATTCTAAACTTTATACTAATATCTTATAATATATCAATAATTTATACTAAAAAATTTTAGAACAATAATTTTTGCACATAAAATTATTGGACAAGTCAACTTTTACATTAGCACCTTTCCAATAAATTTTAATTTGGGGTTAAAATTAAAATTATTTCACATAAAACTTAATTTTTATCAATTAAAATTACTTTCGTCTAAAACTAAAAATTTTATAAACTAAACCTGCTACTAACAAATAGTATACCATAATAATTTGGGTCCTTTACCTCAAAAAAAAAAATTTATTTTTTGGGATGAGCCTCGTTCAAATAAAAATATATGTGGATATTAAAATTTTTTTTTTTAGGAAAAAAAGTACTTTTACATTTCACTGTATTAATATAAAATTGTGCCCTAAAAATTTTTGGGGCCCTGGCCGGCCTAGCTGTGTATAACTCTCAAAAAGTCATAAGAAGATATGATCAATGGAGGGGGTGGAGAATGACCTTTGTTTGCTTGATTTACTGGTTTTTTTTTTTTTAAATAATTAAAAAGGTGCTGGAATTTCATACGGCCACTTATATACAACCCACATGGATACTTATATTATTTTGTACACCATTATATATACAAAACCATGTTGGGAACTTATACTTGAACACCATTATACCATGTCTGCGACGACAACTTGTATTGGATGTCAGGGAAGGGCAAGTTAAACACCACGTTGGAACACCACAATACACAACGGGCCAGTAGAGACCTGTACTTAAACATCAACACATCACTACCGGGAGTACGTAACCTCTAAAATCCTGACAACACACGACCAGGTTGATTTACTCATTGGTTTGTTCATTAATAGTAATTATTAGTCGTTTTTACATGATTTTTTAATTTATTTTTATGAAAAAAAGTGTGAACAATTCTTAAACGTCAAATAATTTGTACGAGATGGAGTATATAAAAGGAGATCGATCCCCCCTCAAAATTATCATCCTATATATACTTATAACTTCTTCCTGGTTAATTTACAGTTATGGCAACATTTGATCAGAGGGCAGGTTAGGATTCTCCTTCGACCAAGTGTTATTTTATTTTTTTGTGTGCTAATTTCACAAGTTCAGCCGTTGAAATACCACGCCCCCACCTCAAAATGATGTAGCCCAGCCGGGGAGGAGGACCGTCGCCACCCACGCCGATGCCTAACCACCCTATTCATGATTTTGCAGCAACGGTAGCAGTGGCGTGTTGTTGTTGTTGGTCGTTGTCGTCGTAGTTATTGTGCAACATTGCCGTATCTAGTTGACCGCTCATGGCGAGAAATGAAACAACGAAAAAAAAAAAAAAATTTAAACAAGTGTTCTTCATCTTCATCATATTAACTTTGTTTTACGGCACAGAAAGGTTGATCCCAGAAGTTTTTCCGGCACCCGTGATCCAATTGCAAAGGATAAGCTGGGCTTTCGATTCACCGGAGCTTCTGCTGAACTTATGTTTACAGAAGCAGGGAAGTCCTCTGAAAAAGATTAGCTAGCTATATTGTTTACAACTTTGTTGAATCAAAGTCTTCTTTCCTGTTATGTAGTTTCGTTTCCATCTTTAAATTGAGATTTCTCTCGTAAATTAGTTCTTTCCACCTAAACATAAAACAAACACATTGAAACTATTACAAGAGTTTTTTTTTCTTTGTTTTTGAGGTTAATTTTCTTTATGTATTGTGTGGCTATTTTCTTTGATTGAAAATGTGAGTTCCTAATTGCGTCATCAACTCATCATCGATCTTTAATTACTTTACTCGACCAGTCTGGTAGCGCTTTCGAATGAGGGTGTCTCCAAACGATGTTAGAAAGCATCAATTCAATTGAAGAAGATAATTAATTAGCAGCGCATTCGACATTCATGTTCCCTCCCTGCCTTGTTTATTCTAGAGCTTAAGTGGATGTCATGTTGAAAAAACAAAACAATGCAAGAGTTTGGAAATATATTCCATTCTTGTTGCCAAATTTGACATTGACCAAGATAATTGCAACTGTACTTCAATTTCAAACTTCTCCAATCAATTTGTTGTTGGAATTAATCATCTTAAGATTAGATTTGTAAGGTTAATTTCCAAGACAAAATTCTCTGTAAGAAATGATAAAAGTTTTGTTGTGGATTATTCTTCTTCTTCTTCTTTCTTCTACGCTGAAACACGGAAAACTGAATGCGTCTTCTTGTTCTTGGCATGCATCCCTGAGAAAGATGAAGTCAAAGTTAACAACTTCCAGAGCTTTGACCGGATGTTGACCACATTATTCATTCAAATATTGAATATAATTCCAGTATAAATTTTCATTTACAACTAAGAAAAATAACCCAAATTAATTAAAAGTTAAATACTCATCTTCACCTATTTCTTAATAGTTTGATAGATTTTCAAAATAACACTTGCTGTGAAACAAAACGAGTAATATTATTAATGTTGTGAAACTCAGACCGGACCGACTAGTCGGACCCAGAACCGGCATGTGGTTTCGCCCTTTATATAAATCATCACTCTCTTAAGTTCAAAACTATACTCTTTCCATACTGTCAAAATAGTCCAATCTTACATAACTATTTCGAGAAAATCGTACTTTTGGTCCATCTTCTTTACTCTTGTTACATTTTTAGTCCCTCTTTAATGTAAATTAGCACTTTTGGTCCCTCTTCTTTCACATTTTGACATTTTTGATTCCTCTTGGGGTCAAAATAAAATTTTAAAAAAATTACAACCCTTCTTTAGTAAGTTGCGAAAAACTAAAGTCCAACACTTGGCCCCATAATCACATTGTAGAGGATGGAAGACATTTTCTTTTTAAATTTGACCATAAGATAGAAGGGGAATTGTATTACAGAACAAACAAGAAGAGAATAACTCACAGTATACTTTTCTACTATCATCCACTCCACTTCTTGCAGGTCCTTAAATTTTCCAAGTTAACGTAATCCACGGTATGCTCCCACTGGTACAATTTCTTGAGATCCTTCAATTCTGATTCAATAGTTCTTCTATTAGTTTCAATATGCTCTGAAATCCTTTCAAAAGTAGAATAAAATTGTCATTAGAGTAGAAGGGCAGTGGATGCAAGAGAAGAAATGCAATCACCTAATGCTGATCTGGTCCCTATTGTATATGGGCCAGGCATGGGGAACGATGTAGGGACATGATTAAGGACTAAACAACACATATAAGATGTTAAAACAACAAACATTAAATACTCATTGTTACCTACAACTACAAGTCATGATATTCAAATACAGGCAATTTAGGACAGCTTCAGAATTTGTGTAAACCAAGTTGCGTGCGCCATTTTATCAGCTTCAATTTCTCAATGTGATACAGAACATCATGTCACAGACAAAACAACCAGATAGTGTACAAATACACAAGATCAAACAGTAGTAGGAATAGATGCGCAATATTTGGAGCTGGCTAGCTAATATTATCAATGAACAACTCTGTAATCAAGAAAGCAATCTCGAAATGATTTCAAAAGAACAATTAGTAAAACAGATCGTCCATTTCTGCAGAGGGTGGTCACTATAATTTTGAAAGGGTAGAGGAAATTCAGGACTAACCTGCAATATCAACACACCAGGAGCATTGCAGCTGCTCAATCATTTGAGATCCCCAAGATCGTAACTCTAAGCAGGCAGCATAGTCCTCAGTCGAAGGACCTGCAGCAATGGTTTTAGAAAGCAACTGAACAATCCCAACCATTCCAGAACTGCCCAAACACACAAAAATCTTGTCAATATGGGACAAAAGATCATTCCAACAGAATGGCACACAGCAAAACAAGAGAAATATCTTGAGGGGGGAAAAGTCAAAACATGGATGCCTATGAATGCTCAAGATTTTGATAGAAAACAGCTGAATTCGTGGCTGAAAATCATATCTAACACGCTCTATCAAAGACACTATTTGATTATGATCCTGAGAGAAGAACAGCCTAAGGCTGCAAAGCGTGGGGCAAAAACAATTAGATATTCTAGTAATCAAGTTCAACCTATCAAACAAGATTGACAAGCTAAAGAGCACATATACTGATTTACCTCGTCCATTACGCCAGCAAGAGATTGCCTTTCATCTTTTGAACCTTCATCTCCACTTGAAAGCTTTCACTATTGTGTGTTTTCTCTGGAACAGAAAGAAGAAAAGAAGTCTTCTACAACAGAATAGAAGAATGAAGGCATACAATCGGAAATCAACCAAAGAGAGTCCTACATTGAAGTTCAGAAAATGACACCAACCGTGGTAAACAAATGAAGCATGCCATTCAATATATTAATAGAAATACAAAAATATTTCATACCATAAGCAAGGTTCCTGCTTGAGAGATGATCGCAGAGCAGACTCCCCAGAAAGGGAGAAATAAAACATTTGAACCTAAGACCACTACAATCAAAGGCTGCCAAAGACAATACTGGCCAAAAGATTGTTTGGGTCAATTGAAGTTACACAATATACTTGAAGTGAAAACGCATTCCTTCAAAAGAAAATGTATTGGGCTATGTTATCAGAACTTGTAAATCAAATTTGAGTTCTAGGAGATCCAGAGAGAGTGTTCCAAAAAAACTTAACAGTCTCTTCCATTAACTGTAAAATTAAGGAAATGATCCATCTGTCATATGGGCAGAAAAAGAAAACCATGCATAATATGACATAAAAAATAAAATAATGTTGAAAAATTAAAATGGGCTTCAATATGAGAAAACGATACCAAGAATTATTCGTGAGATTAAACACTCAAAATCCATACCCCAAGCATTCCACTTTATGTTGTATGCATCTTAGTTGCTCTGTTGCTCATTGTAGGGTTTAGATTTCTAGGCAATTCAGATGGCAAAAATAGTTGTCATGTGTAGCAAAAGCGGAATTAAGTAAGAGAACTGACCTAACTGATTTAATTGACCGAGCAAATGTCTCTACAAATGGAATATGCAAGAAATAATGAGACAGAAAAAAATACATGCCCTAGCAGAGACACCACCAAGTAGCAAAGGTATTCTACCTACTCTATCCACCAACAGAACAGCTATTCCAGTCATAACCAACTGCACAAGCAAACACAGATATTAGTATTACCAAACAACGAAGAAAGCTAACATTCTCACTGACTCAGAACCTTAAAGCAAGAGCTTCACTGCTGTTCTCAAAATGACAATATATAACTTTACCCTCTTAATTAACCTAATCGCCTGCCGAAACTGTTTCTAATGCCAACAAAAGTGAGAATAATAGCGTCAATTTAATGGTGAACAGTGAATATTCTGGGAATAAAAAATGTAATTTAGACAAAAGAAAGCAAAGTGGAAACTAATTCCAAAGCACAGAAAGACAAAAGTAATTAACCCATCTCAGATTCATGGAGATTAATCTAGTGGTTTTAACAGCGTTGGAGATAACCAAAAGAACTTCACCAGTAAAACTAGGACCATGACATAAGATTATTTGCCTTCTAAGATATCAAGGAGATTTCCTGTTTTGGTACAAAAGCTAATGAAAAATGGTGGTTTAATTCGATGTTGTTTAAGGAGTTCGAATGCCGGTGTGGAGATCCGTTACTTTCTGAATCCTTATGTAAGGAATTACAAAAAAAAAAAATCTTTCAACAAACATGTGACATAGTAAGAATTGGTCGACGAGATATGATTAAAGCGACAGAGTCAAAAAGAAGCGATCCAAATCAAGATTTCTTTTCTCAATATAGATAGGCATGATTGCAAGTATTTTCTTCAGGAGGATAACAAGAATAGCCAATAGAGACTTTCATATCAAATCCTCTTACATCAGTATAAGAAAAGGCTAGATGTATAATCTTATTCAGAGCCAAGCACCTGATGGCAGACTAAAAATGCCGGAGGAGAAAGAAGGAAGAAACAAGTGCTAAGAAGATAAGTATTTTGTCTGATTGGTACAAGAGTCCATTCTTCGATGGCTAACAAGCAGAATAATTGACCACAGAAATGCCCAAATTCGTGGCCTTCAATTAATGACAAGCTATCAGAAAAAGTATTTACTAGAACTAATTTGAAGAAAAAGGAAGCAAGAGCCAAAATACCTTGTTCAGTAACCTCTTAGTGTCTTGAAATGCAGGCTGGCTTTTTAGCCCACTGATGAAATAACTGGGATACAGATTCTAAGTCCTCCACCTTGAATCTGCAAATATGCGACGTAAAAGTTGGTAAGGATTAGTGATCAAGACCATTAAGGTATACCATAGCTTGTTCTTATATAACTGATCTAGAGCATGACAAGCGTGGAAAGAGAGCCTTCTTAAAAAGCCATTACTGTTACAAGCCCCCATGAGTTCAAGTTCGTCCTTGGCCAAATGACTGTGATGGTCATCATTGGGCATGATATTGGCTTTAACTAATTCTGTGGTGGCCGACACATTAGCAATTTGAGGATTTTCTTAATGAAGTTGCTGATTATCTCCCGGAAAACTCTGTAGACTTGGATCATCCTACAAATGCAGGAAGAAAAAGAAAAGAAGAATGAATAACCACAGCAAAATATCTGGTCAAACATAGAAATTATGACTAGAATTGAAAAACAGAGCAACTCTCAAAAGGAAAATGGTCATATCTCCTCTACTAAATCAAATAAGTGGACTGACTTCTGAATGAGAGAAATATCTTATTCAAGTCTTCAGCAGCAGTGACTTTTCCAAATTCTCAAATTTCTTCTTCACTAATTGCGAGACATTCCTTACAAAAGATTCTTCTTCCACATAATTGTTCAAAAATCAGTTTCTTTCCAGTACTCAAATGCTGGAGTTGAGGAATAATTGTCTACATCATGCAGCTCAAAAGTATAATCTCAGTCAATTAATCATAGATGAGCTTCAGCCATATCATATATAAAGTTGTGTATCGGAGCAAAAAATTATCAAGGAAAAGAAGAAAAATGAAAGGAAAGCACATAGTAAAGTACAGGATTTTATTTAATGTTACAAAACCTGTAAGATGTAATATCAATGAAAATCCTCACAGATATCAATTCAAGTCTTGTAGACCGCCGAAAGTCCTCACAGATATATTATCAATGAAAGCTTTTTAAGTATGCTGATACAACCTTGCCCTCCCATTCTGTTCTGTCATCCCACTCGATCTTGTCTTGTTAAAAAATCAGAGACATCATCTAACAAATACTGGAGCACTTGCAAATTCTAAGTCACTAATTAAAAAATATTTTCAGTTGATGAATTCCCTTGTTCATATCATACCAAGAGCAATTAACCCAACGAGTCGTTTCATAACTACAAAAATGAAAAACAATCACACTTTTAGGTCTAAATCCACTGTTTTCGTTGAGAAATTTCCACCCCATCATCACAAACTAAAAGATACTTAAGCCCCTATTGATTGTTAACCACATTAACAGCCAAAGGGAAAAACTATCAAATTTAATTTGATGATAGGAATCGTAAACGAAGAAGCATCTTTCACGTAGTATAGTAACACAAAAACCAACAGATATACCTCAAAATTGAACAACGCGGTTACATTTACTCACAAACGATAAGAAGAAACGCTTGTAATATTTGATGTATTTACACGGGAATGTTACAAATCAGTAACCTGTAATCCCTGATCCCACCAGTAATGCTGGCAGCAGTTGTGGACTTAACCTAAATACACAAGTAATGCTGGCAGCAGTTGTGGACTTAACCTAAATACACAAGTAATGCTGGCAGCAGTTGTGGACTTAACCTAAATATACAATTGTGACAGAAATAACAGGGAAAGGGCCAATTTACTGCCGAATAATGGAGGCCGGTGACCGAGAAGAGAAGAGCATTAAACGTAAGCTTCAACCGAGAATCCCTCTGTATCTTGAATCGAAGATCGGACGCCGCTGGTCGGTGGTATCGATCGTATCCGAACTCGAACTAGGGAAATCGACTAGCGCCGGTGATTAGGGTTTTGACGACGAGCGCGAAGGCGGAGGACATCGTGAAGGGTAGACTCCTTCCGAATGTTGTAATCGGCTATGGTCCGGCGGCGTCATCTAGAAGCGAAGATGGGGCGGTGCTGCTGATCGGGAGGAATGCCCTCCTTATTCTGGATCGCCGGTGTCGGAGCTCTCTACCTCGAGCATCCTGGATCTTCGCCGCTGACGAAATCTACTTATTCGCTATGAAACGACGTCGGGTGAGAAGAAAAAGGGAGGGAAATTTGATATCACATTTTGGCGGAGCACAGGTACCATTTATAGGAGGTAAACAAAGTGAGTAGGAGGTGAAAGCGTATTGCTAACGCTATATAGTATAACGCGCTTTCTCCGAAATCAGGCCCGATGCTCAAGTTTCTCGCTGCCGCCTTCCTTTTTTGTTTTATTTCTTTCATAGGCTCACAATTTATATAATGCTAATAATATAATAATAGTTGTGATATTTATTTATTAATATAAATAATTATAAATGTTTATAAAAATGAGTCCCATAAATCAAATTAGTTTTATCAATCATATAATATTATATATTCATCTCAATAATTTTGGTATTAGGATGTAATAATTTAATTTAATTTAATTATTCGTTCGCCTAACTTCTACTTTTTATTCTAAACATTTTAAAAAAAAAATAAATTTCGTGTCATTTTTTAAAAATGAAAAATTCCAAATAATGTTAACTTACTGTTTTATTTTTCTTTAGAAAATGCAACAATTCCTTTTTTAAGTAAGAACTAAAGTCTGATAATTATTTCACATTTTCGTAATAAAGTTAGTTTGTTGTTTTGAAATTACGCTATTGTGTACATGCATACTTTCTCAATTATGTTCTTTTCTAAACTATACTAACAATTTTTATTTTATTTGTTTATCAATCAAATGCCTATTTGCAAGAAATCCAATAAAGTTTTAATTTCCCCCTTAATCATCATGAATAAACCGGATGCAATTTGGAATTAGATTTAATCAAGTCAATTTTAAACTTGGCTTGGAAGTTGGGCTTCACTTGGGCTTTGGTGAAGATTAATCCAAACACAAAACAAAACCATTCCAGCCCAACACAATGCTTCAGGCCCATAAAATATTTCAATATTCTGAAATCAGATTACTATTTACGCAATAGTTGTCGAGATAAGTATAGAAAACTTAATTTTATTATACGTGTATTGTATTGTAAAATAAGTTTATAAATAATAAATAGTATAAATTTTATATATTATTCAAGGTATAATAAAATGTATGTTTTAATTATATAGGAGTATTTTTATTATATATAAGAATAAATATTTATAATGAGTTATATTTTATTAACTTTAGCATTATATGAATTATTAAATAAAATAATAGGAAAAAAGAAAAGCTTTATTTTTATTAAAATAAATTATCTAACAATTCAAAATTATAAGAATTAAGAAACATTAATTAATTATATAGCATAGGAAAAAAAAAACAAAGTTGGAAATTCGTGGCTAATTAGAACCAACGATCATGTTTATTAGTTAGTGGCTTTTGATTTACTACTATTGTGAAACTCCAGAGATTTGGGAATTACTTGAGAAAAATGGAAATGCTAGTGAATCGGGATTCTACAATCTTTAATGTAAAAGGAATAGTCTTTGGTTTTCATCTCTATTTAAAGTAAGCTGATACACATCAATGAGTTATCTGAGATATGACAAGTTAAAATATATTCAATTTGTGTGTCATATGATTCGATACTATATATATCGTAAAAAAATGTACTGAATCGTACTATACGAAAAGAAATTGTGCAATTTGATATTATGTCAGATACGATTAGACGATGCATATTGAATTACTAACAATTGTGGTTCACGCGCGGACACTGCTCAGGGTAAATGTCTAAATGAACACTTGTTTCTACTTTTTTTTGCAACTATTCCCTCTTTCTACTTTACTTCCTAAAAACATGTGTAGATTTTTAAAGTAACACATAATGTGAAAAGAAACGAGTATAACGTAACAAATGTTATAAGTCTAATGCTTGAAATTCATTGATCCATTTTCATCCCGTTGCTTTGAAAAAAAAGATCCTCACAAATTAGGTGAGAGATCTCCATAATATTTTATACTCATATAATTAATGCGTTATCTGGGCAGCCCGTAGGATTTTGCTATATATATATACTCAGTTTTACACTAGGTTAGGACAAGTTATAATATGATAAACATGAAGAAGACTGTAGAATTTTTGTGGCTGTCAATGTTGATTCTCGTCGTGCACGGCCAACTCGATATAGCAATGGCGCACAAGAACCACAACCCCGGCGCCAACAACAAGCCATTTCAAGTTTCACGACTGCAAGGAGTTGTCGCGCGGAAGTGGCTGCCACCATTCAGGGCACCGGCTCCGCCGCAGGCAAATATTCCACCTGGATGGAGGCCGAGAGCGCCAGAATCTCCACCTGCCCCCCACCCCTAGATAATATATAAGAGATATATGTAATCATGAACATTGCTATTTATTATAAGAAAACAATTTCACTTGTTATCTAAGTTTGTGTTTTTCTCCACCTGCTCACACTTTTTTGTTTTAAATTGATTAAAATTACTAATAAACACTAATTAATGAGCAAACCAATGAGAGAATAAAGCAAACAAAATTCCTTTGATTATCTTCTTACGAAGAAAAACTAATTTGCTTTATTTAGGAGATTTATTTGGAGTCTTGATTACGAGATCCAAAAGTATACTAATTCTCTTTTAATTTGTTATATTTTTTTGTTAAGAAGAAGAGAAAAAAAAAAATTGAGATGGGAGCATTTGCCACACTAGACTAGCATGTGGCTCCGCCCTTGTATATAAATAGAGTAATGATACGCTCCTCAAATAATCGTGTCGTGTATTTATTGGTCAATAATGTAATATTAATAATTATTTTATAAAAGTGTAATCAATGAATACATGATATATCACTTTAAGTTAAAGAAATTTGAGAAGATTATTTGAAGAGTGTAATGATACGTTACTCATATAAATAATCATCACTACTCTGTTATGCTGAAGACTTATTATACTCTTTCCATCCTTTCAAAATAGTCCAATCTAACACAACTATTTCAGATCACGTACAAGATCTAATTAATTTGAAAGTTATAAACATAATTCTTGATATATATGGACGTAAAAATACTTGTCTTTATGTCCCAAATTAGTTTGAATTTACTCTTAAGAAATATCGAAATAAACAACCAAAGGAAAAAAAAAAAAAAAAGGAAAGAAAAGTTTTCCGTATGCTATATATATAATGAGGAAATTAAAGGTAGTACAGCCATCCTCCTACAGATCCCCGGTGAAAATTAACCTAACCTTTGCTGGTCTTGAAATGCAGGGTTTCTTTCCAGTACTCAAATGCTGGAGTTGAGGAATAATTGTCTACAACATATTTGCAGCTCAAAAGTATAATCTAATGCTGTAACTCCTAATCATAGATGAGCTTGAGCCATATAATATATAAAGTTGTGTATCTGAACAAAGAGTCGCAAAAAAGAATCAAGGAAATTGAAGATTTGGGCCTGTTCTTTAGGGAGTTCTGAGACATGTTCTCAGTTCAACTGGGTCTCAGTCCATTTTTAAGAAACAAGGTTTTGAGAACTGGGTTGTAACCCAGTTCTCAATCCAAGGTAAAGAACATGGGGTTCAACCCAATATTTTTTTCATTACTTTTATTCAAAATTTTTTACTTTTATTAGCAAATAAAACCCCAATATTTCATTTTTTACATATTCAACCAAAAACTAATTTTTATATTATAATAATATTTCAGCCCATAGTAATTGTTCTTAATGTTAATGATATATTTAAGTTTACACAATATTTGTAGTTTAAGATAATTTAATATTTAATTTTTCCTATTTAATTTTTTTAAAAAAAATTAGTTGGGGATGTTATTTAAGAAACAGAAAATAGCAGGGGCCTATTAATAAAAACTTTGATGAACACTGTCGGTGACACTGTTCATCTTCTTCCCCAACCTTTTTTTTTTCCTTCCCTTTTTTTTCTCTCTTCTTTCTTCTTCCTCCCTTCTTCCCCGATTCCGGCGGATCAGCAATTTGCAGAACCTTGGTTCAGCAATTGTTGCTGAACCCAAAAAAAAAAAAAAAAAAAAAAAGCTGCGAAGGGAACCAAAATGGCAACTTTTCGGCGCGAATCGAAGGGAGGAGGTCGAAGGACTTCGCGAAGGAAGAAGATGACGGACGCGGGGGAGATGACAACCGGGAAGAAAGACGACGACCGGGAAGGAAGATGACCGGGGTCGAAGGAGGAAGAAGAAAGAAGAGGGGAAAGAAACGAGTTTGTTTTTTTTGGTCTCAACCCAAAAACTGAGACTTAGGTTTGAATCTTCTTGTGCGAAACATGGGGTTCAACACATTTTAAAAAAATTGGCCAGAACTGGTTCTCAGACCGACGTAAAGAACAAGCCCTTAAAGTCAGAAACACATCAACAAAGCATGTGGGGAGAAGAAGAACCAGACAAAAAGAATCCCACATGAACAAACAATTTTTTACGCACAAAAACCAACAAACAAAAGATTTGTTTCTGATGAAGTAGGAATACAAAAACAAAATTGAAGAGATAAAATTTTGCTAGAAGCAGCAAGACAGAAAAAGAATCCCTTTTTCTTCTTTTTCCTTTTACATACAATAAAGGCCATGGAAATCGTTTTCTCGTTCCTTTCATTTCCAAAGTTTTTGAGTTTCAATTCTTTCTTCAAATGGAGCATTTCAATCTCTTATCTCCTTCATATTACATGGGAAAGTGGAGACTTTTTTTTCACTACTTTGAAATGGAAAGATGTAAAGACAGCATTTTGTCACACTCTCTGCTACACATGGGGTACTGCTCTGCTCAGTGATGACTGGAATTGACACATTACTCAGATTAACGTAGTTCATTCATTCGTGTTTGCATTACGTTGTACCCCGAAAGGACTTGTACCAATTATTTGTAAGTATTTCTTTTTGACACCAACAACATCCCTCATTTTTTTTTTTTCTGTATATAATGGAGTAAATGCATACTCTGTAACGTACTTAATTGCCTTGCCTCAGTTTTCCACTATTCTTCCTCAAGAACATCCCACAAAACTTTGATCATGTATAATTCAAAAAGGAAATAAATAATGAAGAATAAATTAATGATTAAGAATCAATCATGCATAATTCAAAAAGGAAATAACTAGAAAAAAGGAATACTAATAATCCCATAATTAAGGAAATAATAGTTATGCACTCAAGGATAATAAAGTCAAATATAATATAAAGATTCTATTATGTGCACAATAACGGCATCCTTATTATTAATTTAAATCCTAAAAATCAGCATAAGTGAAGTTCCTATTCTCCTATTCTCATGCACGTACATAAACTCAATCGGGTGGGAAGATTGCCTATGGATTGTTGTGATTGCCTATTGATCCGATTTGTCTATAAATCAAGAGTTTGGATTTTAATCTCAATAAAGCTTTGCTGAAATAGCATAATTAATTTGGTGCTTTTGAAAGACAACACTCAGTTCTGAATTTTTTGGGAAAATTTCTGAAAGGGACGGTGGAGCTTTCAAAATTACAAAGTGGGGTGCAATTTTTATGAAAGGTAGTGAATTATTAACTAATGAAAATTTATTTTTAAAGACATTAATAGCCTTATTCCGTTTAGGGAAAAAACATATTCAACCTCCAAAATTAATTAATGGGATTGCAGTAACTCTCAATAGTATTTTGATTTGTGCCAAATCTCCATTGATACATGAATAATAACTAACCTTATTTTGATGCAGAGTTTCAGTCTTTTTTTTTCTGAAGATTCTATCAAAAATTATTATTAAGAATACTTTTGAAGAACGAAATCAAATACTTGAAAATATAAAATGATTCCAAAGTAAATTCGAGGAGGTTTTTCCCTCTTCTCTAATTCTAATTCTAATTCTAATTCTGATTCTGTTGGTGCATGTATAAAAGCTTCCACCATAAATCGATGCCAAATCTAGGATTTGGAAAGAGAAAATGTTATGCTATAATTGATAGCAATCCTATGCCATTTTTTAGGATCTAAATTACTAGGAGTAATTATCATAAATCAATTATCATACGTGGAAGAAGGCTTACTAATGTGTCAAAGTTTTACTGGATCATACAAATACAAATTACTTTTACATTCGTTGCATACAATAATTTCTCGAAATTCATTGATCCGTTTTGATCACGTTGCTTTGAAACAAAGATCCTCACAAATTAGGTGAGAGATCAATCTCCATAATATTTTATACATTTATTACATTAATTTATATTTATATGTAGGTAGGTAAGATATTCGTTTCTATCTGATATATAATTAATGCGTTATCTGGGCCGGGTCATACGGTTTTGCGTTAGGAAGAGAAAAACGCGTTTTTTCCTAAATCAGGCCCAATGCTCAAGCTTCTCGCTGCCGCCTTTCTTTTTTGTTTAATATTATTTCACAGGCTCACAATTCATATATAATGATAATAAAACTAATAATTGTGATATTTATTTATTAATATAAATAATAATAAATGTTTATAAAAATGAGTCCCATAAATCATTTTAACAACGTTTCAATACTAATACTAATAATATATACTACTCTTAACTTACATTAATAATACCCTAATATATACATATGCCAATATTAACAAGAAACAGCCATGCATGCAACTGTGCTAGTTCTTCGAGGTCGGAGATGGTGCTGAAAACTCGTGGATAGGCTTGTTGGGCATCGGAGTGGGTGGCGCTAGCCCTCCTTCCTGGCTAACTACCATGTCATTTTGAGGTCCCGCATCGGCGGTGCAGGCGGGGTGCTGAACTTTCAAAATGAGCAGGCACATTACAAATGCAAGGAAGATAATCCTTCTGTCAGCCATAGCTACTACTGTAATCAAGAAGGAGAAGAAGAAGAGACAAGTTGAGTTTGTGTAATCAAGAAGAAGAGAGATATCTGGGAATAAAAGATGTAATTTAGACAAAAGAAAGCAAAGTCGAAACTAATTCCAAAGCACAGAAAGACAAAAGCACAGAGAGATATCTGGGAATAAAAGATGTAATCTGTCATGGCTCAGCACAAACAGAGAGGTAGGAGTCCTAAAACTGAGGCAGACTAATGGACAGATTATTTGAAATAGGGATACAAATTAGTATGCAAAGGTTGTAGGAAAGCAAGAAACCGTACCTGTGGAACCAAAGCTTGCCGACGTATCCCTCGCTGCTTCCCTCTATTGATACGGGGCTTCCCTTCCGCTATCCGAAAATTTTAGGGTGTGTTGAAGAAGAGCTAACGGAGGGAGTTCATCGGCCGTGATGTTCTCCTTGCAGGCGTTCGTGTTCGCAGAAATTAGTGGGGTGGGTTGGAGGGGAAAACGGGCGCAGAGTTGCCGGCGATCGTGGATGAAATAAGGGGAAACGAAGTTGGGTTCGGGAAGTTTAGTGGGATACTCTCCTTTTATAATGAAATTTCGGAGTACAAATGGGGGAAATCATGCAGATTAATAGTGGAAAACTGAGGCAAGAACAACTTTTTCTAAGGCAAGTGCTTTAAAGTATAATACATTTACTCCGTTTCGTATAAAGAAAATCATGAAGCGTAGTTCGGACTTGCTCTGAATTCGTCATCTTTGATACCGGTTTAATCCGGGGTTGGCTCCGATTACACTCCAATGCCAAAATCAGTCTCATCATTATAAGAGTACTCTTATAACATGGTAAAAAAAGTCTACCTACCTTTAGAGGTGAATTGCCCATTTTATAAAGGTAGGAGTACTCTTACAACTTCTGGAGGCAGTGTTCCAGTCAAATTGTTGGAATAAACCACAAGAAGCTCAAGATTTGTGAGGTTGCCAACTGTTATAGGTATTGGCCCCCCGAAAGCTGGTTTTCTGAAAGGTCTAACTGTATCAAATTTTGCAGCTTGCCAATTTCGGGTGGGATTGATCCTGAAAACTGGTTTTTGTACAGATAAAGAATGTTGAGGTTAGTCAACATTCCAATTTTAGCTGGAATTTTTCCATTGAAAGAATTATGCTGTAGCTGCAAAGAAACCAATTCGGTGCAATTACCTATGAAAGAAGGCGATATTTCACCAGAAAGTCTATTATCAGACAATCCCAGCTCAGATAATTTCACTAAACTGGAGAATGACAAAGGCAAGGGACCAGTAAGTGAATTCGAAGCCAGAGATAAGTAAGAGAGATTAGTGAGGAGGCCAATCGCAGAAGGAATACTAGAATTCAGGCGATTCATCGTGAGATCGAGCCTTTCGAGATTTCTGAGCTGGCCCAAGGATGAAGGGATGCTACCTTCAAACGAAATTTTTTGCAAATCAAGTATCACTAGATCAGGTATCTCACTGAAGAATTCTGGAACTGAACCAGAGAAGTTGTTTTCACCCAAGTGGAGATTTTTTAGCTTTGAGAGATTGGAAAATTTTGGTGAAATTGGCCCTTGAAACAGATTATTACTAAGATCAAGGTACTCAAGATGAACCAAATTGGAAAACACAGATGCAGGAATTTGGCCAGTGAATTGATTAAGGGACAAATCAAGAAAGGTGAGATTCTTAGAACCTGTTATGAATTCTGGAAACCCCGAGGTGAATTGTTCCGGCACCGCTGCAAACAATGCCTGTCCAATTACTGCAAAGATATGTGGCATTGTTGAGAGACCAAGAATGGAGAGAAGAGGAGGATAAACTGGATTTCCATTTCAGAAGAGTTTCTGCTTCAGTTCCTGCAGCTGAAGCTGAACTTATCTTTAGCAGGCTAAAAGAGAGAGAGATTATTTGAAACATGAGAGTTCTCTGAAATGTTGTCTTACACATACCTTAGCTTAGTTCATTTGAAACTCACAATGATCACAGATTTGCGGGTTATTCTTCTATAATGCTAACTACCAAATACAAGCTCAGAATGGGAGATGATAGGGAAGCAAAATACCGGCAAACTGAGGTAATCCGGACGTGATATCAACACAAAATTGAAAGTGAAATGCACTTTGTATCTCTTGCCACCAAGTTTTTTATCTGCTTTCTGTTGGCACTTTGCCTTTGTATATATGATATGTATTAGAAGTCCAAGCTATTTTCAGTTTGAATGTAATTGTTTTTTACTTTGTTCTGGTTTTCTGGAGAATTGACCACACACAATAGTGAATAATTCATGATTTTGAAGCTTTTCCTTCAAAATTTATTGTTATTTTCTGCTCTTCTTATGTGTGAATTTTCAGACTTAGGATAAATCACCAGAGAACAGGAAAGAAACCATAAATTAAACAAAGAATCAAACAACATATTCCATTGCAGTGCACACTGTATTGTTATCATACAACAAATGAAATCTACTCTTCACAAGCCAAGTTTTCACAAAGAATAAGCATCTGTTCCACTCCCTCCACTCCAAAAATCGCACGAAAACATCCCATGATCTTCCACCATAAATGCAGATAAAAGACTTGGAAAAAAAAAGTTAAGCTTCTCCAGCACCTCTGTTCAGAGCTCTCTCTAGTCTTGTCTCGAAAGGAGTAGTGTGCCAATTAACTTTCTTATCCTGCTACATTTGTTAGAAGAGCTGCATTAGAAACGCTAAACACCATGAAAAACTGGGAAACAATGTTCTATTTCATTTTACAAAGTATACCTCTCTGTACTTGCTGGTGGTGTTTGGAATGCCTTTGAAGGATAAGGCCGACCGAGACTCCTTCGATGATATTGAGTCATTCCAGTAGGTTCCGACAGTCCCTATGATGGGCATCTCATCAGGGCTCCGGCTTGGTGACTTTCTTGGCGAGGAAGCTGCAGACAACTGTTTAAGCTCTTCAACTGTCAATGCCCCTAGAATTGGTCTATCTTCAAAGCTCCTAGCTGAGTATGAACCTTGTGTCACGCTGCTAACCTTGTGAGAAGTCACAGTCTCAGGGCTGGTGGTGGTGGTTGTCTTGGCGGGCGTGGATCCAGAACTTAACCATGTTGAAAGACTAGCATCCACAGCAACATCTTGATTCGAGTTCTTCATTCGCTCTGATTTTGGCTTAAAAGTTGGCTCAGAACTGAATGGTATAGGTGCTTGGAGATCAGCTGCCAAATTCTCCTTTTGAGCCTTCAATTGCGGAATCCCTCTTGATTTCACTGTCTTCCACTGGGTAAGATTCTCGACCGGGTTAAGCACGGGATGAACATAATCACTCCTATTCCTTGCATATCCATTTGGAGCTGTAGTTTTCACTCCATCGTTAGCCATGAATGGCATTTCCAATGGACTCTCCACTTCCTCCAAAACTGGTCTACCTTCCAAATGATCAGTTCTTGACTCCATGGACTCAGTTAAAACTGACTGAGACTGCGGCTTGCGATCAATAACTCTTTCATCTACCTCATCATAATCACCATAGTCTTCTTCTTCATCATCATCATCATAATCTTCATCTTCCAACTCACTATCACCGCAGTCCATGTCTTCATCATCACTGTCCCTGCAGTTCTGATACCGATGGTTTGGAGGGTATGAAGCGACACTTGAATTTACCGAATCGTCTTCAGATGTCAAACGGGAATCACTTGTTTGAACTCCTATATCCTCCTTCCCCTTTTTATTAACTTCTTCACACTCAGGCTTGCGCAGAGAATCGACACTCTCAAATACAGAAACATGCTCGTAGGTTGTCACATTTGAATCGAAAGTGACTTTTTTCTTACTATTTGAGCTCAATTGTTCTTCAGGCTTATCACTACACATCCATAGTTAACCAAAATATGTCAGGTCAGGATCAAGTAAACCCGAAAATCAAATTGAAGAAGAATTAACAATCACATTAAAACAGAACAAAATAATTGCAGAGCACAAAACACAAAGGGCTAAGAAGATTGTTGCCATTGATTTACCTCAACTCGAGAAGCAAGTTGACCGGCGGAGATTCTTCGATGCCCTCCTCTTCAATAGCAACCGTGTTCTGAGTCTGAAGATAATTTTGACCTCCGTGCCTCTGCCAACAATATCAGCAAAACCCATCACGAGTAACGAACATATAAACCTCAAAACACAAAAGCAGTACAAGTTCCTAATTATTGTACACCAACTATGATACCAATTGACACAAACAGAAACATAAATGCTTCATTTCAAGGAACTCAGAAAATCAATTTGAGGACAAAAACCCATAAACCCTAATGAGAAAAACAACAAAATTAACCATATGCATCCAAGATTCGACTTCATTTGTTCACAAAATCACACAGCAGAGGGAACCCAGATCATGAATCCAAATTCCACTCTCCTCATCCTTCCGCCCTAAATTCTTGACACCAAAATTACATGACACGCGAAGCACATAAAAAAACAGAGTATTATAAAGCTGAAAGGGAATTTGATGGTGTGCACAGGCATACTTGCTGGTCTCGAGGGATGACCTTCCTCCTCTGTTTCCGGCGTCTGCGATCCTTAGACCCGCCAAAGCATCCAAGAAAACAACCCATGATTGCACAAACAAGAAGACTCTGTCTTAGAATCACTGTCCTTCGATGCAGGCAGGGGATGAGTTATTATTGAGAAAATTCCGGGTTCTTCATAATCATAATTGCCAAAAGCAAGGTCATGAACTCATGCGAGGAGCGTTTACTTTGGAATCTTGAAAGGGGTTGGGGAGTTTAGGATGAAGAAGACATAACGGTCGAGTGATGATGGAAGAAGCGGTAGGGGCAACTTTTCTGGGAGTTTGTAAAAAAGGAAAGGCGGAAGTGACCGTTAGAGAGGAAAGAAAGGAGACCTTTATGACCAAACCCAGGCTGTCCAATATTTTGTGGATTGGGCAATATTTTTTTGGTTTATATGTTTAATATTATTTAAAGCTTAATTAGTTCGTGATTATATGGTTGTTTGAATTTTGTCATTCTCTGTTGTTCAAGATACGTCTTTTACTTTTTGAGTTGTCATATTAGTATTTCTTTTATGATTATATGGTTGTTTGAATTTTGTCCTCGTTCGATAGCGGGCACTTAATGACACATTTGTCCAATTTTTTATAATGTCAACCGTATCTTTTAAGAACAATTATGATAATAATTTTTTTTGTGAAAATGATGAGGACAGTGTCATTTTTTATGAAAATAGTGACAATTTATGTATTTTAAAAATTCACGGAGCAAAAATTAAACAATTCTATGAACACAAGGGCCTATTATTAAACACTTTTTTGACAAAATTTTAATTTGGTTTTTATTCTTTATTCCCTCCAAATCCATTAATATAATTTTATTTGGTTTTATGTCTTTAATGAGCATTTAAATCGTGGAATATTTTCTACGGTTTCAGGTTTTCAATTTGGTAAAAATGGCAGCTATAATGGTATATTTGTAATTATGTTTAACAAGATGAACATGAACAAAAAAATTTACAATTTTACATTAACATGATTGATCGGCAATTAGTAGGCCCATATCGTGATAATAGGCCCAATCCAAAAGCTAAAAGTGATGTTGGGCTCAATCTAACAGCTAAAAGGGATATTGGGCTCGATCCAATAGCTAAAAGCCCACATGACAATGAGATAGGATGGGAGACTCATCTACCAAGTGAATTTGATAACAGTGTAATTTTATTTTATTTTTTGTCAAAATTTGAATAAATATGGGATGTCAAATCCACTAATACTCTATTATTACCAGTCCGTACTGTTAAAAACATAGGTATAACAAATGGCTTGAATAATTTTTTTTTTTCCAGAGTTTTGGGTTCTCATATTTGGTTGTAGTTGGCTTATATTCTGAATAAAAATCTCACAGTCGAAAAGATATTTTTTCATCGAGTTGATTGTATTTGTGACAATTGTTGAATCACCGAATATGCCTTCGAGACACTTATTTCTTCACCACCAGAGGAATAGGAGAATGCCGGTCGTGTTTTCCGGCTTCCGCCCTCTATTTATGAGGGATGAGCAAAATTTCAATCAACCATAGATGCGCGGATGCATTCGAAGTGCACTCATTACGGTGTTGAGGTCCGTAACTCGATGAACTTAACCATAGTTTATCAATCTCAACCTATAAAGCATACAAGTTGGATGTTATTCTTAGCATAAAGCTGCCTTGCAAGTCTTTTTAGCTTTCGACTTCTTTTAGACACTCTATGTTAACACTGACATCTATATGTAAGGTCCTAGTTGTATTTGTGTTTATGTAACGAGTTGAATGTCAGTATTTTTTGTTTCAATACAAATATTGTATTTGTGTTTAGTTCTGCCATGCATTATTCGTGCAATATTTTGTAGACCGAGAAAAGGTTGATTATATCCCCATGATACCATATTTTCAATTCATTTTTAATAAAATATTTTCATACGTACCAACCACTTAATAGGATGTTCTACCAAAAAATATATAAAATAAAAAATGTAGACATTATTGTTAACTTTTAATTATTGTATTTTTTTTTGAAGGTTTAATTATTGTATATTTTGTTTGCAGAGAAATTAATTATTTCACATTAACTTTATGAGATATTTAAATTTTGAGAAGAGTTTGATGGAAAGGACATGGGAGTGTCACGAGAGAAAGGAAATCGATGAAGGGATGAGATACTTAGGGTGGTGGGAGTGATAAACCCAGAAAAGCAGGTTTATCACGCCACATCAGCGCCACATCAAAAGCAAAAATTCACTCACTTTTATAAACTTACCCCCAGCAACAATAAACACATAAAAGTAATTTCATCACGAGTCCTACTAATAAACAACTCTATACACATTCATTTATACCTTTTTAATTATAATTTATCAACTATATTTAATTATAATTTTATTTTAATTTATTAAAATATTTAATTGCGTAAATTACATAATTCAAACTAAAATCAATAGTTGTAAAACATTTTAAATTTTAATTAAAACATATTTTACATAATTAAAAAAACTATAAAAAAAATTACATAGTTAAAAAATTAAAAAACTAGATTTTTCTATTGTGAAAATCAAATATAAAAATTGATTGGAAAAATGTATGATTTGGATGAGGAGTAGAAAAATATTAGAATTGATAGGTATTTATAGAAAAACAAATAGTAAAAAAAGAATTTAAAACAAATACATTAAATAGATCCAATAGAAGACAAAAAAAAAACAAGGAAATTTTTTTTAAAAAAAAAATCTAAGCTTAACGGCTCTTTTGGAAAAAAAAAAAAAAAAAAAAGAAGGTAATTAATGCTGGTGGCAAACAACTGTCTGCCACCAGCACAGGAACTCGCACTCCCCTGGCTGGTGGAGCCCACAGTGAATCAAAAACCCAGCTTCTGAAATCAGAAGCTGAGTTCATGACATGGAGGGAGGGAGTGGTGGGTCACCACCCTTAAGGCTTTGTTTGGTTTAGTTTTTTTTTTTTTGGGAAAATACACTTTTTCATTAAAAAAATCTATATCTAAACACCTTTAACCGCCTTTAAATTCAATTTTTAAAATTTAAAATTCTCTATAAAATTACTTTTACATTATTTTAAAAAACAATCAAATTATTACACTTTATTACACAAATTTCCATTTTCCAAAAAATTTCCTCCCAAAAAACAAAAAATTCTCTATTCTACTTGTGATACAATCCAAACGAAACCTTAGTGTCACATACGTTTGGTTTGGATGTGGACAGTGTAGAAAAATTTTACATATTAACTACTCCTTAATAAATGGTAGAATCACAAATACATCTAAAATATAAATATAAATAATATATAATTTTGCTGGCTCAATTGTTTCGACAAGCAAACTAACTAGTATTGTATGAGTTTGAACTCGGCTCATTTGTTAATCTAGCTTCTTACGAGCAAATCGGTTCATTTGCACCACTACTCTGAAACATTGCACATTTATTTTAAAAATGTTGCACCATCGCTAGGTACACATTTCACAGTTCCACTAAAATATTTTAAGTTATTATAAATGGCTAAATAATTGTGTCAAATTGTATAGCTTAATATTTTGACACTCTTAATTATAAATTAACTTTAAAATTATATATAATTTAGCTAAAAATTCCTCCATTTTTCCGTACGAACGAATGCACATGAATACTTGCTTCCCGGCGCGCCCAATCCCAAAACCCTAACTCCTGAGTTCTTCTTGCTTTGATCTCACCTTAACCGGTTCATGCATTCACACATTATACCACATTCTCGCATACTGGCACTGGAAGCTTTTGGGAACGGAAGAAGAGATGGATTCATCAGTATCAGATGAGGGGAAGCTATTCGTTGGAGGAATTTCGTGGGACACCCAGGATGGCACTCTTAGGGATTATTTCAATCAGTTTGGGGAAGTGACCCGCGCCGTAATTGTGCGAGATAAAATCACCTGTCAGCCCAGAGGATTTGGGTTTGTTCTATTCTCTGACCCCGCCGTTATCGATTCAATTCTCCCGGAGAAGCACACCATTGATGGCCGCCCGGTAATTTCAACCCTAAAATGTCTTCTTTTTTTTTTTTAGGGCTTTTCTTGTTATTGAAGACACAATTTGGGTTTTTTTGGGGTTTGGCATCGATGATTGATCAGTTTTACTTTGAAATTCTTACTGTGTTTTTTTTTTATTTTTTTTTATAAATTTATTATTAATTTTTTAAAACCTTTGGGGTAATGTTGGTGTTGTACATAAAAGGTCGTTCATTTTGTTCTTGAGTAAATGCCGATCATTTTCTGTAATTATAGTGAATTTTTCTGCTTTGATTACTTAGGTGGAAGTTAAGAGGGCTTTATCAAGAGATAGGCAACAAAGCTCGGGATCTAGAGATTCTAATGCTAATGGTAGCAGTAATTTTGTTAGGCAGAGGAGTTTCAGAACAAAAAAGATATTTGTCGGTGGATTGCCTTCTTCCTTGACTAAAGCTGAATTCACACAGTATTTCCAGAATTTTGGTGAAATTACTGATGCTGTAATTATGTTTGACCAAGCTACTGGACGATCTCGAGGTTTCGGTTTTATCACCTTTGACACTGAAGAGGCTGTTGATAGAGTTCTAAACAAGAGTTTTCATGAATTGAGTAATAAACTTGTTGAGGTTAAGAGGGCTCTTCCTAAAGAAGTTGGTCCTGGTTTCGGTGCTTTCGGTAGAACTTCCAATGCTTACAGTTCTTACAGTGCAACTCCTAATGGACTTATGCAGATGGATAGCAGTGGATTTATGCAGCTACAACAACCTGCTATGGGTGGTTATCCTTCGTATTCAGCCTTTGGAGGTGTTGGTTACGGGTATCGCATTGCAAACAATGGTGCTATCTATGGTGGTCTAGGTGCTTATCCTTTTGGAAGCTATGAGAATGCCACTGGTGGCCACAATGGCTCAACCGCTGCTTTTGGTGAACAAAACGCTACAAGCGCTGGTTATTTCAGTGGCGCTGGTTTTCTGAAACCCCCCTGGGGAAGCCAAGCTCAGGGCTATGGTGCCTTGGCTTATGGCCTGAATCCAAACTACGGTGTCAGTATTCCTTGGAACACTCCACTCATGAATGCACCATTAGGCCAATCTCCAAGAGGTACACCTGTGGCTGGAAATAGTAGTTCTCGTGGTGGTAGCGAAGGCTCTTATGCTGATTCTGGTAGAAGCCGTACAGTGAACAGGAACAAAAGCTTTAGTACAAAGAGTTATGCAGGTCACAACCCTAACCCTAACGAAGTAGGGCATCATTGGGCAACAGGTGGAGGAGAAGGCAACAAGGGAAGATTCTATAACAACAACAGCAGCAACAATGGTTCTTGACAGTATCCGGGGACTTCTCCGAGAAAATTCCCGCATTATTGTATCAACCTTGACTGTAGTCTGCAGTTGCTGTGATGCCATGAACACGTACCTGGTCAGTAGCTACTGATGTTAGGAATGTTGTATCTCTTCTTAACTGTCTTTGCTCTGCTTTTAAGCTACGATATCTAAAACTCTGATCAACTGACAGTGAATCCATGATTGTGACGTTTACTAGATTGACTGAATGATGCATAAATTTATAATGATTTCTTCGCAAAAATGGATTGGCAATGGCTTGGTTTATCTACAATTCTGATTCTTTTAGTGCAGGCGGGTTACAAACAAGGAATTTGTCTCCTGTCTCTTACGAAACAGGGCTCTTTTCCTGAGATTGAAAATGATTTGATAGATTGAATGATTGAAAGTTTTTAGCTATTTTTTTCCCCTATACCACTGTTACATTCAATCACTCTCAAAATTCATTGAAAATTTCAAGTGGGTTTTGTATTTAAGCTTTCTGAGAAAGATTCTTGAATGATTAGAAGCCAAATCTGAGATCCTGATTCCATGATTTGTGCCGTATTTGTATTGTCTTCTTGGATGAGTTTGAAGGTTGTCGATGTTATTTATAAGGAATTTTGAAGGCTTTCGCTTTCTCTTTGGTCTATGCATAGAGAATGTTACGTAAATACGTACAGGCCGAAAGCTTCAGAAAATACCAATACGATACGCTAAGTCTACAGAGGAATTTGAATTTTCTCTAAAGATGCGATTTTTCGAAAGTTTAGGTCTTGTATGGTACCATCATTTGGCGTTTTTGAATAATTTTTCATCATTTTCAATACTCGGGTACATTGAGAGAGTTCGCACTTGACAATCGACGAGAGGATAAAAGAAAGGATTTTCACTCAGATGAAGTTTTGTGTCTTATTAACATCTATGGGATCTTTTGCTAAAAGTATAAAAGTTAGTTTTACATTTGGAATATCCTTTCAAGATTACTGAAAACCAACAGATAATGCAATAGAAGAAAACAAAATGCAAGAGTTGTATCGCGTAACTCGTAAATTGTTGTATCACTGTACTCTTCGGATAGAACGCAGGAATAATAGGATTTGCCGTCTTCAAGCATTTCAAATGTGTCTTTTGGTTTAGCCATTACTATAAATCGAAGAGAATTCGTCCAAGAATTTGTGTAATTTTAGCATGAAGAAGATACTAGTAACTCACAAGGCATCAAAAGGATAGGAATTTCCCACAAGAGAAAAAACAAAGATTATATAACAGCAAAGAAAAAGACGCAAGGACCCCAAATAAGATTGTACAACAGTGAACAAAAAGACAGAGAAAAATATTCCTCCATCTCAAGAGGAAGAAAAAAAAAAAAAAAAAACCAAATTTATAATTTCAAGATATTCTTCCTCTCAATAAAAGAGTCATGTTCAAAATTATATTTTAAAATGCATAAATAGTTATATCTTTAACTATTATAGTAGGATAGAGACAGTATGAAATAAATTGGGGCGAGGGTTGGGGTAGTGGAAAGGGAAGAGCCTTGTAACCTCGAAATCATGAGTTCGATTCTTGGGGATGTAAAGGTTAAAAAATAATAATAATAATAAAATCTTAAAAAAAAAATAAAAGTATGAAATAGATAGTTACGCATAATTAATAATGTAATATTAATTCATTCACTCAATATTAAAAGTTACACTATTCGTTCTATTAAAACAGTCAAGTTCTAAAATATTTTTTTGTTCCATCAGAATAGTCAAGTTGAGTTATTTACTCTCCTATCCTTACTAATGGAATTATCGTTGAATCACAATTAATCTACCTTTAGAAAGTAAGGACGTGGAAAACATAGTAACAGATTACTTATTTTTTATGTTGTATCTTGCCTCTCATAAAAAGTTGTACATTCTCCAAATTTGACCGGAGGGAGTACAAACTTTCTCCATCTATATACTTCAAAAATAGCATCTCCAAATGCTAGGAAAACAATATACCAGGCTGTTTCATCCAATAACCTCCATGCATTATAAAAACACCAACTATTTCTAGGACTTTACAAATTACTCTAAGTGAATGTACTAGGTTAGTGATCCATTTTCTCAGATTATACTCCTTCCTAGGACAACCATGCAAGGGGAGGAGAAAGGCCCTTCTGATGGAAGACATGATTTCACACAAGATGGAACAGTTGATCTTAAAGGCAGGCCTGTCCTAAGGTCAAAAACAGGAAGATGGAAAGCATGTTCTTTCATTGTTGGTAAGCAAAACTCACCTGTTGTTAACTGCTGAATGTTTCTTTCCAAATGATCGATCGATGGATCATCGGGTTTTCTGTGATTTTGCAGGCTATGAAATTGTAGAGAGGATGGCTTACTATGGAATTGCAACAAACCTGGTATTGTACCTGACTGATAAGCTTCATGAAGGCACTGTTGAATCCTCCAACAATGTCACCAACTGGATTGGAACTGTTTGGATGACTCCCCTCTTAGGAGCATACATTGCAGATGCTCACCTCGGTCGATTTTGGACCTTCATCTACGCCTCCATCATTTACCTCGCGGTATGGTTTGCAATCATATAAATTTACTCGAATTTCATCTCAATTTATGCTCATCGGCTTCATGAAACAGGGAATGTGCCTGTTGACACTGGCAGTGTCCCTGAAATCTTTGAGGCCGCCACCCTGCGGAGGGGAGACAAAAGGAGGGGCCTGTGACAACCATGCATCAGCACTGCAGATTGGTGTGTTCTATGGTGCTTTGTACATCATAGCCATAGGTACAGGAGGAACCAAGCCAAATATCTCCACCATGGGAGCAGACCAGTTTGATGATTTTGAGCCTAAAGAAAGGCATCACAAGTTGTCATTCTTCAACTGGTGGATGTTCAGCATCTTCGTTGGAACCCTCTTCTCCAACACTTTCCTTGTGTACATCCAGGATAATGTCGGGTGGGGCGTCGGCTATTCCATTCCAGCCGGCGCGCTTGCCTTCTCCATAGCCCTGTTTGTGATAGGCAGACGCTTTTACAGACACAAGCCTCCCTCTGGGAGTCCCATGACAAGAATGGCTAAGGTTATTGTGGCTGCTGTGAGGAAGTGGAATGTGAAAGTTCCTGATGACCCAAAAGAGCTTCATGAGCTGAAAATGGATGAGTATTCAAAACCAGGAAAATTCAGGATTGATCACAGCTTTTCTCTGAGGTAAAAAGAACAAATGTTTCTGATCCTTTCCTCCTTTCTCCTTTCACCTTTCTAAAGTTGTGGTTGTTTTATTGGCCTGGATGCAGATTTCTTGACAAGGCAGCAGTTCAAACAGGTTCCGATTCGCCATGGATGTTATGTCCAGTGACACAGGTTGAAGAAACGAAGCAAATGATGAAAATGGTTCCAATCTTAACAGCAACTCTAATACCAAGTGCTCTGGTTGCACAGGGACACACATTCTTCATCAAACAAGGGACAACTCTGAATAGGCATATCGGTCCTCATTTCGAGATCCCACCGGCATCTCTGGCAGCATTTGTAACCATTTTCATGCTGATCACCATCGTTGTTTATGACAGATTCATGGTCCCTGTGATGAGGCGATACACCGGAAATCCAAGAGGGATTACCTTGTTGCAGAGAATGGGGATTGGCCTTGTCTTCCATGTAATCATCATGATTGTGGCTAGCATTGCAGAGAGGCAAAGGCTGCAAGTTGCTAGTGATCATGGGATCTTTCAGAAGGGCCAAAAGGTTCCTCTTTCCATCTTCATTCTCCTTCCTCAGTTTGCTCTTGTGGGAGTTGCAGACAACTTCTTGGAAGTAGCAAAACTCGAATTCTTCTACGATCAAGCCCCGGAAGGAATGAAAAGCCTCGGCACCGCCTACTTCACAACAAGCTTGGGACTGGGATTTTTCATCAGCAGCTTCATTCTAACCACAGTGGCTGATCTAACCAAGAGAAATGGGCACAAAGGATGGATCTTGGACAACCTGAATGCCTCTCGCATAGATTACTACTACGCATTTTTCGGCCTCTTGAGCTTCATCAACTTCCTCTTCTTTCTGCTAGTTTCAAAGCTGTACGTCTACAACTCTGATATCACAGAAAGCAGCATAGAGTTACAGGAAGGAGAAACCTCACCTAAGAAGCCAGCTACAGGAGGAAACTGAATAAAATACTCTGAGAAGTGAGAAGAAATGAACTTGTGTAATAGCAGAAATCTATAAACGATTGCAAACTTGAAAAAACTTGGATCAATACTACCATTTGCATAGAGAAGACCATAGAAGAAAGACAAGTTTTTGACAAATATTTCCTAACTTTACAAGTAAAACATGCAGAGGATTCTAGCTACTCTACAATTGAGTGCAAACCTATCATGAAGTAACCTAATGATCACCAAACTGAAGTGAAGCTGCAATCTATATTAAAACTTGGAAGTTTAGAAACTAGTGTCTTCCTTTTCATGAGAGCAAGATTAGTGACCGCCGGCAGCAATGGTGTCCAAAATCCATTTGTGTCCGACAACAGAAGAATTGATCTGGTTTGCCAAGTTATGAGCTTCAGCTTTCATCCTTGAAACTATGGAACTTCCTTCAGCAGTTGAGCACCCAGGTGGGGGATCAGCATTATAAACGACTAAACATGTGGCTCTTTCTTGTACATTTTGACTGATTGTCACTAGCTGTTCCACACTTTCAATTATAGCACCCCCTGCAGTTCTAACAAGATCAAACAGGTCGAACTTGTAAGCTGGCATAAAACCACTGGTGAAATAGAAGTTTACGCCTTCAAAGAGTTTGGGCTCCTGCAACAGAAAAACAACAGTTATTGTAATAAGAGTGGAAGGAAAATGTTAAGATTGGAATCAACCTAGAAATCAACCATGCATTTCAAACAAAAAATTCTTACCTTGTTTAAGACCCTCAACCTGCCAGTTTTTGGGCCATTCAAACAACCATGATTATCTAAGCTGATTTCATAAGGTTCTTCATTCACAAGACGATTTGATTCCAAACAAGCTTTTACCCCTACATAGAGAACATGCAATCAGCACCACAAATAATCAAGGCCAAATAAAATAAAATCACCAACTTTTGTGACATTTTTCTTTCTCAGAATGGAGCATATTACCACAAATTTATAGAACAGTTAATTTAAATTTATCCAAAAGTAAAAGAGAAGTGCTATCATTAAAAAAAAATAAAAAATAAAAAAAGAAAAGAAAAAGTCCAGAAGTGAAACACAATCAACTTTTAGTTGAGTTCAGCTTGACTTACAGCCCACATTTAGGATCCATCTTCCATTCAAAATTGCCATGAGAACTTTTAGGGTCCTGGTGCATGCACCCTTCTCATCCGTTGCTGCAATCACATGTGTTACATTTGGTCTCCACAACTTGGGCACAGTTGCACCACACATAGTAGCAAATTTGACCATAACAAACTGCAGTAAGAAATCATAGAATATTAGGAGGCCTCAACATTCTTCTGAAAAGCATAAAGTTTAATCTAGAATGGGCACTGCAAGCTCAAGTTTGGAGAGCTTAAACTTATGTCATAGCATGTCAATGCATACAAATTTCTCACAGTTAGTAATAACCAACTTTGACCTGCAACAGCAAATGAATAAGACAAGTACCGAAGGAAGGCCAGTTAAGGAACATACCTTCTCCTCTGAAGAGAGAGCAGATCCACAAAAGGCCCATTCTTTTGGTCCACTGGGTGAGGTTGCCCAAAATCCAGAATTAGAAACAATACTGCAAGGACTGAAGATGAAAATTCTTTCAAACAAAAGAAAGCATATAAATCAAGTACGAAATACTAAACCAATGATCAACAGATTATTAAAATGCTGCATGCGATTGCAATGGGCAGTGTTTTGTCAAACATAGGCATAACAAGAATGGGTAAAAATTAACAACATACTAATTAATAACAGGTTAATTGACAAGCATGTTGGCCTTGAAAAATAAAAAAGAAACAAGGGAGATCTTTGAATGCAAAAACTTAAAAGAGAATAAGGGAGAAACTAGTAAAAGTACATTTCAGTGGGTGGAGGATGTTTGGGCTCTCCAGCACTCTTCCTTGGCCTGGACTTCTCTCTAGGAAATTTCCCAGATTTATGAGTTGGACACAGCATTAGGAAGTCCTCCTGAGAAATTTGCAATATATAAGAAACTAAGTTGGCAAAAGAAATTATACATAGTCAATGGAGATGAAAGATAAAACAAAGCAGTGATATAGCCAGTTTGACATACACAATCCCATCTGCACTCTGGAATCGCAAATGCACAAGGCACATGGTAAGTTCTGCGACACGACTTTTCAAAGCAGCCAAGTGCTGCACCTTTCTGTCCACAACTACTGCACTTAAGCTTAGCAGATCTTCCCAATTCAGACTCCAAATTCTTAATAGTGTCTCCTTTAAAATACACCCGAGGGGTCCTGCAATAGCATGAAGCCACTTACAATTACGGATTTAATATTAGGATACTACAGCATAGAGTGACAAATGAACAAATCCAAATCTCAACAGAAGCATATTAAATACCTTACAAGGCCACAATTGAAATGCAACTACCCTTGACCAATACATGAAAAATACTAAATACAACTGAAATTCAGTCTATCAGTGGAAAGCAAAAGCCAGAAGATGACAATCAATGAAAGCAATAATCACAATTATGAAGATGACTAATAAAGCATTCTTTAAAGACTTAAGTTTGCACTGTAAGCGCTAAATTGGCTTGGTTATTTACAAGAGCAAGCACTAATGTAGCATTAAAATGCAAGTGATGACAACAATCCATAGGAATGACAGTATACCCATAGAAAACTATCAAGGCAAATATGGTCTAAAACACATATGGTAATGATGTTTCTACAGTCCAATCAGAGGTTTAAGAGAAAATAAAACATACCATTCAATGCATTTGCTATGAACAGGTATAACATTGGAAGAAGTGGTCTCACAATCAACTTCCTTCCCATTTGCATAATACATAAGAGGCCCAGTTCCCTACAAGCACCAATTCAGGAAGTGAGTGAGGAATCAGGCGTCAATAATTAAGTGACAAAAGGTACATGTAAATTATTGACCATTTTAATCCCCTACTAACAACAATCTAGATGGATTTTAATTTAACAAAGAAATGTTAAGTTTCCAAAACTTACATCAGTCTGATGGGAGGTATGACAGAAGGCACAAACACTTTTCCGCTGTGAAGTAGGAGTTGGCTGAGCAACACGAGAATGCTCTTCTAGTTTAGAGCTTGAGGAGGCATTATTATCAGAATGACAAACTTTATCTGAAGATAGACCACTGCCAGTCACCTCAGCTTTAGGTGAAGAATAATCAAACATCTTTTGTCTCTTCGAGTCCCTCACGTAACAAGTTTTTTCTAACATGTATTCATCTGGCATCTCGCACCTACACTTCTCCACACTCTGCAGCAGTTAAAAAGTGACTAGAGGGTGAAAAGTCATAAACAACACACATCCGCTCAATATGGAGTAAAATGAAGCATAGCATCCATAATTATACAGTTTCTTCAAACAAATTGCAGGTCGGAGTTGCAAAACAAAATTATAAACGAGTGCTAAACCGCTCATTCAACACAAACGCTAACAAAATTGTGGCCCTAAAAGGCTCATTATTATAGAATCACAGCATTATCTGGATGTTCAAGGCATAAAGGAATAAACTTACCCCAGAACTGCCATCAACACTCCCATTGCAATTCCTATCTTTGCTGTCAACAAGTGTAGGTGAGCTCTCAGGTGATGGTTCCGGCCCCCGATGCATATCTTCTTGTGTCTCGAGGCGCTCATTAGTTCCTTTGCAACCATGGGATGGCAAAGAAGTCAAAGAAGCATGACTGCCCACAATAGTTTTCCCCAAACACACACCTGAACTATTTTTCACTACATCACCAGGCCCTGCACTTGGCTCCTCTTTGACTTTATCAATATGTGCTGGAAAAAGAGATGAGAGGCTTGCTCAGAAATCACAAAAGGTCAACCCAAGTTTTGATTACTTAGTTACTGGAAACTCTAAAATCATAACTATAAAACATGAAACTCACCAGCAGACAAACGCGTGGATGCAACAGAAGTGAAAGTAGAATGCAAACTTCTATAGATAGTAACCAGGTTCTCTATATAAGGTGCAGGCCTTAAATCTGCAACACGAATACAAATATATTTACTAAAAGAAATATATCAAATGTGTCAAACTAACAAGTAGAGAAAACAACATTTAATCTTTCATCCATCCACACAATAAAGGATGCATCTTTCAATTTCTCAAGCATCTCAACCCAAAAACTTCCAAAATAACATGACTTTATATTGAACCCAATCCAATAACCTAGTTTTCGCAGGAAATTACCAAAGTCTTTCTTTTCCACTATAAATCAACTCTTTCGTACCACAAAACTTCTTCCCATACAAATAAACAATCATTTTCAAAATTACCTTGAACAGAAAACTCGTTCTTGCAGGTAGGGCACTCCGAGTTATGCTCGAATGATGAAGGGATACAAACACTGAACAACACAAAGAAACTTCAGTTTATATGAGGGAACAGAGTCTTGAAGGGGCCCAAAATAACGAAATGACAGAGTTGAGGAAAAAACTCACTGGCAAACTATGTGATTGCAAGGGAGCAGCATGGGTTTACTCAGCAAATTCAGACTGGAAAACGAAAAATCGCTGCTCAAATTAGTTCGTCTCTAAAAATCCAAACTTTACAAAATTTCATAACTCCGTAAATAAATCTGTAGAACAAATGAACAAAATGAATAGGAAAAGAAAATCACCATTGAGGACATTTGAGCTCAAGGTCCAATTTCTGAAAGTGAAGAGTCAAGGGGTTCAAGAGCGCCATCTAGGGTTTCCTCCCTCCGATTTCCTTTGAAAACCCTTCAAAAAATAACTCTTTGCGGGAAATGGCAAAGCTTTGTGTGTGCTGGAGAGACCAAGAAGAAAAAGTGGTAGGGCTATATATAGTGAAGTGGCAGATGCTGAGATCTCTCTTGGTTGGACGGTCCGGATTGCGTTAGAATCTCAGAGGATATCTGGCACCGTTGATTTTGTGGGATGCGACATATTGGCGGCAGCGGGAAAATGATTTATATTTTCGAACTTGCCGCGGTCTCTTCTTTCTATTCTCCCGCCACCGCCAACGCAAATTTTGGGAGAGAATAAATCGATCGCTAAATTTTTTTTTCAATATTTTGTAAACACAACTTACCGTAAAACCTCTATAGTGTAATAACGTTAGGGCTAGGAGCGACATTTCGTGTTGTATATGAATTAGCGGGTTCATGTTTCGACACTCCACAACCCTAATTTTACTCATATAATTATCCGTATTATTTGTATCTACCCCTTTAGCCTACGGTCATTTCGAGTTCGTGTCGTGCTTTCGTTTTTTTAGTACAAATTATTCATGGCGGATTTGGGTTGACGGATTTACGTATTGATATTTTCAACCCTAACTTTACATGTTTAGTTATTCGTGTCAACTCATTAAACCTGTGAATCCGACAATGGTCAACCATAATCTGTTTATATCGTATTATTTCATAGATCACTGCCCCTACTCAATACCATTAAATTATAACTATGTTATTTAATTAATCATTTATCAGTTTAAAGAGTATTTTAAAATTTTTGTAAATATACATTTGCGTACACTCAATATGTACAAGTTAATTGTACAATATAAGTTCATTATATTTAAATCATTAGAAATCTATATATTTAGTTATACTTTGTACATTGTAGTTACAAAATTTAGTGCATGATGACAACTAAGAGATGGTAACGTTGATTGAAGATGATTCAACGCTTTTGAAATTAGTCACGTTAAAATAAACATTTAAAGCGACAACAACTTTCACAATGTTTTGTTATAAATCAAGAGTTTGCCCCTGTTCAGCTACAAGTTTTGAAACAAATTTTGAAAACAAGTTTTAGATAAATTGGTTTTCAGAATCAAAACAGCCAAACAAGGTTTTCAAAATATTTTATGCTTCAGACCCTTTTTTTTTCCTTCTGCGTTTTCTTTCTTTTCTTTTTCACTTTTCGTCCTCTTCTTTATGCTCTTTCTTTCTCTTCTTTCTGCGTTTTCTTCCCCAGATCCAAATGAGCTTGAAGGAGCATATGGATTAGTTTCAGTCTCCAGTGATAAATAAGCGGTATGTACAGTAAAGATTGGGGGGTTGGGGTTGAAGAGCAGGACCGAATCAAGAATCTCAACAGTAACATCCCATCTAGAATTCAACAAAGAGGATAATGACATAAAAAACAAGCAAGAAGAAGCAGTGAAAGAACACCATGAGAAATAGGTTTTTAGGGAGAAAAAAAATTTTTAAGGCAACAGTAATCCTCACCAAAATATTCAAGCTTTTAGGGAACAGTTTTGGTAAAATCGGAAGATGAAGATGAACATGGAAATGGCGGTGTTACAACTTAACCTAAGCAAGACCCAAACACTAACTCGGCGGCTACTTCAGTGGCGGAGGGTGGAATTTCGGTTGGTTCGGAAACGACTCACCGTTCACGTCGAATTCGCCGGCGTCTATGGTTGAGTGAATCGGAGTAGCTATCGGAATCGATCGATGGAGCGATTCCGGTCGATGGGATCGACCGTGGCCGAACTGTTTGTTCTTCTCTTTGCGGAAGGGAGTGTCGCGGAAGGGAAAGGGGCAGAGGAGAAGTGGAGAAAGGAAATGGGTTTGTAAACCTGTTCTGGGAAATCATGGGTACCAAACACAGTTTTGGGGCTGTTTTTGGGTTTCAAACCAAAAAGGGCCCAAACTTGTTTTCAGAATGAGCGAACGAACAGGGCCTTTAGCACCAAAACTTTTGAATGCAGTTGGAAAAGTTATAGACAAAGTTTACTTAGATTTAAATTTGTAGAAAATACAAACAACAATATATTTATATTTTAATAAACTATCATAATTATGTTTATAATTTTGTAAGATTGTTAGATTATGATATTAATTGAATTATATATTTATATATGGTTAAGGTGCAATTTAGCCCCTCTAGTTTGATGGGAGGATTAAATAAGCCCCTGTGGCATTTTTTGGGGCAATAAAGCCCTCAAACTTTCAAAATTAGTCTAAAACAGCCCTTCTGTTAACTTTCAAGTTAACGGACGTTTGAAAGCACGCTTTGGACAACATAAAAACCACTAACTAGAGAACTAGCTCCATCTCGTTGAGAAAATGAAAATCTCACAAAGGGTCCAAGACCCGTGCGAAGGCCAGCGGCTAGGAAGTTCGGAGGGATAGGAAATCGGGCACCGGAATCACTGGATCGCCCAAGAAGGGAGACCATGGAGGCAAGTTCACTTGCGCCGGCCACTCGTGGGCCAAAGATTTAGGCAAGGGAGGATGGTGAAGAACGGAGAGGAACTATTTCGGCAATGAAAATCTCACAGCCTTCGATTATTGCCGCCACGGGTACCGGAACTATTCCAGCTTCTGCTATGGCCGCTGCTGGGTCCTCTGTTTCTGAACAGGGGAGCTCTGTTTTGCATCCCAAGTTTGATGAAGTTGGTCCGGCAGGGATGGGGATTCGGATGAATTGGGCTATGTTGAGTGGAAATTTGGGCAGATCCCCTGTCCCAACTGTTGCATGGCCGCCTTTCCATGGCGGGTTTTGGTAGTGGGTTTCTCCATAACTCTACTAGTGTTCTAAGCCCCAATTCGGGGAACCAAAATCTGGTGAAGAACGGAGAGGAAAAGCTTCCCCCAAAATAATTAATGCTCAAAATTTCCAGACCCAAAATTGCCATTCTTTAATGCCTCTATATAATAAAGCTTGCTCAGAAATATTTTAGTTTTGATCTAGTGTGCAAGGAAAATCATACAGAGGTCACATATTTATCAAAATGGTCATGAATCCAGCAAACAATTATTTTGAAGGAGCTTTGTTGATTTGGTGACCAAGACAAGAACGGAGACGAGAAATTGCAGTGTTAATGACGCAGAGATGCAATTGTTCTCTTGCGTTTTGCTGTTTGCAAAGAGGTTGATTTTAAAGGGAATTTTGTTGATTTGGTGATGAAGATGAAGAACAGAGTAGAAAAGATGGGTTTTGTGAACAGGGAACTTTGGTTTTTATGTTGTCCAAGTCAGCACCAAAGCATGCTTTCAAACGTCCGTTAACTTGAAAGCTAACAGAAGGGGCTGTTTTAGACTAATTTTGAAAGTTTAAGGGCTTTATTTATTGCCCCCAAAAATACCACAAGGGCTTATTTGATCCTCCCATCAAATTACAGGGCTAAATTGCACGTTAACCCTAAATTGCACGTTAACCCTATTTATATAGGAGTCTTCTTAAAAATTAATATCTTATTATTTTATTAAATTTTATAATTTTTTGAATTTGTCCGAATTGAAACCAAAAAATATACGAGTACTTGTTGAAGAGTTTATTAATTTATAAAATATTAATTTACAAAAGTTTTGTCGCGTAATTAGGTTATAATCGTGTGTCGGTTACCAGTTAAATTTATATTTTCACCATGATGATAAAAGAGTCCCGAATTAAGTTATTATATTGAAATGTGTGAAATTTAGAAGTTAACCCTAATGTGATTATTTATTTTTCGTGTTATTTAAGTGTAAAATATCAAAATTAACCTGGATATTCGATGTTCTTTTTTCCCTAAAAAAAAATAAAATTATATATCACATTAAAAAGTAAATGGATAACGTCACATATAAGGGTTAATTTTGGTATTTCGTACCACAATAACATGAAAAAACAAATTAACGAGATCACCATTATGATTGATTTCGGTATTTTATGCATTTTACGTTTAAACATAATTGTTTGTAGTATTTTCAATAAATAATACTAACAGATTAGCTATAAATACGAAGAGTACGATATGTTTAAAGATATAAGAATAATTGTCAATGCACCTATTACGCAGGAAGTAGCTGTCATTTGCTAATAAAAAAATATGATTGAATACCTAAAATTAAAAGAGCGGAGTGTTAACGTCGTTCCAAAAAAAAATGTTCACATACTTTTTTTTTTTTTCACAATTTATCAAAATATTTGTAAATCTGTAATACAGTTCAATAAAATAAAATAAAAAGTGTACCTCATATTGACCCAGTACTCATCGATTGTGATCCATAGAGGATCACCAAAAGTTCAAGAGTTCGATTTCTATGTCCGTGAACACTCCTTATTTAGAGTGCAGACTAAGAGTCTAATCTCCACACAGCCATGCCTCATTTGTAATAGATAGGTTTTACAAAAAAAAAAAAAAAAAAAAAATAAAATGTATGCACTGAAATACGATGAGGCCCATCACCCCCGAATACGCCACTTATTGGATATTTTTCCTTTATCTTGTAAAAACAAAATAAAAACACTCCCCTCACTCTTTAAACCCTTCTGGATCGCCCCAAAACCTCATCTCGAGCCTCATCGTCACTTCCAACCCTAAATCCTCGAAGAAATAGACTCCGGAGATGGCCGCGGCCGCCATGTCAGCCACCGTCGCCCGATCTCTATTAGCCTTGCGATCAGTCAACAAGTCGACCTGTTTCCTTCTCTCCAGGCGCCTGTACCATTCCACCATCTCCAACCCTCCCGCACTTCCCGGGTTTTGTCGCCCGGCGTCCTTCCGTTCCGCTTCGTTGCCTTCCGTTTCGCATGCCCTTCGATTTGTTACTCCGTCGGCCAGTCGTGTCAACTCGGTAAGGTGCAGGGTTAATCGATCCGGGTCATCTTATTCGCCCCTCAACTCCGGGTCTAACTTCAGTGACCGTCCGCCCACTGAAATGGCTCCGCTTTTCCCCGGTTGCGACTACGAGCACTGGCTCATCGTGATGGATAAGCCCGGCGGAGAAGGCGCCACCAAGGACCAGATGATAGATTGTTACATTAAAACTCTTGCTCAAGTCGTCGGCAGGTAACTTTAATTGCTTCTGGGTTATCTGGATGATTTGATTGGGCCATGGGCTAATTTACCTATGATGGTTGTCTAGTTCTATTTACCTATGAGAAGGTTAACTGGTTTTGTGCTCTTAATCTTTGTAAGAAATGAAGGAGGATAAGATAAGGGTTTTTCTTTTGGTTGTTTAAAAGAGTGAAAAGTTTGTATTTTTTTGGTGGGTTCCTATTTTCTCTGTACCAGCTTTTCTGGTTGATGTTCTGAAGCTCTGTTATTTTCTTTGGCTGGTTGAAACAGCGGGGTTGTTCTACAGTTGTCCTTTTTTTGTTCGTAGAGTTAAGAGTTAGTTTGAATTAATAATAGCAAAATTGTTTCTGTGACTTAACCATAATTGCATATTATTAATTAAACAGCGAGGAAGAGGCCAAAAAGAAGATATACAATGTCTCATGCAATAGATATTTTGGCTTTGGCTGTGAAATTGATGAGGAGACATCCAATAGGCTTGAAGGTGCGCAATTGTCCCACTTTGTTGTCATTGATTTGATTTTGAGAGGTATAGTTTGTGGTGCTTATTCATCATCTGCGTTTCTTGACATTAACAGGTTTGCCCGGGGTGTTGTTTGTTCTACCGGATTCCTATGTTGACGCTGAGAACAAAGATTATGGAGGTAAATCAATACCTTTTCTTCCTGATATATCTCTATAATCATTGAGTGTTCTGTTTAAAAGGCTTCTGTAGGCCAAGTATAGGTCAAATGTTCTGTCCTCTGTGCCTTTTACTTGATATACTTACTAGGACAGTTGGTCCCTTGATGGTAGGATGTACATGTTTTCATGTGAAATTGGGAGTTGTTTCACTCTTTTCGCCTCTAATTTGTGAATGACTATAGAGATTGAAACAGAACTCGTCCTAACATTTTGTTGGTATGTTTCTGAGTTGCCAGCTGAGCTTTTTGTTAATGGGGAGATAGTTCAAAGGTCACCTGAGAGGCAAAGGAGAGTGGAACCAGTGCCGCAAAGGACTAAGGACAGACCACGCTACAATGATCGAACCCGATATGTGAGGAGCCGTGAAAACATGAGGTGAAAGGCTTACTACGCCGCCTCTGAGGAAAGTTATTTAGTTCTTATGTAGTAGAAGAGAGTTAGCTTATCACAAAATGGTTGTATTTAGTGTGCTATTGTGATTGGCTATGGTTTTAACCTCGGAGGCAATAAATTGGTTTGCTGTTCTAAACATCAGGGACGTAATGAGATGGTTTGGTTGACAGTCACACTTCTCTTCTTGCTCAGTATTTTAGGTATGACATTTGAATGATATCTGGAAATGATTGATCCTTCATATTTAAAACAAAATTAACCACTCATGTAACTGGTTGCTTGAAGCAAGATTGAATACTTATGTTCGAGGTTCATCAGAATCCTACTCTCTATCTTCTAATAGTTCGGCAAAGGTTTTCTTGCTGGCGCTTTCTACATGGTTATTTAGCTGTAATTCGACGTCTCTAACTGTATGAATGGTTAAGCTTGTGCTACATTGGAAACTGGTTCAGTTTCAGCCCCGCCAGTTTCTCCGGGGAGGCTGCTGATGGCGGCCACCTGAGCTTCTTCCACATCGTTTTCAGTAAGAAGCATATCCAGTAAACTATGGCTAGTTGCTTCGATCTCATCCGGTCTTTCTTCCGAGGGCTCAAGGCAATCACCATGACGCAAGTCTTCACCGCTATCTCTTTTGCCGGGATTATCTCTCGGTTCTGACACTGGCGAGCCCTTTGGCGATTCGAAAGAATGCTTCGAAGAAATCTCCTCCTTGTCTTCATCTTCAAACAAATCCGAAGAATATGTAGATTGACACTCATTCATTTCATCCTCTAAACCGTTTGCATTTTCAAGAGTAGTAGATTCTTTTTCATCAAGTTCCTCCAGCTTTTGAATAGCTTGTATGGCAGCATCCGAAGCCCATCTCCGATCCACATCGTATCTGAAGAAAGGAAGGAGCATTTCAATGAAATGCAACTTCACATTTAAGAAAATTAAGCTAGCAAAAGTGGGAAAATTTTTACCTCTCCAGGGACGATTCTATTTGAGCTGCAATATCTCTTGAGCCATCAACTATATCTTCTGACACATATCCTCCATTTCTTGCAATTTCTTCGAGAAAATGCAAGTCTAGGATGAACTGCATTCATTTGGGATTACTAGTTAATTATAGCAGTTTCTAAACTTAGAAAACACGAAAAAAAAGTTTCATTCTACAAAGCCATACCTGCATCAAACTAGAGTAGTTTTCTTCCTCCAGAGGATCATTAATGGCTGCCAAAATTCCATCTTTGCTTGAAATCCAGGCAAATATTGTCTCCATCAGCTCCTTGAGTAAACCCTCTAACCACTCTACTTCAATGTAACTATCTTCAGCGAACTTCTGCAATTTTCTCAGCTCAAGATAGAATGCCTGATTGTTTGAGGTAAAAAAAAAAGAAGCGTACTTTCAGCATTAGAAACAAGACTGTTTTAGTGAGATGGGGAACAAAACAAATTTTGTTCTTTTTCTGTAAGAAGCTTCATCATACCTGGCAAGGCATGGAGGGGACTAGAGGACGACCATCAGAATCATTCTGCAGAGCAATGCAACTCTCTGCGGCGTGTGTTTTGCTAGCTTCAGGAGAGAACAGTTTCTCTGTAACTTTCTGGAAAAAATGCGTTCTGAGTCGAGCATGAGTTTCTTGAATGAACAATACATAGTTATCAATCTCAAACTTCATGATCTCAATGTTGCCAAAAACCCTTCTGGTAATGTTGGAGAATAATTGCATTAAAGTGAACAAGTTGGCTAAAACAGAAACTCCCTGTATCAGGGACTCGGCCAGGTGAATCCTCGATCCATTTTCACCATCAGCAGCAGCTAAAGCTATTTCAAGAATGGTAATATATTCCGCTAAAAGCTCCATAAGTTCTCTAAGAAGAAACACTTCCATTTGAAGGGAAACTAAGGGAGAGCAATCATCAACAATATCCTACAAAATTAGGAAACCAAATCAAATTCTTGAGGAACAGTTTCATAAAGAAAGATTTGTAGTATTACACTAACCTGAAAAAGTGTTAAAAATTTTCTTCCACTGCTAGTGAGCAAGCAATATTCTGGTTTCTCATCCACATCTGAATGAAGGGTTCCTTTCCTTAGAACACCAGATACAAGATATCTTCCTATAATCCAAGTATCAGTTGATGTGAAAATACTAATGACTTTCTTGTAATGATCAACTTGAATGAGTAGAATCTTCTCAATGCAAGGACTAATTTGATTGATCAAACATGGCCTCAAGAAAAGTTTCTGATTCTCTAACAAAGAACAATATGACAATGCACACTGGACTGCCTCCACCGCGGTCGACAGCCCTCCACTTATTTTTGATGTGGACTCAACATACTTGATCAAGAAAGCAGCAAAAAGTCCAGTTTCTTCCTTGGACCATTGGATTAATTCAGGGGCATAAGAGGATGCATTTTCTCCATGTAACCCCACAAAACTCCTTGCTGCTTGAGAGATCATGGAGAACACATGTTTTGCAACTTCTCTAATGGCTAATCCATGTTGAACTGCGAGGGTGGAATGCAAATCTCTCGTGGCGCACGCAATGCGCGCGTGGTAGTAATCAAGAAGAAGCTGCAATGCCAGATGGAAATTTCCAAGCTTGCAAAGTCCAACCAATGCATGTTGCAGTTCAGGGGCAGAGATTCTATGGTTTTTAGCCAAATGTGTTAGGTGATCTTCAAGAACACCCTTTTTCTCTGCTATGGCGGAATTGTAAGCCAGCAATTCTTGTTGGGAGAAGCTTTCCCCAACGCGTAAACTCTGCAAAGCCCTGTCTTCCATTTCCAGAACAGAAAGAGCTTCATCCAATCTATGTTCTGAAATCAACAAATCCAGGATTTCCAAAACATCATCTGTGTGAACTTCCAACATGCTCGGAGACAGTTTTCGATCTTTTAAGGATTCTTCAAACACTGATTCCATGATTTCCTCGGATAAAACTGTCAAAGGAACGGTCTTTGTAAGATCTTCGATTACCCTCTTCTGTGTTGAAGCCTGTAATTTCAGCTCCATCAGTTCACTTTCCAGGCCTTCCATCTGTTCAAAGATTCTGCAGGACTTAAAAAAAAAAAGGTTACTAAATCAATTCTGTTCTGTCCCATACACCGCTGGTTTTCATTGAATTACCTAAGAAAGACTGAATAATTAGAAAATATGCTCATCTTGAAATCTTCATCCGATTCATTTTTCAGCTCCAGCAATTCTGAACAAAGATTCTGAACCCCCTGAAATTAAAAACCCAATAATAAAAGTTAAAAAGAAAAGAAGAAAAAAAACCCAACATGTACAATTTCTGGAAAGTACCTTGGCTGTCATGGATTCCAGATCTGTTTCCTCCTCGCCATCGCTGGAAACAGAGAAAGAATCTGTAATGACTTGTTCTTCGTATCTTCCTCCTTCGCCCAGTTGTAATTCTTCATCGTTAGTGTTTAATTGATTGGACACGATGAGTTCTTGAAGGCTGCTGGCTTCGTCTCTGGGCCTGAATCTTCGTGTTCTTGAGGGAGCAGCGTCCATGGCAAAAACGAGGGAGGGGAGGGATAATGATGAGTTTTGAGCTGATTAAGTGGGTTTTTTTGTCCGAGAATTCATCGCTGTTGGCTTCATCTTCATGGGAAGCTTCGATGTCTTCATTTGTAGCGAATGAATGATGAGGATTTTCAGAACGACGACGGCAAACAGACAGCAGACGATTCTTTTTGGGTTTGATTTCTTCGTTTGTTCTTACAGTTGCCATACTTCTTTAATTCTATTTGCTCAGCTGCCGCCTTGCCTGCTGGATTTTTCGGACGGATGCCGTTGCCGCCCAAAATATAAATAAATTGAGGTGGAAATTTATTTATTTAAAATTAATTTTTGGCTAAACATGTACTTATAATCAAATACTCGTAATTATTATTAGAAATTTGTAAACATTTTTAATTAATACTCCCTTTTCAATTTTAAGGTTGTACATTGTGGATCGTAAAAACTGTACTACTAAACTTTTTAATAAAACAGAAAAAAAAACTATAAACAGTTCACCATGTTAACCTATCAATCAGAAAACACGGAATTGCCACCTTACATACCAATATTTTGAGTTGTTGTCAAATTCTTAAATATCTCTTCTTATATGGAGTAATAGAGATATCTCAATTAATCATCGTAACATTTTTATAGCAACGCATGTGGCATTCATTCATTCATTGATTACATTTTTATGAAATATTCACTCATTATCCGATGAATGTATGATACATCAATTACCATTAGAAAGTTGAAATATCTATTCTTACTCATTTCTTTTTATGTTTTGAAGTTGCATTACATGTTGCTACACAATAATGGTTAGGGGTGAGGATCACATGTTCATACTAACCTAGTTAATCACGTCCAATAGTTTTACTTTAAAACAACGCTATTTTACTTAAAATTCTTTTAGAGAAATTGTGCAATTTCACACTAAATCTACTTTGATTCACACATTAGGTGATGTAGATCCTATCTCCATCAAGCCTCAACAAGAACCTAAGCAACACATGACTCGTCTTCAAACAAAGAAATTGAAGGAAGCAATTAATGGATACGTTGATCAAGTACTAGAGGACCGCAAGGTGGAAGAAGCAAAACCGTGGGTGACCATGATCACCATGAACAATCAATTTCAACCATCAAATCTCACATTGGGACTACATTCTCGGTCAAGTGAAATGATAGGAAGTCAATCTACCTTTGATCACAAGTGGAAGGGTCAAAATGCATTTAAGGAGAAGTTGGAGGGCAAGATGCCAATTTGAGGGAAACCTTATTTGAAAATTCAAAGGTGGAAGATATATAATTCTTGGCCAATAATCAAATCCACCAAAACATGGCAGCCAACTAATGATTTTCGGCCATGAAGAATCAAAGCCACAAAACATGGCTGAAAATGAAACCCACCCACAAAACATGAAGAATCAATCCCACTACTTTAAGTATTATATTGTATTTCTTTATTTGGTGTGAACTTTAGCTTTGTATTTCTTTATTTGGTGTGTACTTTAGCTTTGTTGGACTTATTCTTGCTGGCCTTCTATATAATGTGGCTGAAACTACAAGGAATCATCAACCTACATGAAAATTCAATTCAAATTTGAGAACTTCTCAATTTCAATTCCAACTCCTTGGTGGTTTTGGTCATCATTGCACACTTGTGGGCATTGGTAAGAAGTTTACAAGTCTTCTTTTGAGTATTAGAAGTCTTGGTTAGCTTGGTTAATTTCAAGGTTTTGTAAGTAGCTAGGTGAATTTAATGACATATGTTCATTAGGGGTGCTTAGTCTAGATTCGATCTTGTATTGTCTTCGATAATACTCTTTGTTTCCATTCTCTATCTCTCCATCCTTGTATCAATCTTGTTGTATTTTTGATAATCTATATGTGAAGTGTTTTCTTGTGTTCATCACGTTGCAAATCCATGATTATCATTGTTCCATTTACTAAACAACACAGAACTAGAGCTTGAATTCTCCAACTGTATTGTATGCTCACTAAACCAATCTTGGGAACTTATTCAATTGCTTAAGAAATCTACATCATTAGGGTTGACAATTTATGATATGACATGATATAGAAGGATTATAGTTGATCATTGGTATGTTTGCGGGTTAAATGAGTCAACGCGAATATTTAAATATGTAAGGTTAAGGTTAAAAATATCAACACGTTAGCTCACGAATTCAGATTCAACACAAGTAATTTATATTACTAACAAAAATACGATACGAACCTAAAATATTCGCGGGTTGAATAAATCAATATGAATAATTAAATTGAGAAAATTAGAGTTGGAAAAGTGTCGATATGAAGACCTGACAATCCGAACAAGCCCTAAATTCCACACTCGTGTTTCAGGTTATTTGCCCATCTCTTAGCGCAGGCGTGACAAAGAAAGGTCAAGTCCATTACCGCAACGTAACAATTCCCAACCATATATATATAGCCACGTAACCTAATTGGAGAAAAAATGGAAACAAACGTAAGAGCTAAGAACCGGGAGAAGGGGTACTTTCGGAAATACACAACAAATACGGAAAACGAAAGTCCCCATTGGTGGGGACTGGCCCGTTTGACTCCAACAAATCATTTCCAACTCCCCCAACCGAAGAAGAGTCCGCCATTAAAACACACTCACGTACAGACAAGGCGACAAACACCGCGCTCAGCTCAGATTTTGCTCTCCGACCGACGTAGTCAAATGTGAACAGCGTTCGTCCTCGTCGTCGGCTAATGAGAGGAGGACACCTCGGACTCAAAGTCCCCGTCTTTTTTTTTATTCTTCTGTTTCTGACTACCAACGCCAATGGGAGCGCCGGCCAATTCGCCGGAGACTACGCCAAGCTGTCCGGGATCATAATCCCTGGCTTCGCCTCCACTCAGCTCCGAGCGTGGTCAATCTTGGACTGCCCTTACTCCCCGCTCGATTTCAACCCTCTCGATTTGGTCTGGCTGGACACCACCAAAGTACGTATTTCGTATATGATGCTAATACTTGCCTTGATTGCGTCTATTGTGTTTCTTGATTGGTAATTTGGTATGTATGACTGAATCTGAATGGATGATTGATGAGGAAGGATTCTTGGTGCAGCTTCTTTCTGCTGTTAATTGCTGGCTGAAGTGCATGTTACTTGAACCTTATAACCAAACTGATCATCCGGAATGCAAGTCTCGCCCCGACAGTGGTCTTTCTGCTATTACAGAGCTTGATCCTGGTTACATAACAGGTTACTATGAATTGAATTTTTTTTCTTCTATTTTATCATCATGCTGTATTTTCAGGTTTAATATATTGACCAGTCATTTGGGCTTTTGGATTGTGATTGATCAGGTCCTCTCTCGTCAGTGTGGAAAGACTGGGTTAAGTGGTGCATTGAGTTTGGTATTGAGGCTAATGCCATTCTTGCAGTGCCATACGACTGGAGGTTGCCGCCGTCTAAGCTGGAGGAGAGGGATCTTTACTTTCACAAGCTAAAGTTCGTTTCCTTCTGGCTTTTCTTTATCTGCATATAGTTCTTGATGCTTATTTTCTTCCACAATCCCCTAATTTATAAGGGAAAAACTTTGGCTTTTGCAGGCTGACTTTTGAAACTGCTCTGAAACTTCGAGGGGGGCCTTCATTAGTTTTTGCTCATTCATTGGGAAACAATGTATTCAGATACTTCTTGGAATGGCTGAAACTAGAAATTGCCCCTAAAAAGTATGTCCAATGGCTCGATGATCACATTCATGCGTATTTTGCTGTTGGTATGCTTCAACTCGTCTGAACTTAGTAGTACATTTTGAATAGAGTCATCTCGACATTAGTGTATCTGAAATTGTTTGCGTTGGTTTTCAGGAGCTCCTCTTCTTGGTTCACCTGAGACAGTTAAAGCTACCTTGGCTGGATTTACCTTTGGTCTTCCTGTCTCTGAGGTTTTCTACTTTTCTTCAGGACTATTGTTTCATGTTGCTATTTTCTGTAGATAGAGACATGATGTGGCGGGCATTAGAAAAGAAAGGGGTAAGGGTAGTCCATATAGAAAAGATAAAAGATATGTGTAAAGGTATAACAACATATGTAAGGATGCCACCAGGAATATTACATGATCAGGAATATTACATGATTTTCTGAATACTATAAGTCTGCATGAAGGATCAATTTTAAGCCCATACATGCATGTCAACCTTATTCCATCTCCCTCATGAATCAAGAAAGGATGAATAGGATAGAATTAATGTTTGCTCTACAAATTTGATTTCTACATTCCTCTTGCAGTTGTCTAAACTCTTCATGCATTTTCATTTTCTTATCTTTTTGTTTGTGTTTAATTTGGTTGTTAAATTGACAGATCATTCTTTTCCTAAAGGAAATTTTTGGGAGTGAGGATTTATGAATAGAAATGTTGTATTGGCTTCAACAAGTTCTTGTGCGCGGTTCCTTTCTATAATTTGCCTCTTCTCGATTCCCCTTCTCTTCCTATAAAGCAATTTTACCTTTGTAAAGCACAGTAATCAACATTTTGTTAGCATTCACTTGGAGAGGTTTGGAATTTTATGGAATTCGCACTTGTTTCTTATGGTATCTGCCACCTTTCTCTAGCTGCTTATTATCTTTCATTGTTTCTTCTTCCTTCATTGTTTTCATATGATTATAACGAAATTAAACTTTTATGACGAGGGGAGTTACGGATTCAGTTCCTTTTGATAACTGGTGTATACTTTTTGACGCATACTTATCATATAATTTGGCAAGTTATCAGGGAACAGCTCGATTGATGGTCAATTCATTTGGCTCTTCACTTTGGATGATGCCATTTTCAAAATATTGTAGAACAGATAATGCATATTGGAAGCATTTCTCTACTGGGAGCAGAAGAGGCCATCTTTCTTACCGTTGTGATGAAGAGGAATTTCGCTCGAACTACTCTGGGTGGCCCACAAATATTCTTAACATTGAGATTCCTGTAGTTCGAGGTATTGCACGATGTCCATGGTGATGTCCTGTCTGTGTTATGTTTGGGAAGCTAATATGTTCTCTGTTGTATTTGTAGGAAATGATGCTTATCCATCTTTTGTGGATATAGCTCAGGCCAATGCATCTGGTATGGAATGTGGTTTTCCTACTCAGTTATCGTTTTCTGCTCGTGAAGTTTCAGATGGGACCTTTTTCAAAGCGATAGAAGATTATGATTCTGACAGCCAAAGGATATTATACCAATTACAAAAGTGAGTCGTTGAAAAATGGTAAAAATATCTGCCAATTGTACTAGAAACAAAAGTGAGTTATTGGAAAATGGTAAAAGTATCTGCAAGATTCATAAATAATGCATCCACATAGATATAGATGAGTGTTCATACTGCCAACTTTGCCTTATCTTCTAGAAAGACTCCACTGGATTCTTAGCATTTGTTTCTTGTCTTTCTCGTTTGTGATTCCTTGTTATTTCAGGTCATACCATGATGATCCAGTTCTAAATCCCCTGACACCTTGGGAAAGACCTCCTTTGAAGAATATTTTCTGTATTTATGGAATAGATATGAAAACAGAGGTATAACAATTTTCTTCAGTTAATCTCTTCTCTATCTTGCTTCATCGAGTTATTGTTTGTATCAACGCACAGCCTTGGGGCCCGTTTGATGACAGAGCTTAATACTGGTAACAGTTCCATTATATCTTAATTTGCATTCTTTCAATGCAAGGCCACTATTTCCTGTCACATTTTGAAACCCTGATTTGACGACCAGCATTTAAAAATTGTGATCATTAATGTAATACTTCTATAGCATGCAATTGGGTATCAACTCTGCTCAATGCCTTATGACAGAAGGAAAATAAAGTCGCTAGTCTTAGTTCAACAGCACATTTTTTCTCTGATCTGTAACTTTGAACTGATTTTGAGATGGTTGGCCATCTAACTCCTTCCAGAGTTGGCATATCCTGAAAATCCTTGAATTGTTGGTGTTCGTTCTGTGGCATGTAACATCACTTAGAGCATAGGGAGGAACCAATAAGTTGCAAAATTTTTCCTATGAAGAGTTGTATGTGAAAAAGACAGTTGATGACTTTTTCTTTTCTTTTTTCTTTTTTTTTCTTTTTAATATGGAAACCAGGTTGGTTACTATTTTGCACCAAGCGGGAAGCCTTATCCTGATAATTGGATCAGTACTGATGTTATTTATGAGCTTGAAGGATCTTTATATTCCAGGTAATTCTTGTGGAGATCACACTTGTGATAAGACTGGAAATCATTAAGTGAAATTTTCTTTTTGCTTGGAAACAATAATAAGTCTCTTCTTAAAGCCACCAGACGATGAATGATTCCCAGTTACCATTCTTGGTTTTCACACATCATAATGCAGTTATGAATTTTCTCTGCAAAAAAAAAAAAAAAAAAAAAAAAAAAAAAATGTGAAAGAAAAAGAAAAAATGTTGTAATGATGAAAGTGTGTGTGGACCCTTGGCAAGAGCATAAAAACATCTACACTCTCGCATTAAATTATGCTATATAATAAGACCATACATTAGGAATGGTATGTTTTTTATGTGAAAAAATGAAATGAGTTACTCTTAATAATTTCTGTGCAGCTTTTTGGTGATGTGTTGTGGTGTTTATAGAATTAGAATGTCCTTGGCACAGAATTCTGATATTGCGTTATATTACTTTGCACAGGTCGGGGAATGTTATTGAAGGAAATCCAGGGGCATCCAGTGGAGATGAGACGGTATGAGATCATGAAGAAGTAGCAATTTTCTGGTGCATATTCTAGAAACTTCATCTTCATTAATTGGGAAAGATTTTTATTACAGGTGCCATATCATTCCCTTTCTTGGTGCAAGAACTGGTTGGGTCCAAAAGTGAACATAACAAGGGCTCCTCAGGTATTGTATACATGTATAAACTTTTTGGTTAATCTGCATCATAATTAGTGGTCCTTCCCTGGGTGGTGTTATCAAAATAACCCATATTGGATTGTGATGTTACAAAATGTATTCTAACAGACGCCTAAGAATTGCAGCAGTGTCATCGTAGGACACTGGATCAATTAAAGTGTGTATTCGAACACCCTTAGCCACAATTAAACATGTTGTTTCCTAGGAGTGTTGTCAGTAGAGAGTATCACAAGCTATTTTTTCAATTTATGCATCAATTTCACTGGCTCATTGTTAGTTTGCAACATTTACTGCCAGCTATAAATGTGATGTTGCATCAATCCTGACTTCTGTTTGTTTAGCTGGTCATCATAAAGAGATGGGTTATTGCAAAACAGAAACTATAATGAGTGATAGTGTTGTTTTTCCTTTTGCCTTGTTCACAGTTGCTTTTCTCCTTTTTATTGCAGTCGGAGCATGATGGATCAGATGTACAGGTTGATTTAAATGTAGAACATATACATGAAGCTGATATTACTCCCAACATGACTAGGTCACCCCGCGTGAAATACATAACTTATTATGAAGATGCTGAAAGTCTTCCAGGGAAGAGGACAGCTGTTTGGGAGCTTGATAAAGGTATATGAACTTACTCTAAACTTTGTATTGCATGTTCTTTTAGGCTGTGGAGGTTGATTAAAACTAATAATTGTCCTGCATTCTGGGGTGAGGTTTGCTTTGTAAAGAGGCTCCGGAATTGTGTATTTCATCTGGCATATTCATCTCTCCTTTAGCAACTTTGGCATATCCTTTTTACTCCAACAGGTTGTAATGCACACACATATTTTGCAGCAAATCATAGGAACATTGTTAGGTCTGCAGTTTTGATGCGAGAGCTTTGGCTGGAGATGTGGCATGATGCTCATCCCGATAAGAAATCTAAATTTGTTACAAAAGGTGGATATTTCTTCTCTATCCTTGTTCTTGTTTTCCTTTCCTGGCCATCTTGCTAAATCTCCATGACACAGGTAAACGAGGACCTCTGAGGGATGAAGACTGCTACTGGGATTATGGAAAAGCCCGCTGCGCATGGTCTCAGCATTGTGAATACAGGTTTTTATCATCTTTTCTGTTAAAAGCGCACATTAGTCCTTGGTAAAATTACAACATAAAACCCTGCTAAACTCTTCTTATCTGTTTCAGATATGTATTTGGAGATGTTCATCTTGGGCAGAGCTGCAGGTTGAAAAATGCATCTACTGATTTACTCTCGCATTATGTATAATAGTACAGGTATTTTCTTCACTTTCAACGTTATGGAAACATAACTGACAGGAGGATAGACATTAAACTCAATCTTTCCTTGTCAATTTTCCGCAGTGTTGAAACTCGTAGGATCTGTTTCATCAAGATCAAGTCTTGACAAGTTCGAGAGTTGATCGAACAACCACCACGTACCTGTATGTCATTCCTGATTCATTCTGTAATCGAAGGCACGTTCAAATGGACACGCGAATGCTGCTATTATTGTATTGTCTTCTTCAGATGAACGTCCCAACTAGGTATTCTGTACTGTTCTTATTCAGAATTAGTATGTAAATGGTGAAAGCAAAAGGAAGAGGGGAGAGCTTTTTGACATTTGAGGAAAAAGCTAGTGCAATTTTCTGTGCTTCCCAAATAATAAATGGAAGTCATTTCCTCATTTGTGTTTCTGTGTGCATTTATACAAAGGGAAACAACTGTTCTAGCCAACAATCCACTCACCAACATTTCAAGAATGAATGAACATTCACAGACTAAAATCACTGGAAAGCCGACTTTGAATAATAGCATACAAAGTTTCTGTTGAACAACAGATCAGACAAAATCAAAACAAAAAATGAACAAAAGAATATTCAGAAGCCATGGCAAGCATTCGGAAGGACTCGGCCACCATGGTCTACACGCTTTTCCTTATTTCGAAGGAGTAGTCGAGCTCCATATGACATTTTTTATCATCATCCTCAAACTGAACCAAAGAACCAGAAAAGTAGCAAAATCAGCAATATATACCATCATTTACATGAATGGCACTAAAAGAAGAGGTATATTCAAGCAAATTGCAAAACATAACTGCAATAGATGTCATCTTTTAACATGCCTTGCACAAAATATTCTTTCTTTAAGGATGGAAAGATAGCAGCGCGAGTTTAGAAGACATCAAATTAAACCGAACTCACCCTGAGCTTCGCTGTATACTTTCCTCTTGCAAGTGCACCAGATGGAGTGGTTTCCTCCTCTAGGTTGTGAACATATGGTTCCCGTTGAGGAGCAAACGTACCCAGCATTCCTTTGCTTCGATCCACTGAAATTCATAATGAAGCTTGATGCATTAGATATTTATCAGTAAAAGCTCCACTTGCATAAAGCAGTAAGGTGAGGGTTTTGATTTTTGAAGGTTACTACACTTCAGCATTGTCTATGGAAAATCCTCAACTTATTACACAAAGTAAGTATTAGAGCCGAGCAGTTTATACAAATAGTGATAGCACCGTAATGAACAGAGAATCATCAAACAGTTCAAAAGAAAAGTCCATTAAGCCTCCCTTTGCTTTGTCAAATCATGTTTACTGAATTTTACCGAGAGCCCAAAATGGCCAAAAATGTGATAAACTATTATGCACTAGAGGCAAAACTACATTTGGAGCAACATCTTCAAACTAGTGCATTGATTGGATTTAGATCATACTCGAAGCTAGAACGACTGGAAGCCATGTTCCTCGTTAGTTTAAGTCATTTCAGACAACGATATTGAAGTATTCCTGATTTGTTTAAAGGTTTCATCCAAATTGAGTGAAGCCTAAGTATCCACATACATAGAGATACTAGAAAAACAGTCAAGTTCCAAACCTTGGACTCCACCTTTCCAAACAGTGTTTGTGTAGGCCAAGCCAGATACAATGTTGTGAAGAACTGAGAACGTTAGCCTCAGGCGATACTCGGACCCTTCCTTGAGAGTGAAAAGGACAGGTTTGCTGGGGTCTTCAGCAACAGGCAATGGAGTATTACTCTCCCCAAAGTCCGGGGATATTATTCCGATTGAATGGAATTTAACTTCAGGCTCCATTTGTCCTAACAGCAAGAAATCATCAAACAACATGTAATGACTAGAATTGACTTTGTACTAAATATGGAATTCACAGTTCTAATGAACCAACCATTAAAATCGCTTTCCAGACAGCCGAGCAGCTTTTCTTTCCACCTCCTTAGGCTCTCATCCTCCTGAAATCCAGAGCACAATTCAACACGAATGAGCTACTGCAAACACTAAGCACATCAAACTACACCTCTGTATCTTCTAGTTACAACCTTATAAGCAGGAGATAAATTTCATTCTTAATATTTCATCTGAATAGCTGCAAAACGAGTGATGATACACACTGAGAGTGAATTTTCTCAGTGACTGATGTGACAAGCACATGGGAGAAAACAATTGAATACTTAAAATTTAGACTGCCAAGTGGCTGTTGTCATGTGATGCCACATCAGTCCTAAGATTTTTCATTCTCCTACTAATCATTTCCCGCAAAACAAATTAACTATAAATGCAACAGATAAGCAAAATCCATCTTTCTTTAAAGAAAACATAAACCCTAAATCACTACAAGGGTTTAAGGCTTTCACCCTCAAGAAAAAACAATAAAAGGCTTTTGTTTCCATTCTGTCAACCATGGAAATAGACTCAACAAAGCAACAGAAAATTCAGACAAAGTTCCAAAATTTTAATGTAGCAGCAAACGAAAAGACTGAAAAGGAGAGAAGGAAAAAAAAAAAAACCTTGTCTTTTTCAATCTGATCCTTGAGAGAAAGAAGAGGGCCAGGAACAAAACTAGAAGTGACCCCTTTGTTAGTACTCTCATCACCAGAATCACTATGATGGTTCTCAGGATCATCTTCAGCTTCTTCTCCATTCATTAAATCTACAAGCCGTTTTTTTCTCTCATCCCCAGCAACCCCACTACTTGCTGATGAAGGCCCTGCCTCTTCTTCCCTCTTGCCACCACCACCGCCGCCCTCCATCTCCTCCTCTCTGAACAAGCACAACCCACAAAACTTGAGCAGTCCCAGAATACAAAACCACCGCCAAATGAACCAAAAATCAAGAGAAAGGAAGAATTAAGATGCCAGAATTTGAGCTAGTCAAAGTGTAACAGCCAGAAAGCACTTCATATGTGAGCAGTGGGGGACAATTAAAACAGCAAAAGGCGTTAGAAATAATGGAAATAAATAGAAATGAGTGAGACTTGGGGCGAGGCGTGATTGTCAATTATGGAGGAAACAAAGACAAAGACAGTCAACAAAATCTTTTCTTCAACATTAAATATATGTAATGGTACACAGTTTCACACGACCATTGTCTGGTCTGAACTCTTCAAGTCGGAAGCTTTTTTCCCGTGCAATGTGTCGGCGTGCTGCTCTCCATGAATGGATATTCCGACTTACAAGTCAAAATTAGAAGAAAAAAAATATATAGAATGCATTTAGATGGAGTGCAAGAGGATAATTGCTAGTGTACAATGTGAGAATCACATGATTCAGTTCAGGCACTGATTATTTCGGAAAATATTAGTTAAACATATAATTTTATACATTATTTTGCTTGAAAATATTTAGTGAAACGACCGTAATTTCAATTAAACATGATTCAACATAATATATTGCTCCTTTCATTTGTGATTGCTGAAATGTTTAATCCTCTGTGTAAGTGAGCATTATGCGCTTGTTACACACCCGGAGAAGGGCAAAAAGGAGGGACGTGAAATTAAAAAAGATGGGGGAGGCTAAAAGGTTTGGTAATTTGTGACTTGACACTAAAGAAATGGGTTTGGATTGGGCGAGTTATATGTCTTGACACGAATAACTAAACGGATCAAGATAGAATTGGGAACGTTGACACGCAAACTCATTAACCGAATTCACGAATTAGAACACGAATAACTTCTAAGGCTCTGTTCTTTTCTGAACATAGTTAGGAAAAATATCACTTTTTTCTCAAAAATATTACACAAAGAAACAACATCATTTTTATAAAATTCACAATTTAAATTTAAAAATTCCCTCTAAAAACTCACTCACATAAATTAAAAAAAAACATAATCATTACACTTTTTCTTCTCTTTCCTACACAAATTCCCAAAAGAAATTCCCTCCAAAACAAAATTCTTCCCTAACCAAAAAATTTCCTAACTAAGTTCACAAGAGAACAGAACCTAAGAGTCATGTTATTTGTAGTAACCACTTAAAAAAATTTTAAGTCAAAAATACAAAAATGTCTCTGACCTCATAAAAGAGTTTATCACTTTTAACTTCTTTTTTTTATTTTTTAAATGGGCGTTTTTGCCCGCTTTAGTGCGGGTTGCTTCAACCTCTATGCACAGTTTCCTTTGTTTTTTAGGAAAAAAATAACACAAGTGAAGTTTAAAGAATATTTATGTATTTTCATTCACTAAAACTATAACATATAGTTATTGCAAATAGTAAAATGATTACGAGATTTAATAACTTTCATTTCTAATACAACACCAAAACAAACTCACAAGTTAAATAAATAGGCAAAAATAACATGAATAATTAAGTAAACAATAAAATTTAGTATCAATTGAGTTCTAACACAAATATCTGCTAATATTCCAAACACAACATGAGTTGGCACCCGATAACTAACTAAAAATCCAAACACAACATGAATTGTCACCCGTTAACTAACTAGAATCTACTTGTAGAGTAATTATAATGTGCCTAACTTATTGCAGAGAGGAATTTTCTCGTGATATTTTCTTTCAGCTTACTTCAGTTTACTCGTGAAATGAAGATCTGAAGGAAATTCTCAAACATCAACAATGACAACTAGCCTTTATTACACAACAAGAAAGTTTCCATAACTACGTATTTCCTTAAATTATAGTACAATGTTTCCAAAGCCGAGACAACACAAGTTATGTACGCAAGAAATGCAATGTCGCTTAAGAAAGAAACCCAAAATTTCATTATCCCTACCATATACGCAAACTTCTAAAGGGCTCGACTGGTGCTGTTTCCTCGAGGAAAGCAGCCGCCTCGAAACATTCAGCAGCTTCCGCGGCTGATCCAAGACCTTCGTCTTTGAAAACCAGGCCAAGATTATACCACGCGGAAGCATTCATTCTGTCGAGTCGTATTGCTTCTGTAAGAAAGCTTCTAACGGTGGCAACTGATCTAGTTCCCATCCGCCTAAGCACCACGACCATGGAGACTAGGCTCGGGACCAGACTGGGATCGATAGACAGAGCATGTGAGAAAGCTTTAAGGGCTTCTTTGTGCAGACCCTTCGCTTCGTGAAGCATACCTGCAATAAAGATCCAAGATGTGATTATGATTCCATGGAGGACTGCCGCAAAATGAAATCATTGGGAATGCAAGGACATGAGAACATGCCAATGATCGCCTAAAGATGGCAGACTTTGATGTATCACAGCGCAGATCATAAAAGACAGGATAAGCGTTTCTTGTGAAGTCTAATACTCCCACTTGAAAATACTGATCAATGAACATGAAGGTTGACAAGAAGGAGGCATCTAAGGCTGAAAACAGTAGCAAATCAATAAAACCTTGTCAACAACATTCTCCAAGCCCCCTCCCCCTCTTTTTATAGTTCCAACTTTATCAGATGTCCCCGAAGGAACCATTCTCCAACACAAATGAGGGTTATTGGTAGATAATAGTAAGAGTTGAGGGAAAGGACAGACACTAGTGTCAACCATTCTCACAAGGCATGTAAGGTGCATTAATTCATTCAATTAGATTTAACTGCACTCAAATATATATCTCCACAAACCACAATCTTCAATATCAAATATCTAGATTGGACTAAAAACAGGGATTATTTAGAAAGACTGAATACAATCATCTTAATTATATTTCACCTTTTCTATAAAGGATATCCACAGTATTTTTTAGTCAGCATCCAAAACTACAATACTAACAGAAACAACAGAACTAGAAACTTGGAACATTTGATAAACGTACCAGCAGTGTGCAACCTCATGGCACAGTGAAAACTAATAGCTTCAGATTTTGAGAGACATATTTCAGCATCCCTCCACTGATTCAATCTAATATAGATGGACGCTAGGTCGAGCCAAATTTCCAGCTCCAAACTTCTATTATGTTTCCAACCATTCTACGACATTGAACACGTAGAAATTAGAAAAGAGAGAGAAACCTAAAGATATTGCATATCACTTATAAATTCAATTGAGTCATCAGTCATTAAATCTTACATGATAAAAGCCTGACAAAGTGCATAGCCAAGTGACAAGTACAAATGCCAGTAACAAGCTAACTGGGGTTCAGTATATTCATTTTACTATGTATCTGAGCTCCCAGGACACATTTTCCATGGGAAAAAGAAAAAAGTGATAATCATGCAGGAAACCACATAAGTCTAATTTAGAAAATAAAAACGTTGTCAATGCCTGATAAATGATCTGTAAAAAGAGTTAAAAAGCGAAATCGAAGCTCTTGACGATTCATATTTTAAACCAGTAAGGAAGTTCCAGACACACCTTAAACCTTTTCCCTGAACCAAAGCTTTTAAGTTGAACCTGAAGAACAGCAAGAAGCTGAGTGTAAGTCTCAATAGCATTTTTTACATGACCCTGTGCAATTTGGAGTTTAGCTTTAGTTCTCAACAATTCTCCCTGATCCCATTTTCCTGTCTGATCCAGAGCTGCATTAGTAATAGTTTCAGCATCTACAAATCGTTTCTGAGCTGACAATACGCGAGCTAACAATAACCAACCCCTTATATTGGAACCATTGTCCAATTTCAGCAAGCACTTTGCGTAATAAAGCGATGCATCCAACTTCCTTTGCTCAGCATTCTCCAAGGAAATGTGGTAAACAATCATGGGGTCATTCATTCTGACGATTCTACCAGCAGTCTCCAAAGACTTAAGTGCCTCAGTCTGTTTCCGCACCCTCTCTGAATCTGTTGTTGCTGATCTAGAGCTTGTTGAAAGTGAAACACCTAAAAGAAATTTAGCAACACCATTCAACTGATCACATTTTCCTTGCAAGTTTTCAATAGCTCGATGAGCAAAGTCAATCCCATCTTGCGGATTCACAGAGTTCTCCCCACAAATTTTTGACGCTAATAGTAAAGCTGGGACACACATTGGATCCACTGCTCGACCCAACAACTTCCTCAACAAATTTAAAGCAGTCAAGTCATCACCTTCTCCATAATAACAAAGGGCCAGTCTCTCATACCGGTCCTTCTTTTCTAAGGTACCGGGAAGCAACTCCTCCAATTGATTAGCTAAAGACCTCAAACCCCCTGATATACACAATGCATATGAAAGGTGATCCAGAATTGACGGATCCCATTCCACTTTCTTTAGAGAAATTTTTCTTAATAGAATCATCAAAAGAAGAATAGCCTCTTCAATATTGTTTCTAGGGACAAAAGAACTGTCCATTTGGGATCGCAAATTTGGAGGATTTGCTTCGCCTCCACTGTAAAGAAGAAATATGGCATACTCTTTTTGGATCCGAGCTGTTGTTTGTGCATCAAGATTCCAGTGGTGAAGAAGGGACCTACGATACGACAAAATTGTCTCACTAGGAGAATCAGCAAGCTTCCATAATTCTGGAAGTAACTCAACAGCTTTGCTCAGTGTCTCCTGCAATTTAGAGTCAGCAGCAAAGTTTTCAGGCAAGCCTGCTGGTAATGAAGATTCTACTATGTCCAGAATAACTGAGCATGATTGAGCAGCTTCTGCAAAATAGTTGGAAGTGTATATCAGCCAAGCTATCACAGTTCATTTGCACTAAGCATGCAGATCCTTTGTCCTCAAGAAAGCAATGTAGAGTAAGGGCTTTCTTTGCACTCATTCACGTACCAGAAAGCACCTTACAGACTGATTCTTCCACTCTAACAAGCAAAACAAAGAACTAAACAACTTGGAAGCCAATTAGGCAAAATTGATACTAGTATCGAAGCTAAGACCGAAGTAGCTAATTTCAAAAGACTCCAAAAATGGTATTCACTATCAATTTCCAACAAGGAATTCTAAAGGGCCAAAAAACTTACCAACAGACAGCAGAAACACTTTTCAACAATCACAGCACATTTTTTATAAACTTTTTAAAAAAGCAAGCTGAAATCAGATAAAGGGGTGATAATATCTGGACAAGTCTATGAAGCATCATCAGAGAGAAACTATTATAGTACATCCCCAGGAATATTTTTATCCAAAGATTTCCTAGTCTGAAAATGATCAAGTTCTTAATGCCTTCTTCATCCCAGTGCCTTGGATTATACCAAATCGTGCATCAAAGACCCGGGCTCTTTTGTCCAGAGTAGGTGCTGTAAAGTATTCCAGGAATGGCAGGTATACTTGCCAGTGTACCAAAGGCATCTTCACTTGCTTACCCTTACCCGAAAGCTTTCCGTATTCACTGAGATTGGACCTGTTTTTCGCTGTATAGTATCATAATCAAGGTATGACCATGTAATGTGCTTTCAAGTGAGGTTTTCCGGAGGCATAAAGGGAAAGCTCATGGTACATAGCTTTTCACAAACAAAGCTAAGAGCCTTAGAATGGTCCAGGCATAGAACCAATATATTAATGTATCTTTCTCTCTAGGGACTACTTCTATTGCCTTAGATAGGTCCTTGGAAAGCTATTTTGCCTTTCAGTCCGCATACTTCCTCTACTTCAAACGTGGTTTTCCTTACCAACGAGTAACAGAGAATAATTGCTTCAACTTTCCGAAATGATCACCCAGGAGAAAATATTGTTACAGTTATACGGGTGGAACATAAAACAACAAATAGGGGAGAACAAAAAGAGGTTTCACTGAGCAGAATACGCAAACTACCTTTGTATCTACCAAGAGCCTCCAGAGACTTCGCTTTTAAGAAGATTGCTTCTAAAAGTAAACTAACTGCATGCATAGACATTGGTGGTGAGGCAAAATTTTGTGATTGTCTTCTGGGAGGTCCTCCTTTACTGGCAAGAGTGATTTTCATCTTTGGTATCACTGCAGCAATATCTATTCCTTCAAAAACATGGAGAGCAGCTTCGATGTTTCCCTTTTGATATTCATACCTTCCTAATAGTGCTCTTGCTTCCTGGGAAACAATGATATCTTAGTTACACTGCAAGAATGAGCCCAACTCTCATTTTGTTTCAGTCTAAATTTGAGTCCATTGAAAAAGAAAATTAAGGAGATGACCACTGAGATTCAGAATAACTGGAGGAACCAAGTAAGATAACATTCATAATTAGGATGACATTATAAGAAGCAAATAATCCCATTAAAGTACAACTTAACAAACCTCGTAATTTAAGGAACCACTCTCCCGCAGTGAAGATTCCGCTTCTTCAATATTGCCGGTATCAGGTTTTCTTTCCGCATCTCCAACTTGAGAAGAATATACACTTGCGGAGTAATCTTTAGTCGCCAGTGATTCTGAGGAAGGAATCATCTCATCTGCTTTCAATACTTCTCCCGAGCACAGGCACTTCATGACCTTTGGTAACCTAACTCTATTTACCGCCCTTTTACGCAATTTGATTGGCTTATCATTCCTCATACTGTTTAACTAGTCTGTTGAACCTTCAGCAAGGACAACATGAGAACATGACCAGCAACAATTAACATCCAAATTCTTAATGGAGTAAAACTATAATCATAGCAGCCAAACAGAGAAAACAGAGAGAACTATTCTTTCACCTGAAAAACTAATAATGATAAATCCAACCAATAAAACAGTTCGATTGGAAGTTAATTCGGAATCATGAGTGCCTTAACCTCAACCAAACAACAACAAAAAATTCCCGAACTATACGAGAACAAAAGAAGAATCAAAATTAATTATCTACTGAGCTAGACAAGCAGAAATAGAAATAAAACCACTACTGTTGGACATAGGATCTTTCCAGAACAATTTCAATACCGTAAATGCATGCAAGAACACATGAAACCCAACTCCGGTTTTGAAGAAATACAGTCGCGATCACCAAATTCAAAATACAAACCTAATGTAGTAAACCAACACGCATTATAGAAAGTAAAACCCAATTCGCAACCACGGAAACCTTCCAAGAAACAAACAAATTCCATAAAACAGAGAAGGATATGAAAAATATCTCACCGTCCTCTAGCACCGAAAGAAAGTAGCGAACAGCAGAGGCTAAAAATCCACACCTCACCGCCAGTCCTCATCCCCTTGTAAACTCGGATAAAATTCTCAATATAAAGGCAAAACTCCAACGATCAAACGGGAATAAATTCGAAGAAAAGCCCCGAACAACCCTAGCACTTTTTCTTTTTCCCTCTTTTTCTTTTCTTTCGAAGATTCTCCGACTTTGTGAACCCCGGCCCCCGGAAACAAATGTCGATTTGGGTTTCCGTTGGAAAAAAAACCCCCCGATTCGGGTTCGGCCGCTGTGTAGAGTAGAGAGAGTTGCCGCCGAGGAGAAGGGAGAATGGGAACGTGGAATTGAAGGCGTAAATGGCAAGATTCATTTGTTTAAGTACGACGTTAATCGTTAAACGGGGAAAACAGAAGAGAGATTAGCATTTTGTAATTGAGCGTGGGTCCCAGTTCTGGAATTCAGTGGCTTTCCAAGGTTCAGTTTATGCCACATCATGTCGTTTTGGTTTCATTTATGTAAGCTGGCGGTAACAAACCGCTCTTTTTTAAACAAATATTTCAGTTTATTTTTGAATATTTTGTGTGTCCGGTCAGTCGCCTAATTCAGAGTTACTATAAATGGTACCGAAATGTTCGGCGTGTGAGGTTTGAACTGTGGCGAACATGGTTATAGCGTTCATAAGAAAGATCCTAAGATTATTATGATTGACCTTAATTGCACGATAACGTTGAGAGAAAGATCGTGAGAAAATAACTGAGTGAATTGAGAAAAAACGGGTGACGAGATTCTCTCACCATCTTCTGTAAATACAATTTAAACACGGTTTAACGTCCACAATTTGTACTCAGAACTATACTATACTCGAATTATTTAAACTTTAGAGTGCAATTGGAAAAGCTTTTCGCTAGTGTAGCATTGAGATGCAAAGTTCGTTCCGCTATAGAGTGCTTCATCAAATATTTATTGTCATTTTTAAATTTTAAAAAGTTAGAGGCGATTTAATAATTTAGATAAATGTTGGAAGAATTTATAAATAAACAAAAAGGAGGGTAGCAAATTGCAACTCACTCGAGTGCAGACGCATGAAGCATGGGCTGGTTTTAAAATATGGGGAAAAAAAAAAAAAGTATGAAGCTTGAACCGGACAATGAGTATTTAATCCGGTACTCTTTTACGCCTAACATTATATAAAAATTTACACGTTCGTTTCATTAAAAGTGTTCAATCTCACGATGTATTTTTGTTCCAATAAAATGAATTATTTTCAAATTTTGCACTTTTCTTATTTTTATTAATATAATAATAAGTGGTGCGTAATTAATTAATACTTAAAATATAAAAATATTAGTGAAATAAATAATGACAAATTAAATATTTAAGTATTATATAGCTTGAAATTTATGGTAAATTGTACATCTTTGAACTCGGACTCTTCTAGCAAAATGGGAAAGTAATTTATATTTATTAAAATTAAAATTTAAAAAAAAAAAAAAAAGGGGGAACTGAACAGTTTGGATCTCGAAATACTTGGTTTTTGGGCCGGTAGCCCAACTCAACGGATGAAAAGGCTACAGTTGTAGAATGGGCCGGATCCATATGTGAAATTATATGCTTTTTTAACTGGTCCAAACCTGTCATAGGTTCAGGATCACAATTTTCCTATTATATTGGCTTCAGGGATTTCTTCTACATCTTCATTTCCACACATTTCAAGAATTCCACCGCGCAGTCCCTCTAAAGTTTTGTGAAGGCAGCGAATTCCTGCTTCATTGCTTCCCGAAATTGCTGAACATCCTGGTGGTTGGTTATGGTGATGAAATGGGTTCAGCTACTTATGGAGTCCTACAAAACCTTCTTGGGTCATAGGCCCATTAGCTATTCTTCAGTAGATGATTTGTTTTTTCTCTACAAACTTCAACATCAATTATTAATTTACTATACAAAATTATTTTGTGAAATTTTACTACTATTGTGCTACAATTAATTGCTCCTCGTTTTCGTGCGCACGTACTAGCATACTTATAAGAAAAACTTGCTTAAACGACACTCAAGAACGGATAGTCTGTATTCATTTTGTTAAAATCGACAAACTTTATTCTCTAAATACAAACTATAGATCGACTATACTAATTCAGTGACTCGTTGTTAGTATGACGCACGATGAATATAATCTAAAGTGATTTGGCCTAATTTAAGCTGATCATGTATTAGTTGTCATTTACCATCAAAGGGTCCCAAGTCTCACAACAAAGTTGTTGCTTACCTAATCCTAATTCTATTTTTTTTCTTAACAAAGACGAATGGTGCCTAAGCATCATTATGACATTATTTGTTGTGTCTCGTACCCTTTTTTTTTTTTTTTTGGTGCAAAATATATGCTCTAATTGTTCTGTGGAGCGGGCTCATCACTCATGAGTTTGGTAAGAAAAATATCTCATTTTGTATGCCGATTAGCCCAATTATAATGTTCTATCTATTCAATTAACTAGAATAGTTTAGTTGTACATGTGTTTATATATCAGATTCGCATGTAACGGGATTTGTACCCTTCTATGTATTCATTCAAGGAGGTAAAATATTAATCCATAAAAACTGTATAATTTCTAATCCCCTAAGTGGATACAAAGAGGGTACACATCCATCGACACATAATGTCTCTACCTTTAGGAGTTCTTCTGTATAGTTGTAATGGAATTGTTATTTGCAGTGATAATTTTACTATTTGCAATAACATTTTTCTGTGAAAAATCTATAATGTCACTTAAGTTTTTTAAAAAAAATAAAAGAAATCCTTTTCAATCTAATTATGGCCGATAGTCACGAGGACAATCCATATTACACGGTAAATAAATAATTTATACATTTTTTGTGCGTAAAATTGGGTTTTTAACAAAATAATAATAATAATCTATACATTTTTCATGTTGGATTGGGTTTCTTCCAAAATACCGCTCAGAGTAGGCGGTATTTTGGATCAAAATACTGCCCACTTTGGGTGCTTGGGCAGTATTTTGATTCATAATGGGTGGTATCTTACCGCCGGGCGGTATTTTGGTAATGTTCCTGCAAATAGGGGGCGGAATTTTAGAATATATTTTTGTCAATGATGAGATTTTTGGCAAAATATTTTTTGTCAATCTCGAGCCAAACAGAGTTTTTTCTGTTAACAAACAAACTTTACGTAAAAAAATATATAGATTGTTTACTTACCATGTAATATGAAAAATATAAAAAAAAGATTTTTTTTTTATTTATCTAATGGCAAAATAGACTTTTCACAGAAAAATGTTACTGTAAATAATAAAATTGTCACTGCAAATAGTATGTCCCAATTATAAACACGACTGATTTTTTTAATAAGCAATACTCTTATGAGTATCATGAGTTAATCTGAATTAAATCATAGTATTATGTAATGAAATAAGTTGATAAATATTGATTGGGACCTGAATAATTAGTTTACTAGATTCCCACGTTGTTCCTGATATATATAGGCTATGGGTTGGCGTGGATCTTGAAAATTGTGGCCATTATTAGTAATTGCTTAGTTCTTACTTGACTTGCTAACATAGCTAATATTCTTTCTTTCGTTTCGTCCACATTTCAAAACTCAAAAATATGGACAATCGCGAATAATCAATGATTCGAAAGAGAACACGACATGATATAAACAAGTTAAGATTGAACTTTGGCGGGTTCGCGAGTTAAATGAGTGTCAACACGAATGACACAAATATTTAAATGAGTAAGATTTGGACTGGGGATGTCAGCAAGTTAATTCACTAACCTAAACCCAACACTGGTAATTTATACTACAATACATAAATACGACATGAACCTAAAATGTTCGCGGAATAAATTGATCAACACACTTAAGACATATAATTAAAAACATGTAAAGCTTGAAAAGTGTAGACCCAAATTTTCATCCCTATTTATATAGATATTTTAATTTGCACACTCTTTCTTGATTTGGTTTGGCACTTGAGATTTTGTTCCTTTTTTGGAAAAGGTGACACATTCCTCGTGTCTTAGCTAATTCGTACCAAAATATATACTATACTTTAAAAATAAATAAATAAAAATATATAGTAAAAGTAATTAAATGTATAAATAAATGTGGAATCTTTGGTTACTTACGTTAGTTAACGAATACGAAGCGAAATACGTTATTTATTATTAGAGGATACATCTGTATCTAAATATTCGATTATCCTCAGTCTTAATTAATATAATTAAATAGTATCTAAACCCTTTTTTTTAATCACCACAAAATTATTTAAATTTTCTCAAACGCCCTAGCTAATAATGATTATATATAATTTATAATAAATTTGACTATGTTACCAAAATTAGCAAAAATTAGGGATCGCATATCTTTGTGATTCTTAACCTATTCTTGTTAATATAATAACGCGTGATCAAATTACTTACGTTAGATGTGTTATCCTATCATCGCTAATATTTTTCAGACCAAATTTTTTTATGAAAAATAAAAAATATTGTGTTTTAAATATGTATATCAAGACTGTAGAAATTAGTTACCATTATTTGTTTTAACTTTTTATATAACGATCAATTTGTTGTTTTAATAATAATGTCGGCCTAAAGTAAATGGCTCGTATTTATAAAGGTTTCATTTTGTGTTTACGATTTTAAGGTTATGTATGATATCAATGCGTAAATCGTAGTTTGATCCCCATTTTACAACAAAATTTTTATTATTTTAATACACATTTATATAATTTTAAAGTACTTTTATTTACATTTTTAATATACTTTTAATATTACTGAAAAATATATCACACAATGCTTATGAGTTGGACCTCTTGTTAGTGTGAACATTTTGTCTATTATGGTTGATACACCACACAAAAAAATTTTAAAAAATTGGTGAAGCAAAGGTTTCTACTACCCTCTCCGTCCCATATAAAAAGTTCAATTCAGAGAAAAGAAAAAAAAACTTTCCCTTACTGAAAGAGTCCGTTTTTAAATTTTACCAAAAAATGCAAATCCTTACTAATATAATAATATGACCATTAACTATTACTCCCTCATTTTCGTAGAAAAGTTCAATTTGCGAGTTTATTTTTGTTCTAATAAAGAGTCTCCTTTCAGTTTTTGTACTTTCATACTCTTACTATGTCGTAATGTGTGGTACATAATTAACCAACACTTAAAGTAACGGCACTAGTGGAATAAATTGTGATAAATTAGTTATTTCATGTGTTGTATCTAAAAAAATCCAAAATAAATTATATCATTCATAAATCTGACTTTTCTAATAGAACAAAATGAGTATTATTTATGCGTTAAACCTTACCGTTCATAACAAGATTTACATTTTTCACACTACTGAGGCTCTGTTCTCTTAGTACTACGAATAAGAAATTTTTTGGTTAGAGAAGAATTTTGTTTTGGAGGGAATTTCTTTTGGAGATTTGTGTAGGAAAGAGAAAAAAAAATGTAATGATTATGTTTTTTTTGAATTTATGTGAGTGAGAATTTAGATGAAATTTTTAAATTTGAATTGTGAATTTTGTAAAAATAATATTTTTTTTTATGTAATATTTTTAAGAAAAAAGTGATACTTTCCTGATTATGTTCGGAAAAGAACATAGCCTAAAAGAACTAAAATTAAAACTTCTTAGGCAATGAATAAATAAATTCGCGGGAGAAAAAAGTAAAATTACTAAAATGGGTATTTACTATTTGCACTAAAAAGTCAATGTTATTGTGTTGTTGTGGTCATGAAGCATTGAAAAGTTGTGACTTATGAATGCGACCCGTGACCCAAGCTGTTGCTGCTTTTTTTTTTATTATTTGTTTAATGGGCAAAATTAAAAAACGGATAATCAATATTTGCTATGTTACATTAAAATAAACACTTTGTAATATTGAAAATAATATTATAAAATTGACGCTTTTATAAAATGGAGGGAGTATTTGATAAAAGTATAAATGTTTTAAAAACGTGTGGACTGCCTTTTTTAAGCTTTGATGAATTGTTTTTAGCTATTAGTATTGTTACGAACTTAACATTTGATGTATTGCGTATTGAATGTAGCGTATGAAACATTTACTTTTAGATGCTAATATATCGATATTATGTGAAAACAACAAGTACCGATTATAGTGCGCGTATCGATTTTAAAGATAAAAATATCGCATGCAGTGGAAAAAAAAAAAAAAAACTTGCGTCTTGGTTTTAGTCTCGAATGTATAATTTATTAAGGAAAACACATGCATTGATTTTAGAGGTATATATATCTACATCGAACCGTCGGATAGAGATTCCCTCTCAGTTTTTACCGAAACCTCAAATGATAACTGTAGTTTTTTCAAAACCTCACTAGTTTTTTTTTTTAATTTATTTTTAACTTTAATTTTCCCTTATTTAAACTGCTAACTGATTTTGATTTACCGAGCTGAATTTTATGGAATAATGGGCACATAATATAAAGCTTAACGCATGGCTTTTGTGTGCGAAATTAATACTTATAAATTTTCAGAAATTAATAATTACGATATGTCTTTTTCATTCATCGAGAAATAGTGAAATGTACTCATGGGTGGTCTTAATCTGAAATTAATTCCATTCCATAATAAGTGTTGACGTTGAAATTCAAAATATACTATTCTCTCCGTTCCACTCAAATAGTTCACTTTTAAAAAAAAAATTTATTCCATTTAAAGAGTTCATTTTGAATTTATTTACATTACATACCCTTATTAATATTACAATGTGTGTTTGACAATTAACCCTTACTTCTAAAGTAAGGATATAAGTGAAAAATATGGTGGTAAATTACTTATTTTAAGTGTTGTACCTCACAACTCATAATATGTTGTAGACATTTTAAAGTTGACTATTTGAATGGAACGGAAGGAGTATATATTATATTAAAATGGTTGGCTTCCTCACGTTAATTAACGGTGTTAGTTTAATAGTAGCAATATTAGTTTTTGTGATATTACATCAAGTTCTCTCTGTCGATTTATTATTCCATTGATTCTACCTAAATAGTTAATTTTCCTTATAAAAAAAAATTGTCCTATTAAAGCCTAAAGGATATAAGTAAAAAAAAATGGTGCTAAAATATTTATTTTATGTGTTGTACCTTATACTTTTTGAACGTTTTAAAAACGGTTTTGAAAACAAGTTTTGGAAAATAGTTTTATAATGTAAAAAGTGTATTGAAAATGTAAAAAGTATATGCTGAATAGTAAAAAAGTGTATTGAAAATGATGGAATATGATTAAAATGTATTAAATTTAATGTTGAAACCAAAATCGTTTTGAAAACGAAACAAAAATAACATGTCTTTTATAATAAATTGTGTATTTTTCAAAATAAACTTTTCTAGTAAGCCGAATTGTGTATTTTCTGTATCACAACAACAAAGTTTTTTCTTTTTTTAAAAAAAAAAAACACAACAACAAAGTTGATATAGAATAATTGATACTTGTGATATGTCTCCAATTTAATATTATGCCATTTGTATCGAGTAGAATGTCAAATTTCAACTCTCAAAGTGATACTTCATTCGTCGATTGAAAGTCATCTTTATAAAAGCTATACTAACTTTTTATTGGTTTCATAATATATTATATAAAAAAGTGATTTGTTAGTACTATTTTTATTTGTATATTCTTTACTTTTCAATTGTGGAATTATATTAATAAATATATGAAAATATTAAAATTGGAAACGATTCTTACATTCTCGTTAAATGAATCAATAAGTCAATGGATTAGGCCTATGCAATGCGTATGCAATTAGTAATATTGTACATCTAAAGTTAAATTCAATAATTAAATAGTTATTTAACGGGACTATAATCTCATCTTGATAAATAAAAAAAATACAATTAAAATGGAAAAATAAAAAATAAAAATGCCGCGCAAGAGTGTGCCTATTGCGTATTACCCGTTCTTCTTTGTAGGAATGATCTGTCAATTTTTGGATAATTGCCTAATTATCACAATTATTTTATTTTTAATCACAAAATAAATAAATAAATAAACGGCTCATGCGATCTGCTCGCTTTGAGGGTCGGTTGCTAACGTAAGCCGTATATAAAGGTTTACATAATAATATAAATTACACTTTTCGTCCATTATTGGTGTTAAAGTGATTTTTTTTTCTACATATAAAAAAGTAATATTTAAAAAAAAATTATTGTCTGAAAAAAATATTTTCTATTAATTTTACGCATTTATTAAACTAATACTGTATGTTATATTATTTTCATATTTTTAAAATAAATATTATAAAAATCCTATCTTTTAAAAACATAATCCTTTTAAAACCAATTGAAAATATGAGAAGCGGGTGCATTTTAACAATTATTATAAAATAAATTATCCATATATTCAGTTTTGATGGGCTGTTGCTAACGTAGGCGGTGGGCAAAGGCTAAATAAAAGTAAGTTTAAATTACATTGATCGTCCTTCAATTATGTTCTAAATATGTTTTCAGTCCGAGATATTAACAGAATTTTCAGTCTAGTCCTTTTAAGGTGGGGTTTGATTGGATATAATTGATGTGTCGAGTTAATGGGCTTGGGCCATTCATGAGCTCCAAGACTTTCAACCCACTTCATTACAAGTGATTAGTGGTAAATATTTTTTTTTACCTGATTAGTGGTAAATATTTTGTGATTGAAGTATTCCAAATGTAAATGTAAAGTATGTGATTTCACACATATGAAATTAAGGTTTCTTTTGAAATAGTTTCTAATGTAGTTTTCTTCTTAATTTATATGACAAGTGGTATACGAGTCAATCTAATAGATTTATAAACTTTGCGATACAACACAGTTAGTGACATATATTGTAATGTCCGTTAAGGATCATGTGGTATTGTTGATATTGTAGTGTTTATCCAATGTTAGAAAGAAATATTTGCACAAAACTATCATAGAGCAAAGTCAATAATTTTGTGAGGTAAATTGTCGCAAATCTCCTAGTATAAAAAAAGGCTCAGGATCCTCTGTTACACTTTCCTGTTACACTATTTGTTACGCATCTTAATAACTCAACGTTAATATTATTTTTTAAATTAATTTTTTCACCAATGATATTAATTAGAATTATAATAAATTTTTGGACTAAGGGTTCATCCATTTTGGTTTAGGGTGTATTTATTTTAATTTATTGAGATTAAAAAAATCAAAAAAATACTATAAAATTATATTAAAATACAAGATTAGTAAAAAAAATAAAATAATTATATTAAAATTATGTAGAATGCCAATGAATAGCATTGGTAAAAAAATTAATTTAAAAAATAATATTAGCGTTGAGTTATTAAGATGTGTAACACATAGTGTAACAAGGGATCCTGAGCCATAAAAAAATGTGAGATTCACAAGTGTAATTCTGCAATACATATAGGGTTTACGTTATTTCTTCTTATGCACTAACTTTTAAGGCGAGTTATCTCTATACCCATGAAAATTTTCTACCTTTGGCTACACTATCAGCCCATTGATTGCACAAGGATCACGAATATTAATCCATAAAAAATACCTCAGTTCATATTGGTCAAATAGTAACCGATGCACCGTTGTAAAGGGTCATTAACGAGGCTATCTATCCATGAAAAATGCCTCATCTTATACCGGTTAACTGCCATTCTTCGACATGCAATATTTCCAAATAATAGTCGACCCACCATTAGAATGTTCATTAACAGGCTAGTTGTCCATACAAAACGCCTTACCTTATATCAATTAAATTATATTTGACAACTGTCTTGCCAAATAACATCGAACACATCACTGGAATGATCATTAACGAGGCCACCTGTCCATACATCTTATATCGGTTGAATCATATTTGACACGTTATATTGTCAGATAGCAGTTGACATGTCGCTATAATGATCATTAACGAGGTTAGCTGTCCGTACAAAATGCCTCATCTTATATCGATTGAATCATAATCGACACGCTATATTACCAAATAACAATTGACATTCTGCTTGAAATGATCATTAACGAGGCCACCTGTATACACAAAACGCCTCATCTTATATCAGTTGAATCATATTTGGCACACTATATTGCCAAATAGATGTACCATACCGCTGGAATGATCATTAATAGTACCGCATGTCCGTACAAAATACCTCATCTTATATTGGTTAAATCATATTTGACTGAACTATTTTATCAAATTAGAATATATACAAGGAATAAGATGTACATTTTAATTCACAGTCACCACATTAGCTCAATTTAATGGACATTTTAATACTTCGTATTGTTTCAATTTTAAGTTTCGTAATGTAATTTGCGAGAGATATGCTTTTACAAGTATATTGACGTTTGACTCGTGATAAACAATACCCGTTACATGTCGTCTAAATTAAGTGCAAAATTTAAAAACCACAATAAAATACCATTGCCCATCCACTATCTGTTGAAGGGCAGTTGATGATTTTTTTTTTTCCATTTGTACTTCGAAAGAATGATACGTTTTTCACGTTATGGACAAGTGTAATTCTCAATTTCCATCACAAGTATTAAATGAATACAATTGAATCAAATAATTCAACACAAAGGACCAAACCCGGAATATAACTAAAAGTTAAAGGACAATAGGTGTAAAAATAAATAAATCTCATTTAACAAATAAAAACGAAAGGGCATTTATTTCCCTTGCCCTTGTAAATTCTCCCAACTCCAGGGGCTATAAAGTATTCCTCCCTCTATATATAGCGCATCCCAACAATTTTCGCTCCCCCTCTACAAAGTGCCTCTCCTTGAATTTCTCCTCTCTCTCTCTCTCTCTCTCTCTCTCTCTCTAACTTCGCTCTCTCTTTCTCTATCTATTCCCTCTTCTCCTTTTTTCGCCTCTTCTGCGGGCCAATTTTCTTAAACCACCTTCAGTTAACTCACTGATCTGCCTCTTTTTTTCTTTTTTTTTTTTTCAATTTAAAATTTGAATTTTTCTTAATTTTTGTAATTTTTTTTTTCTGGGTTTATTTGAATTGTTGCTCTGTTCATTTTCCTGGGTTTTTTTTTTTTTAAAGGTATCCAGCGAATTCTTATCTGATTCCTCTTTTTTAATATATATTTTTTATTTCAATTTTTAAGCTTTTGGTTTTGGGTATTCCAATACGGTCCCTGATTTTTGGTGTTATGTGTGCCCTACTTTTTTAAAGAATTGTATGCTAGTACTGAAAAAGGTCACGGGGGCAAATTGGTCAATTCAGGGAGAGTGGGGGTGATGCATGTGGCGTTGACGTGGCATGCGCAAATCGAGCCATGAGTGCAACCATGATGAACCACTCGCGTCGTCAGATATTGACGCCTGGGCCGTCAGGTAGTGGTAGTAATAAACGGAAAGAGAGAGACGGTCTTATTGACGGTTTCAAACCGTCACCGTTAACGACGAAAAATTTAGCCAAGCCGAGCATCCACCGAGCCCCAGCCGCCGCGCCGGTTAAATCACCCAAGTCGCCGGCTTCCGCCAATAACAACAACAACAAGCTCTTGGCTGGCTACTTGGCGCACGAGTTCCTGACCAAGGTACCTTATTCGGAGAGGCGTGGGACCAGGCCAGAGCGGAGGCTGTGCCCTTGCCCTCATCCCCGCCGCCGTCGAGCAGAGGGAGAACGCCGGTTCCGGCGCCGGCGGAGAAGAGAAAAGCCGCCGCCGATGAGGAGGAGCCGGAGGAGAACGACGAGAAAAAGCGATTGGAAAAGCAACGGAGGTATATGGAAGTAGCGGATTTGCTGAGGGCCGATGGGGTCCACCTCCCGGGGATCGTGAATCCGACGCAGCTCTCCCGTTTCTTACAGCTCGGCTGACTACGGATGGCTGAGATCGATTTCGGAATGGATGGACACGTGGTGGGATCTGATTGGTTGCCCGCTCCTCCTCCTCTTCTCTTAAAATATCGTCAGAAAGGACATTGTAGGAAACGAAGATTCTGGTGGTCTCCCCCTTCCATTCTCCTTCATGATGGGGTCTCTCTCTCGATCGGCTATTTCTTCCCTCATTTTGGATTTGAATATTTGTTATGATTTTGGAATCTCGATTAAACGCTGTCTCCTGTGCCTGGGTAGATTTAGCTATTTCTTTAGCATAACATGTAGTCCCCGAAGAAGGTAGGTACCATTTGTATATTTTGCATAAGGATGATGATGAATCGATGATTGTATGTGGAATATGTAGCATGCATGCAGACACGCATGTAACCTTCACCGTGCATTCGTGCTTTTGTCTTCAACCTTCTTTTGGTGTATTCTCTTTTTTTGTTATGATACCGGACTACGATGCTTGCGATGCGCTGCGATTTATCGAGTTTGAATTTTGTTTGGATATATATATGCAAATGCAGGCATGATCGGTTTTTGATTTGCTTGAAATGAATCAAATTGTGGTTTTGGGTTTTGGGGTATGCAGATTCAATCGATCTGATGAACACGATGATCAAAGTTGAAGATGGAGAGTACTGTGAAGAGAACGTTGATGATGTGTATATTTATCCAAATGTGGCAGGATGCGATGGAGGATGAAGATTAATGCAAACTGCAGTTACAGTCGGCAGTCGCAGATTTGGAAACTGCATATGTTCTTGTTTCCTTACACAAATACAATTCGGTGTTACGTACTCCCCCCCAGTCGTCTCTTTTACACCATCTCCGTCCCTTTTTCCATATAAAGACATGTGTTTCGAGCTAAACAATTTGTTTTTCAAATTTTGATGTTCGATGTATTTTTCAAATCCCATCTCTTATATAATATATAAAGAGGCATATTTTGAGTGACAGATGATCTATATATTTTTCAAATTTTGGTTTAACGGCCATATTTCGTGTTCCTTTCTCGTTGCCGAATTAGGTGGTTATAGAATAGTACGATGGTGTTCGTCCTTCCTTGGTTTGATTGAGTGATGCCCAATTCAAAACTTCAATTTAATGGGAGTATTTGTTTTGAAATGAGTAGGTTGGTTGAAACTAGCTAGGGGTGGACCAGGCTTAACTAAAACTATCAAAAGGGTGCATGTGGTATCAGACAGTTGTCTTTAATTCTACAAAGTAATCCCCCATATGAGCTTTAAAATATAGGTGGCAATGGGCATGGCACCCCAACTATGACTCTCATTTAAATATATGTATGTAAAGGACAATCATGAAAATACAAGAAGAGTTTACATAAATGTGATTTTGTATTTGTTCTTAAAGTTTTCTCTATGATTATATAATTTATATTACACTTTCTACCTGTTTTATTTTAAACACTAACGAGCATTATCTTTTCGGTAGGCTAATTCGCGATAGACATTGGGGGGCGAGACAGAAATGGGAATCGTGGCCGAAGATATGCAGGAAAATTCCCCCCTTTGTTTTAAAAGTCTTTTGCTGTTTCACCATCTATTGATGACGCCGAGGACACTAGAATATCGAACCAGGAACGAGATAGTTGCTCTCCACCAGTCCACAAAGATATAGGAACTCTAAATTTCATCCTCAGTGCAATTGCTAGAGTAATGGGTACGCGCCGTCCATAAAACCTTTCATATACAACTATTTTTGCCAAATTTTGTGGTCAAATTGATATATGAATAATCCAAATATAGCTCCTATTTCTTTTTCAAAACAATAGTTTTTTATTTTTTCTCTCATTATATTAAATATTATTGTATATACTGTATCGAGTCTTATTTTTTATTGTGTGAGACACAATTGCCCTTAAGCCTATTGTTTATTTTTAGTACTACTATTATTTAGTGATATTTTTTTTCCATGAGCTAAATTTTTTTTGCAAATTGCTATCGTCTTGGTGCAGAACTATTTAATTACTGAATAACGGTTTATAATGCATTGATAATCACAGGCCGTTACTGAATGATTGGATGATTTTATAACGGAAATATATTTTTACTTAATATTTTAATTGGTGGAAAATAACAAATCGACAATACAAGAAGTGGACTTAGTGAACTATTTTGACCCATCCTCAAATCAAGCGGCCCAAGAAGTGAAGCCCAAAGTTCCTAATGAGGCCCAATAAGAAAAGTAAAGCCATTTCGGTTCGATGAATTAACTGAATAGTGAATAGATGAAAATTCTGAGAAAATTTGTTGTTATTTTACGATTCCCGGTCGTCGCCGCCTAAAGGAGACAGTCAGCCACTGCTTCCGGCGCTTCCACTTTTTATTTCTTTTTCTAATCGTATCAACTGCGGAGGGCTAGGGTTCCGGTGTCGGATCAATTCTGTATTTTCGTCGGTAGCCGGTGATTTGATACAGGATCTCAAGGATGGTAAGAGGATTGCTCGGAAAGCTAGCCAGTCGCTCTCTCTCCGTGGCCGGAAAGTGGCAGCACCAACAGCTCCGCCGCCTCAATATTCATGAATATCAGGTTCTCTTGCGGGCAATTTTGCTCTTCGTTCTACCGTTTTTTTTAATTACTGTATTATTTTTTCTTGAAATAAGGTAACCTGGTTTTGAGTTGTCGCCGCGACATGTTTTGCTTGCTGAATCTCATCGTATGTTACAATGATAATTAGTCTTTTTTTCTTGTACGTTTGTTTTGACGAAGACTGAAGGTTTTTGGCATTATGGTATTAGGGTGCTGAGTTGATGGGCAAATACGGAATTAACGTACCCAAAGGTGTAGCGGTTGCTTCTGTTGGAGAAATCAGAAAGACTATTGAGTCAGTTTTTCCTAACAATGATGAGGTAATTCAGTGAATAGCTTTTGTTTTTTTGGGTGGAGATTTGCCGTTGATCAGGATTGATGTCCCTTGTTTGCTCGTGGTACAGATTGTGGTTAAGTCCCAAGTCCTTGCTGGTGGCCGTGGCCTAGGAACCTTTAAGAATGGCCTGAAAGGTGGAGTTCACATTGTCAAGAGTGACCAGGTCGAGGATTTAGCTGGTATGGGAAGAATATCTGAATTTACCTCTTAATCATTGTGTACCTTTTTGTATTATGTGTGGTGATTGCTGATGTTTTTCTTAATAACTGATAAACTATTTGAAAGACAGAATGAGTAGCACCCTACTTGTTTGCTTGTAATCAAAATTTAGTTTGCAATTTGCTTGAATTCATATTGAGAATGTGGGATTATTTATTATTTATAATTCAAAATTTCTCATTGAACATCTTAGTTGATATTTATACAGTACAATGTCACTTCTTTTATTGTTTCTTGAACTTACTGTGATGGCTAATTTCAGGAAAGATGATTGGACAGATACTTGTTACAAAGCAGACCGGTGCTCAGGGAAGGATTGTCAGCAAGGTTTGGCCGAAAGCATATATTTCACTCTTGAGACATTGATTGTACTGGACAGCATAATTTTCACCTTTCCCATGTAGTTTTAGTATTATTATTATCATTATTTTATCTAGCTAAATTTTGGTAGAGAAATATGTGCTGGAGGATCCGTTCAAACACAAAATTTTAGGTGATAATGTGTCTTCTATTGCAAACATTATTTCGTGTTTATTAAGAACTGCGTGAAGAGTAACTTGATCAATCTGACTATCGATGATATGATCTTATCCTTTGTCATGTGATCCTTTTATTGGATTAACAACTTTTACAATTTCTCATTTTAGTTTCGCACATAATATTTCTTAGTGTTGAAACCTATAGCATTTGTTGCAGCTATTTATTGCACGTGACATTTTCTTGCAGGTTTACTTGTGTGAAAAGTTATCACTCGTGAATGAGATGTACTTCTCCATCATTCTTGATCGTGCATCTGCTGGTCCTGTAAGTTTTTAAGTTCCTCGAATTTTGTTATGTCTCAACTGAAGCAGATACTTTGTCTTCAAAATTCTTCTCACCCAGACGTTTTGTGTCGCTGTTCATGTTATCTCACTCAAATGTTTGCTTAACTTTCCATACTTAAGTGATCAGAAGTTTTCTAATGATAATATTGAGCCAAAGTACTTGTTGGCCTTCGTCACTTGCAGCTCATCATTGCCTGTAGTAAGGGCGGAACTAGCATTGAGGACCTTGCAGAAAAGTTTCCTGACATGATAATCAAGGTTGGTTTTCCACCATTTTCTTTCAGCATAATTATTGTGCCAGCAGCTATCTTCCTTGCCCATGAATATTCCTTTATTTCTTTTAGTCTTAATATATTGTTTTCAGGTACCTATTGATGTTTTTAAAGGAATTACTGATGAAGATGCTGCCAAAGTTGTAGATGGTTTGGCTCCAAAGGGGGCTGACAGAAATGACTCAATTGAACAAGTGAAGAAGTTGTACAAACTTTTCTGTGAATGTGATTGCACAATGTTGGAAGTAAGCAATGCAGCATTCCCATGCCATTGTTCCTTTATAGATTGAGTTATTTTGCTGACGTTCCTTTCTATAGTTTGCAATTTGCATATTGCCATATGTACACGATGACTTCTTCCTGCTTTTTTCTTCATGTCTGTGGATCTGACCTTTGATGTTGTAATTTTTGGTCAGATTAATCCTCTCGCAGAGACTTCTGATAACAAGTTGGTAGCTGCTGACGCAAAACTGAACTTTGATGATAATGCAGCTTTCAGACAGAAAGAAATATTTGCTCTCCGTGATCCAACACAAGAAGATCCCCGCGAGGTGATTGTTGTGCTTTAACGTGCCCATCTTGTGCTGATTATTTGCTGAAGCAGTAGTCCTGTATTGGGTGCCGTGTTTAATTGATACTCAATTTGGCAGGTTGCTGCTGCAAAAGCAGACTTGAACTATATTGGATTGGATGGAGAAATTGGCTGCATGGTCAATGGAGCTGGACTGGCAATGGCTACAATGGATATAATTAAATTACATGGAGGAACCCCTGCTAATTTCCTTGATGTTGGAGGGAATGCTTCTGAAGGCCAGGCAAGTCATATTTTTTAGCCATTCATTTTGTATATCCTAGTTCTTGTGCCATTCCAAATGATAAAAATGGACGTAGGTTTTGTTGTCGTTTCTGTTGCGAAAAGTGTTCTCTGTTTGATGCATGAACTTTGGATCAGTGATGAAATGAATTTGTTGAAAGGTGCAATAGAAGGTGGTTGATTATTTGAATCATAATTTTCATGAATAAGATGCCAGGACTAATAATAACCACTGTTGTTGGTATGTCTATTAGGTTGTGGAGGCTTTTAAGATTTTAACCTCAGATGATAAGGTGAAAGCAATCCTGGTGAACATTTTCGGGGGCATTATGAAGTGTGACGTGATAGCTGGTGGAATTGTGAATGCAGCTAAGCAGGTTTGTCATTTTCATTTTAGTAATCGTATGTAAGATTGTTAAAATTTTCCCCTAGTGATATGTTTGTTTAAGACGTTGACAATTGATGTTATGGTAAAATACTGTTGATTAGTATCATCTTCTTCAAACTTCGTAGTTAACTATACCTTTTCCTTTGCTTGTCTTTGAAGGTTCAATTGAAAGTACCCGTGGTCGTTCGTCTTGAAGGTACTAATGTTGAACAAGGGAAGAGGATTCTCAAGGTAAAACTCTAGGGTTGGAAAATTGTTAAGATTGTGGCTTTAATGCTTTTCATCTTCTTACTGATATGGCCTTCCTTACAGGAAAGTGGCATGACCCTAATTACAGCTGAGGATTTGGACGATGCCGCGGCGAAAGCGGTGAAATCAATCAGCAAGTAGAAGTAATTTTAAGTCCCATTTGATATCTTCACTGATGCATGAACTCAAAACAACTCTTTTTATTCTTCTTTTTGGAATTAGATTCTTGCCAAAATTGGCACGGTGGGAGTAACAAGTTTTGAATCTGTAAAATTATACTCAAAAAACAGTTTCCAATAAGCTGCAGATATTCATTTATATACTACTATTCCTGGAGGGCTTTTCATTTTTTTGCTTTCTTATTATTATACAAATTTCCTTAGAAATTGGATGATGGGAACCTCCCTTCTCTGAGGAACTCTGCAATTTTCTTGGAGATGCAATAGGCAGTGGATTCGATCGTAATCATGGGGTTAACTCCGATGGCGGTGGGGATTACGCTTCCGTCGCACACGAACAAGCCTTCTGCCTCCCAGCATTCTCCGTTTGTGTCGACCGCACCGTCTTCTTCCGTGGCACCCATCCGGCAGCTACTCATCTGATGAGCAGAACAGTACATGCTCCATTTCTCTGCTTTAGATCTTGGTCCTTTAAACGCTCTAACATCCTCCAGAAACTCCTCCAGTTCCTTATCTGTTAATCCCTCGCAGCTTATTTTCTGCCCGTCGCTCCTGAATGTCCCCACTTCAACGGCTCCGGCGGCGACTAGAATCCTTAAAGCTTGTCGGAGCCCGGATTTAAGGTTGTCCTTGTCGGCTTCATTCAAATGATAGGTGACCTTTCCCTCCTCTCTCACTTCCCCGGAACCCTGATCTCTGATCAGAGCAAATATGGATGCTGTTCTTGAATATTTCCTCATCCTTTCTTTCATGTCGCTGCCGGAAGTCCACGGGATCATAGAGGCGAATGACGCCGGACCCAATGCTGCAGCTTCCACGATACAATCTCCGGCCTCCACGTTGTGGAGGCGCGTGATGATTCCTCCCTCGTAACATTTTCCCTCGATTTCTCCCGAGCTCGAGCCCGACTCTGGAAAATATCCCCAGGCTAATAGAACGGGATGCAGATGGAGATTACGACCGATGTTTTTGTTCATTAGTCCGCTTTTTGCCAGTAATGGCGGCGTCGAGAGAGAGCCGCAAGCTGAGATTGCGACTCTCGCTTCAATCTGCAGCTTCTTGGTGCTACTTTCAACGGCGGCGATCACGCCTCTGCATCTCTTCCTCGTACTGTCTTCTTCCTCGTTTTCTAGCATAAATTTCTCAGCTTTACAACCTGTTAAGATCACCGCGCCATTTTCAACGGCGTCGACTAGCCAAGTTGAGTCCGTCCCTTTTTTATCTCCAGTTTTGCAACCGTAGCAACAAGAACCACAATAATGGTCCTCTGAGGAATTCCGGGGAACGATTTTTGCATCCAGGCCAAGGTTTCTGCAGCCCTTTTTAATTACTTCGTTCTGAAAACTTTCTCGATTGCAAGTTGCCGTTACTCCGATCCTCTTGCAGACGGACTCCATAGCCGAGAGATAATCGGAGCTTCCGTAGAGTGGAATCTTTTGCTTCACGGACCATTCTCTGAGGACGTGATCGGGAGTTTTGATTGAAGCCGACCAATTCACGGCGGAGCCACCTCCGACGGTTGATCCGGCTAAAAGCAATACTTTCCCGTCGAGGGTCGTTCGTTTCCCTCCGAACTGATAGAGTTCGTCAACGGAAGGTCCCTCGAGGCCGGAGTAATCTTCCGGGACGAAGTAGTGACCTTTCTCGAGAACCACCACCTTTTGGCCGGAGGAGGCGAGGATCGCCGCCGCAACTCCGCCGCCGCATCCAGAACCCACGATCACAACATCACATTTGACCCTGTAGATATTGTGGTGGGGTTCATCTTTGACCTGGAGACCTTTCTGGATGAGGGAATTCTTCAGGGATGAATCATCTTCTTCCTTCACGGTTTCAATTATGCCCTTCTCGAGAGGTCTCTCCTTGTGGGATTCCTTCAAATCTTCAACTGCATACGTTTTGTATCCAATTGCATCCCATAATGGATTTTTGGAGTTCTCATCCGTCTGCATCCAAATTCCCAGGAAAGGTTACAAAAAAGAACTTGCTGCTATTAATATGAAAATTATATTATTTCTGCATCCATCCATCCGTTACATAATTAAAAATAGTCAACCAAAATACGTAATATGAAAATTAAAATAAAATTTTATTTTTGGTCTAATATAATGTGTATTGTACGAAAAGGGAAAATAGTAACATGTTACATGTTATGAATGAGATGCATAACTGCTACAATTGATTGATTATAGCTCACTTTCCAAAAGTATGCTATTCCTCAACAAGAAAATTTATCTTTCTTACTGGTTTTCCTTTTTGTTTATTTTTGAAGTTTTCACTATTTGTGGTCTGATAATTTCTGACACCACAAAAATACGACACGAATCATAAACAATACAAACAGGTTAAAGTTAAATGACCTTATACATAATTAAATGAGTAAGGTTAATATTGAGAATTGTCACCCGACTCACCCCTACCTATTTTTGGTCATTTTTGTTGTGACTAACAAACCACGCAATAATTCAAGTAAGAGTTTGTTATAAAGGATAATAGATTCATCAAATACTCATTTTGTATGACTAACATCCCTCCCTTCACATAATAATAACTAGAAGGATTGGGAAGAGGGTTGGAGCGAAAAATAATGAGAGAAGTTTTTAATTCTCAAGTCATAGATTCGAACATCGAGGATGCAATAATTAAATTATTTATAAAAAAAAAATACAAGGATGAGAAAAGGCAGAGCAAAGCAAATGTGAACTACAGTTGCCATGGACCACAAGTGTTGCTAAACTGCAATAAGTACTTCATCGTATTCTCAGTTCAGTGACATCAATTATTGAATCCAAGTGTTCATTTATGGTAACTTGACAGCTGTATCTATGTATATGTACTTACTTTATATTGTTAGCTTTTTTGGGTTCACTTTCTTTCCATTACCGGCCTTTCGGTGATACTTGTGGTTCAGTTCATTATAGTGTGCGCGTGCGCATGTATAATTGCAAGTGTATGCTTAAACAGAGGAGATGGATGGAGTTACGTACCCAGGCGAAGAAGACAAAGAAGCACATCATCTTAATCATCAAGAAGACGATTCTCAATGGAAACAGAAGCGTTTCCCTCGACCATTTCTGGAGAATGCTTTCCCTCTTCTCCACAGACAATTCAGAGAATTTGTGAACGAACGGCCATTTCCAATCCAAACAAATGTGTCCGCAAAGCAACAGCGTACCCAGCCTAGTCGACAACAACGTAAGAACAAATTTCACGACAAAGACTCCATCGGCAGCAACCCTCTTAGCAATCGAATCCGCAACCTAAGACGATCAACAACAACGAAAATGAAGAAAAACTGAAGCCATCCCAGATGAAAATACAACTCAATTATCAATTTCACCTCATCGGGAAATGGAGTTTGGGACCCGGAAATCCTGTAGAAGCGTTGAACTGCAGTTTCATCTTCCTCCTTAGCAGGGCGGCGCGCGGCGGTCGGTGGGAGGGAAGGGAAGAAAGCTTCGCATGCAGCAGACAGAGCTAGGATCTGAGATGGGGTGAAGCCATGACTATAAGAGTCTTGTTTCTTACTGAACAGGGGATGATGATGGTGGTTTTGTGGTTTTGCCTCCATTGTTACAGTTATTTGGTGGGGCAAGAAATAATGAAACTTTAATTAAATCCTCAAAAAATTCCCAGAAAGTGCTGTGCTGTGCCAGAACTAGGAATCCTCAATCCAAAGGTTCACGTATTTATAGTACAACAGTAATTATGACAATGCTTTTGTCTTCACATGAAGAAATCAAAAGAAACAAAACACATGAAATATTATTATTATTATTATTAATAATTGTTATTTTGATTTGGGATCTTGTATTGATCTAATTTGACTTCTTGTTCGTTGATGCTTTGGGACTGTGTAATCAATTCCAGGCACGCAACGTTGTTGGCACTCCATTTTCCATTGGCTTTTAGAGTTGAGAGGATATTCCCTCTTGCTTATTTTAATTACCAAATTGAGACGTTGTCCTTTAAATGTGTGTTAGAATATTAGGGTATGAACAACGACGTAGTACTAACTAATGATTATATCTAAATTTTCGAAACGTTGTTGATGAATGAAACATGTTGTGGCTGTCGAGCGCTAGGGGTCGTTAACTGTGAACTTGTTTTGTATGTAAAGGAAGTGTGAAGTTATAGTTGGAATTATTTTAACAGAGTTTTAGTGTAATTAATAAGAAGTACGTTGTTGTGAAGTGGAACCATAATATTTATGCAGAAGTGATCGTCTGCCTCCATGGTTCTCGGAATTCACTACAAAACTAACTTGATTGTTGAAAAATTAAGGCCCTGTGTAGTATGATTCTCAAAATCATGTTTTGAGAATTATTTTAATTTTATAATATTAAAAAGTTTATTGAGAATGTAAAAAAATGTGTTGAAATGTAAAAAAATTTATTGAAAATAACAAAAAAATATTATAAAATTAGAAATGCATCTCAAAAACATTCCACACATGGCCTAAACATTCTCTCTCTTTCAAAACTAACTTATCATTTCGTCTCGTCATTGGCCTAACATACAAAATAATTTGATAGTTTAACCAAATTTCAAATAAAAGAGAGTGGGATGATGAGACTACGTTGCTGAAGTCAAAACGGTATCCTTGTGATGCTACTTCATGATGGAGACATGGGAAGTCTCCTCAACGTTTAAAATTCGATATTAAAACAAGTTGAGTTTTGACGTGTTCATTTATTATTTATTTATTTATTGGGTTTAAAATCTTGTTCGTGTTCGTTTATTTATTAATCGATCCAAGCCGAGCTTGTTCGTTAACATCTGTTTGCGTTCTATCTCACATTAACAAGCAAAACTTTTTAATGTTTATTAATTTAATATACTATATCAACTTACATAAAAGTCAAAATTTAATTTAAACTCATATATTGATATCTATACATATAAATATATAGAAAGTTTCAATGATTTTCATTAATTAAAATTTTAATGTTGTATATACTTATTTTATTTATATTATACAGTTAATATTTTAATCGAGCATGTTCATGAGCGTTAACGGCTTTTAACACCTTGTTCAGGTTCGTCTATTTTCGAGCCTAAAAATCATGTTCGTGATCGTTTTTATCGAGCCAAGCTTGAGCTTATTCGTGAATGTTTGTGTTCGTTCTCAGCCCTTACTCCTTCCGTTTTAAGATTCTATTCTAACCAATGTATAACTTATTATTAATGTTAAGGTACAATCTCTAAAATAGTTAATTTAACTCTTTTAATGAAAAAAAAAAATTTCAAATTGGACTCTTTTAATGGAACGAGGAATTTTTTTTTGTAAAAAATAAAAAGAAAATTATTTATTTGACTAAATATTTGTTTTTGTAATTTTATATATTGTGTAATTATTTTATGTTTTTCTCTTTGGAACATATGTTATTCTATTATTTTGTTAAATTCGTAACCTTGGTTATAATATAAAGATCATATTACATTCTAATCCTTTATATTTTTGTTAAATTATTTTAAGACTCAAGTTTTAGTAAATTATCAAATACTCTTGTATATCCAAGAGTAAGTTACAAGAACCTTAACATAATTTAAGCCTTACATACATATACATATATATATATATATATATGTATGTATAGATATTGGAAAACTACAGTCTCGTTAAAGTTTCATTCAATCACGGAATTTGGCCTTGCGTGCATTATTAATGCGATTATATACTCAATGGCATATGACAAATTCAATGACTAAATGGTTCTTTTAACGATACGGTAATCTCGCCTATAAGGATATTTTGATAATTTACTAAAACTTCAAGGTGAAGATATAGGGCATGTTTTTTAAGTTTTGGTTTTGGTTTCAACAGTAAATTTAATATATTATAATTAATTTTCATCATTTCTAATACAACTTTTTATTATTTAGGTGGGATAAGATCCTCTGATCCAATTCTTGAATTGGTCCAGAGGGTATCCCTTGCCTATTTAGGCAATAATTCAGGGGGTGTGTGTTGGTGGGGGGATCCACCAACACCCTCTCTCTAGACTTTTTTTGCCAAAATGGGGGAAAGGGATAGGAATTTGTGGATTAGATGATTCATTGCTCTATTCAAATATGCATATATTCAAACGAACTATTTTTTCAAAATTAAAACTCAAAAAATCGTAAAAGAACAGGCCATAATAATGGCTGTCTGGGATGTTCTTGATGAATGAATTAACTAGTAATCTGGATTCTTCTCAATTTACGTTGACAGCAAAAATAGATACATCTAGACAATTTTTGTGGACTTTTAGTTGGGATTTTGATTTTCAAGATTTTCCCAAGTCCAAAGTTGTTACACCCGTTTCTCTTTTCCTTTCGCTTTTTTCTTTTCTTTTCTTTTCGTTTTTTCCCTTTAAGAAATTAAATTGTACAAATTGATAATATTTCGCTTCTCTAACATCTTGCTGAGTTATCTTTTTGCAAATACACTTTGCCATGCATTTGCTAATCAATACAAAGATGATGCCATATTACTATTACTATTACTATTACTCGTAATTAATTTTATTTACGTTCTACAATATATTATGAGATTTTAAATAACGATAAATTTTTATTACAAAGGAAAAAAAAAGTAATTCTATTACAATGGGGAAATGAGAGTTTCGTTAAAATTTCTATTAAAATAATCATTCCAGTGCACCAAACGCACGAGAGTTTCGTTAAGCCATTATTTGGATAGCTAAGTGAGTGACCTCAATTTGTCGATTGGTTTTTCTTTTTTTTTTCACCTTACTTTTCCAATATTCGAATCTCTGAATCTCAGATCTACAAGATCCTCCCCTAAACGCATTGCGGGGTCGATTGGTTGTTAACACGTACCGCGTTCTTAGTGATTTGTTTTTATTTTTTCTTTCTCAATTTGCCTTTCTTTTGCTTATTAAAAATCCCTTGAAGGACCTTAATTAATTGTATTTTTATAATCGAGAGATGTTGACTCAAAATGTTTAAATTTCAGATACTCCACGCTCTTTCTTTCTATTATCACTTTATTCAACCTTCTTGTTCTTGCGATACAATTAATAGAACTATATATATATTCAGATATGGATGCCGGTTAATTTATTCTAAAACTTATTCGATTGTACATATATTTAAAGGAAAATGAAGAAAAGGTTCCACATACCCGTATTAAGTTTAACTTATGAAATATTATAGTTTTATTAGTAAAATACACGTTTTGAATTTAATTACTGAAGTATCGCATATCGAGTTAGTCTATGATAGGTCAAATCTATATTCAAATAAAATGTGTTATTTATATTAAAAGAAACACATACACTAAATTTAACGAATCAAATATCATATCAGATCATCATACGATTCGATAAGTCTCGTCGAATTGTTATGAGGGTCCGATGGGGATCTGTGCGTATCATAATGTTTTATGATTTCCAATGGAGCATGTTATTTGCAGGACACTTTTTACTAAACATATGTCATTTTTTTAATGAAAATACATAAATACCCTCACCCCTAACAAAATATTTCTTACTTTTATTATTTATTTTTTTAAAAATCCACCATTGTTGCCAGCGAGAAGAAAACCTCCTCGCCGGCAACAATGGCCAGCAACCTTCGCCGGCCTCTGGCGAACTTTGCGTCCTATGGCAAAGGTGTTTTTTTTTACATTTTTATTTTCCTGCAAACGGAAATTGCAGAACCAATTTTCGTTTGCAGGAGGTCGATTATGCAATTTCATAGCAGAACCCAATTTCCTTTTTTTTTTTTTCCTTCTCCAATAGGCTGATTTCCGTCGATTTGTGCTGATTCCGTCAATTAGCTTGGAGGAGCGCAGGAAGAATAGCTAAGGACAATTCAGTAATTTTACTTTAAAAAATTTGTCAGTAATTTCACTTCAAAAAATTTGAAAAGTGTCATGTGAATAATATTTCGGGTCCTTTACATAACAATTCCATTTCCAATCTCATCATCGGTTCGAATGAAATCACATGGGAACTCCAGTTAATCCGCTGGATCTCACTCATCAATAATAAGTAGGAGTAACATTATTGTTACTCAAACGTCATGATCACCAAAGAATATGAAGAGCACGTTCGTTTTGCAGATCTGAATTTCAAAAACGGTTTAAAAATTCAAATTTTATTTGATATCGGTTCAAAAGTTTGTTATCTAAAACCTTATTTTAAAAATAAATTATCTTTTTGAGCACCAAAAACCTTTTTTTATCTCTACACTCAAACATTAAGAGAAAATCTTATTTGCTAATTACTACGTAACAAAATTTTGAAAAAATTGTTCCTAAAATTCTTTTACTAAACATATTTTTCTCCCATCGTTTGCTTACTTTTTAAAACTTAAAATTCTATAACAAACAGGCCCTAAATGCCATAAATCATAGCCCCACCTGTCTTAATTCGTACCTCATAAATCATAGTATATCATATTGTATCATTCTCAAATAATGTATACTTAAGGAAGTTTAAATAAAGATTAATTGAACCTAAATTGAGAAACCCATGAAAATGAAAATATACATGTGGCAATTTCATGCATGCCCGATGCTCCCTTCGTTCTAGCCTAGGGAAAGAAAAAAAAAAAAAAAAAACTTCCAATATAAATACGAGAAAAACTACAACCATGTTAAAGAACTATTCAATTATTGGATGCATTATTTATACAATTGCGTATGCAATTGCACAAGCTAAATCCAATGATTGAATGACTCCTTTAGCGGGATACACACATATTCCGTAATAATTATCAACAACTACACAGTCATTTACCGGCCCTGCATCAAACCTTCAAACAAACAATGTTACAATTCCTATCCCTATCCAGATCAAAAGAAAACCTGCGTGATATACCTCATGAATCCATGCACCCAATGCCAAATATTGAAAAATATATACAGAATTGAAAACCAAGAAGAAAAGAAAAAAAGAGAGTTCAGAATCTGAAGGTCTAACAAGGCAAATGCAATACAGAATTGGTTGGATGAAATGGCTCCTTCCTGAATCTGCTATTGAAATAGGGTGGTTCTCGTTATCGTCGTCGACACGACAAAGACAGGGGGCTGGAGTAGGTGGTCATCATGGGATTATATCTCCCATTGCGGATCTGTTACAAACTGCAGCTTAATCTCTGTGAAACATCTCTATTCTCTTTGACATCACTCCCCAAACTTTGGATGACATCGCTTGATTCTTGATGCCAAACCTATACAAGTTAAAAACACAAATTTTTTGCAGTATATCCTACAGCATACTTTGATGCACAGACATCTTACAATCCCCGAGAAACAGTATTGAGGTAGGCAATCTTTCATCAAATCAGAGTTAAATTAAGAACGAGAGAACCAATTAAAACAGTGCTAAGTAGATCCTCCAAGATCTTCTTCTACCTTGTCATCCTTGCATCTCTTTAGAAAAAGCAGCTGACCCCGTAAATGCAAAATCTGTCATGAATGACAAATCAAATATTCCAGACAGAAACCCAAAACAAAGCTATCGAATCATGCATTCAGAAACCATCGCAGTGTCAGTAGTTTGTGAGTATTAGTAGTCAAACTCTCAATTCTGTATTTGCATTGAACTATGTCACAGAAACGCAAAAGCTTTCAATCCTTTTTCTGGGCTAAAAGGGATCATCAAAACTAACTGCTGCGAGCACATGGCAATGATTAATATAATAATAGTCTAATATAAAAATGCATATACAAGCACATGTGCATATTCTCATTTGAGAACTCTATGACACCCAAAGGCAACATAAGCCATAGTAAAACTAACTCTAATGATACTACAATGATGATGGATACAAGAGCAAATATCGTGATTGGAAATGGCAGAAAATATTGAAAGGAGGAAAAAAATTTACAAGATTTTATAAGTAGCATATATGTGAGGGTCTTACCTCTTCTTGAAGCATAAGAGGGAGATTTTCTGCTGAAATGAGACCATGTATCTCCTGCAAAACCTTCTCATCTTTGATTCCCATCCATGTTTCTGGGGGCAATGCCAGCAAAAGAGCTGTCAGAACATCATTACTATCTGGATGTTTCCCATAGGAACTATCAGAACTAGAGCTACAGCAGCTAAGATTGGCCAGAGATGGGACGAGCATATCAATTTCTTGCTCTCCATTGTCATTGACCACTGTCCCAGACACCACAGTAACAGGCCGGTTGCCATTAGCTCTATAGCATCTCACACATGTTTCTCGGCAGCAAAATCTGCCCATTGAGCTAAATGTTCCGGCAAAAAGACCTGCCCCTTGGCAACAGACATTAGCTGCAATATTTGGTAAATTATCTACATGACTAAATGTTGGATTCATCTGGCAGGTTGATTTTTCAGAGCATAGAAGATCAGTGACATGCTTGTAAAGACCAGTCTCTTGTACTTGTTTCAAAACCTCTTCCTGCAAAATATAAATTCATTAGATTCAGCAATATAACGAAATTCATGAGCCGAAGATAGATGATATACAAGATAACAAACAGCAATCTCCTCAAACCACAGTCCAAAGGAAGGAATATAAATAGCAAAGTAAGATATGAATCAACATACGGACCTTAACAGCAACCCTCCCTCTCTCTTCTTCACTCAAATTTTCATTAGCATCCTCTTGCCTACGAACCTCAGCAACCCACTTAATAAAGTCTGCAAAATTAGATGGTAGAGATGCAAAAACTCTCACAAGGACGTCTTTTACGCCCTTCACGTCATCTGATGTTAGAATCATAGGAACGTCCTCCGTCAGGTACTTTGCAATACTGGCCCAACTCTCGTGCTTACAGCTCTGCACAAATATTTGACCATATAAGTTACTTCAGCAGATGCTAAAAGTAGACATCTGGAGGGAAATTCACATCCACAAGATGAACAGCAGCATCAATTTTGAAGAAACAATTCAGCCAATAGAATAGGATAAGTGATGAAAGAGCAGAACACCTGTCACTGGGTAAACATTAGAAAAAGATTATGTTTCACCAAAAATGCGCAATCTGAAAATATATGAATAACCAGCAGAAGTCACTGCATCCAATATGGCAGAAAGGTGGCACACGAAAATAAGAGACCAGTTACAAAATCCGCAGATGGGAAAGAAAATGGAATTTTATGTCTTCAAGGTCGTGACTGGTTCAACAGTAGGTACACGCCATCAAGAAGACTAGAGGACACCCTCTAAATGAGAAAAATAATTTGCTAGATGTTATTTTAGTACCAAATATTAGTAGGAAGATAACAATTGCAATGACTGTAAGGTCCTCAACAAAGATGCCCTTTGATGAACATCAACATGCAAAATGAATAAATGGAATACCAGCAAAATTTAATCATACCAGTGTGTACAGTAAAGCTGGTGCTCGGTTAGGCCTAGATATCAGCATGAACCTACAATGTTTATAATCATCAAAATTTTAAGGTACTAATATACTAAATAAAATGAATAACAATAACTGTTGGAAATGATCCTCCATAGAAATCAATTCATATCATTGGCATCTAATTCACCAGAGGAACTAATTATAGATAGCAAATTTGAAATACAAAACCAATAAATGCTTGATGGATGTATTTATGTTTACATAATGCTCTTTGAGGACAAGCAAATTGAAGTAGGAACTGGCAAAGACCAAAACCTCCACTAAGCTTAGAATATAACTACCATCATCTTTCCTTCAGATTATAGTGGACATCAACATAGTAATGCAGTCACAAGTTAGCACACATTAGGACCAAATAGTTACCAGAACATATCTGAAGCATCTAAAAAATCACAAAAATGGAGAACTTTCTTGATGGATAATTTAAGTTTCAGCAAGGTCTACAAAGACTAAAACTATTTCCTAACATCTCTAGATCTTGAAAATAAACCACCCATTTTTCCATCAGACATGAGATTCAGGGCTGGGACAGTTAGATTTTGTATTCATAAACAAAAAGCATATGATGCAATAAATACCCTCTGTGCATTCCGGTTGCTTCATCAATAGTATTCATTGCTTCCCAGAGTAGAGGAAGTGGAACCCAATGAGGAGGATATTTAAACCGAGCAACATCTAGAATCAGTGCCATATCACTTCCAGCATGATAGCCTCCAATAGGTGAGAAGTGACCTGTTCCAGTCTAGAGAACAATTACCAAAACACATCAATTAGTTCAGGAAACAGAGGAGAGAAAGAAAGACGAGCATTAAGGTTATTTAAATATTTTGAGATAAAATTAAGAATTGATGATTATTACTTTATCCAATAAATATGATAACTCCAGAGGAAATACCGTTAAACTTTGTTCAAGATAAAATGCCATTACATGAAAAGCTGGAACGAGCAAGTAGAAGATTATTTTATATACTTACAATGTGAAAACCCAAAAGAATTTAGCAAGTAAACTTCATCTTCAACAATTAGAGTGCAAATGGAAAAGGATCCAGCAATTAAACTATCAGTTCTGTAGAATCTGTGACAAATCTAATCGCAAGAACCCAAATATGGTTCAATTTTTACTCATGTTTTAACAATAACAAGCAATCAAAAGAAATGATTTATGCACTTCTGCCCAATAATATCTGACTCGGCTAACTGTAGACTGCATGATGGAATCTAAAACTGCTAAAAAGATTCTTCATTAATCACTAATCCATTTCCTTTTATAGGTAAGTACGGTGGAAAAAATTGTGATCAACTAATGAAATTGAAGAGTATCACTCAAGTCTGAAATATTAAAAAGAGATCAGACTAACCAACCGTAACACCAGCAAGAACAATAACATATAAGCGTGATAAGTACCTGCCGGAAAGAACCCCTGTGATATGATGAGATCAAATGACAAGTATCTGAAGTGGAACATTGCATGACGTATTTACGAAAATCATCAACAGAGCTCTGAGGCGTGCGAAAAGCCTCAACTTTTGCTCCAGCACAACCAGCCAAACAAGCTACCTTCCCAAAGGCAATACCATTAGCTTTGACTTTTTCTAAGGGCTCACAGCAGTCCAACATAGATTCATCAAACCATCTCCAAGGCCCTGAAATTCATTTAGCTGTAAGCTCGTGATAAGAGAAAATACACATACCAGTCTAAGAATTTCTGACTGAAGGAAATCATAATACATAGAAGCAAATGAAAGAGGCTAAATAGGCCTACGAATTTAAACAAGGTAAACAAAACATGGGCTGACCCCCACACCCCCCAAACCCAAAAAGAGAAAAAGAATGCACACTAAACATGAAACACAGACCCTCTGCATGAGCATGGTCTTTGACCTTGGGAAACCATTAGCTACGAATAGATACGGAATCCAAACTATGATAAATTCTGAGGAACACAATTATTTGCAAATAAGAAGATATGCAAAGCAATTATAGGTCCCTATCAAAATCCACAATCAATAAACAATGATGACCTATATTAGCATAAAAGTTAATTTAAAAAACATAAAGGTCACATAACAGATATATTCTTCACTATACTCATTAAAGATTGACCTTTCCATTTTCTACCCGGATCAATAGCAAGGGCATTCAAGACCATGGAAAGGCTAGCCAAACCACAATAAGCAGGTTCAGATTGAGTCTGAAAATAAGAAATCAATTTGAAAAAGCCCTCCATTGTTCCATTTTGAATAGCCTCCACAAAGAGTTGCTGCGATTCAAAAGCATACAAAGCAATTAGTAACTTCAACAACAGAGCTTGTTGGTCCTTCTCTTATACAGTATTTTACTTAAGCTCATGGGGGCATTAAAAAAATAAAATTAGAGGAATGGAAGTGGCAAACTATGAAAATTGTATAAAGCAAAATAGTTGTACCAATTGGTCATTGTTATGAAAACAAAATTTCTTGCACTAATGAAGAATCATACTTAACAGAATTGAGTATATGTTGGACGTCAATAAATGAAAACGCAAGAGTCCAATAGTTCACTTAAACTAAGAAGGAGCACATATTAGCTGAAAATGAATAAACCATGTTATCAATAAAGATAGACAGAGAAATATGCAAACAAAAGTAAGAAAAGCAGAAAAAACTGCTTATAACCATATCAAGAACAAAGATACATAAGTTGGCAGAGTTTTCTGTCTATCATGAAAAATGAAGAAAACAATAAGTAAACTCGGAAGATTAAACAAGTCATTTGTACAAGCAATTGCCTACATATTGACCATTGTGATATACAACCCACTGACCCAGTAATAACAAAAGTTGTGAGATGTTTCATAGAGCACGATTCATTAATTTCGAGTTTCAGGATACTACTGAAATTGGGAATGATTCCTATCGAATATGCTTGCAGAGATTATTCCTAGTGATTTCTAATCCGTTGATTTATATAGACATGCAATTTTGAGACACGCACAACGCCAAGTTAATCATAAGCAAAACCTAAAGCAGGGCCGACGGACAACCACTACACCGTCAAGTCAAACTGTAACCCCTCCTCAATTCTTACATGGTAATCTACCAACCCGCCGCCATTGCTCCAATCAATCCCAAATTTCACCGTTCCACAAAGTATAAACCGCTCAACTCCACACCAACTACAAATCCCCAATTCAAAGCAAAGAGAGACGATATACATATACATAAAGACAATACTCCGAAACAAATTAAAACCGGCGGGAATAAAAATACATAAGGAGCGGACCTTTCCCTCGACAGAAGCAAAATCAATGGCAGGAGGAGAAGGGAGGATGCGCCTGTACAATCCCGCCATCGCCATTTCTCCAGACCGCTGCCGCCTTCACTTTGCGCGGCCCGCCGGAATCGTTCGGAGAGAGATTCGACTGTAGAATACCCGCGCAAATTAACCGTTTCAAATAGGGAAGGGAAGTTCAGTGGGCGGCTGCCGCCTTAGGCTTCTAAATGAGTTCGTTCTTCGTTGTTCTCATTTTCAATTTAATTTTGGTAGCCAATCAAAACAATTGGGGAAAAAAGAATAAAATAAAATAACTAACAAAGATAACTCCACACCGAATATTATTCTTTTCATTTATGCCTTTTTTCTTATTTCCTTTTCAATCTTTTTGGATATTTTATAGTATCTTTTTGTCATGAAATTATTAACGAATCTATTCCGTTCATCTTAACCCTCCCCGCACCTCAAAACCACATTTTTTTATTAATGATGTGACAAAGTAAATAATATAATATTCTTCCGGTCCCAATTATTTAAAATTTTACAATTTTTTTATAGTTGAGACCGTGCGTCACTTAAATTAATTAATTTATTATTCAATTGATTATGAACCACAAATTACTATATCAATAAATGTGTGTAATGTAAATAAATCAAAACCAAATCGGGGACGTGCCACAATCCTGCGAAAGACCTCGATAATCTTGTGGTCCCATGCATTTGTCCATGAGCGAATGTGAGTGATGTGACCCGCAACTACCGAAGCTCGTTCGAGAGTCACGATTACGTGTTCCTTAAATCTCGGGCTCGATTGGTATTCCATACTTGATATTTCTCATTGGGTTTGGTCTTTGGTTACAAATAAGACCGGCGATGATCAGGGTAGTGGATAAAAGGAGGACATTGAAACCCACAAACACGTTGAAGTGATAAGTAGGTTAAAAAAAAAAAAAAAAGTGGTGGGTTGGAATTGGTCGATAAAATGAGTGTTTTGTAATCCCGAAATTATTGGTTTAAATATTGAGGACATAAGAGTAAAAAAAATAAAATAAAATAAATGTTCGTCAACATATATATCTACCCTATATTATATAATGCAATATAGAGTTGGTGTGAGGTAGCCACATGGCTGCCACATATACATTATATTTATGGGTGCATATGCCAAGTGTGTACTCCACGTTGGCAATTTCCTGTGTTCCGTAGCAGGTCAAAAATTGGACACGCGTCATTGCTTTCTTCCTGCAGCACAGCGTTTCCTCTCCCCGCAGATTTCTTCCGTTAATTGTGCGTTGTCTGTAGAATCAAGTGCCCCTCCTGTTTCCTCTTCCACGCTTCACAGCGAATGGTTTTGTCCTTCTCCGCAGCTTATTCCGGTCAACTATAGTTCTCCCTTACAATCAATTGTTCCTCCAGTTTCGCTCAATAATGTTTCAATCTTACAAATTTTAACTATTTCCTGTTGATTGATTCAGTATCAATATACACCTCCATCTTGGGCTACGTTGCCCCTCTGGTGCAGGCTACCTTTGATTTGTCTGTTTTCGTTTCACCGTTTTCTGTTTTTGTTCCACCATTTCCTTCTTCAGTTCAGCCTACCCTTGTATTTTCGCATGCCAAGTGTTTGATTTTTTGTCTAACAGACAAGTGTTTTCCTTAATCTCAATTCTGTTTTGAATCTTACTGGACACTCCTTTACTGCTGGACAATAATACATTTTGTGCTTAGAAATCATAAGAATAGTGCTAATTAGTTGCCTTCCTCCCTCTATTATTACGTGTTGTGTTGTTTTGAGTCTGATTATTAACATGCTTTCCTTTTAACCATATATTATTGGAAACTGCAAGGTTGGAAAACCATTCTTCTCTTGCATCTGTTCCTTGGTTCAGTGATAAGGTTGAATCCTCTGTTAAGGTTCATTTTATCATCCCAATAAGTTTCATATATTCAGTTGCTTCTGAAAATTATTAGCAAAATTTGTTAGTGGTTAATTGGTTGCCAGACCTTATCTTTTAGTCTGAGTTGTATGGCTTTAAAAAAATCTACAAAATCCGGAATACTACGAAATGTGACATTATGATAATAATTCAGCTGGTTGTTTTCCAATGTGTAATGATTGGTCTTTTGCACAATTACTTAGATCCCATATATATTCAGTAAGTTCCCTTACTGATGTCCATGTTGGTGGCAATTGAACACCAGGGAACCGTTTTTAGCATTTACCAAAGCGCATGAAGTATCATGCAATAGACTAGAGCTAATCATCCTTCTCTATGTTCTTTGTTTCGTGGTGAGCAGGTGACATCTTTCATGCAGCACCAAATTTTGATCATTCTGAGGACTTTGTTCGAAAGAGATATAAGAGTGTTTAAATTGGTTGCGGAATGATATTGGTTTTGATGGATGCTGTCTCGACTTTGTGAGGTAAATGTGCAACATTATTATAAAAATAACTGCCTCTCTCTCTCTGGGTATGACATATACAAACCAGAGCTGCACTGAATTGATATTTGCAAAATCCACATTCGCATCTCCAGTTTCCAAATTACAGCTGTAACTCGTACAACTCTTCCTTACTCAAATTACTTGCTCTGTCATTCAACAACATTAGATCCCAATGCTGGCATCCTAATTACTGTCTACAATATAGGCACTGAAAATGTTAAACTAACTGAAATTGAATAGCCACTAAGAGAAAAGCTAGCAGGTGCTGTGAGTTATTCCCGTAACTAAGCACAATACCACTTTGAGTCTAATATCTTTACACTGTTTTAAGTGCATAAGTTTGCCATACACAAAATTTCCCTTTCTTCTAAAGAAGTACTGGGCTTGATGCTTAATTTCCTGTTGTAGGGACTTTGCAGGAGAATATGTGAAGGAATATGTAGAGGCTCCAAATTTGACTTTTGTTACTAGAGAATATTGAAATATCTTGGCTTCTGAAGGAGGTAATTTATGCTTTAACCAGGCTAAGCACATGAATATAAGTGTTGGTTTTGATTATTTTCTCATACTCTGACTACTCTAACACAAGAGCAGCTTCTCCTGTGAATCTTTTCAGAAGTTGAGAACTCCTTTTCCCTTTTTTCAGGTCACAAATGTGCAGTTATGATTTAATACTGATAGTGAGATGTTTATCTCATTTAAATTGAACTCCTGTAACATTTGCATTTGAGCGCAGATGCACATCGGCAATGTATAAATTGGATCAATGCAATCGGAGGTATCTCCTCGGCATTTCACATCACAACCAAAGTGTTTTTGCTCAACCTCTTTCATGTTTCTTGGACATCCATCTATCTGATATTAAATATTTGGTTCATATTCTCTTGCCTTCTTTTATGTGTAATACATGTGCTACTTTACCTCGTTAGAGTTGCATTGAGAATTCGTTTGATTTGAAATTCATTTTGTCTTCTATATTTGTTATTTTTCAGGGTATACTTCATTGACCTCCGCATTCATCCTGAAGGAAAACAAACAGGATTAATGGGATGGTGGCCCTCGCGTGCTGTAACATTCTTAGGGAATTATGATACTGGATCAACTCAAGTAACTCTTTCTTGATGATGAATCTGTTTTCAATCATCATTTTGCATGAAAGGTTGACAATCTTGAAATTGTTTCGTTCCAGGATTATTGTTTCTGTGCTCTTACATGAATCAAATTCTTCCTGTGATGTCATTTTTACAAATTTTTGATTTTCTTCTTCTATTAATATTCCGTACGCCATTCACTAGCTTGAATTTTGATTCAGAAGCTGTTAAAATTATATTTTTCAATCTTTAAGGATATGATTTTCAATAAAAGTGATCAAGTTACTACAATTGCATGTTAGAGGAACTGAAGAAGGAGATACACATAATCAATTCCCTTTCCAAATTATTTGTTCCTTATGGGGCTAAGTTGAACTATTTGTCATACTGGAATGCAAGGCATATGATGCTAAAGAAAATTTTTTTTCCCCTTGTCTGAAATATGCTTCACCATAACACAATGTTGACAAATATCAACACTTCTATCTCCATTTACTACCATTTTTTGTTTGTCTTTCAGTCTATTATTTGGAATGACTTGGAGGTTAATTGTGAGAGTAAAATTATAAGTGAAATACAGTTTCACATCACCATATCAATGGTCCAAGCTTATTCTCAATTTGGTTCTCCCTCTATCACTATTTCAATTCTCAGATTGTTTCCACTTCTGAGTTTCCATCGTTTACAGGTGCTTAAAGCCTGTGCCCCTCAAACTCTCAGTACCAAATACTATACTACAGAATGCTAGGTAGGTGGTTGTTGACTCTTCCTCTTATTTTGGTTTCATAATATTGTTACCTCTTGGCCCTTCACAATCTTTTAGAAATCAAAAGTATGCAGTCACTGTTTAGCTGTTCGTTTATTCAATTACTGATTACATTAGCATATTATTATAGGGTATACCTCTTCTTAGATTGGAAAAGAGTATAATGGCACTATGTGTTGAATTGAAAGTTATTCGATCTATGTTAGTTGTGCTGTGAGAAACTGAGAATCAGATGAAAGTTTTGAACTAAATGACAAAAACTTTTTCTGTCTGGCAAAGAGAAGAAGGCTGTTTTTCTTGCTTGGTCCCATTGTTGATGTTTTACACTCATTAAATGTGAAACAAATATTCAAAATATTTGTGTTGAGGAGGAATGTGAATACTGAGTGGATGAAGATCTGTCATGATATGCATTTTGAATTACATTCCAGTCAAGATAGTAAGTTTGTATCCCTTACAAGATATGGGTGGTTCTTAATTTTTAGTTATACTGGTCACTTTTCCGAGATAAAAAATAGTCCATGAAAGCTGGGATATAGATTGAAAATTTAAACAGACCTTACATAATAATGTTTGTAACAAGTGAAGTTCCTTTCATAATTCTCAAAATGTGATTGCTTATTTAGTTCTCAAGAGTTCAAGTGATAAATGTTCTTAGTTAATAAATAGGGCAAATGACACCAGTGGCCACCCAACTATTTGCAATGTTCAGTTTTGGTCACTCAACTTTTAGGTGTGCGCGTTTGGCCACTCAACTCTCCAAAACGTGTCTGTGCACCCATTCCGTCAAAAATTGGACGGAATCCATCCAAACCCAAAGCTCACATGCGTCCCACATGTGTTTTTCAAGGGTAAAATTGTCCTTACAGCTGAAATTGGGGGAAAAAATAAAAAGGAACAAAATTAATCATGTGGTTCCCGAAGCTAACTTACAGCTCAAAAGGAACAATAATTAATCATGTCCTTACAGCTCATTCATCACTGTATGGGGTAGATCAAAAGGAAGCAGGGTTTTCAGATTAGAGTACTTGACCATAATCACGAAGAAGAAGAACAAACAGTAGGGTTGATGGATTGGAGTATCCGGAAAAAAGAAACCCGCTTTGATATCTTCACTCAATACAGTAAGTGTTAACAATTTATCATTATCTTGTTCAATGCAAATTTCTTTTTTTTTTTCTATTAGCTAGACATTATTCGGGAGGGATTTTTGCAGTGGGTGCTGATGGGTTGAAATGGGGAGAAGTAAGTGGTTTTCAAGTATTCAATGTTTTCAATGTCAACTGAAAACATTGAATACAAGAACAAAGGTGATTACGAAATGGGTTCAAAAGTTGAATTTTTAATGATTTTTGGGGTTATTGTCTTTTTCTGGGGTTATTGTCTTTTTCTGGTGTTTAAGTTCTCGTCTTTGTATTTATGGTCTAGAATGGTGTTGGTTCTTTATATGTGTACTTTTTCCTTCAAGCATGAAGTTGTACTAGAGTTCGTGTCACTCAATTTTAGGCGCATAATGTATGATTTATGTTTCTCAGATGGGGAGCCTGAGTTATTCACCATTAGACTTATGCATGGGGGTGAAGTTACGGGTCATTTTTGGAGATCGTATGTAGGTGGAACAATAGACCATGTTGATAATTGCAACTCAGACAAGATGTCATTGGAGGAAATAAAGACAATGCTTACAGAGTTGGGATACGAAGAAAAGCAAGAAATTTTCTATGTCAAACCGGACAGAGATTTTTCCAGTGGGTTGACACCAATAACTTGTGATGCAGACATTGTTAGCATGTGTCGTTATGTGGAGGAGTACAAAGTGATTACAATTTGTGCATTAAAGAAAAAGATCATGCCCGAGCTTGGCACATACATTGGAAGTACAAGCAACCATGAACAAAGCAGCACAGGATTGATGATTGAACCTCAACAAATACAAAGCCCTGGGGAAGGGTTGTAATGGTGTTGAATATGAAAGATACCGATGAAGATGAAGAGGGGAGTAGTACTGAAGATGGCGAGAACTTCAGTGATGATGAATATTTATGCGCAAATGATGGCTTTGATGACTTTGAACCTAGCAATGAAGAACATAACTTTGGTGAACAGAATGAACCAGAACAAATGTTGTATATTGATCAATCACAACTTACTCTGCTAAAAGAACAACATGGAGGGGAAAAAGTTCAAAGTGAAGCCAATTTGAGACAAACAGTGGCAAAATCTGGCATGGGCAACAAAGCAATGGTGAGGGTAAATGCAGAAAATGAGAATGAAGACACATTTGAAAATGTTTTCGATGAAAATGCAGATGGTGACGAGATTCATAGCAATGGAGGTACGAGTGATAATGAGATAACTGGTGACAGATTACAGTTTATAGATTTTAATGCAGCCCGTGATATGCGACAACCCAATTTAGAACTGAAGTTGAGGTTTGCAAATTCTGCAGAGTTTAAAGAGGCAATAAAGAATTATGGAATTTGGAAAAGAAAGGAATTCAAATTCACAACTAATGAGGCTTATCGAATGAGAGCAAAGTGTGTTAAACCTCTTTGTCCATGGGTTTGTTATGCTTCAATTGTTAAAGCCACTGGGACAAAAGACCTCATTATCAAAAAGTTTAACGATGTGCATCATGATAAATGTGATCATGCTTATAACAACAAGCACATCACATCAAAGTGGTTAGCGCAGAGGTACGAAGAAAGGATTCGGTCTAACATGGAGATTCCAATAAGGGAAATTAGGCAAACCGTTGGTGAAGATTATGAGGCTACAGTTAGTAGGTTTGTGGCATATAGAGCTAAGAAAATAGCTCGTCTCAATATAAATGGACATGCTTCAGGACAGTACAAACTGGTATGGAATTACTGTGATGAGATCAAAAGAACTCATAAAGGCTCAACAATGGAGGTAGAATTCAGTCCCCGTCCAGACCAAAGTTCCAATCCAAGATTTATGAGGCTCTATTGTTGTCTGGGGCCCCTAAAGGAAGGTTTTAAATTGTGTAGGCCAGTTATAGGACTTGATGGATGTCATGTTAAGGGTCCTTATCCCGGACAAGTGCTAACAGCTATAGGGGTAGATCAAAATAATGGATGGTGGCCGATAGCATGGGCAGTGGTAGAGAAAGAAGCGACGGAGCAATGGAGATGGTTTCTCATGTTGCTAAAGAAAGACTTGGAAATAGAAAATGATTTCTGTTACACATTTATTTCGGACCAGCAGAAGGTGAGAAATGAAAACAGTTTTAGCAAATATTATTTCTTTTGAAATAAATTGATATGACTAACAGTTTTCTTGTACGCAGGGGTTAGACAGAGCACTGTCTGAAGTGCTACCAAACTCAGCACATCGATTCTGTGTTCAACACATTTATCGTAATTTAAAAAAGAAACATGGTGGTGGAAAAGATTTGAAGGGAATGTTGTGGGCAATTGCCAGAAGCGCTAACATGGAATTGTATAATCACCACATGGGAGAATTGAAAGATTTTGACAAAGAAGCATACAAGTGGGTGAAGAATGTTGCTCATCCAAGACACTGGTGTAAGGCTTTCTTCCCTCAGTTTACAAAGTGTGATATGTTAACTAATAATCTGTGTGAGGCATTTAACGGCTATATTTTAGAAGCAAGAGACAAACCTATAATTTCCTTAATGGAGATAATTAGAGAGCTTGTAATGGAAAGAATTGAGAAAAGGGGAAAAATGATGCATAAGTATCCCCACTCAACTGGTCCCTTAATTCAAAAGGTTATAGAAGATGCAATTAAGGAGTCCTCTAAATGGAAACCATTATATAATGGTGTTGCTGGATATCAAGTAAGGGGTCCAAGGGGAGTGCAATTTGCTGTTGATGTTATAAAAAAAAGGTGTAGTTGTGGTCTTTGGGAGTTGTCTGGGTTACCATGTGTTCATGCAATTTCTGCTTTAAAGCAACATGGAGTGCATATCCATGAGAGTGTAGATGATTGTTATAAAAAAGATATGTTTTTGAAGCTTTATAACAATGTCTTGTACCCCATAAATAGCAGTGAGATGTGGCCCATTTCTCCCAAGGGTCCAATGTTAGATCCACCCCTTATGTGTGTTCAACCAGGTCGGCCTAAAAAGGCAAGGAGAAGAGATGCAGATGAGAGTAAAAGCAATGGAAACAAACTGAGAAAAATAGTTGTTATCCATTGTAGAAAGTGTGGGGGTGAAGGGCATAATGCTAGAACATGTTCTAAACCAGTGACTGAGATCGTGAATGCACAAGATGCAACTACAGCTGATCCATCTACAAGTACTGTTAGGCCTCGAAATCAACAGGTTGGGAGATTATTTTCATGCAGACCCACTATAATGTGTGTGTATTACATTGTACTAATTGTTCTTCAATTTGCACTAGGTACGAAGAAAAAAGAATCCTCCAAGAAATGAAAATACCACCATAGGTGAAGATATTGTTCAGGTAAATGACTACGGATTGGTCATTCTCATTATATTTTGCTCATTAACATTCTTAAATTTTGTGTTTTTCTATTATCTTACAGACGCAACTAGACCAAAATAACCCAGGCAAAAGGAAGAAAAATTCTGACCAGTCAACAGGAGCAGAGAATCAGGTGCAGCCTTCAAGCAAAGCTCCTAAAATGATTGGTAAAAAATCATTGACTGATTCCGATAAGATGAAGATTAATGCCAATAATTCCTATTTGGGCTTGCCTCCAGTATACACAGTTGGAAGGTGGAAAAGAGGAGTAGGAATTCGTGAATCTGGGTCTGGAAGGGGTCAAGGAAGAGGAAGGCAACAAGATAATCTCGAGTCTTGACTATCTTATCTTAGACTTGGCATCTTCTGCCTTTTTTGTACTGCATTTGTGATGTGTTGTGCTGTATTAGCAGAGTTCATGTGCAACTCAATCTTCTGTCATTTTATGTTTAATGTAGTTGGATGGTTCTTTTGATGTAAACTACTCATAGTTAATGTTATATTATTGAATGACTTCCCATTCTATTTGATGAATTCCTTAATCAATTGTACCCATTTGTCCTTCTTTTTCGTGATTTTTTTTTTTTTTCAACAAAAATTGCCATTAGCAACAGCCAAGATACAAAGAGGTTGCAGCATAGAGACATACAGTGATGAATGAGCTGTAAGGACATGATTAATTATTGTTCCTTTTGAGCTGTAAGTTAGCTTCGGGAACCACATGATTAATTATTGTTCCTTTTGATTTTTCCCCCCAATTTCAGCTTGTAAGGACAATTTTACCCTTGAAAAACACATGTGGGACGCATGTGAGCTTTGGGTTTGGATGGATTCCGTCCAATTTTTGACGGAATGGGTGCACAGACACGTTTTGGAGAGTTGAGTGGCCAAACGCGCACACCTAAAAGTTGAGTGACCAAAACTGAACATTGCAAATAGTTGGGTGGCCACTGGTGTCATTTGCCCTAATAAATACCCCATGTTCAAATAAGAGAGCTGAGTTCATTAGGTTGCTGATATATTTGTTTTCTTTTCTTTTTTTTAAAAGATTATTGGCAACATGAAATGTTAAAGAAGTCGTCAATCCCGAACTTCAAAGAACTACACCTACAGTTTGGAGGTAAACAGAGGAAGGAGCCATGTCCTGCTCGACAACCTGGACTTACTTCAGATAAAAAGATTATTTGTAAAAGAATTTGTTTTCTATACACCTTACAAGAAAATTGTGTGAAATTAGCTATAAGTTGTAAAATATAGTTTTTGTTTTGTAAAAGTAATCCAATTTAGATTATGTTTGTATTCTTTCGCAAAAAGCTCCTCTTACTTCTTCTCTCGGCTATAAGTTGTAAAATATATTTTTTGTTTGTATCTCTTTGACATATTGAATTTCTAATTCTAGAGTTTGCAGTTGCTGAGAATACTTAATTTTCAATTTTTCTTATTAAATGTGTGAAAGCAAATATATAACAGAAGTTAAACATAATTCTTAATTATTAATTAAGCTCAACATTATTTACAAAATCATCTTATTGTTTTAAAATGATTCTAAGATAAAATGACTTTCCTTTTCTTCTTTGAAGTCCGGGCCAAGGCCGCACAACGTGCGGGAACCTTGCCTAGTTTAAGATATATAACATAAGGACTTAGGTCCCGTTTGGTATCAAGGTTGGACTCAAACATTAGTTTGGATTGTGATTTTAAAATATTAAAATTATACTGAAATATAAAAAGTGTATTAAAAATATAAACAAAATTATTCAGAATGATAATAAATTATTATAAAATAAAAAATGATATTCAAACTTTGGTTTGAGTTATATTACGGATAGGCCTTAAATTGATGAACCAAAGTAAATTGGTTAAAGTTACAAGAAGTTACGATTGGGTCATCAATTTACTGTATTAGGAATGTTCAAAACCAAACTTTTTAATCTGCAGTAAAAAAGGGGTTACCAGTTGACCAGTAGTGCTGTAATTTCACATGGTTTGACTGCAAAGGTGTAAGCTAGCTTGAAGGACAAGTCATCTATAATTCTATATTGTTGGGCTACATCACCCCTCTTTCTTCAACTTGTCCCCATCTCCTTTTTTCTCATCTCTTCTAGCTTTCACCCCACGCCCATTTACAGTTTTTTACTGCTCCTCTGATTTTGTCTTTTTTTGTTTTTTGCCGTTTCCGGCTACCCAACAATTTCAGTCAAAGTCTCAAACCAAACAGTAAAATTGGAAAGTTACTGTGAAGTGAACAGTCGATCAACTCTAATTTCCTTTTCCCTTTTTTAATGCATGTTTTGAATAACATGCTTAAGTTACGTAGTTTTATTTTGTTCAAATTAGTGAAATGATGTAATTTTAAAATAATGTTCAGACATTTGATATTCAATTTTGATACTCCAGTAGTATTATTAAAAAAGTTCACTTATAAAAAATGTATTATATGTATAACACTTGATGGTGTTGTGGGAGACGCACAGGTTGTTATCAACGCTAGCAATCGCCCCCAAGAGGACAGGTCCAGCTTCGGGCAGTTGATACAGGACATTACCTAACTTAGCCAAAAGTTTAGGATTTCGCCAGCTAAGTTGGGTCCTTAGAACACACAACACAGTCGCCCACGCACTCGCGCAATACGGCAAGACCAATTCACTTGGCTATGTCCACTGGGACACAGTCCCCCCTTTTGTAACCCACCTCTTTCCCCCATAAATCAATAAGATACCCAAGTTTCCCTAAATATATATATATATATATATATATATAAAGAATTTGATATAATTTTTTTATATCAGTATTTTCTAAAAAAGATTAATCGATAATTACATAGTATGATATTAGTAAATAGATAGGTAAACAAATAGAAACTAAAGTTTCTAATTGAGACATTTTGTTTAAAAACAAATCTTATTATATGACATTTTTTCATATTTGTGATTAAACAAAGGAATTCACAAACAAAAATGCTAATGCTATAACCAATTTATAAACGGTTAAACCTTCTATAAAAGTTAAACTAAATAATAGGGTCCCTCGAAATTTTTTACATGCCTCAGGCTGTCTAGCAATACCCTCTGTACAGTTTGACCAGCAACAATTCCTTGACCGACCATGGGTTCGAATTTTGAGCGACCAATCCCACAAAATAGTTAGGAACATGATATTTGCAGTAACCGTTTCGATATTTGCAGTAACATTTTTTTGTAAAAAGTCTAAAATACCCCTAATACTTAAAAATTAAAAAAACCCAAAATATCGCCGGCACTCGGTGATATTTTGCCCCCTCCCCCCCTTCAGTTTGATATTTGCAGTAACCACCGGGCAGATTTTCGCCAATCCGGTAAAAAAATTCACATTTTCGACAAAAATACTAACAAATCTGGACATAATACAACTAAAATAATCAAACCAACTATCTAAAACAATACCGCAAAACATTTTAACTTTAGCCACTAACCTTTTTTCGATCCGAGTCGTCTCGATTTTTATCCGATTTTGTGATTTCACCCGGCTCTGCTTTGCAGGAATTATTAAACGGAACAGAGCCCGTGAGTTGCTTTTTCAATTTTTTTTTTTTGCAGCCCGTGAGTTGGTTTGTAATTTTTTTTCCCAGGGGCATTTTTGTCTTTTTACAGGGGAATGTTACTGCAAATATCGAAACGGTTACTGCGAATATCAATTCCGAATAGTTAAGAAGATAAAGAAGAATCATAAATGTCTTTGAAAAAACATTTTACATTTAAAAAATACCCTTTTGTGTTTCTAATTCGAATCCATATTGTGAAAAAAGATTATGACTATAAATTTTGTATTCACCTTTCCCATATAAAATAGGGGCATGTTATTCGCAGTAATATTTTTCTGTGAAAAGTCTATTTTGCCCTTTAGCTAAAAAAAAAAAATCCATTTACACTCTACCTATTTACAGTCATTCGTTTTTCGCTCACACGTGTATGTATACAATTTTTTACATAACGTAAAGTTTCTTTGTTAAAAAAAAAAAACCCCTGTCTGGTCCGAAATTTCGCCCAAAAAACCACAAAATAAACGAGATTTTTCCAAAATAACCAAATTACTATTTGCAGTAACATTTTGAAAATACTGCCCAAAGTGGGCGGTATTTTGGGCCAAAATACCGCCTGTGGTATTTTGGGCCAAAATACCGCCTGTGGTATTTTGAGCCAAAATACCGCCGGCGGTATTTTGAGAAGAAAATACCACGGGGCGCGGGTGGTATTTTGACCACCGGCGCCCGGTGGTATTTTCTTCTTGAAAATACTGCAAAAGTTGTCCTTGGATTAAGTTGTCTTTGATACCACGTTAGAAATGTTAGAATTTGAGAAAAGAAGAAAAGAACATGAATAATGTATATATTATTTTTTTTCGTTAAAAAACCAATTTTACGTAAAAAAAATATATAGATTGTTTATTTAACGTGTAATATGGATTGTCCTCGTTACTATCGGTCATAATTAGAGTGAAAATAATTTCTTTTATTTTTTTAAAAATCTAAGGGGTAATTTAGACTTTTTACAGGAGAATGTTACTGCAAATATCGAAATGATTACTGCGAATAACAATTCCGATAAAAGGAAACATTTATTCTCAATTATTTAAAAAAAATTAACGTAATAAATTACTCATTAACTGCAACACGAAATATACTCTCTTTATGGTTGGGAAATGTGTGAGCTAGAAACGAAATTCGCATGTCCTGTCATTTCCAGAAACGATCTTCCGTACTACTCCAGGCCACTGATTTCCCGCCACGTGGAAAAAAGATGCTCCCCACTTCCACGTGGCTGTATCCGATAGGAGCTTTAAGAGCGCCCCTTTCAACAAGGACAGCCCCCGGAGCGACAGGCCGGCGGCTGCCGGCGGGTCACTTGTCGGCTTGGCGGTCGTAAAAGCGTTTATCCGCAGGTTCATTTGCTGCTTTCCAGTTTTCAGTAGGGACCTATCTTTTAACTTTTTACCAGTGGATAATTTTTTACTGCGCCTTTTTGCCGACGAGTAGGTTTTGTAATTTTGCGTAGGGGGCAACGCAGTGCAGACTTTTATCCGGGGTAATTAGTATCTACCGAGTAAAAGTGGTGATCGGAGATTAACAGCCGTCGGATATGCCGGCGTGGCATCGAGAGCCGATTTGGAGTAAATAGTAGTAGCGTTATGGGATCATTGGCTATGCTGCAAGCCTGCATGCAAATGCATGATGCATCCCATCATGCATGGTTGTTTGTTTACTCATGCAAATCATGCATTTTTGGCTGTCATTCTGAAATTACTTAAAAACCCATGCAGTGAAACGACATAATTTCACTAAGTTAGATAAGGTACGACAGAATAAATTGGAGAAATTACATTACACTCATCCAATTACACATTAGTAAAAAGAAAGAGTCTTTTATGACTATAATTTGACTTTATTTGTGTTAACTTACCAACTTATAGAGCATTAATTTTATATCAAATTTTCGTATCGTATTACATTAATAAACTTACAAGTGACAAATGGTATCTATACACAATTTAGATTTAGAAGAATTTTCATTATTTCACATAATTAGTGTGAATTTTATGCTCAATTTACCCCTCTTAGTACGTGTTTGAAACACGCATGATCAAAACTGTAATTCTAAACGTTGTTTCTCAACACATTCTAAACTACGGCACTAAACCATATCTTAATACCATGTAAAATCTCAAGTCTTAGTTTGAATTATATTTTAAAATATATCTCCAAATGTATTAAAAAATGTGATATTATACTGAGCTGCCTTAAGGATCATTAACGCTGTCCCAAAAGTTGATTTGGCATGGGAATTCAAAGGAGTGTATTTTGTTTCACAAAAACATGCAAAAAAGCATGATAGATCATACATGGCATATCTCCAAATGAAGCATTATAAAGTGTAAAATTTGTACTCTCTGCTGCTGGCATGGTACTTTCATGTCTGCTCATCTTCCAAACCAAATCAAAACAGAAGAAAGAAGACAAGAAAAGGAGCCTGCCTAATATGCCTATGTTATTGTTCTTTTTAAGATGGAGAAAGGGAAGAGACTGAGCTGAGCACCCTAGTTATGGAGGTTGCAGTAAAGCAAATCTCTGAACCATTTTGTCCTTTTGATTTTCTCTTTCATCTTTATAGCTCTATAAAAACATCCTCTTTCCCCTCTTCTCTTTAGCATTAATTGATTCCTCTCTTTATACAACTCCCTTCTGTTTCGTTGTCTTTCTTCATGGTGGATTCTTCACTAGCATTCAGAATCTCAGCTAGAAGAAGAGCTGTTGGAATGATGTTTTTAGCGTTCTGTTTGGTTGCGTTCTGTGTTTTCACGTCCAGTTTTGTTGTTGTTGCACAGCCGCCGCTCAGTGCTGCGGAGCAGGAGGCGGTGTACGGCGTTCTTGATTCAATTAATTCGGAGGTTGATTGGCGGTCGGACTTCCCTGAGGATCTTTGCACGTCCGCCCCGCACGGCGTCGTCTGTGACTACTTTGACGATGAAGGGAGTCTCTCAGCGCACATCACAGAGCTCAGTTTTGGATACGTTTCGGATTACTCTCCGAACCCACCATGCACGCCGGACTCTGTTCTCAACGCCTCTCTTTTTTCGCCTTTTACGCATCTGAAGAAGGTGTTCTTCTACGAATGCTTCACTCGGAACAGCGTTCCTCTACCGGATTTTTTTCCGGTTGGGTCTTCTCTGGAAGAGCTCGTTTTCATTGAAAACCCATCTCTCGTTGGGTCTCTCGTGGGAAATATCAGCAGCCTGAAGAGCCTGAGGAGGCTGGTTCTCACCGGGACGAATGTTACTGGAAAAATCCCAGATGGGTTTGGAGATCTTGTCAACCTCGAGCAACTCACGCTTTCGAGAAACAAGCTTTTCGGCGAGATTGCTGTTGATTTTGGAAAGATGAAGAATCTGAAGGTTGTTGATTTGAGTCAAAATGAGTTTGAAGGGCGTGTGCCAGAATCACTGGGAAACGGGTCCGTCGAGCTGTTGAAGCTTGACTTGAGCTGTAATGGATTCTCAGGTGAGATCCCGGAAACCTTGAAGTCCTTGAAGAGTCTTGAGTTTTTGGATCTGAGTTACAATCGCTTCGGCAACTTCGGAATCCCATTGTTCCTGGGTGAAATGCCTAGTTTGAAGGAAGTTTACCTCAACGGAAATTCTCTGGGAGGGAAAATCCCAGAAATATGGGGAAACCTCAGCAACGTTTTGGGTATAGGATTGTCAAAGAACGGTCTCGTGGGAAGAATCCCACCTTCAATGGCGGCCATTTCCAGAAATCTGTGTTACATCGGGCTTGACAATAACAAGCTGGAAGGAACAGTTCCTGAAGAATTTGGATCAATGGAGTCCCTGCGTGAATTTAATTTAGAAAACAACAATCTGAGCGGCAAAGTTCCCTTTTCTGCAAAATTTGTGGCCCAAATCGGAGCCAAGTTGAAGTTGCAGGGCAATCCTCAACTCTGCGCTGATGAAGAATTGTTGAAGTCTGCTGCTGAAGCTAGTTTGAAGTTATGCAACAAGAAGGTAGCTATAAAACCTAAGAATGCCATTCTCCATGAAGGTTCAAATTCTTCACCTCCAAAATCCTGCATTTCTCATCTGTGTTTCATCCTTTCAATTGGGATTTCTCTGCTGCTTTTGTTGTAGTTGTAGACTTGTAGGTAGAAGAAGAATCAAGAATAGCTAGCAACACTTGATATGACAATGTTGATACAAATTTACTTTTTATAACCTTCTAGTTATTTATATATATATTTTGTTGTTTTGAATGAGCAAAAAACTCTAGAAATCTCACTGAGTTTGAATACAAAAGCTTCATAAAAATGGCAACCTAAATATACTTTACAAATTAGAGAGTTTTTCTATGAATGTGTAAAGGGGAAAACTTTGGTTTCAGTTCTTGACCAAAAAAAGTAGTTCTCTGTCTACCAAATTAACCAATCTCAAAACGAAAAAAGAAAAGAGGATGAAGGGACAAAAATGGCATGATTTCTGGGGAGACGGTAGCTAAAAATATCCACCAATTTCTTTCTCTTCCTCTTCTTCTATATCCTCAGATTTCGAGCGTTCATGCTTTTTCTTGGATTTAATCGAGCCTGAATCAGCTCCAGCCTCCGACGAGCCGGTGTCCCCGCCTCCGCCTTTCATTCTTGATGATCTTACAGATCCACTCAGATTTTCCTTGGATTTCTTTCTTCTAGATTTCTTCGGGAGGTCCGGTCTCGACGGAGATTCAGAACCGGCGCCGGGATCCTGGAGTTGCCTACTGGTGGATTTAACGCCTTCAGATGAGTCCTTGGAGTGATTCTTCTTCTTCGATTTTTCTTTCTTTGGAGAATCACTTGAATTCTCCCCATTTTGCTGTTGGCGTCGAGATTTTCCTTCTTTGCTCTTCCCTCGCCCACTCTTTCCATCTACACACAAAGAAGAACACGAATTCACGAAACAAAAATGGTGGGTTTTTCTTTTTCTTTTTGAGGATCTAAAAATAAAAATGGAGGAACAAACAAACCTTCAGAAACCCATTTGATTTCAGGATTCTCTTTTTGCTCTCCAGGAACACCCAGAGGAGCGGATTGAAACGACGATGGCGATTTAAAATCTTGCATCTGGTAACGATCGGAATCCAAAAAAAAAAAAAAAAAACAGGGCGAAATCAAACATTAAAATTGGATGAAGAAATTAAACAACTTACTCTGTTTTGCAGAATCCTTAAATCATACCCAGCTTGGATTTTCTAACTGTGGTCCATCCCAACCAATATGAGCAACATGCTTTACGTCTGTGGGAAGGCCAATTTCCATTTCATGTTCTTTCTCTTCATCTGCATACACAAAAATGGTTAGTTTTCTGGCAATTTTTTTTTGGATCAAACAAACAAATTCACTCACCAAAAATCTGGGAGATGTATCTAAGGCCCTTGAGGAGGCCTTTCATCTTGGTACCCATCTTTGGCTTTTGCGCTGTTTAATTTAATTTTTCAAAACGATGAATTCGATGATCAGCAACACAACAACAATATGACATTTCCTCAATAATGGTGGCAGGTGGAGGACGACGATGAATAATTTCTCAGAAAAAGGGGAAAGTCAATGCACTGCCCACAGATTCATCGATCCATAAGCAAAAAATCCCAGGATCTGAGAGCGGAGCGAGCTTCTCCCACACACACAGCACACGCACGCAAACACACACGAACAAGAACACGAATGGTGATTGAAGAGGGGTGTATCAATGGCGGATGGAAGAATGTGATTCTTCAATCTGGGAGTTGGGGGAATTGGTGTGTGCTAAATGTGGGTGGCAATGGGTGAGAAAAGCTTAAACTATTCCGGCCAAAATGGTGTTTAAAGAAGATCACTCGTTGCGTCAATGGCGATGCATGCCTCGTCCCTAATATCCATTCGTTGAATCAAAACCAGACGCTATTCGAAATTTTAGGAGGAAGAAAAAATAGAAAATATAAACCAAGTTTTTATGTATAATTGGAAGGCTAGCAAATGTTCGTTTTTTCTGTTTAAATCACTTCGTTGGTCCCTTGAGTTTGGTTGCATCGTTATTTCGCTCTAGTTTTTCAAGTTATTTTCAACGTCAACCTCAAAATTATTTTCAAATTATTGGGGTCCAAATTCAATTTTTGACGAAATTTGAGTTATTTCTGACTAGCAAGCACATAAGATTCACACACATTAATAAGAGTAACAAATGAAAAAGATTAAATCATTTTGTTCATTCCTTAAACAGCTCACGTGCCAATGGAAAATAACTCATGTTTGGTGAAATTTGAGTATGCATCCATTTCGGAACTATTTTTAAAGTTAAGGAACAAAAATGAAACCGTTTGAAGTTGAGGGACCAAAGCGAAAGACTAACCCAAATTAATAGACCAATGAAGTGTTTTAATCGATAAAATAGTAAAAACATGACTCTTACATTATAAAAAGATAAACCTAGAATAGGGAGCACAAAGTGTGCATAAGGATATACTCACTCTGTTCCATTAGAAGAGTCCACTTTGTTATACTATTTTCGAAGCGAGTATTTACTATTAAATTAGGGATGTTACTATTTTTAAAACCTGCCAATGTGTATGGGAAAGATTGAGGTAAACTACAAAGAAAGTAAAATTATGATCCAAAAATAAATGCAACATCACTGGCTATGAAATATGAATATCATAGTCTCTATTCTCTATGTTCCATTAGAAGAGTTCAGTATTACAAAGTCGTTTTTTCTAATGGAACGAAACGGCATTACAAAGTGAACCATTATAATGGAATGGAGGGATTAAGTTTTAAGCACAAAAGACTACAAACAGACACAGCAACCACTCAATTAAAAGTATCAAAACTCAATATAAAGAAATTATGTTGATATATATATATGTTAAGGTTGCTTTGACAGCCAGGAAAGGTATGCATCTCTTGTAAAAACAAACAAGTCAAGTCCACCAAGTATAGAAATTTTCCTCTAGTAATCAACACAAGTAACAGAAGTGCAGATCATATGCCTAAGGAGGGGATTGAGGAACCAAATCTGCAAATTTTAAACCGTGGAGCACTTTCAAAGGCCTGAAGATCAACAGCCCTTCGCATTTGGCTTCATAACGAGTTTTAAGATGCTTTAAGATCATCTAATCCAACGCTAGCCTGCCAGCAAAAAATACTTCAATCGATTAGGTTTGCGCCCTTGATCAAGATGCAATATTACATTGGAAACATTCATGAGGAAAAGAAATAAAAGACAAACTTGAGAGATTCAGTCGGTTTCTTACCAAGAACTTGTGGTTTTCTTCCAGGAATGGTGAAAAAGTAGTGCAAAATTTCTCCATATCAGCAATAACATCACCGTTGCCACTTATTACACCCATAAATTTCTGCCTATCAGGAGCAAGCTTCATGGCAATCTACATATAATTGCATCATAAGCAATAAAATTGGAATAGCCATGCCAAACTAAATTAACGCATACATTTGGATGCAGAAGGAAGTTTTACCGAAAAACTAGAACTCGCGAGCCACCCGTGCCATTTTTTCAATGTTTTGTTATAGGAGTCAGTGCAACACTGGGACATGGTCCAGTCTGGATGATCAACCAAGTCACGGAACAATTCCACCAGGAAATCCATGGCCCTAGATAGTCAATTAATAAACATTCAACATGAGAAATATAACCTTAAAATACAAGCCATGCTCCCGCAGGCGAGTATTGTGATTACATCAATGAAAGAGACAGGGGCGGCACTTAAAAAACTTCTTTAGCTTGAGTTAGAATGAAGAGGAATGTGGAAAGCATGTAGATGGCTTACCTTGTCAGCCATAGAAGACCATTAGTGCAACTAGATGAGCCTTTTGCTGTTTTAGCAGCAACCTCTACTTGTACAAAGCTATACAACAGATGAAATTGAGCTGGATCGGACAAATACTTGGTTTCTAACCTCTACACAGAAAGGAATATGCAGATGTCAGGCAATCTGCAGTCCCTCGTTATGAATCAATATTAAAATTCTGATCATATTCCATTATATTAATGATCTGGAAATCCTTATCCCAGTTTTAGGAGAACTCGATAAAATAAAGAATTCTAAGTTAATCAAATAAGGTATGGCAAGTGACTGGCCACTTGACCAATATTTTTCACAACTGCAAAAAGTGGGAAGACCTTCCAGGCATCAAAGCCTCTCGTGAGTGGTATTTAAAAAACTTGCCTGAACTTAGATACAAAACATTCCAGGTCTATATATATACAATCAGCAATATCAGAAACTGGTATAGCAAGCTTATTTGCTTATTACACAAGCTTTTAGCATGGAAGTAGCAAGAAATGTGACAAATTTCAATCCCAAATAAGAGAGAGAACATGTATTATGTACAAAAGAGTCTTACCGATATGTTACCACCAATGTCAGATTTGACAAGTGCCATAGCAGTTCCAAATTTTTCTGCATTAGATACAAAGCAAATTATATACAGCCCAGAAAATCTCAGAAAAAAAGAATCTTGCTACAACATTTCAGCAAATTGTCTCAAACAAATTACTCCATGTATTAACAACAGAAAACCATGCACCACCAAGTTTATGAGAAAGCAACAAAATTGGTAAGCATGAAATAATTATGCTGGCTAGTGTTCCATCATAGTCATGATTCCCCTCTTACTTCATATGAACAAAAACCACAAAAGTTTCCATTTCCCCAAAAATTAATGATAACAATAGAACCCACAAGTGTAAAGTAAAATAAAGCTCAGAAATGGAACCGAATACCAACCTATAACAGGTATAATTTGTTTGCAAACCTCCAAGAAAGGCTTGGTAAGCATTTCTCCTTGTTCAGATTTGACATGCTTCATACCATCTAGAGCAGGGGTGAACACTGTCCCTTCCATTTTCACCTCTTTCACTGCATCAAAGCGGCACACTCAACAGGATTACTTTCCCACAACATTTTCTCAACTAGTCCAATCATAATCAATAACAATACGAACCAAAAAGTATTATATTCGAACTACAACGGAGAATCTGACGATGATCTACGCAACGAATACAACGGAAGATGGATCCGATGTAACTGATCCAATCAATGAATAATTCACGAGAACATGAAAACAGTGACGGAAAAACAATTCGTCTCAACTAAATTCAAGCCGAGAAATCACGCGTACTAGTAATTGAACTGAAATCCGAAACATCAGAGACAAAAATGTACTAAAATCAATGCAAACACATCGAGATCGTCGGAATCCAGTTCGACTACGCCGCACTTTTGCTTTTCAAAGACTAATGCAACTGTGACGGTGCAACGGTGGATACAGATACAGTTGTAATGGAATCGAAATCATGCTGAAAAGATTGAAGCTGAGTTGAATTGCGAATGCAATATTAGATCTAAACTCACCGGAAATCCAAAATATACAAGCTCGCTGCTGCTTCGGGAAGACGCTGTTGTCGGAGAGAAGAAGACGGAATCTCTCTCTTCTGTGTTCTGAAATATGCGAGTACACGGTTCTGTCTTGGATTTTCTTTGTTGACAAAATTTTACTACTTTCTTTAGGAAAAAGAAAATTAAAAATCTAAGGAATCTTTTTTTTCTTTTTTTTTCCTCTTAGACAAAAATGGGTCCTGTATTAATGGTGCGATGAAATAGTTCAACAACGTTTGAGATACAAAAAGCCGAAAAAAAAAAAAAAAAAAAATCTAAAATATCCTTATTATTATTCTTCTTATTCCTTATTGACATTTGGCATAAAATACTGTTCTCTTTTCTATATTCTTTTTATTGCCAAAATATCACTACATACACCTTTTTCTAAATTTTTTTTTTAGTTTAAAATCTAAATTATCATTATAATTACGTGTCTAATTTCAGAAATTCATACTTCTGTCTCGATAAAATAGTCTTTTTTTTTTTTTTTTTTTTTTTTGTGCATTGTATACCTTTACCTGATTTTTATTTTCTAGTTTGAAATCTGAATTATTAGTATAATTATGCGGTCTAATTTCGGGAAATTCATACATCCGCCCCAACAAAATAGTCTGTTTTTTATTTTTTGCAGTTACGTATGCTAATATAATAATATGTAATACACAACTAATTCATATTTGGAAGGGGCATGTTATTTGTACCATTTTATTAAACACATGACACTTTTTAAAATTTTAAGTGGTGAAAAGACAAATATACCCTTGATAGTTTCTAACTTTATAAAAAAAAAATTTACCCAACTTTTTGAACTCAGGGAAAATCGCCCAGGCCAGGCGATTTTCCCTAAAAAAATCGTTTTTTCGAAAATTTAGTGGTCGTTCGTCGGAAAAATGATTTTCCGACGAATGATCGGGAAAACCTGAAAAAACGCTGTCCTGTGGGCTTTTTTTTAGGAAAAATCGCCACAAGACACCAATTTTATCTTGGAAAATCGCCTGGCCGGGGCGATTTTCCTAGAGTTAAAAAAGTTGGGTAATTTTTTTATAAAGTTAGAAACTATAAAGGGCAAAAATGTAAATTCACATATAAAAATTTTAAAAATTGGCCTACGAATAGTAAAAAGTGGCCTGTAAATAACATTTCCGATTTGGAGGGGCAAGTGAGGGAATAAGTGAAAAAGTAGTATCGAATTACTTATTTTAAATGTAGTACCTTATGCATAAAAATTGTAACTTTCCAAAAGAAGATGTTTCATTTCAGAAAATATATACTATAATTTTCTTAAGAAAATCGCCTAGACTGGGCGATTTTCCTGGAGTTAAAAAAGTTGGGTAATTTTTTTATAAAGTTAGAAACTATAAAGGGCAAAAATGTAAATTCACATATAAAAATTTTAAAAAGTGGTCTACGAATAGTAAAAAGTGGCCTGTAAATAACATTTCCGATTTGGAGGGGCAAGTGAGGGAATAAGTGAAAAAGTAATATCGAATTACTTATTTTAAATGTAGTACCTTATGCATAAAAATTGTAACTTTCCAAAAGAAGATGTTTCATTTCAGAAAATATATACTATAATTTTCTTGTTATTGTTAGTATAAGTTATAACTGACATTTTTGAATAATTTATTTTGATCGTTCCCTTAAAAGAAAAACATAAAAAACATCTAAAATGGCGTAATGCAATACTAATCATTCGATGTTCGAGTTCAATCCCTACCTCCGTCATTGTGGGTCTAAGAGTAACAATAGCCAAGCACAACATTGCATTGCATGATTTAAAAGGAACACAAAATGGTATTACAAAAGGAAGGGAACCAAAAGGGAGTTCAGTTCCAGTCAAAACCTTACGTACAATTTCAATGGAATTACAAAAATACCCTCAAAAGAATGGAGGTGGAAAAATCAATGGAATCGTTACAAAGCATCAGATGTAAGGTCACTAGTGGAATCAACACTCCAGTGCAGCCACACTATTGTTTCTTGGCCTGCAGAAAATGGATACATCAGTAAGAAATCTTGAAGAAATACAGGCCACACAGAGACTCTTAGAGCATTAAGGATGAAGCTTGCCTTGTTCAAATACTTTTTATGAATTTTCAGCGCCTCCTTTAACGCCTTTTTCGCGTCCATATTTCCAGTTAGTTCACCCAAAATCTAGACACAGTTCAAGCACAGAATATGAGCAAGATATGACAATAATACAGAATGAAGATACAACTAGTTACTTGCTTGTGTACCTGAACAACATCATCTAGACCCTTGGCCTCTTTTAGAAGTCGCTTATTTTTGGTCTCCAGAACACTGGCTACCAGAAAAACCGCGAGAGCGCCTTTCTCTTCTGTCCATCCAGTTTGCACATATTTCCTCTCGAATTTCCCATACTGCTTTAGCACCTTGTTGTTGAGCTTTTGACCATCCAGTTTATAGCCGTTAGAAGTTGAGTCCCGAGGTTCCTCGTATAGCAAATATATGTTCGGGTTGTATTCCATGGCCCACATAACCTGTGTACATGAAGTTAGCACCAGCAAATAACAATCTTCAGATGAGGACTTGGCCGGGCCGGCATATTTCATAAGAGTAACATCACTCAACATGCCAATCTCCAGGGAACAATATATTGGTTTCTTGAGGCTAAACATCATCAAGATCAATCAATACTTTGCAGAAATTCTAATTCATCAAAAAATGCTTTTCACTTTTCAGGATTATGTCAATAATTCTTCTCTCTTGGCACTAATAAGGAGAGATTTAGTTCCTTACCTCCCAAAGATACAGTGAATCAACAAATGAGAACTCCCTCCTAAACAATACCATCAACATTCGAAACGCAAATAGATACTCTCCACCATCCAGTTCCTCTGCAATAAGATCAAATAGAAAGAGAAGTACCACTTTGGGGTGAGAGAGCAAACAAGCCAATTCAAAAGACAGAAGAAATGTTAAGGTGTACAGAATAACAAAGTGAACATGACAGGCTGATGGAAAAAACCATACTAGTTTTTTTTGCCAAATTCCCATGTTTTCATGTTTAGTGTGCACTTTTGCACTTGATCAAGTTTACTTTCAATGTAGTAATATGAAACGAGATTGCCACCATGTAAGGATCCCAAAAAGAGGGAAAGAGAATGAAAAGCAAACACTACAGACTTGGTGCAGACGGTCAAAGGGGGAAAACAAAGCAACAACAAAATATGAAATATGAGAATAAAGTAAATTAACTGAAACTCCAGCAAAAAATTCACACTAGCCTATCACAACATTTGGAACTATCGACAACTATCATCAATTGAATCTCTCTATTATCTGAAATTTGGCCTCTGGCACAGCATATTTGAAAATACCTTTTAAGATCTCAGTTTTATTATGACCTACTAATGCAGTAAAACATCTTTATATAGTCAGTAACTTGTCTCATAACGTCTGCAGCGTGCATCATAAATACCACTGCAGCCTACTAGAATCTATGGCTTCCAGAAATCTTTCAATTATCATAAAAGCATTGGAAAAAACTACATCTAAATACAAGTTAGTTCATGCTGATACTCCAAGTTTTACAGCGAGAGTTGGAAGAAAAACTGGGTAGTTTTCAGCCAGGGTCAGCAGCCAGTACCAAGATGCTGGTGTAGCTTCGGATCAATAAGTTTAATAATTTGTCCAAGGGTGCTCAGCTGAGATTGGACGCCCATAGAAGTTGTGCTGCACCTAAAGTTTTCCCTCTATGCAAACAAAAAAATGTTCGATTTAGAAGTCTAGACAACAAACATCAATCTTCTGCAGAATGTACATATGGCACTTATGAAGAATTTGATAACTATAAACCTTTTCTGAACACCTATTACATGTATATAATCTCCATGACAGACACCAAACTAAGAACAGTGAGAGCATCATAGTTAAGCACATGACTAATTGCAGCCAATATGAGGGAAACCAAGAAATACCAGCCTGCGCATTGCTCGCTCAAAGCACCAAAATGCATCAGCTTCGTTTTCTAGAAGAATAATTATTGGAGAGCATATATCATTCATTCCTGCTCAAAAAAACAAACAAAAAGGGAGACATAAGATGAATAAGATCGTTTTACCACAAGGGATTGTAGGAACAAGAGTAATTTACCTTGAACATATCCAATATCTCTATCAACCCAAGAATATACAGCAAGAACATCCCAAAGTTTTGCTTGGTTCTCTTCATTCTCATAAAAGACTAAAGTACGATCTGTGCGATTAACATCCAGACCTACAACATAAAATTTTCACCACATATTTAAGTAAGGATTGCAGCCCAAATATAGATTTCTAAAATGTAGGAGCACCTAAGTAAGGACCAGGCTGTGCAACGCCCCGAAACAAGTCAAACAGTATCCAGAGTAACCAAAAAGTACACACATTATGGAGCAAACAAGTCCAAAATCTCAGATACAACTCTTTAAACAGGTAAGGTGGGTAGAGGGGATATGGTTAAATTAATTTACATTCCAATCAGCATTCTCGTGGAACAATCTATGTATCACTGCTGAAAATAAAATTACAATTATGAGCGACAAAGAAATTAGATTCTGAGTACCAACCAATTTGGCTCAATCCAAGCTTCCACTGAGTCACTTTTTTGTCCACACGATTGTCCTCATTATCTGAAATATCGCCGTTATCTGGTTCTGACTCCTGACTAGGAACTTCTGTAATAAACTTTCCACTGCCAATAGTAGGCTCCATCTTTTTACATTCAGCTTTCCATGTAGCATACTGCTCCCTGATAACCAAATTGGCATTCAAGCCAGCAAATGACTCAAACCAATCTAATTCACCAATACATCAGCATAAAAATCAATTTACCTATACATGATTTTGCAGCATTTTGTAAACAGGATGATCAAATAAATTCAAGAAAATGAATGGAAGCAAAGAAAATGGCCAATCAGAAATTAATTTCTGAAGGTAATCAATACCATAAACCTCTTGTGACAGAGTAACATACGATTGGAAAATGTAGAAATAGAATAGGGCATAAATGATGATGTTCTTTAGGGAAAATGAAACTTGAAAATTTTGAACAGTTCAATATGAGAAACTGTTCTTAAATGCAAAAAGTAAGCCATTCATCTGATAAAACCTCATAACTTTTCCAGCAGTTACTAAAACATGAATGCGATGGAAATTTCCTACATTGGACAAGGTTATTACGAATTGAATAACTTGGTACCTTCGGCGATCTCTTAGTTCATTTCTTTGCTGATATGTGCTGTTGGGATCAAAAACTCCCAGCAAGAATTCCCACACTGCACCTTTAATTGATGGATGGATGCCCTAATTTGTTTGCAAAGATAGCAAATAAGCAAAATACAAGGAGAAGAGAAAAGCTAAGAAGCAAATATAATCAATGGAAGCAAATTGATACTGTCTCCCTCTAAATCAAACTTCCACTCAGGTACATTTGGTCTAACATATTGTGAGGATTCACATTAGCACTAATTTGAAATTAATTTTGGGTGCTAAATAGGTTTACTCGGTCAACATCTTGCCCACTACTATATATTAATCCTGAATGAATTTACTAGAAGTTTGTGTTACATAGTCTACTCAGACAAGGCCTAATGAATTTATCAACTCTGAAGATTAACTGAAACAACATAAAAGAACAGAATTTATGACTTTACCCCTCTCTGAATTCTTCTAAGAACACCTGCTATATCCAAATGACCGTCTTGATCAAATGCAGCATTCCACCTTCTTGGACTAAGAGTTTTACCCACCTGTCAGATACATGGGAAATATTTCAAAAGAAAAATTCTGATAGAATTGCATTGGAAGAAGAGAATAATCCAAATGTAAAAAAGTGTGAATACGAAAATCAACTGAGGCAGAACACAATAAACATTCATCCCTCACCTTACTGAAGTCCCCCTCAGTAAGTCTTAACCGACAAATAATAACTGCCTCACTATATTCTAATTATACCAGCTCTCAGTAACATGATCATCTTCTTAACTTTCCATCTTCTCCCACCACTTAAAATTAAAGAGCAAAAAATAAATAAAAAATGCACACAACATTCGAATTGCAGCTGGCGAAACTTCAGCAATTATGAAGAAAGAACAAACAAGATAAAACAGGGAGGGAGGGAACAAACCCTCGGTTTGAAGCGGGTCTTAGGGATTTCAGCTTTATATTCCGGTATGATGGGGAAGAAAGATTCCAAATCTCCAGCAGCTGAACTCATACTGGATACACACCCAAAACCTGATGCAATAATCCCAGAAACAAGAACTCAATCAATAAATCAATCAACCAACCAACCACTGAATATAAATAAAATGAAGAAAAATCAACAACCCAGCAAAAAAGAAACAAAAAGAAAAAACGCATTGCAGGCAAAGATTAACTAAAAAATTGTTATCAAAGTAGAAGTACGAGTGGTGGTATACCCATGTTTCTGGGTAATTGTTAGACGGGAAGGAGAAATGCAGTTTGGAGAGTAACCCGGACAGATTTAATCATCGGAAAGAAAAATAACGCCCAATGTTAACGTAAATCATGCAATTGGCTTAATCAACGAGAACGAGATCCAACGAGGTCATCACCATTTTTGCAAATAATCATCAAGCCTAAGATACAACGACAATCGAAATTACAATTACAAGGAGGTAAATACCAACAACAATCACCAAAAAAGTATATAACAAAGTGGTCAAAGATTCGCGTACCTATTTATACGTATCAGAAGAAGACGAAAATGGTGAAGAATGAAGATGAAGGAAAACAGTGGAATCGGGTTCCTTTTTTTTTTTTTCTTTCTACTTTCTTGAGGTTATTATTACATTGGGTGAAATGATTGAGACTTCAAAATTAACAAAAGTATTGTCGGGAAATATACGGAGTGCTGCTAGGATTTGAAACGGTCTCCCAGAACCAGCCATTTTCCTCATTCCTCAAGCTTGACATGTGTCTCTCTCTCTTGCTAGTTTTTAACATTTTGTGGACTTTTGGTAATGCACACATTTAGATTATTTGGTTATCATGAGCTATGCCAATACTAACTATTGAAACCCCCTCCCCCAATTACATTATAAGCAACCGAGAATCGAAAATACTATCAATGAAACAGAGAATCGAAAATACTCACTCTTTCATTGGAAGAGAGATGTATTAGTTTTATAATAGATGGAGCAGCAAACTCAAATTCGACAAGAACCTCATTTCCGGCTGTCGGGGGCAAGTCAAGTGTCCCCGAGCCACGCAAAATGGTAGCCGGCGTAACCAACTCCGCCAACGGCTAAACCTTAGAGAACCATAGACAGAATTGAACAAGTCTCCCTCCAAAAATTTCAATCACGGGTTGAAAACACATTGCCAATAATAATTGTTTTACTTCAATGTGGACGTCGCACTATGTGTGATCAGTCATATGAATCACAAGCCGTAATCATCCCACTGTGTAATCAGGTATATGAATCATATACTGTGATAGCTAGTTTATGACTGATGGGGGCTTTAGGCAAAACTATTACAATTAAACTTACTCAGATGCCGTAATTCCTTGACACCTAGATCATCATTCAAACACATTTTGACTCAACAAATAACCAGTTCAAAGTGCCCAAATGGATATATTTAAACACCAGCAAACTTAAAAGCTCCAAAAAAAACATTTAATTCCAAAATTTCAGCCAAAAATAGCGGTTAAAGCGAAGCTTAAAGTTACTCTTTCTTCCAATACTTCCAGAAGCTAATGAAATACTAAACCTGAAAAAGTATCAATACAACTTTCCAAAGAGAAACTATAACAAAATCATATGAAGAAAAAGATGGTTTCCCTCAAGCTGCAGCTTCCTTCTTTAGTTTAGCAAGCTCCTGCCTTACTATTCCAGCTTTCTGCAAAATCACAACGTATTTTCATTAGAAAATGAACAAATCATCAAGTGAAAAGCTAAAATTTCAGTATATAGTCACAGCAAATCAGTCTTCAGCATCGGTTTGCAATATCAAATATATCAGATTTTTCCTCAACATATGTCTCAACTCTACGTCTGAATTGATGTGCAAATGATTCATTCACAATTCACATTCAAACAAAATGAAAAGGGAAATCACAAACCTTGATCTTGGCCAACATAATCTTGAACCTATCGAAATCATTGAGTGAGGCCCTCTTCTTCTGCACAATCAGCTTCCTACCCCAAGAACTCTTCTCCCACTTGTTCTTGACATCTGATCACATACAGCATTAAAGCTTAGTTAATCTTAAATAAATATATCAGGGTCCAAAAACCAGCCATGCCTCAAGGGTATACATACCAGCGGCTTCCAAAGCCGCAACCAAAGCCTTCTTCTTTGGAATTCTTTTGATGTCAATCTTGATGTCTGTAAGTGAGAGCCTCTTGAAGTTCATTTGACTCCTCACCATGTCAGGGGCATCAACAAGAGCCTATAAATAAACACAGGTTAAAATAATTATATTTTCAAGTCCACATTTTCTTCTACATGGTATGTAGAGGATATATAGCAATCTGCTTGCTTAATTAAATAACTGACCAGCAAAGTGCAAACGCAATGACAGATATGAAGGAAAGCAAACGCGCATTAACTATTCTTTCTAGTATAGGTACAAAACCTAACATGAATACCATTTAGAATAAAATGTAATCACCATTTACAAAGCATCATCTCAGCAAAATGAGAAAACCATCAGACCATTGAAAACCCAGACAAGTATCCCAACTAAACTAATCCAAGAAACCCTAATAATCCAAGGACTTAAACCCAGCAGCAATGGAAAATCAATTCAAGTTCTGTAATGAAAAATAAGAGAACATATACTTATTTCTCTACCAAGACACAATCAAAAGAAGCCCTGATAATCAGCATTGATCAGGAACACATTTACCAAGGAAACCCAAATAATCGCTAACTCATTGTTCACATAGCTAACAGAAACTAAGAGGATTTTAAGTACAATTCAAGCTACTATTGCTCGTCCATTCAAAAAAACTACAAGCGCAAATTTAACAGTGAAAAGCTTTCCGAAATACATAAACCATTATACTTTTCGTATTCTATATACGTTAAGAGTAAGCAGCTTACCCTGTTCTGATCGATGACGTCGACGATGACAACGAGCTTTCCATATTCCTTGCCGTAGTTGATGAGGGCGACCCTTCCGATCTCCACATACCTCTTGAACACCTAAATACAGCAACGGAAAACAAACATCAGACTCATTTTTACTGAAGAACGCCTTCAAACCATACGTTAAACTGTCAGACGGCGGCACTCACCATTTTCACCGATGGAAGGAGAACTGCGCAAAGCGGAGATAGAGGCGCGGAGGGTTATGTGAAACTAGGGTTTGCGATATGAACTTATAGCGCTAGGTATTTATTAAGCTTGGACTTGGGCCGTTGCGTTAGTGGGCTTTGGTCTGGGCTGTCGCGTTAGTGAACTTTGGGCAGGGCAGGCCAAATGCTGGTTCGGCAACCATTCAGGGCCCAATCAATTTATATTTGTAAATTATACTTACTCCATTCCATTAGAAGAGTTCAGTTTGACTAATCTACAATTTATTATGAATGCCAATGCCAATGTACAACACCTATAATAGCTAATTTGACTTCCTTTATTCCATTTATATCTTACATATTAAGTATGGTTAATTGTACATCACACATGATTATATTAATAAAGGCGGAATGAGTAAAAAATTAAAAAGTTAACTGTTCTATTAGAATAAAATATTTTTCAAAAGTAGAATTTTCTAATGAAATGGAAGTAGATATGTGTACACATTTTTATTTTTATTAAGGCCTATAATAACTTTGTTTGAAATGGCCTAAAAAGAGGAACCCGTACATCACACATCTGTGCGCACACCACGTTATGGAAAATGATTAGGAGAATGAAAATATATAGTAAATGATGTGGCATAACATGATAGTTACATTTAACAATTTTAATTTTAAATATTCAATAAAATATTGTTATGTAAATGTCACGCTAATCACTCTACAAAATTTCACGAGTGTATTGTATCAGACGATTCATATCAACGAGAAATATAAACATAAAGCTCATTATATTGATAACTTGAACTGTCCACAGCCACATTAGTAATTTTAGAAAAATATCAATGAACAATGATAATTTACAATACCTTAAGGGGTGTAAATGTAATTAACCTTTAATAAATGATGCTATGAGACGAAAGTACTATGTTGTCCCAATCCGTCCATAATGTACAATAGGACCAAGACCATAGGTAGCATTTTGATTGGACTGAAAAATGCAACTCATTTGGTGAGATAGACATATATCACATTTGTATTTTTTGTAAAATAGACTTGCTTCATTTTAAAGTTAATAAACAAATTGATTTTTATTTATTTATTATTATATCAACATAAATTATAATAATAGTGCCACTGTACTTGGGCAGTTGTCAGGATTCGATCCCTGATTTTTCAGAAACAAACGCCTTAAACGCCTTGAAATATTTACTAAACCAAGTCATTGAGACCCATTTCTTCAAATGTAATATCAATGAATTTATTATCTCAAGTCAACTATCAACAAAAATGGATAACAGGATTCTGGTAAGGATAATAACGTCATTTCAGAGATTAAAATTGGGTTCAAAGGATAATAGCGTAATTTCAACCGAAATTTCAGATTTCGGAGTTATAAGGTACCTTCCTCCGTCGTACCCCATACGTTGGATTCTGGGAAGTTACAACTCAAAACACCCGCGTTTGCCCGGAAAATCACCTCCTTTACTCGGCTGAATCTTTCGATTTCTGCCGGAGAAGAATCTCGTATTCGCAGTGGTATCACCATCGGAAAAAAAAAAAAGCTTCTCCGCATAGCAGAAATCATGAACATTTTCGCGAAGAAACCCACCGCCAAAGGTTTTTGATCATCTCATCGTTTCTTTAATTCTGCCGGCGAATGCTAATGCTTTCGATCAGTTAAAATTGCGCCAAATTTTCCGTTTTTCCAGCTTCCCGTTAATCCGTTGACCTGTAATTTAGTTCATAGTGTAAATGAATTTAGGAAAGTTTTGGTTTTGATCGCTTTTGTTTTGGATTGCAGAGGCTTTGCGACAGAGTAAACGAGAATTGTCGAATGCTACCAGAGGTTAGCACTTTCTCATCAATTTCGATTTCCTTGTATTGCTAATTTTGCTTCTCAATTGTTCTTGTTATGGAATTTATGAAATTTGAAATTGCAATGCGGTGATGCCTGTTGCTTTGGAATTGTTATTCAGGTATAGAGAGAGAGATTAATACGTTGCAGTTAGAGGTAAGCTACGGAGTTTTTTTTTTTTTTTTTTTGCCAAGAAATCTTAATGGAGTTTGGAGTTTTAATGAAACAGGAAAAACGGCTTGTTGCTGAGATAAAGAGAAGTGCTAAAACTGGCAACGAGGTTTGTTCTTCAGAGCTTCATTGTTGATCAGTCCTTCCTTAAGACGGTTTTTCCATTCGGCTAACTCTTATCCTATTATAGTTCTTGTGCATCACAGTGAAGTTTGTAGTTCTCAAATGTGTTGCATTGTTCTTTATCCCTCCTTTTTTTGTTGTTCTCCTGCTGTCAGGGTGCGACGAAAATTCTAGCCCGTCAATTGGTTAGGCTGAGACAGCAAATAGCCAATTTGCAAGGTAGTCGAGCTCAAATGAGAGGTATAGCTACCCACACTCAGGTAGACTACTCTTATCCTGTAATGGTTTTGCTTCATTCCCAGTCATAGCTGGAGCTTTACCTTTGAGCTCAGCTTGTTGGATAATGTTTTCAGGCAGTTTCAGCCCAATCCTCGGTGGCTGTTGGCATGAAAGGTGCTACTAAAGCTATGTCATCAATGAATAAGGTGAGGCTGAAGAACTTTCTTAATTTGTTTGGCCCTTATAGGATACTAATCCAGATTAGAAAGACCCTTATCAGGTCACTTTCTGTTTTTTTCCTTTAAGACTTGTTGCATTATTATCTGTTTACATTCAATGTAGCAAATGGACCCGGCAAAGCAGCTGAAGATGATGCGTGAGTTTCAGAAGCAATCAGCACAAATGGATATGACAGTAAGATTATAAAGTCCCTTCCGATTCATATGACTAGGAATTTGTTTCCAGTTATTTGCTTGCACAACGTGGAGCTTTAATTTCGTATTTCTTGTTCTCCTAGACTGAGATGATGTCAGATACCATAGATGATGTTATTGATGATGATGAAGCTGAAGATGAAACTGACGAGTTGACTAATCAGGTAAGTCCTGTTGCTCATTTCAATTACTGAAATAGAAAATATTTTCCTGGAGCTTAGTGGCTTCTAATTTTTTTTCAGTGCATTTACCATCATTTTTGTCTGATCATTGAACGAAAAATCAGTTAGAAACAGACTTCCAACTTTTCTGAAGTTAGCACAAGGAAAGTGATTACTCAATCACATGAACATTTCCCAATCGAAAGGAAGGGCTTTTCTGATATCTAAACCAATCTTATTGCCACCTGATGGTGAAGTTTCAACTGATTTTAATTACCTACTTTGATACTCAAATTACTTAATATGGGCAGGCTAATATGTCAAAGGAAGTGTCTTTTTCCGGATACTATTCGAGTAAAGCTATTGTATGGTTAGCCTTTTGCTAGTCTAGGGGTTTGGTGTTTCTTCACGGTAGTGTCCACCGGTATGGCAAAGCATCTGATTTACTGTGTGACAACATGTTTAGTGGTTTTAGATCATCTCACCCGCGTGTGTTACAGTATCAGGTGGAACTCTATCCTACAGACACTTCACATCAGCTTGTTCTCCTAGTAATCAATAATTGGTCTAGTGAAAGTTCCTTATAAGCTAGAGTTGAATGTCTAAATGGAGTTTAGTTGAAAATTGTTTCGTAATGAGGTTCCATGATTTTTTTTAATCTGTTGATCTTGAAAATAATTTCCTTTTTAATCTGGTGTGAGTTTAACATTACTTGTTGATCTTACCTCCTCAGGTCCTAGATGAAATCGGCGTTGATGTTGCCTCACAGGTTTGTTTTTTCAGTTCTTTTCATTATGTGGCTGGATAGAGTATATGTTATCTGACTGTTTGAGATAAACTGAATACTGAATTCTGGTGTTAGTACATCTGAGGGCCAGAGCCCCAGTCAGGGCCTGATTTGACTCTGAATGTCTTCGTGTTTACAGTTGTCCTCAGCTCCGAAGGGAAAAATTGCTGGGAAGAACACTGAAGATGTTAGCAGGTTTACTTCCTTCTCTTATTGTCTTCAGAAGAAATAAACATATACTGTATGTGCATTTGTACATGTGGAAGTGAGATCGTGTAGAAAATGACAATTTGGTTAAAGCGGTTGAAATAACGGTTGCGAGGAATGTTTTCAGAGACATAAATAATACTGAGATATCATCTAGCCTAGAGATTCCCTTTCAGATTAACACAATCTGGATTTGATATTGAATTATCTATGGAGTCTACTTATTAATCTTTTTTATAAAATTGTGAGGTCTCATTGCCTGCAGCCTTCTTGTTGCCTTTTGAGCTTAAGTAAATTTCTTGAAGTATATCACAGCCGGCAAGTTTCTTTTGGTATTAGTAAACAGCCTTTAAGCGTATCGCTAAATTGCGATGCTGAAGTGATGATAATGTTCTGGTGTTTTGCATTACAAATGTCCATTCCATCAAGTGAAATCATGTTGGCCAGCAGGTAGTTTCTTGCAGTTTTACCATCTTTATCGTCGTTTTTATATCTCTGCAGTTCTGGGATCGATGATCTAGAGAAAAGGTTGGCGGCCCTGAGGAACCCCTAAGCACAGGCTGCTGGAGTTTGCACAAAAGATGAGTGACTGGTCGTGTGCTTTGTTTGTAATTAGTTATCCAAGGTTTAACCGAACATTTGTTCTTCCATCAGAAGCACAAAAGTGCACTAACTCCAGTTTACATCAATCACATTAGCAGTGTTATACTTGTATTATGGTCAATTTTTCAATGTCATATGATTGTGACAAATTTCGAACTTTCTTGAGTCTACTGAAGTAGAAACTGAGCATCATAGCATAGATGGTAAAACGCTTCACTTACAACCACTAGGTCGTTGGTTTGAGGCACTAAGGGGGAAGATAAAACATAGTTGATCATCATTTAAAAATAGGCAAAATTGCAGTTTTGGTCTCTCTTTTTCACATTTTGGCATTTTTGATTCTCTTACCAGTCATTTGGGGTCAGAACGATTTTTTTTTAAAATTACGACCCTTCTTCAATAGATTGCGAAAAATTAAACCCTTTAGAAGTCTGAAAATAATCACCCACACTTGTTTTTCATACCGCAATATCAACTCTTCGTAAAGGAATTTGGCCCTTCTTTGTAAATTGTGAAAAACTAAACCTTTTAAAAGTTTGAGTAACTATTGTTTGACCCAAAAAATTTATAACTTTTTCAAAATGATCCAAATCACTGTTGACTTCATTAAGTCAACAATTAAAAGGGACCAAAAATGCCAAAATGTGAAAGAAGAGGAACCAAAACTACAATTTTCCCTTTTAAAAATAATAAATAAAAAAAGAAGTAGCAGACAATAAAAACATGAAATTCAGTCATATCTCTGGTTCCAAAATAGCAGACAATAATTTTCCCCAATCAAAGAGCCTAATTGAGCAATCAATCTAGTTAAACAGCTAGTTAACATGTTTGTTCAATAGTTAGACATGATTAGATAAATATATTATCTGAAATCCTAATATAAGCAGCAACATTCAACAAATCTAGCTAACATGTTCAATAGTTGACATGACATCATTAGATAAACCCGAAATCCTAATATAAGCAGGCAGCAGCACGAATGGAAAATGATCAATCAATTCTCACAAAAACCACCCTCATGACAATGCTGGAGGAAGTAGCAAGAGTGCTACGTCCGTCAAGCTTGAAGACGCAAACATCACCTTTCTTGAGGTTGTTTTCTTTGAAGAAAACATTCCACCCGTTGCGCAGCTTCATGTTCCTTTGGGAAGCTTCACGGAGGCGCTGATCTTGGTACATGGCTAGCTCCACCTCCCAAGCATGTCCTGCGGAATTCACTAGTATGGCTCTCTCTTTCTCTCTCACATCATTTCTCTTCACAAATTCCCCAGGTATGGTCTATCATCCATAACAACGAACACAAAAGGTTAGCTAAACAATGCATCTTTTACCAGGAAAGAAAAGGTTAAAAAGTACTGTATGTGTTTACCATATAATTGTGCTTCAAGTGATGTTCTTCAATTTGTGCCATGAATTCATTGTTCCTCAACTGATAAGGGCCTCCTGCATTCACCCTTGCCCCTGGAATTGAACCAAAAAAATTGCACTTCAATCACATACCACAAAGACATACAAACTGTGTATCGAATTTCTGTCTGAATTAATGCCAACCAAATCAGAAAGATGGCTTACTCTTGCTGGGTACAGCTTCCAGTCCCAGGCATCCTGATTTTCCACAAACAAACATATCAGAAAAGGGACGCAATCAAATCAATAGTAAGTAGAGTTATGTCTGAATTGTGCTACTTGACCATTGTGTTCCATTCAATAATGAAAAAAACTTACTCTTTAGGCGTGCTACTTGACCATTGTGTTCTGCAGTTCTCGAATCGTTGGGAGAACTGCGAAAATCTTTCTCACAAGCAGATTGATCATAGACATGGATTTTGAACACCATTCGGTCAATTTGTTCAAAACAAATCAGGTCTCTAGGCATCAGGTCATGATGGGAGCTGAAACTCTCCCAACCATGTCCGGATAGCACTTGCACATCGAACTTATGGCCAGTGGATTTGGCTAGTTCAACTGCCCACATACCTTTGCGGCTAATCAAAATAGCATCCAAAGGTTGCTCTCCATCCATCCTACTGCAGAAAAGTGTAGGGAGCGTCTGTACATACACAAACAGCAAAACGTAGATGTAAAAAAGATTCATTTTTGGATTACCAACTAAATAGTAGGGACATAATAAAGTCTTACAAGTTCTCTTTGGGATACGAGGATAGCTTTGAAGAAGGAGTTGATGGCTTGGCCTCCCTTCTACAATTGGAATAATTTATTTATGCTCCATAAAATTGCTATTTGCTGCTTACTCAGAATTTAAACAACAAACAATTGCTAGTAGGCCACAATCATTCAGAAGTTAGTTATCACAAAATCAGAGCATTTAGAAAATAGTGTTATGAGGTCTTGCCACCATTTTGCCATTTGCAGTTGTTACCTCAAGGATAAACTAGCAGCTTGTTTGTCTTTCTAATTCGATAATTACTATGTTTTAAAATTTCTCTTGCATAATCAATGTTTCATGTCTTTGCAGCCAAAATCCTGAATTCTGGTTAGTAACATATACATCAAATAAATTTTACTACCAAATTAACTAGGCTAGATGAAGACTAAGATGCATTTCCTCACCAAGAATAGATAGGCTTGAATCTTAGAAAATTTCAAGTGTTTCTTACAGGCACCAACTAGACTGTAAGGCAAGAGGTTGGTGGCACAGAAGATAGTATCAATTCTGAAGCACTATAATGGTTCTTTATGCTTGAGTAAAGAATAAGAAACTGCATTAGCTCTATAAAGCCAATCATAAAACCATGAGTTATCAAGAAAGGCACATCGGAAATCGCTGTTCTTCACCTAAGCAACTGCTATAATTCTTTTACTGATCTATTGAACTCTTAAACAATACCATTTTGTCCCAGATCATAAGTAAAGTTATCTTATTAGCAACGAATTGAGAAAAAGTAGCAGAGATATTACTCTATAATACTCTATAGTGGACTTTATAACTGAATACAAAGTCAAAACTCAAAACCATTTTTCTGAAAAAAATGTACTTCACCAAAACAGGATACTACAATCAAATTGCGCCCCTGAATCGAAATGTCTGTATCCATATATGTTCGAAAATTGAATAGCCACTGCAACCAAAAAAGAAAGAGAAAGAAAGAAAGAACACATTTTTTCTGTATATTCTGACAAAACTTTCCTATACTTTCAAGAGCTCTATACTGTCTTCTGCCCATTCTGTCCACATTAGTTCTCATGATTATACAGATGGACAGCGAACTGAAGCAGAGTTTTTAAATATAAGCTAGATTCAAGTTCATTTTTCTGATATGCACTCCAAAAATCCAGATTTCATCCTATCAAGTACAAGAAAACAGAACAGTATAAAATCAACCCAACCAAGGCAAGAGACATCATACACACTCCAATACAAACAGAAAACACCACTGTTTGTTAAAATCTTACCATAGTATTTGAAGCATTTGAGCTGTGTCTTCTCTTGAACCTCCTGAATTTCAGGAAACCATCGCCTTGTGATTTCAAACAAAAAGCTGTGTTAGGTCAAACAAATTGTGGAGAAAACAAATAAATAAATACGATCTACTCTCCTGCACTCACAAGGATGATGATGAGGAATTCTCACTTCCTCCTCCGCCTGCTCCTCAAATACGATATGCGATCTAACATAACCACCATCCCTGCCTCTGTTCTTCCCTAGGTTACCCATGCCTGGAAACTGCTCCATTTTGCAACAAGTTTTCACTCAAAATTTTGACGACTGCGCCAAAAACACCAGCAGATTTCAGAGAAGAGGTGAGATAAAAGGATCTCTCGCCATTATCAAAGAGATATCTCATGCGATTTTGATGCATTTTCTGCTGTACTTTTCCGCAGTTGCAGACATCAGCATAACTGAAAGGGGAAAGATCGCAGTTCATGAACATTAGATGAAGAGAATTAAAAGCTCTCTGCTTCATAGCTTGAAATAGAAAGCAAGCTGGGAAAACTGGGATAGGCGAGTCAAAAAGCGTGATTAATTATGCCTCTCTAGTCTACGCTTACATAGCCTTCCTTTTCTTCTTTTGAATTTTGACCCGTAGCGGGAAAAAGGCGCGGTTTTTTGCTTAGTGAGGATATTCCCACCTTTTTAGTGTGGAAACAGAAGGCGTGGTTTTGATGTGGGTTAATTTCAACGCCAACCAATTAACTTCCGAGAGAGAAATTTCACAGCTAGGCCTGGCTCTCTGGATGAGTCCGAACATAGTATATTCACAGTTCCAATTTAATTAAAAGAAGGAAAATCACAACTGAACTGGCAAGCTTCAATTTCATGAGTTGGTGGGTGCGTTAGTTCAGAACGGTAAACTGGTCGTGTTTTGTGTTGGCGGATTTTGATTTGTAGGTTTTCGAGTCTAAAGTCACTAACTCAAACACGACCCGACTATATTCCCTTATCATACTACACAAACAGAAAATGAAATGATTGGAATACACGACCTGACCATCACAAAACTGCACTAACTCCAGTTTACATCACATCAATGTTACTCCTTCTGTTTTATTAAAAGAACTTGTAATATTAAAAAAATTTACAAAACGGACTCTTCTAGTCAAACGTAAGGAACACTACCATGGTAATGTGATCAAATTTTCAGTTTCAAATATCCATTCTCTGGTTCAATAATACTAGCAGATACACCAACATTGGTGCAACAGAATGAGCTTCAAACAAACAGAATGAAAACTCAAACAAAAGGTCTGATAAAATCCAAATTCACAACGAACGGAAAGAAGGTCAGAAAAATCTCGCGACCACTACTTTCATGACAATGCTAGTGGAGGTTGCTAGTGTGCTGCGCTGTTCAACCCTGAAGATGCAAATGTCGCCTTTCTTGAGGCCGTTTTCTTGGGCGAAAACACTCCACCCACGGCTGAACAAGCTCATATTCTTCTGGTATTTGCCTAGTCCCACTTCCCATGCATCTCCAGCAGAATTGACCAGTATAGCTCGCTTCTTACCTCTCATGTCATTTGTGTTCACGAATTCCCCTGGAATGGCCTATTTTATCCATGAAAATGATAATGAACACACGTGGTTGGTTCATAACAAAATATGCAGGGAAAGAAATGAAAATTTCAGTATGCGTTTACCAGATGATTGCGATTCAAATGGGGTTCTTCGATATGTGCAATAAATTCATTCTTCCCCAGTTGAAAATTGCCTCCCGGATTCACCTTTCCCCCTGGAATCGAACAAATAAGTTAAAACACTTCAATCACAGACTATTCTGTCTGAATTACTAATGGCAATCCATTCACAAATAAGACTAACCATTGTTGGCTTCAGTTTCCACTCCAAAGCATCCTGGATCAGAGGATGGACATAATCAAAATGCAGATATATGTTTGAATTAATTCCATTCGTTCATATATAAAACTTACTCTTCTTCAGGCGTTCTAGTTGATGATCACGTTCTGCGATACTCGAAGAGGACATAGACTTAGTAAGCGGTTTTTCACACTGATTGAGATCATACACTCGAGTTCTGAACACCATAGCATCAGTTTGTTCAAAGAAAATCAGGTCTCCAGCCTCCAGGTTATGATGAGAGCTGAAACTATCCCAACCATTCCCGGATAGTGCAAGAGCTAGGAACCCGTTGCGGTTGGATTTAGCAAGTTCAACCGCCCACATTCCTTTGCAGCTAATTAAAATAGCATCGCGCCGAATGTCTCCATCAAAATTAACACAGAAAAATGAAGGAAGCTTCTGTGCATATACAAACAACAAAAGGGAAATGAAAAAAAGATTCATTACAGATTACCAACTAAATAGTAGGACGAAGAGCCTTACAAGTTCTCTGGGGGATCCGAACGGGACAGGTGTGAAGAAGTTGTTGATGGCTTGATCTTCATTCTACAATTGGAATAATTCATTTTATGCTCCATAATGTTGCTATTTGCAAAATTACTTAGAATTTAAAATAAAACAAGCAATAGCTACTAGGCCACAATCATTCATAAGTTTGTTATCACAAATTTTGAAAATTGAATTGTCACTTCAACCAAAAAAGAAAACGAAAGCAAAAAAATCACATTTTTCTGTAGATTCTGAAAAAAAACTCCCCTATACTTTCAAGAATCATGATTATACAGATGCAACTCATGTGGGGGCAAGAAAGAGCAAATTGAAGGAGAGTTTTGAATCTAGTTTACTAATGTCCAGGTTCATTTTCTTTAGTCTCTATCCCGAAATCATTTAAGCCAAGAACCCTGATAGTTCATCATAGATTCAAGTTAACAATCTCTGATTTGCGCCCCCAAATTCCTGTAGTTCATCCTATCTAAGCCAAGAATGAGAAGGCAACTACTTGATTGAGGCTACAATAACTGCAAGTTATGTCGTTCATAGATCAACCCAACCAAGAAAAGAGAGATCGTACTCGAATGCAAACAGAAAACACCAGTACTATTTGTTGAAGATTATTGGCTAATGAACAATCTAGGAAAGGAATCCTTACCATAGTATCTGAAGCATTTGAATCGAACATAGTCTTCAACCTCGTGAAACGCAGGAAACCATTGACTTCTGCTTTCGAATAATATGTGTTATCAATTGAAACTAAAACCAAACAAATTGTGGGAGGAAAAGGAAAAAGTTATTGGGCAAAACCTGTGTCCATTTCCTCATTTCCAGTCCTGCTATAGCAATGGGTCTGAGGAGTTTCCCATTGAAATGACTCCATTGCGAAGCAAACTGAAATCAAACTAACAGACTTCAAAGAGCTATCTCATACAGAGAAGAGAAAAACATAGGCAAACATGCAAACGAAAAAATTTAAATAATAAATAAAATTCCACAGTTAAAATAAAAGGATCTCTAACTAGTCTAAACAAGGGGACTGTTAAGATTATGTTTTCAGACTTGATTTGAGAATTAGTTTGAAACAAAAATAGTTTTCAAACCAACCCAAAGAAACATAGTTTTCAAATCAGTTTTCCAAAATGTTTTTGTTTGTAATTTTTTTATTTTTTTGGTTTTTAACAATAAAAAAAAATCACCTCACACACCCCTCCCCCTTCCCCTTCCCCTCACCACCTCCCATCACTCACCACCTTCACAAATCCTCCACCACCACCTTCTCCTCTCACCCCAGCACCATCAAAACAAAGACAAATCAGCAACAACAACAACCCATCAACCCACCCAGCACCACCCTCCTCCTCCCCTTACCACCACCGGACTCACTAGTAGAACTAGACTCCGTCATCTCCTCTCATCCCATCCTCACATTTTTTCCGACTCAACCCCACTCCCACCCCTCTAAAAAAAATAAAAATCAAAATCAAATCTCTTAAGCAAAATTTATGTCAAAGTGTCCAAAAACATCAATCAAAATTAATGAATCAAAGATGGCGTCGAAGGTAAATCCATTCCTTCCATTCTACAAAGAATAAAATAATCAAAAAAATTTAGCACCCTTCATGCCATTGGTGATGGAAAGCCAAAATAGAGCAAAAGCAAAGAAATAACAAAGCAGTACTTCTGCAGTAGTAGCGAAGGGGATCGGACCAAGCAGGCGGAGTCGAGCTCTGTCGCGGTTCCGGTCGCTGGGTTCGTCCCGTTGCTGATTAGTTTGCTGCTTGGTGTTGCGGGGGAGTCGCGGAAGGGAAAGGGGAAGAGAAGAGAACTGCTGAAGCAAAACTGATTTCTAAATTGATTTTGTACCGAACAAAGTTTTGGGCTATTTTTTAAGTTTCAAGCCAAAACAGGGCCAAAATTGTTTTCAAGTTCAGCTACCCCACAGTTAAGATTATCCACCTACAGTTTCATCAAATTTGGAAAACAGAGAGTCAAATCATGCATTTGAGAGGATGAAAAAAAAAAAAAAAAAAACTTTACCTCGCAGAATCGGCAACTGCTATTCTTTTTGTTGATACCGCCTTGGCAGTGGAAGAAGAAGAAGATCAATGTTCAACAGTTACTTAGTAAAATAGGTATAAAAAATCCTGAAGAAAATTAATCACTGTACCTGAGGAAAAAGCCTGACTGCTCCGTGCGAGTACGAAGAAGGTCAAACACATAAAGTAGTAATGATCCTCTGAAGAAGGAGGAGCTGTAGCATTGTGATTGGCCTTGAAATAACTCAAAACAAATCGCCATTGATTCCAAAAACTGTGTGTTTTCTCAGTGTGCTTTCCGGCACGAAAAACTAAATGCAGAAATCTGAACTGAAAGTAGAAACAGGCGTGCCTGCGCATGAAGATGAACATCAAATCCTCGGCTTGAAATGGAAAGCGTGAGTTAATTAGGCTTCTTTCTTCTTGTTTGAGTTTTGAACTGAAGCGAAGGGAAATGCAGTCTGGGAAGAGGGAAAGGCTATTCACTGCTATTGCCTCTGGCCTCTCTGCAGAACTCCTAAACTAGAAAGGAAGGGAAAATCACAAGCAAAATGACAGCTTTCAATTTAATGTGTTAGCCTAGGTGTGTCAGTGTGTGGGCCCTCGTCCTTATCTGGGAGTCTTGTTCCAGTTCACTTTGACAAATCAAATCATCCGTCTGTTTAGGGTCGAACCGGGGGTTGACTCGACTATATTATTACGACGTCATAAAATATTTAAAATACTATACTTTTCATAATTAATATATAATTAACTTTATAATATTAAAAGATAATTTTTAAAAGAAATAATAATAATATAAACGTCTAATTTAACAAATGAGTATGCTTAGCTGCATGGTTAATCAACCTTACGCTTAAAGACGCAAGTTTGATTCCTTACTTTGTATCATCATATTGGTTGTGGAAAGAAATAAGTTTTTTTATAAAAGGTAGAGGGCTGCAAAAAAATTTCAAAAATAACAACAACAAAAAAAAAAAGAAAAAAAAAGAGAAAATTAGGTATGCCCGGTCAAACCCTGATTTTAACCATTTACCATTTTTATGGTAGACTGGAACAGACAAGTTGCTGGTTCCTGTTAACTCGGTTCGACTGTTCAGTTATAAATTTCAAGATACAACATCGAAATATAAAAACTATTATATACATCCGTTGCATCAATAAAATAATACAGGAAGCCAATGGTAGATACACCACACCCATTGAATGTATTGGCAGCACCATCTCACCTAATGCAGCCATTGCACTGAATAATTTCCCCGAAATATAGTACAAGCAAAGTTTGTATTATAGATTTTACGTTTCACACAAATAACGGAGTTAATTTTATAATTCCTCCAAACAGCAGGAGTAAATGTAATTCACCTTATAATCTAAGAAGGGAAACACGTTTTCTTTTTCGAATCAATGGGTTTACCAATTTGATTTTTTTCCTTTTTCTTTTCTCCCTCCTAAGTTATTTCCTCCGATTCTACTTTGCAATACTGTTTTTGCGATATTACAAAATAGACTATTCTGAGGTCGGACGGACAGGACGGCAAGTGCTTACCAATCTAAAGTCAGTCACATACAGAGAGAGTAAAATACATTTCCATAAGGTGTATATAGAAAAGATAGGGAGAGGAGATACAAAGGTCGCATCGCCTGCATACATCAATAGTAATACCACATTTATTCCCTTCCAGCTGCTATAAACCAGGGGGGTCTCTCTCTCTCATACATTAAGAAAATTCCCGCACTGTAAAACTCATCATCTTTCGGACGAGTCTAAAATGAGGGTTTTTACAACAACAACAACAACTACTACAAACTCGGAACAAAAAACGAGACAGCAGTCATCATCTTCGGCTTTACTTTTTTTCTGTGTAAGACACACCTTCTGCATTTACACCAATGCCAGCGCCGGCGATACTTGTACTCCTATATTCCTCCCAGCAAAGTAGAATCACACGCTGTAGAACGTGATGAGGATATGTCAAGTTTTACCTTTTTATTCATATCCCCCATCACTTCCTGATCGACAGAAACTCAAAGCTGCGCAGAGGGTCGTCTCGAGTGCCCTTTGCGACCGCAGTGCGAGAAAATGATGATGACTTGGCTTCAGTCCCGGGTTGAATTCTTTGTGTGGTTGACAAACGTCCACTGCTTGAAACTACTCTGCCTGACCGCCCATCAATAGGTTCGCCCGAGGAACTAGGTCTGCTGGTTGAGATGGCAGCTCTTTTTGAGGAACTGCCATTGCGAGAAGTTCGCCCTCTTTCAGAGTCAGCTTGCTGTGCAATAATACAGAACAAGGCTTAAGTTTCAGATTCAAACCATGCAGAAACATATTGCTAAGATTCCAGCAAACCCAAGCAACAAGTATGAACCTATCCAGCATTTGTTATCATACAAAATCACGCTAAACTAAAAGGCACAAGCCAGTAATATGTAACAAGATAAATTGCCAGCACACTGCATCTACTATACTACTTGGCAACTGGTTATTCGTCAGATAAGAAGGATGTTCCCAGAGTAGTTATAGCACCTAATATAGCCAAGTAAGTTTGAACCTGAAGAAAATCAAAATGCCCATCTCCCTTTGAACATTGAAAAATACAACATACAGTATAGGCATCTGAACCATAGGAGTGGAAATTTACACACAGACAGAGAGGCTGACACAGAACACTAACAAAGAAGGAGAAAGGGGAATACCACGTCCTTGGAAGAAGGTACATCTTCTGAGGTTCGATGCCTTGAATGCTCTCCATGACGACCAGAACTGGAAGCATTTCGTCTTGAAAAGGCCTCAACAGCACCAGAGAATCTATCTCTAATATCTTGCCCAACTGGATTAACAACCAAAACATGGATGTCAAATGGCAAGATAGTAAAGAACCCCATAAAAGCAGAGACAGAACACTCATTAGTAAAATACAGGGCAGTTGATCACAAAAAGGGAAAGTTTGCAAGAAAATACTACTAATAGACAAAAACACAAGCTCAATCCCATATTTAGTATGTCTTTACCTGAGGTCCTTCCTGGTCTCTCTGCAGATGGTCCAGCACTCACTCCTGCGTTCCCAGTAGGAGGATTCTAAATGCAACCCAATGCTATTTAGACATGGCTTCTTTTCGTCTAAAAAGGAAAGAAGGCATTTTATTTGAAAAGGGGCAAATAAAACAAAAGGTTCTCGAAAACTCACCCGTCCTCTAGAGCTAGCACCGATTTGAGGATACTTCAATATAGTCCAATCAAAAACGTAATCAAACTGGTAACCTGTAGCACAACCAATTAAAACAAGATGAAGATAGAACATTACCCATTTAATATTGCAGACAAGCATAGTACACAACTAAAATGATTAGTAGAAGTACAAGGAATTGAGCTACCTTCACGGATAAACAAGTCCCGGAAAAGCCTCTTCAAATATGAGTAATCTGGTTTATCTTCAAAGCGTAATGATCGACAATAGTGGAAGTATGATATGAACTCCGATGGGTAGGACTTGCAAAGTACCTGTAACCCCACAAAGAAGGGGAAAAATTGCCATCACACAAGATTTTCACCTACTATACATTATCAACTGCTATACCCAACAGAAAACTTGGATGAAGAAAGACTAATGCAGTTGACGTGAGAAAGACAAGATGCGGGACAATTTGTATTTATTACATTCACAAAAAGAACTAGTAAGGATAGGGTAGACACAAGTTACTGGAATGGGAAGTCAGCAGTTAATAGACTGATGTAACCAAAAAGAATGATTTGAAAAACACCAATCATTGGTCTTGGGTACACATTTTTTCACATTAAGCTAGGAAAAGTTAACCAGAAAAAAATCCCTTCACGAACAAAGAATAACAAGGCTAAAAAAGTTTAGAATTTAAGCACAGGTGATGACTGGATCAGTGCCCAACCAATTTTTAAGCTAAAATTCCACTATATATGATCAAGCTAGGGCACCTCTTTCAAGAGGCAAGATGCAGCGCAACATGTATAACATTATGCCGTGCATTTCCATGATATCCAGTTATAAATTCAGGAGAAGCACCTCAATAGGGGTTAACATCTTCTTTTCACTAATCTTGTCGTATTTTTGCTTCTTGGTGCCCGCTTTCAGTCCCTGCCAAGGAAGGCTGACGCCAAGAAAAAAAAATGACAAAAAGAAGAAAGAAGAAACTAGTAAATAAAAGGACAACTGACACTTCTACAATGCGAACCTTCCTCTCAGGAAATACATTAGCACATAGCCAAGAGATTCCAAATCATCCCTCCTGCTTTGTTCTACATAAACAGGCAGGAAAAAAAGAATAAGAAAAAGAAAAGGTTTAACTAAAACTGAGCCAGAGGCATATTTTTTATGTTTAAAAATGGCAAGATGCAAAACTCACCAACTCCTAAATGTGTGTTAACACTAGCATATCGAGCTGTGCCAGTGAGGTTCTTGTTCTCTCTGGAAATAAACAAAATTCACAGCAATTTCATTGTCAGCATATAAAGGGTAACTACCCAAAAACTGCAGCTAGTGTAGAATGATATTCTGGCATCTCATATGATACAAGAATTCACCACCAGAGAGGGAGAACAGATTCCAGTTAATAATCCAACAACAGACTACCTGGCCTCAAAATTTAAATCATGCAGATGTATTTTCAAGTGAAAAATGCAGGAAAAAGATAGCATTAAACACAAGAATGACTTGTGGGATAAATATACCTGTATGGTATGTGCTTGTGAGTCTGCAAATCCCTATACTTTTTGGCAAGGCCAAAGTCAATGATGTAAACCTGAGATCAGTAGTAAGACCGTTACAGACAGAGATAAGACATCCCTTAAAAACACCAACAGCAATACATGAATTTTCACAGATGTGGAAGTATGGAAGTGAGAGACACAAAAAACACAGAATACCTGGTTTGCCTTGCGCCCTAAGCCCATCAAAAAGTTGTCAGGCTTAATATCACGATGAAGAAATCCTCTTGAATGCATGTACTCCACTCTATTAATCTGAGTAAGCAAAAACCACATATTGCCACAATTTAGGAGCCAGGGACAAAGTTTATTGGAAAAATGGAGAGTACAAAAACTTACTAGTTGGTCTGCAAGCATCAATACTGTTTTCAAGGAGAACTTTCTGTTGCAATAATTGAATAGATCCTCCAAACTCGGTCCAAGGAGGTCAATAACCATTACATTGTATTCTCCGTCAACTCCAAACCACTTCAGGTTTGGAACCCCAGCTATATTAGAATGGAAAGTTAAAAGAGGATAAGAATAGTTTCATGTCTATCAGTATTGAAGATTACTCAGCACTCCAAAAAATTATTTTTACGAAGACATCAATAGCAATTTATATATTTAGGGAGTGAAAAAATAACTATCTTAAGACCTTAAAATCTCAAAACTCAAAGAATGAAGAAAATTAACTTAAGCAAATCCCAACTTGAACTTTACTTGTTGCCGTTGGGGGATTTGTACAAATCAAAATAACAGGAGCAGTGGCAATTCTCTGTTCAATAGGTTTTTGTTATTTCAAGTGGCTCTTACCAGCAAAAAACACATTCTTTTGGGGAAGAAAGAAAGCCACAAATTTCCACATCATTCATGATTGCATTCATGTACATCCAGATGTGCTTTTTTGGTCAGGGTCAGCACATATATATATATATATGTATGAAGAGAGAGAGAGAGAGAGAGAGACTTACTTCCTCCTTGGAGAAGCATATAAATTTTAGATTCATAATGCAGTTGGGGGTGCTTGGTCTTAACAGATTCCTGGTTATCCATAACAGTAAAACACAAGTTAAGATTCAGACCCCTAAATAGTTCCTTAAGCCAAAAATGAGAACTTTCAAAGGTAACAAATAACCAATTTGAGAAAATCCTACGAAATTCCATTGGTAACAAAGGTAACAAATAGCAACTGTTGTAGGTCCAACCATATTAGATCAATATGAAGCTCACTCTCTTCTATCAACAAATAAAAAGACCTTTAGCACGTAAAATTCTTCTCTCATAACTTATTCAAGTCATAACTTAATGTGGATAGCTGACATTATCTTTTCCACCAAATTTAATCGAGGAAAACTTTGCAGTATTGTCCTCCTAAGGCAATCAAATTGGCTGGCGGTTTTGCACAATGAAAAAAGTAATTATCCGAACCCTGTGATCCCATTACACTAATTATTAACCAGAGATTCAGTCATTCAAGTGAACGCTGTGATTTGTACATTACATCCACTACAAAAAGAAAAGACAGGCAACTATACTGTTATCTGCTGCATTAGACATAAGCTCAAACGAGCAGTTTATATTGAACACAAAAGGTAATAAGTTAACGCTCAAACAACTCATTTTCAAACTGCTCATTAACTATTAAAAATGAAACAGGGGTGAACAGCAAAACAAACGTACAAGTTTGATAGCCACTTCCTCTCCATTCTGAATGTTGACACCTGGACCAATCCAGCAAACGTTTAATCAGTAATTTAAGCTATTTCATCATCGGCAAAAAAAAAAAAACACTGAAAAGGGGGCTAAAAAAAAAAATAGTAACAGGAAAATTTTCAGTTCAAATAAAAACAGGAAAAAAAACCATAAAATACGAAAGAAGGCAGAATACCAAGATAGAGTTCACCAAAAGAGCCACTCCCAATCTTCCTCCCCATCTTAAACTTTCCACCGACCACATGATCCATGGTGATTCAATAAACTTCCTCCCAACACAAATGTCCGAAAATAAGCCCAAGTCTTGGGTGCTCAGATTTCCACCGGAATATACCTCGAGGCGATTTAACAAAAAGCGACAATCTGCTACCCAAAAATCAACTCCTATTTTCACAAGAATAACGAAAACACCACCGCCGACGGATCCAAGAACATAGATAGCCCTACAGACACTTCCAATCAACAACTAACAATTGCAAACCTAGAATGATCGCGATCAACAACAAAAAAAAAAAAAAGGCAACCCTTAATAATCCAACTACATCCTCCGGCGAACACGAACCCTAGAATCCCGAAAAAGCGAGGAGAATTCCTAACCCTAAATTCACAATCATCATTGATCAAACAAAAAAAGCAATCAATGTATGATGTAACAAACAGTATAATAATCCAAGAACATAAATTACAGACAAATTTTTGGGAGGTGGGGGGGTTGGGGTTTTGGTTGAAATAAACGAATCAAAAGAATGATGAGGAAATTAGAAAGGGGACAAATGAGCGGCAATTGAGGGATCAGAGAGAGAGAGAGAGAGAGAGAGAGAGAGAGAGTTTTTATTTATTTAGGAGAAAATAATGGATATTTGTGTGTGGAAAAGCAGTGTGTGAGTGCGTGAGAGAGAATGAGAAATTTGTGTGTTTTTTGGTGGGGGGGATAGGAAAGAGGAAAGCAGGTGGAGCTTATATTATTATTATTTTCACTTTTCTTTTACTGATCCATTATTATTACGTGTATTTATTTGTTTTTTCTAATGGTGGCTATTCGTGTAGTTTCTGGGTTATCGGATGCAGGTTCAGGTTGCGAGTTTCCGTATTGATACCCCTTAACCCTGAGCTTACCGGTTTAATTATTTATGCTATTCGTGTCGACAATCGGCTTATTTAACCCGCGAACATTTCAGGTTCGTGTTGAAGTATAAATTAACAGTATCGGGTTCGGATTAGCGGATTTACGTGTTAATATTTTCAACCCTACTTTTACCCGTTTAATTATTCGTGTCATTCGGATTGACCCATAAAATCAGTGAATCTGCCAAGTCTTAACCCTATTTTATTTATATCGTATCGTATTTTCGTATCCTGCCAGAAATTGACAATCCTAGTTTTTTTCTAGGTTGCAACTGATTTTTCATTTTCGGACTTTTTTGGGGGCTAATTACAAGGACCCTTGATAGTTTGGATAATTACGAAATCAACTTTACGTATTGTAGTTCTTAGGTGTCGTAACTTTTTTTTTTGCTTTGGTTTTGATTTTGTTTTTGGTTTGTACAATAAATTTAATATATTATAATTATTTTCATACAAATTTTTACTATTTAGTTATACATTTTCAATACACTTTTTATATCAAAAAATTATTTTTCATAAACATTTTTCAAAACTGATTTTAAAACATCATAAATAACAAGCCTTAATATGATTAATTCCGAAGATGGTATATCTTTTTGTGAAGGGGAGGATAAGGCTATTATTGATTGTTTCTTAATTTATTTCCATAAAAAAATTATTATATTTTATATATAACTTATAGTAAAATCGAAGATGAAGCAAATGTAATAAATACTCCATTTGGAAGAGTTTTTTTTTTTTTAAATGTAAAACTTATTATAAATTTCAAGATATAGCACATAAAATAATTAATTTGTCACCATTTATTTTACTAATATATTTACCTTTTAAGTGCTGGTTAATGATAGATCATATATTGTTATATTAGTGAGGTAGCAAAAGAAAAATATTTGAAAATTAATTCTTATAATGAAACAAAAATAAATGTTGAAATTATACTTTTATAATTTTTTATAAACCCTTTTTTACCTTCCCCCCCCCCCCTCTCTCTCTCTCTCTCTCTCTCTCTCTCTCTCTCTCTCTCTCTTTCTAAATCAACATAGGAGGAGAAATGTAACTTATAACTGAGATAATAATTTTAGTCCAATTAATTCCTATGATTATTGGAAGTTAATTTAAGAGGTAATGATAGATCTAGTAAAAAATTTTATGAATTTTTTCATATAAACTCATATAGCATGCATTCATTTGTTACATTTTTATAAAATAGTTATTAATTTCACATAACTGGCCAATCAACACATGTCACATAAGTTGTTATGAAAAAATTGCTAAAATTTATTACTAAATTTATCGTCACCTCTTAAACTAGCAAACTAGCGTCTAATTGGTAAAACAGTTCAAAATCGTTGTGCTGGGGTTGGGAGGGGCTTTTTCGATTTTCTCTCCAACGTAGAACAAATTAGATAGTATAATTAAGGTCCGACGTGATGAATGACGTATTTGTGTCGCACATTCTTGCAAAAACAGGTTTCAAAATGAAACGAGTTCCTTTTGTTTAAGCAATAAAAGTGATATTTAAAATTTTAAAAAAAAATCCTTAACTATTCTTTTTTTTTTTAATGGATTGCAAATTTATTAACATTTGTTTTAATTAATTACTGTGTCTAGTATAAATTAAAATAAAGTACAAAAAAAATAAAAATTAAAGCAAGAGCAAGAGTCGTAGTAGCAAATAGGCACATGGCTTCTTTTACAAGGTGAGGCCTACAGAAGTAAAAAGACAAAACTTCAATTCTCAAGGCCACGGCATCCATACAATAATACTTACGAAATATCTTTAAAAAACACACATAAAAATGCCTAAAATTATGTAGGGGCCTGTTCTTTTTGTTCTGTTTTGAAAACGGTTTTGGTTTCAACAGTAAATTTAATATATTTTAATCATATTTCATCATTTTTAATACAACTTTTTACTATTCAGCATATACTTTTTACATTTTCAATACACTTTTTACATTATAAAACTATTTTCCAAAACTTGTTTTCAAAATTGTTTTCAAAACGATGAAAAAGAACAGGCCGATGACAAGAGAATTCACAATTGTTGTCAAAAAAAAAACTAACGACTCACTAGTTGTGAAGTATAGAGGGTCACTCAGATGTTAGAGGTTCGATTATTACTTTAATTAGTTATGACTATATAAATGTACGTTGATAGAACTCTGTGAGCAGTTTTCTAACTTCGTTTTTTCTGTCTCCAACTCCTGCTTTTTTACCGGGATTTTTTTTTTTTTCAAATCTTTTTTAGAATAAGAGAGTATTAATTTACGTTTTTTTATTATTAAGGATGGAAAAAGTAGTAACTTGGTATAGTAGTTGCGAAGGTTGAGCCGATGTCTCCTGAATGTCGGCCGCCTAAAGGCACTAAACACGTACTTAATTAAAATTGTATTTTGCGTAATTAAATGAATTAATTATTTCTTAAGTACATTGTAGTCTGTACTCCACCCCTTTCTCATGTGCTTTTGCTTTAACCTATGAATTACTTACTACTGCTTCACGGGTTTTGCTATGGAAACATCATTAGTTATTATTTTTTTTTTTATATATATACGCGTTCTGCTTTGTTGAAAAAGTTTTGTTTTTAAATTTTTGCAATCGATGTAAAAGTCTTATTAATATTTATTTTATATATTTTTCTATTTTTACTATTGTAATTAACTCACAATTAAAACTTACAATATAAGTGAAAATTTTGCGATAAGCTACTTATTTTAAAAGTTATACCTATGTCTTAGATTGGGACAATCTTTGTATTCATTTAACGAGTAATGATACACATCTCAATCATGGGCAGACCCAGAGAAGGGGAGGGGGTCCCTGACCTCTCCCCCTTATTAGAAGTGTACTTTTTAATGGCAAAAAAAAAAAAAAATTATATCTGTATTTTACTATAAAATAAAATTTTGTTCATGTGTTGAATCTCTCAAATATTTTGTTCTGGTTTCGCTACTGATCTCAATTAATTATATTTTTTTCATTACAAGTGATGTGACACGCATTCATAAGTCAATAATCATATAGTACGCACATCACTTGCTATGAGAGCTGAGATGAGTTTCATTACTCTAAAATATAATTTGGTATCAGAAAAAAAATAAAATAATTATAAATACCATTAAATAATGTATGTTACACTTGACTATAAACAAATTAATTTGAATTGAATGTGAAAAAAGGATGACAATGTGAATATATTATTTTTATTTAATAAAAAAAATTAAAAATTAAATAAAGAAAATGGATGTTGACGGTTGGAGTTGGTGGACCATATAATACTCATTCTCATCTTTACTTTTGTTTTCCCCTTTTACTTTTCTTTTTTCTTTCTGAAAACTTTACGCGTGTGTTAGTTTTGTTTGGATCTCAATATTATTATATATTATTAAGGGCATGTTCTTTAACTTAAATTTTAAATTAAGTTTGAAACTTAGTTTTGGGAAAATAATTTTATAATGTAAAAGTGTATTGAAAATATAAAAAAATGTAGGTAAATATTAAAAAGTTGTATTAAAAATAATGAAAATTAATTATAAAATTATTTTTTCAAAAATAAGTTTCAAACTTAGTTTGAAACTTAAGTTAAAGAAGAGGCCCTAAAAATGATTATTACCACAGCTTGAGCTGTCTGAACTCAAACACACGCTTGCTTACCATAACATTATTATCATTTATAATTATAACTGCCATATTAATTACTATAATTGATTAACTAGTGTCGAGAGTCCCCATTTTGTTACTTCGTTTCAATGAAAGAGATATGTTTTTTTTTTTAAATTTTAAATATATATTTAAAAATTGTTTTGATAAAGTAATTTTGGTTCTTTTTTTTTTCTAAAATTTTAATACTATTATTAATATAATTATGTACGACACATGAGTGAAACAATGGTTTCAAACTACTATAGAATTGTATATTTTCGACGCATGACTTATTCATTAGAATGGAAGAAATGTGATTATGAGTCTGAAATACGAGATCCAAATCATGATTTGGATCTCCTTTTCATTATAACATATTAAAATTGCATTGGAAATGCAAAAAATGTGTATTAAAATATAAAAAATTGTATTGAAAATGAAAAAAAAATACATTAAGAATGAAAAAAAATTATTGTAAAATAAAAATGATATCCAAATGGATCACGTTTCCAAACATGACTTATATTTTATCCAAATTACATGAGAAATGTCATAAAATGATAACGACGGTTATCAATTTCTCCATTCTATACGCACGTTTGATTTTAGAACAGAGAAAAAGTGTCATCCTCTGTGAATTTCAAACCTCTTAACACATTGGATATCGTTATTTGGATCATTTAACCATTGATATGGCGTTGATAGATTCGCTACTTTAGCGCCGCCATTATCGAATGATGCAGGCTAAGCATCTATTTCTTGTATATTGTTACACACCGAGAAAAAGGATGTGTACCTCCAACAACAACCATAATGAAACCATAGGCTCTTATGTCGGGAGCATTTCAAGGTATAAGTCTAACCACCTCAACTCCCCGTTTCTTCTGGAGGCGGGAATGAGAGATTATCAGTAATCCATATACTCCGCGCACCCTATTCAACTTAAGTAATATCATCTCATAATTGGTAATACAATGTATCTTCATTTTGAAAACGTTTTTTGAAAATAAATTTTAAGCATAAAAAAAAAAGAAAAAAGAAGGTATTCCTTAACAAACTCTCTAGTTTTATTTCACCAGGCCCAAAATGATTTGTTCCAGAAAGCCCGTAAGCCCAGGCCCGTTTATGGCTTATTTTTCCAATTAGCTAAAGAGTGATCAATGGTCAAGTCAACCCCATCTAACAATCAATTTTACCTTTACGTTACAAACAAGACTTCTAGTTGCTCTTTATTCTCATCAGCAGCCATGACATATTGCAAATGAGGTCAATTTTAAACTTATGTGTTCACAGCTTTTCAATAATTACTACTCATGAAATTCCAACTACGTATAGTATATGCCTTCTAACTTGCTTACAATAATGGAAAGATTTTGCTTTGACCTAGCTCATTCTCTCTTCCGTCTATACTAAAGACAGTATTAGAAACGAAACTCTTTCAATATACCACGAATCAACCTAGCTCATTCTCCTCCGTCTATACTAAAAACATTATTAAAAACGAAACTCTTTTTATTACCATGAATGAAAGTTTGGCGTCACTTGTTAGACATTTACAATGTGTAGTAGTACCAAAGACAAATAGTACTATATTGTACTCTATTGCTATAAATTCAAACACCTAATCATCTAGGGTTTCTCTTTCGGGCGAGGTGCTGTTCAACACCCACACCATTGTCATTTTTAGGGTTACCATACACAATGTGCATTGCTTGTGCACTCATTAGTATCCGTTCAAATAGTCTCAACTCGTATCGCGTAAAACATAATACATGTATACAATACAAGCAATTGATTCAAAAGAAACCCTAAATGATTCATTAGTGATAATAAATGAAAGAAATTGAATTAATCATGGATCGCATAGCCAAAATAACGTCTGCATGCAAGAAATTATCTATCTAGAATGAGGTGAAGTCCATGCAGAAACTGAGTACAAGCTCGTGTCTTTCCACCCTAGCCTGAGCGTTCCATCGCCTTGAACAAGGCTATAACCGTGCTCCGGGGGATACATGTTGAGTATCAGCTGCGCTTGCGCCATCGAATTCGTACTCATCCCGACCTGCACGAACCCATTCTTCATCAGCTCATTCCTCCAGTGCCTGAATTTATCCTCCCCGCTCCTCGCCGGCCCCCCGATCGCCAACACATTGTTAATCTCCTTGTACAGAAGGTCGTGCTCCACCCGGTGCCGACTCGGGTCGTCGCCTTTCAAGTACGCCCCGAGCGAGTCGAAAATCGTGGAGTAGTAGTGAAGGGAGCCCACGAATCTGTCCAGGAAAGAGCAGCCGCCGTGAGCGATCTCTTGCTCGACGAGCGTGACAACACGCGGAGATATTTCTTGGAGGAGTCTCATGGTTTTCCAATCGGGTCCCGTCGCATCGTACATGGAATGTTGCAGCCAGTGGACTGCGACGGTTTCCCCCCGACGCAGCTGCAGCATCGCAACGTCGATGTCCCCAAATTTCCTCGCGATCGGGTGGAATTCGAAGGACATTCCTAACCGTCGGGCGAAGTTGGAGAGGTTTTTCCCCGTCTCCGACAGGAGCTCCATGGAAGTACCCATACCCGTCATGCGTACGTGGGGCGGGCCTTCGATTCGGGTCGCGAGTATGTGAAAAAGTGCGGGCCATTGGAGCCCTTGCATGATGTCGAGATCGATTATATGGACACGATCGCGGCGGTGGAAGGCTTCGAGAATCGACTGATTGGAAGTGAAATGGGCGAATTTGATGAAGGGGGAAATGTTGTTGAAGACGTGAAAGGCGGAGTGTAGGGTTTTGTGGCTGATGAGAGGGGTGCAGATTCCGATCCAGGAATTCACGACCCGACTCGCCATGGCCTTGGAGAAATACGCCACGATTCTCTCCGCGCAAGATGGGCCGTAAGGGGTGGACATTTGGGTCAGCTCGAGTAACATTTTGTGGGCCTCGCTGATGTTGTCGACGGAGATCGCGACGGCGCACTCCATGAGGAGAGTCATTAAGTTCAGACTCTGATCGTCTCCTCCGGGCGCCGCCATTGATGATGACGATGATAATGACCTATTAGTGGTCTCTTCGGTAAAGTTACAATCATCTCGATCTTGTCCAAGCTCCTGATCACCATCACCATCATCGTCACACCACTGCTGCTGCTGTTGGTTCCCGGAGTTGTCATCGTAGTTTAGCCGAGCTGATTTTCTCGGCCTCGTGAGGTCGCCCAACAAGGCCGGAACTACGTTATTTTCGGAGGCCATTGTTGTTGGAGTGTGTTGGGCTTCGAGAAGCTGCTTTGTGACATGCTCGATCCACTGAGGAAGGTCGGGATTCTCGTTCATATTCATGGGCTTTGAGTAACTAGGAACAGAATTAACACCAACTGGGAATGCATTAACGTTGGAGTAATCAGAAGTAGTAGGCCATTGGTCGTGCGGTGGTTGCATGATGTCGATAGCGCCACTATGAACGACGACTTCAAACCCACCTTTGAACATGATTGATCACTTCACTTGGGATACATGATTATCAGAAACTGAACCTTAATCGGAGGAAGTATGACCTAGTATGAGATAGTACTGTCGAATTTTATACAGGGAGAATTACATTTACCTGCGATTGGTCACATTACGATTCAGTCCTTGGGGTTTTTGGAAATCGCAAATGTCTTCCCAAACTATTCAAAAGTTTTTTGGTTTGTGTGTTTTTGTTTTTTTAATAGCAGCAGGGATGATATCGAGTTGAGTCAAGTAGAGCCGAAATATAGAGTGTTTAAGTTTTGATCGTTATTAAATGATTATGTCTTAAATTTTGTTTGTTGTCCGTTTATTCGAACGGAACTTTTCCCGAGTTAATAATGAAATTGTTTCGTGAAAATTCTTGTTTGTTCTTAGTCATAACTAACTGATATCGATTTTGTAATTATAACCAAACCAGATGATTTATAATTTTCAAAAATGACAAGGATTAATTTCAATTTTTTAGAAACCATAAGGATTAATTTGTGATCTTACCAAAACTCGAGGGAAGTAAATGTAATTTTCCCTCTCTATACATAGTGATGGAGAATGGTGCAGGCCATTAAGTTTGAAGGTATATTTATATATAGTGATGCATTTTCTTTAAAGTAATCATTCAATCGTTGTATTTATTCTACGTAATTGCATTAATAAGTATCCAAAACCAAATCAACGAGAGAATGTTCTTAACGGGAAAGTTTCTCCGTACGTATATAATATATATCGGAGATCGATCGAGGAGTATTATAGTATTGATTATAGTAATCAGTAATTGAGAAAGAGTAGATAATTAAGCAGAGGATGATTAGGAAAGATTATTAGGATGGACTAAAATAATAGGGTGGCCGGCATAGTAGGACAAACGAATGGAGATGAAAGCTAAGTTCCAAGAAAAGCCACGTCGGTTTGGTAGTGATTTTTACAATTTTACAATCACCCCTTTTCTTAGTTAATTGCCTTATTGAATACATGTAACGTAATGCTAGTGAGTGATATACTTTCATGATATATACAAGTTTTGATTTTTTATTAATGGGGTAAATTACATTTACATTTACCTCCCTCAATGTTTATAGAAATTACTCGTAATTCCCTGATGTTTCACGAAATTACCAACACCTTCGATCTGGATGCTTATGAGAACTTTTGTCTGTTCAAATTCTGTCTTTCATGTTTGCTCTATCACTAGAGGAAAAATGGGCACAATGATGTGACTTATGGGTTCTTCCTTCCAACGCGAGAGGGCAGATATGGAAGACGTAATTTGAGTAGACAGAAGATTTGACCTCCGTTGGACTTTCAAATTTTGGTAAAAACTTGTATTCGATATGCCGAATGGTTTAACTGTCACATCTATTTTTTTATTTTATTTAGAAATATACGATACTTTTTTTAAAATACAGGAGTATCGAGTATAACCTCAAAACTTGTATATATTTTGAAAGTAAATCACTAGCTAGCATTACGTTACATTTATCGTTACTACTTAAAAGTAATTTAGGATATAGATGAAACAAATGATTTGTCAAATTAGCTATTTATATGTTGTACCTCGACATATATGAAAATGAACTCGTCTAATAAAACAGAAACATAGTGAATATTTGTTAGGTCATTTTGTTGTGAAAACAATAATTGAGTGTTTCAAACAGAATTTTATGTAAACAATAAGTTATCTAACGATTTATTGTTCTGAGAATGAGAGGAGTTGCAAGATACTTTACTTTTATTCTTACCTAAAAGTCTCCTCCAAGAGAGCAAAACATAGTAAATATCTCAATTTTTTACGTTTACTTTTTGTAATTTCCCTTTCTTATAAAAAATAAAATAAAATTATTTGACGAAAAGGAGGAGATCTCTATCTTGGAATTAGTATACATTTCCTTCTAAGAACAAAGAGAATAACTACCCTATTATTCTCTTTCTCCCTCCCCTAAAAACATCGGTACCATTCTTAAAAATAATGCAGCGAACCAATAATAAAATTTATTTTTACGTCTGAATTATCATCTCCATGTTTATTGTTACCCTTCTAGTAAAATAACACTTATCTCTCAAGTGTAACGGTTTACCGTGAATGCATTGAATAATCTCTAAACTACGATATTTGATCATATCAAAAACATAGAATAATTAGCAAAGTACGACGTTACCGCCACAAGTGACATAATAGTAGTTCACAACCATCGATCACCATAGTTGCACACCGACAAAATTCGTAGCGTTTAATAATAATCATCTCCACAACTAGGTGGAAAACAAAAAAAGAAAAGTTTTTTAAATTATTTATTATTATTATTATTATTTACCTTCTTTATTTTTCCAGAAACATAGCAGAGAGGGAACGATGGCCACAAGTCAAGGAATATAGTCTTGCCAAATGGCTTTAGCTACGTAGATAATAATTAATAATTAATCATTGGACTTTTTAGTTTATTTAAATTATTAAGACAATTTTACGATCTTAACAACTTTTCAACTTTAAACATTTCTTGCCTTTCTTGGAAAGATTCTGAGGAACAGCTGTTTCCAGTTTTCAAACGCTGGAATTTAATCCAAAAATAGCTTCTTTTTTTTTAATTTTTTTTAATTTTTATTTTTTATAGTTAGTGTAAGTCTCTGCACAAGAAATTATTCTGTGCATTCGCTTCATAAAATTTGTTCTATATAGCCTGTATTATTAATTGACAAAAGTATAAATTTCTTACAAAAGTGATGAAATCATGATACTTATTTACATCTTGCTGACCATTAATGTTGAAATAGTAGTATTTCAACATCTTGATTAGTCTGTTACACTTTATTTGTTGATCATTTTCACGTAAAAAGGCTAAATTGGTTCTATTTTATAATGTCGGGAGTTTTTTTTTATATAACATTAGGGGTTTATTTGACCTTAAAATAAAACATTTTGGCTAAAATGAACCATTACCCTTTTTTGGGCTATACTATTTTGAATTCGAGACATTTAGAGTAGTGTTTGCACATTAACGGAGAGGGGTAAACATCGAGAGTGAGGCTCTGTTCTTTTGTGGCTTTGGTAGAGAAAATTTTATTAGAGGGAAGTTTTTTGTTAGAAATTTTTTGGAGGGAAGTTTTTTTGGAAAATTGTGTAGGTGAGAGATAAAAAAGTGTAATGATTGTGTTATTTTTTGAATTTATGTGAGTAGGTATTTAGAGGAAATTTTAAAATTTTAATTTTAAATTGTTGAAAAAGTGAAGTTGTTTCTTTGTGTAAAGTTTTGGAAAAAAAAAAGTGATAATTTTCTACCAAAGCCACAAGAGAACAGAGCCTCAGTGTATATTTTGACACAACAAATAATATCAGGAGTTTATTCTAACACATTATATAATGTTGGGCCTCATTTGGGTCCAAGGTGAAGCATTATGGGTTCAAATGTACCTTTGCCGGCCCAAAAATAAAGAGTAAACACTAAGACTCGAATCCACTCCTAGTTCAGTAGGCTTCACCAAAGACCCCCCGAATTTTAAGAGGTAAAATTCAGGTGTAAATACTTGGGATAAGCAAATAATTTCATAAGTATTTGCAAAACTATTGGCCACATTTCAAATCCTACCAAAGAAGAGGGGGAAAAAAATGCACCACAAAACTGAACCAAAATTGGTTCTCATTCATTATATATATGTGATTCAAGAAGAAGGAAGTGTACAAAGAATAGGTGTCATGACAAGTGTAATCTCCCCTATATCTATTTACAAGTCATTAGCAAAGAATAAGGTTATACATACCAAACATTTAGTTATGAGTCCAAATTAGGAATGGAAAGAAACAACAAATAATAAAAAATAAAAGTGCCTAAAGCAGGAAGATTTGAATTGGTATGTTAGGCAACTTCCCTATAAGATTTCACATTCAAACTGTTTTATCTTCAAGTTCCTAATGCTGCAGCAGTTTCAGGGGGAAAATTTGCGTACCCGTGAACAAGAACCGCCATCGACTAGAGTGCTTCCTCCAGGGGGAGCAATCTGCAGCTCATAGCCATGACATGATGTAAGAAAAGAAAGAAGGGCTACGACGCCTCCCCGTTTCGCTTATCAGAAACTTCAAGCTGGGGAGGCAGCATATTCAAAAAGCTGCCTTGTGACGATGATCCATTACTACCCGTTTCTGATGATTCCGATTCATCATCTGCCGAACCATGCAAACACAGGAGTGAGTGAGGGAGTGCAAGGGTGAAAACTTTTCCAAGCTTACAATGTTCACAGTTGCATTGTTAATATTATTACACATTTTGCACTTCAAAACTGAAATTCGCTCGGCAATGTGCGAAAATGCTTCTACTGATGGTGAGTGATGATTGTGTAACCAAGATAAGCAGGATGTGAATTATCAAAATGCTGAATATTGACACAGAAGTAGGGAATAGTCTCTTGCATAAAACCAAACAGAAGTTAAACCATACCGAAGAGTGACTTGATGGTTGGCCTTTTCGGCTTGTTGTTTTTCTTCTTCAGTTCAGCTGTCAAGAAGGCAAATGAAGATAAGTTCCACAAGCAGACCCTCAAACACATAAACAGAGAGAGATATATATACCCATTCCAGGAATTTGATAGTCATTCACAATTTCAAAGTTCTTGTATGTGTATCCCACAAAGTTGATGTCTTTCGAAGAAAGCATCTGCATAGTAGATAACGAAAAATGAAAATCAAAGGAAAAACTAGCAAAGAAATTAGAATGTATGGCATACTCATGCTCCTGATTAGCACAAGCCAGCCAACAAGATTGAACATACCTTTCGCCAGGGACCTGATCTTGATGGATTCTCAACTGGCTTATCAGACTGTTAATGTCATCCCACCAAAAAAAGGGCCACGGAAAGAGAGAGACTTAAAAATATGTTGAAAAGAAAAAAGAATCTGAAGGAAACAAATGTATCAGACAAACACGCTTAAAATAAGTATCACCTCATCAAACTTTTCAAAGTTTTGTGTATCCAACTCATCATTGACCTCAGGAATGAATGCAGCTTCCATGTGATATATTCTCTCCCAGTCTACTCCTTTAAACCAAGGATGTACCTAAAATTGAAAAAGAAACCACTTAATCTAAATATGTTTACACTCATTTCTGGAAAATTCTAGGAAAAAAACATAGCAGAGACCACACAACACCTTTATTTCATCTGCGCCTTTCGCGCCAAGTCTCTGATTGACATTACAAAGTAGTTTGCTGATAAGATCTTTTGCTTCTGCTGATAGCTTTGCTTCTTCAGGAAACTTTAAATGTGATTTCCAGTTTACAATCTGCAATTGGCAGAACAGCAAAAGTCTTCAAGATAGTGAGAGTGATAATAATAAGTCCACATATCTGCAGTTACTCTCTACTTGAAAGTATTTGCGGGAATACTGCCAAGCAGAAACAACAATAGTGCCAAAGAGAACCAGGAAAAATTTAAAAGCAAAACTATTTACTGGGCTTGCTGGACGCATGTTATCAGCTTGTCTTAAAGTTAAAACCATAGAGTTCAGACAAGTCTAAAAATAATTATAAAATCCAATCTCTAAATTACTTTCTGGTTGACGTCATCTTGTACTATGAGAGCAACATGAAACAGGGATTTTCATTGAACTAAAGAAGTTTCCATGATCTAACGATTCCTAAAATCAAATAAAGGTTCATCTTAAAGACTTACAAAGTAAAACCAGAATCCTACTAATCACAGGAGTTTAAATGGGTGCCAAACACAATGTAACAAAGTAAGAATAACTAAATAAACTAGACATGCTCTATCACATATCAGATAAGCAATATGTTGTAGATACCTTCCTACATGTTGACATAGGCTCATCAGAATAGAAAGGCGGATATCCTACAAGCATTTCATACATAATAGCACCAAGGGACCACCTGAAGAGCAATAGCACATGTCAGAGAATGCAGAGGAGAGATTGTGTCGACAGGTAAAAGAATTCATGCATGTATATGCTACTACAAGCAAGGAGCCTGAGACGATCTCATCAACAAAAGTAACCCATAAAACTAGTTGGAGATGAACTTGGACATCCAATTACACAGCTTTTCTATAGTTCTCCCTTCTCAGAGAAAATAATAATAATAATTTTTTGGAAAAGGACCTAATACCTCCATTATTAGTCATATGATTCTGAGTATAATGCAAAAGGAAGCTAATCAATGAAGAAAAACTAACCAATCACATTCCATGCCATAACCTTTTTTCAACAGAACTTCTGGAGCAATGTAGTCAGGTGTACCAACAGTTGAATATGCCTGCAATGGACAAATATAAAATGATACTGTTTGTTGGTCTCCTAAATTGGAAAGAAAGAAATATAAAGCAATAAAGCCCCTTCAATTATTATTGCACTGATAAGCTCGAAAGTGGTTCTAAAATTTCCCTCAGAAGCAGTCCTCATGAGATTAGCTAAGTACTTCCTTACGGGTGAAGAAACTTTCATATGGCATGAGGAAAAATATGGATTTAAAAGAGAAGGCAAATAGCTAGCTTCAATTGAAAAGGCAGAATTTCTGCAATTTAGTGGACCCATTAACTTCGAAGCCTTATCACCCATTCGGATGCTAAAAACAAGGCCACAATAAGGTGATTTGGTTAGAAATTTACTGCGCACAAAAGAAAGTAAGCATTGTTCACAAACCAGTTATTTAAATACACATGAAAATAGTAGATAGTTATATCGAACTAGGTACCCAAAAGAGAAAACCATTCTCAACTGGAGAAAACTTACGAGCATTCTTCTATTTTTCTGCCAATGCTGGAGTTGCTCCTGTTGTGTACGTTTTGGAGCTCCAGAATGTTCATCAGCTCTTGATCCATTCATGCTTTCTGATCCATTAAAATCCTGCTCCTGTAAGTTACTGCAGTCTAATGGTTTACACAATCCGAAATCAGATAGTCTCAAATGGCCATATCTATCAAGCAGCAAGTTGTCAGGTTTAATGTCTCTGTAGCAACAAAAACGAAGAAGCACAGAATAGGTCAGACTATCTCAATTAATCTATCGTGAAAAGATATTAAAAGAAGGGAGACCAGAATCGTGCATTGAAATTTCCATACAGACCTATGAATATAGTTATGTCTATGAATAGATTCAATAGCCAAAACAGTCTCTGCAACATAGAATCTTGCCTCATCCTCAGTTAAGGTGTCCTTTCTCATCAACAATGTCATCATATCTCCCCCAGGTAAATATTCCATGATAAGATACAGATACTCATCATCTTGGAAAGAGCAATACAGTTTCACAATGCAACTGCTGTCTACTTCTGCAAGAAGATTCCTTTCTGCTTTCACATGCTCAACCTATAATAATCAACAAGATAAGGACACAAAGTATAGAAAATAGAAACACAATGGCAGGTTGGAGGACCAATGATCAAGTTACCTGCCCTCTACGAAGCATTTCTGATTTCTTAAGCTTTTTCATTGCATACACCTGACCTGAGGTCTTTTCTCTACAAACTCTAACCTGTAAAGAGAATGAACCAACACTCAGTTCATTTTCGGGTCATTTGCACAATCTTCCTAAACATACACAAGTAGACTCAATAGAGTTGCAGTGAAGTTGGACAAATAATGAAAGTGTACATCCGACTAGAGTATTTCTTATGCTGTAAGATAGACCCTGGCTTTTACCTAACATTAACAATAATTCCAACAACAACTAAGCCTTTGTCCTACTACGTGGACAAAATGTGAATTTACAACACCTTGCCAGTACAAGAACCAAATTACAGAGTGTGAGGAACTCAAACACTTATATAACCTACTATAGAATCTCTCATCATTTAGCATGCCAAGACTGAAGGGACATCTCAAAATGAGACCTGACCTAACATGTAATGAACTATAAACAAACACAATCAACTAAGTAATAGAGAGATACTGAATTGGCCAAATTTTGCAATTGCACAGATAAATACTTCCAGCCATAACTTGATCTGAAGGAGAATAAAAAGGTGCATAACAAAGACAATTATCTCATTAAGGACACACACCTCCCCAAATGCGCCCTTGCCAATCATTGTCAATAACTCAAAGTCATCGGCACCCATTTTGTGCCTTTGAAGACGCATATATTCAGTTTCCTTCTTCTCCAGAAATTTCAGTAGGTTATTTTGATCTTCCTCTGAGACATCAGCATCAGCCAACTTCTTTTCCAGCATTATTCGTCTGCTCTCAAACAGAGAGAACTTTCATAGTAAATAACTCACTTCAAGGCAAGGATCTAAAAACAATATAAAAAAAACAAACGCTACTCGCGCAGCAGAACAATCAAAGTATAACCAAATTCAAATTCTCACCAATTCACAAAGTGGCTATAAGAAACTTATATAATAAAATGGCATACCGCTCTCGTCTCTCTTGCAAATTTTTCATCTGTGCCTTGTAATGATTCTCTATGTACTGCTTTGCAGCAGCAACTCTTTGTTTTGTTACATTTGAGGCTTCTTCACCCGGTAAAGGTGGTTCTTCCCTTCCACTGTTACCCATTGTATCTTTCCTCCTGTGAGATGACTTCAACCGACTGTGGAACCAACTTCTTGCTGAGTCCATCTATCTTTCCCCTCAGCTCATGAGGAACCCAAATTTTAAATCCCCAGACAAGTTTATCATCTTAAATTATCCAAATAATCGTGAAGGCCCAAGATTGACAAATCTACAAATGCCAAAACATCCGCATTAAAGAAGTGCATTCTCCATATATAACAGAGGGAAATTGATGAAAAATCCAATGCGAGAAAAAGAATCATGAATTCATAAAATGAATTCCATTCCAAAGAACTGATTTTAAATTGGACAACAGGGAAAGAGAAAAAATAAGGCAAAACAGTATGATTCCTCCTCGTCCCACTTTCTGTTCCGAGGAAAAAGGTCACAAACAGAGACTAAAACGCAAAAAGATCAATGCATTAATCCAAGAAAGAATCAAAACAAAAGGTACCATATTTGAAACCCCACCCAACAGAAACAGAAATCAAGATTGATTGATCCCAACAATCAATCGAAACCAATGCTCTTTATGATTATATGAACGGTTGAATAACTTCAAACAAAAAAAGAAATCTCCCAAATATAAAAATAAATTAAAAAAAGGAAAAGAAAAACAAAACGCACAATCCAAAAGCGAGAAGCAACGATTATGCAGAATAATGAAACGGTAACCAACACAAATCCCAAAATGCACCACCGCATTAGGCCAAGGAACAAAGGAACCGACTTACCGCCAAATATTAATTAGCGCGTGGAGAAAGAGAGAGTAATTTATAACAAGAACCCGATCCGCCAAACACAAGAGCCAAGAATTTATACGCAATCTAGTTGAAAAAAGAACAATGATGGCTATGCATTACACAGGAAATGTGGATGCGTGTAGGGGATGAATGCAATCGACGGAATGGAAAAAAAAAAAAAAAAATTAAAATGGGATGCCGAAGAAGGAAGAAGATGATGCATTAGAAGGAGACAAAGAAACAATGGGGGAGATGATGATGAGGAGGAAGAAGAAGGGATGGAAAGAAGGACAATGGTAGGAAAGGACAGTTAAACCGGCATTCTCGCAGGTTGGCAGTATTTTTGTTTGTGTTTGGTTATTCTGAATCGGAAGGAAGCCCCACGTCCCCCCACCCCCACTTCTCTTTTATATAGGTTTGCCTTTCCCTTTTTCTTTTTTTTTTTTTTTTTTTATATACAGAATTTTTGTGTTTTTTTGAGTGTGTTTAACGCGTAAAAATGAAAATAAAAGAATACGCAAGTGATTTCTACAATGCCCCCGTTCCTATTCTCATTATTTAGCGCCGCATGCACCTAGTCTTTTTCTATTTTCCTTTAAAAGTTTCGGCTAATTTTTTACTTTTTATTTTTCGGAGAAAATTATCTTGTTAAGCTAAGAAAATAGAAACTTTTTTTTTTTTGGAAGGAATTGTGTTTGGCAATGAAAGAAAATCTCATGTATAATATTTAAAATAATCTCAATTTAAAGTTCAATCGAAGTAAAATACTGACACGACAGGTAATACATTAAAACAAATTGTAGGACATACTTCAAAGTGCAATCCAATTATGTCCCAATCAAGTGTGATGTACACTCATTATATTCAAATGAATTTATTTGAGGCATACTATTCGAAGTAACCGTTTTACTATTCATAGTAATATTTTTTATAAAAAATCTATTTTACCCTTTAGTTAAAAAAAATATATAGTGATTTGGTTACTGCAAATAGTAATTATTGAAAATACCGCCCACTTTTACCCAAAATACCACCGGAGCCCGGTGGTATTTTGGGCCAAAATTAGGCGGTATTTTGACTCAAAATACCACCGGTGCCGGTGGTATTTTCTTCTCAAAAATACCGCGAAAGCTGTACTTGGATTAAGTTGTCTTTGATACCACGTTAGAAATGTTCGAATTTGAGAAAAGAAGAAAAGAACATGAATAATGTATAGATTATTTTTTTCGTTAAAAAACTAATTTTACGTAAAAAAATGTATAGATTGTTTACTTACCGTGTAATATGAATTGTCCTCGTTACTATCGGTCATAATTAGAGAGAAAATGATTTCTTTTATTTTTTTAAAAACCTCAGGGGCAATTCAGACTTTTCACAGGAGAATGTTACTGCGAATAATAAAACGATTACTGCGAATAACAATTTCCATTTATTTTTCTAACATAAAAAAAAAAAGAAGCTTGCATTCTAATTACTTTTAAATGATTGCTTGTATGATTAGAGTATCATTTTCATTGGGAAAGATTTAAATAAAATTTTGGCCTTAATTAAGCTAGGGGGCAGGTGCCCCTAGTTTTAAATCAAATAATAATCCAACTACTAAAGTTGACTAAGTAGACATCTCCACATGGACGTGCATGCCATGCATGAATGAAACACACTGTTTTTAAGCCTTTAAGGTCAAGACATAAAGGTAAATATGGTTCGAAAGCAAAATAATAAATCAACTAAAAAACGCTCGTATCTTAAATTTGTGATATAAGATTGATGCATAGATCTGAACTCCTACAAACATTAAATCTGTTTGTTAATGTTACGAGTTCAGATTTCATATACAATTTATTATGTACCAACTATATATATATATACCATAATTTTAAGACACGCGTGTTTTGAAGAAAACACATGTATCTTAAAGTTGTAGTATAAACGTAGAATCCCGCAAGTTTTACAGGCTTATTACAGCCTTACAGCAGGGGGACCGAGTAATCAAAAGAACATGCTGCAGCATATATAGAAGGAAAAGACAATATTGTCAAATGAGAAACATCCCAGATCTGTTTTGTAATATGTGCAATTTATATATGTACTAAAATTGTACACGTGTTACATTTCGGATGCAACGAGGTCCCATTGAAGCAGAGAAGTGACAAATATAGACAACCACGTTTTCTTTAGAGTCGATACCTGTCAATGTAAATGGGGCATGGGGGTGGGGGCACCATGCTTTGCTGAGGAAACATTACATCAGAAGTGTCCGACAACGAGTTAGCCACCCAAGGAGAACAGAACTTGGGGCGAGATGAAGGGTTTGAAACCCATCAGCATCATTTTTAGGATTATCGCACAAAATGTGCATTATATACCCACTTGTGCAAGTTTATATAATCGAAAACCTTATCACATTGTGTAGGGAACAATACATGTAAATGACAGAGTGAACTTGTGTAAGGTACAATACGTGTAAATGGCAGAGTGAACTTGGTATGAAATGTAAACGTGAATGAATAATGATACTCCTCCTACTCTCTAACCATTTCTGCTGCTAAATTGCAATCAATCAAAATCAGCACATCTCATGAAATCACTTTTCCATTGCACAAAATGAAATCAAAATACTCAGCAAATTACATATATAAAACCAAGAAGACTACAAACATTATTTTCACAGTTACAAAGGAAGTATCAAGTATGCTGTAAATGTGACAAAAAAATTGAAGTAACTATTCCTATTTTTTCCTCATGTCCTCCTAAAGATGAATAGAAATTTTCATCATGGTCCAACCTATGGATGACGTGATTGGCCAGCAACATAGCCAGTGCTCTGCAAGTATTTGAACCAAGATTCGATCTTTCATTGAATCATCCCTTCCAACGTACGGGGCTGGAATCGCTAATACCCAGTAGAGCACTCTCGTTTCACTTTCATACACTTGTATAACAGATTCTAACAAACCAGCAGTCTCTACTCCTGTAAACTTTGCAAGAAAGAGTTTCCAGTTTCCTCGAGCTCATTCTCTTACAGTAACTTGACAATTATGCTACACAGTCCGCAGCGCGCCTTTTTTCTGGTGCTTTATTTTAGCAGAGGGCATGAATGTGAAGAACACCATAAATTCCACAGAGAAATAATATTGATTACCTATAGTATGCCATGTGTCTGGAAGACCTAAATGGAGAGGCATCAAATGGGGAAGACTTTTGGACTTGAGATGGACAATTAGCAGGTTTCTTCTTCTCTATCTTAGTTTCAGACCTAAGCCAAGACTCCACTACTGATAGTAAATTTGGGGAAGCTTTTAATTCTGAAATCTCAGATAACTTCTCATGCCTCTTCAGCGTTCCTTCTTGAATGTACACAATATCTGTGGCCCACGTCTCCAATCCATCGAAAATATGAGTTGCATAAACAATTGTAGCTCCTCTCTGTTGCAATGCAAATAAAGATAAGAAATCAATAATACTGGGAACACGATCTAGAATTTCATCTAATAGTATGAATTTAGTATTATCGTTGCATGATTAAGTGTGATAGATCCTAAATCTACTCATATCATAGGATACTGAAATTAGGTAGCACCCCAATAGCATGTTGATTGACATCATAATGGAACTACTAATTGATATTTACTACTCATGAGTATATTGACAGATAACTAAAACCATACCTGCTCACATTCTTCTTTAAAGAAATCAAGCAAATCCATCCTTGCAACAACATCGAGGTCAACAGTAACCTCATCCAACAAAAGAACCTGGTCCATCAAAGTTTGTTAAATTAGTGGGAGAGCTACTCTACTTCAAACCAACTGAAACACAAAAGTGTTAATGCAGCACCAAGCAAATGGTCAGTCATTATCAGCAACATACATTTTGACTTTCACAATGAGAAGCGGGACTTAAGGATATCTCATATCCACCCACCAGCCATAACTAGAGAAGTTAAATAACAGACAGACTCTAAAATATGAAGGAAAGCACAGAGAATCTTATGTATTTGTACAAGGAGGAAATATTAACCATAGCAAATCAAACATATAATCAATACATGAGGACGCACGAGTTAATCAAAATCTTACAAAGAAACAAAACATCATCTGAAATGAAGAATTAAAAAGCATAAGCAAACTAGATAACAGCACAGTATGTCAAGTTCACAACAGCTCAATTCAAAGCCAAGCAAAAAAGAAGTATCACCTTGAAGGGGTGAAGAAGGCCCATACAGATCTGGACTCGACGCCTCTGACCATCGGAAACCTTATGCATACGCCAATGCATATCGATATCTAGAAGTTCAATCAACTTCTCTCGCCTAATAGGATCTACCCCTTCAACTGTATAGTAAGTAGTACCAAATGAATTAAATCTCTATATGCATCAAAGTCAACCCAAAAGGTCCAATCTGAACTATACTTAATTAGCTTCATATTCACAGATCATCAGGTATAATGTATCCACTTAAGATCGTTTACAATGTAATTGTAAATATATGAGGTTAAAATATGTCAATCCCTAAATATCACATAAACAACATTTGTCGTACCTCCAAATATCATATGTTCGGCAGAAAAATCTCCCTGAAGTGGAATCTCTCCCTGAATTTGACAAAAATTATAAGAAATTCAAAATATTCAACTGGGAAGCTAGGGCATAATCGACACATTTGAACTAGCAATGCAACACCTTTTCCATGAAACAAAATCTAATAGAACCAACGACAAATGTTACTGAAGTTAAGTGAACTTACAGCGGAACCCACAGTTTTACTCCACGAATCTCCAAGATATGCCAAATCACCACCGCAAACTAAATTCGTATCATGAAAAGCAGATAAATTAAGAACCCGAACCACATCCTTTCCCCCAACCATATGCTTCCCAGCTAAAATCTTCAACAAACTCGTCTTCCCTGCGAAAAGTTTCCCAATCATTAATTCAAAAAATAAATAATAATTCAGCCCACAAATTCACTAACGATAAATATCATCAAAAAAGTTTACAAAAAAAAAAAAATGTAGGGCATACCAGAGCCGTTGGATCCGACGAGGAGACAACGAGATCCGGCAGCAATGTTGACGGTGAAATCGAAGAACAGCGGGGTCTGAATATCGTACGCAAATTGCATTCCATTCACTTGGATACTGCTGGATTCCTCCATCTTGATAGTCTCCGGCGATGTGCGGCGCTACAATTCGGAGGAGAAATTGAACGGAAGTAAGAGTCTAGAGTAGGGTACGTCGGTGGCGCGAGTTCTGTTCGATTCGATCAATTTATAACCGTTAGTTTTGGGCGCCACCTACCACCTTGTAAATAGCGGTGGCGTCTCCGCTTCAGAACCGGTGACGCGGCAAGCTTAGAATCACGATTTTATTTTATTTTTAATTTTTTCTTTTTCCCTTTTTTTTTTTTTTCTTTTTCTTTTTCAAATGCGCACGGAATACGCGCCTGCTTGCTTTGGCACTCCATGTGAGTAAATTCCATTTTTGTCCTTATATATGAGTTGAGGAAAGTTTTAAAATAAAGTTTTTATTTTTATTTTTTTATTATTTAGTTTTTGACATTTGCAATATTAATGTATTTTCTTACTTCATTTCATTTCAAATTTTTTTTTTTTGGGTTAGTTGATATTCGTAAAGATATAATGTAGTGAAAACTAGTAAATAAATTAGAAATTAATTATTGAAATGTAAAATGTAAGATACCACAAGAAGTATTTTTAAACGTAGGGAACAATTTTTTTTTTTTGTTTTGTGCAAATGTAGTAGACCAAAAACCAAATATAATTTAGTCAACTAAAAACATGACAAATTTTAGTTAATAATTATATATAATTCAAAATAATAACTTACAAATTTTAATAAATTGGATTTACACGTCCTATCATTTTCCTAAATACGAATTTCATTATACTCATCGGAACGTTCTTTAACTAACCCGCTTTGATCATCTAATCCCAAAAATTTTGATACTAAAGTGAGTCTAAAATGACAGGCGAATGGTTCCCACCACCAATCTCCTTGGTTTTTTGCTATTTTGGATTTAGGACGTTCTAGTTCCAAAAATTAGATCCCAACCCTAACTAACCTTTTTGTCCTTGACTACAACCTATTTCACGTCTAAGAATTTATCAATTGTCATTGCTTAACTCAACTAATGTGATTGTAATTTGACCTATCGGTACATATCATGACATTTAAGGCCTTGGGATATTAGAGACTATTGATCGAATTCATTTATTTATTTAAAAAATAATAATAATAAATTCAACTAATGTGATAAGACTTACTTATATTTTTTCTTAACAAGTATATGATTTAATGCTCGATTTGGGTGGAGGATTGAATTATAATATTTTATATTAAAAAAAAACATATGTTAAATTATTAAAAATTACTCTTTTTAGTCATCTAATAAAAAAAATAAATAAAAATTGATTTAGGATAATTTGATTTGTTAATTACGCAAAACCCCCTGTGGTTTCAAAACCCTGTAAAGTAGACGAAAATCTTAATTTCTTGACCAAATTGCCCTTATATGGAGCTTATGACCCTTTGACTGAATAAGGGCAATTTTGTCAAAAATTAAGATTTTCGTCTACTTTACAGGGTTTTGAAACCACATGAGGATTTTTGTGTAGCTTTTTAAACCATAAGAGAGTTATCCTATACTTCCGTAAACCACATGGGGTTTTGCATAATTAACCCCATTTTTTGGGATAGTAGGATATTTGAATCACGATTCTAACAACTAAATTGTGACATATTGAGCACAATTTACAAACACGAAGTATGCTGTGTCCAATTTGACAATAGCTCAACCCTGTAGCCCAAAGCCTTGGCCCAATTTACTGAGCCACAGAGGCATTGGACACGTCACGGGCGTCATTCTCGACGAGTTTCGCCAAAGTTGGGCCACGTTACCCCTTCCATCCCATGACAGGTGGATACGGACCTGGGATATGAGGGCGCGCGCCCAACGGCTCACCCATGACATTCCAGGAGGTAGTTGTCTACCGCCAACGGGCAAGAGGGAACTCCCCCTTATAAATACAATTGGCGCATCTTTGAAAGGTACGTTCAAAATCAATCGCACTGATACTCTGTCAAACCAACCTCAACTTTATACTAATTTAAAGAGTCGTAGTGTTGACGAGTGACATTTCCCCGAAGTGCAGTTAACTCCTCCTTAAAAATATAATTGCCGCTATCTTTGAAAGGTATGTTCAAAATCAATCGCATTGTTACTCTGTCAAACCAGCCTCAGCTTTATACTAACTTAAAGAGTCGTAGTGTTGACGAGTGACATTTCGCTCAAGAGCAGGTAGCTCCTCCTTACAAATACAATTGCCGCTATATTTGAAAGGTACGTTCAAAATCAATCGTTCTGTTACTCTGTCAAACCAGCCTCAACTTTATACTACCTTAACGAGTCGTAGTGTTGACGATTGACATTTCCATCAAGTGCAGGTACTTTAGCTCTCAATAACACACTCGTACGAACCCTAGAGTTCATCTAAGGCGACTCCCGGCGCTCGACTAACAACCGTGTCTCATCGGAGTCCATTCGTAGTTTTAATTACATTTTTTATTTTAAACAAAAATTATAACTCGCAGACTCCCTTCCCCGCAAAAGAAAAAAGACAGCACCGCTCTTTTAATTCTTGGAAGTATATATATAAAAAAACTCGGAAGGCGCTCACCAAATTTGGCTTAAAAACGTTGAAAGTTATGTGCAAATGCCGCAACTTCTCCATAGCGGGGCAGTAATATAGTAATCCCCTGATTCTAGGGTTTCTCAATCTTCAATGTTCAATCTATTTCCAAAACGTTAAACCCTATCTACTAGCCTATCCTCGAACATCGAAGAAGATCGGCCGAAGCTCTAATCGGATTATTCCAGAAAATTGTACCGTAAGCTTCGTTTGATATCCGCGTTTTTTTTTCCCAATGGGAATTTACATAAGAATTATGCTTTGCGGATTAAGTCATTGGAAATTTGTTAAATTAATCTTATTCGATCATAATTTTCACGAATGTTAGATACAGGAGTTGAAATTTATCGGCCTATGCATGTTCAGTTAATGGTTTCGTGTGTTGTTTAGTCCTTTGATTTCCTCTTTGTTGCGGCATTGGTGAAGTAGTAAGCCTGGGTTGGATAAATGAGTTATTTTGTAAATTAAAGCTGTGACTTCTTGTGTGGCAGGTACTGGCGCCTAAATTTCTGATCAGAGTATTTTGAATGCTTCTTTAATAATGAAAGCAGAAATGGAGGATTGGGGCTTATTGAACAGTTTGGGGGTCACATCTGTGAAACCGGAAGATATAGAGCGGCACATATTAGAGCAGGTTTGTGTCATCGTCCCTTTGGATACTGCTGTCACTGAGTTACTGTTGTGATTTGCCTCCTACATCAACTTGTCATTTTGGGTTACTTTTAATAAAACAGTAAAGCTCAGATGATCAAGTATTTGAGAATATATGAGAAGGATCCATTTCATTTATTCATTTTTTTTGCAGAGCAAGAAGAATGCTGCAGGCAGTAGTGAAGCTGGGGTAAATGCTGAGGAACAACTACTTAATAGGACCCAAAATGATGGAACACCATCTGGTAGCCTTTCTGATCGGTATAATAAACTGCAAGCAGTAAAGACTGAAATAGAAGCTGTTAGATCTACTTTTGAGCTAGACAAAGGCTCAGAAAATGATGCCACTGCACCTGAAATTGTTATTAAGGTAGAGCAGGGAAGTGCAGAAGGTGAAGAAAATCTTTCTCAAGCTCGTAGAAATGATAAATCCCTTCAGTATGCTCTTGCTTCTGATCGATTGAGGAGCCTGATGGAAAGAAAGGATCAACTTGAGAAAGAAATTTCAGAGGTGTCCAAGGATAGTGAGCATGGGACTTTGTTAAAGAGTATTGTCAAGGAAGATCGTAACCCCAAACGAAAGCTGAAGGAAGTTCAGAAATTGAGCAAGCATCAGAACAAGAGGATGAAAAGAGTTTCCTTAGCTGAGGATGATGATTTTGATTCCGTTTTAAATGCAGCTTCTGCAGGATTTGTTGAAACAGTGCGTCATTTACAGTATCTTAGCTCTGCACTCAAATTTATATTATTTTACGTGTTTACATTTCATGTTCTTCATTAATAAATATTGTCTTAACCCCAAACAAATGTTATTTTATGTCTCTTTATTTTGTTAAAAGAACTTACACATGATCTTGTTCATCAGGAAAGAGACGAGTTGGTGCGGAAAGGAATTTTCACTCCTTTTCACAAGCTTAAAGGCTTTGAACGTCGAATCCAAGAACCTGGGTCTTCTAGTACACATGATATTACAGACAATGCAGACAAGAGTGATGACCTTGGTACCTCTAGCATTGACAGAACTGCCCGGTCAATCTCAGAGGCTGCCCAATCTCGTCCAACAACTAAGTTGCTTGATTCAAAAGAATTGCCTAAACTTGATGCACCAACACATCCTTTCAAAAGATTAAGAACACCCTTGAGACTTCATGATTCTCAAGATCCTGATGCGCAAAAAGGCAAAGATAGAAAAAGGAAGAAAAAGAGGCCTCTTCCTGCCAAAAGGTGGAGAAAATTGTCTTCTCGTGAAGAAATTTCAAATGAAGGAACTGGTATGTTTAGAAATTTGAAGTGTATTTTTCACCTGAATAAATATGTTTTACATGTAATTGACGGTTTTTTTTTTTTTTTTTTCCCTTTTAATTTGCAACTTTTATAATGCAGCATATCTTTTCTACAGAAGAGGGAAATACTCTTCAATCCACTTTTAGTTGTTTGGGAAGTAGAAAAATTGGTTGAAATATGAACACTTTAATGTTTTCTGAAGTTAAGCATTTACTACCACATCTTGGCGGTTGAGACTCTCCCATAGTAGGGATGGCATAGTTGTAGGTTTGAGGAGATGCAAATTGTTCACCTTTCTACCTTTGTTGTTTTCATGTCACTGTTCTTTGCATTTACAGTTACCTTGTCAATGATTTTTTAAAAAATAAATTCTTTCAAGATGATAGAATGAAGGCTTAGTAGTTTGTCCTTATCTTTTCAAGAGGATAGGATCCTTGGTGATGAAGGTGTCAGTGAAGAAGATGCTGAGGAAGCTACTTTTGTCTCACTAGAAGGTGGACTGAAGATTCCAGAAACAATATTTAGCAAACTTTTTGATTACCAAAAAGTTGGTGTACAGTGGTTATGGGAACTTCACTGTCAACAAACCGGTGGAATAATTGGAGATGAGATGGGACTTGGTAAAACCATTCAGGTGATAGCTTTCCTTGGATCATTGCATTTCAGTTGTATGTATAAGCCAAGCATCATTATCTGCCCTGTCACACTCTTACGGCAGTGGAAAAGAGAAGTTCAAAATTGGTACCCAAAGTTTCATGCAGAGATATTGCATGATTCTGCTCAGGATATATCTAGTAGAAAAAAGCAAGAGAATTGTAGTGAGAGTGATAATGAAATTGAAGATTTGTCGGACAGTGTTGTAGAAGAGAGTTTACCTTCTAGAAATAAGTGGGATGCTTTGATCAACCGTGTTATGCGGTCACAGTCTGGCCTGCTGATCACCACATATGAGCAACTTAGGTTGCTTGGTGAAAAGTTAGTTTCTCTTGAATGGGGATATGCAGTTCTAGATGAAGGGCATCGCATTCGGAATCCAAATGCTGAAGTTACTCTTGTTTGCAAACAGTTACAGACTGTCCACCGTATAATCATGACTGGTGCACCAATTCAAAACAAGCTCAGTGAATTATGGTCTTTGTTTGACTTTGTCTTCCCTGGGAAGTTGGGTGTTTTACCTGTATTTGAAGCGGAATTTGCAGTTCCCATATCTGTTGGTGGTTACGCTAATGCTTCCCCATTGCAAGTTTCTACAGCTTACAGGTCTGCAGTAGATAATATTGACTTTTCTTTATTGCACTTAGGAGGATCTGTGTCAGTGACGTATTAGGTGTTGCAGTATCTGGTTGAAATGTCTTGGCAGATCATGTCAAATTTAGATTCTCCATGGGAACTGGCTTTAGACTACAGAAAAGTTAGTTCAAAATTAAATTGAGATGATTTTGCTTCACATTGAAACATACTTGGATAGTTGAGATGAGATTGTATAAATGTATTATAAATTTGGCTATTTTTTAAATTGGTTTCTTTTGGGAGTGTTTTTGGGACTGAGATGCTGGTTATTGCCCTTGTATTCTATTAAACTGCTTCTCCAATTGATTTCAATACTGAAAGGCTTTCTCTTTTACACAGATGTGCTGTAGTTCTACGTGATTTGATAATGCCCTACCTCTTGCGACGCATGAAGGCGGATGTCAATGCTCAGCTGACAAAAAAGACTGAACATGTCCTCTTTTGCAGCCTTACTGAGGAGCAAAGGTCTGTTTATCGGGCATTTCTAGCTAGCTCTGACGTGGAACAAATTTTGGGTGGTAACCGGAACTCTCTTTATGGTATTGATATCATGCGAAAAATTTGTAACCATCCTGATTTGCTTGAGAGGGAACTTTGCTCTAAAAATCCAGACTATGGAAATCCTGAACGCAGTGGCAAAATGAAAGTTGTTGACCAAGTGCTTAAGGTGTGGAAAGAACAGGGTCACCGTGTTCTTTTTTTCACACAGACGCAGCAGATGCTTGATATTGTTGAGAATTTTCTAACTGCTGCAGGCTACAGTTACAGGAGAATGGACGGCTCAACTCCAGTAAAACTAAGAATGGCTCTGATAGACGAATTCAATAATTCTGATGATGTTTTCATCTTTGTTTTGACAACCAAAGTTGGTGGTCTTGGGACAAATTTAACTGGTGCTGATAGAGTCATCATTTTTGACCCGGATTGGAACCCTTCAAATGACATGCAGGTCTGTCTAGTAGTGAGTTTTTATAATTTGCCTTTATGCTTCTGAAGTAGGAATTGCATTAATTTGACAGGTGATTTTGAAAAATTAACCACGTACCCCTTCTTGCACAATTCATTAAGATACAACATCAACTTTCCTATCTATCCTTAATGTTGTACAGAGTCAACCTTGAAAAGCCTTCAATTCATTAATCATTATGGCCGGATGGTTTCTTAGGAAACGATTCCAAAGTCTTGACACTGGTCTTGCATTTCTAATTCCATGACCAGGATTTGTACTGATTTTATACTTGGAACACCTATTGGCACTTGACAGGCCAGGGAGCGTGCATGGCGCATTGGCCAAAAAAAGGATGTGACTGTTTATAGACTGATTACCCGTGGTACCATTGAAGAGAAGGTTTACCACAGACAAATATACAAACATTTTCTTACCAATAAAATATTGAGCAATCCTCAACAGAGAAGATTGTTTAAATCACGAGACTTGAAGGATCTTTTCACCCTGGCTGATGATGTAAATGGTACTGAAACATCAAGTATATTCAGTGAGTTAGCTGAAGATGTAAATGTTCTGGGAACTCATACTGATAATCAGAATAGACCTACAATGGAGATCATCAATTGCATTACAAGTGCAGAAGCTGAAATGGAAGGTGACAAGATGGATAATCGCAATGATGGAGAAATTGATGAGGGAGCAAACATTTTGCAGAGTCTTTTTGGCTCCCATGGGATTCATGTAAGTCACTATCCGCAGTTCTTTTAGTTATTTCCTGTGAATGTGGATTTCTTTCTTCATGTACGGGTTAGTCGTTTAATCCATCATATTAGTTTTTTCAACTGCGTTTTAGTTGGATGATCGACATCTACTGTAGGAACTTAATATCTGAGAAAGAGTTGAACTGATAAGATGTTGCATTGTGGTCGGTTTGCTGAAATTAGAACCTCCAGATCTTGAGTTTATAGCTTGACAGGATTAATGTTCCTGAGAGTGCACAAATTTCATTTGGTTTTATTTAGTTTCGTACTGAAAAGTTTTGTCACACATGACATGATAACTTTCACATTCAAAGGATTCTCTCTTGATGGCCGCAGTTACAAATAACCTTGACTACTTTTGAAGAAAATCATTACCTCGCCATAAAATAAGTGCTCTATCATGTTGCCTGTAGTGAACCAAAAAAAGAGAGTTAGACATTGATATTGTTATCGTCAAATATTAGATTTTTTGTTTGTGCAGAGCGCCATGGATCATGATGCTATCATGAATGCTCATGATGAGCAGAAGGTCAAGATGGAGGCGCAAGCCTCCCAAGTAGCACAGAGAGCTGCAGAAGCCTTGCGAATGTCAAGAATGGTTCGGAGCCGTGAAAGTGTGGCTGTCCCTACCTGGACTGGCAAATCTGGGGCCGCTGGGGCACCATCTGCAGTTGGAAGAAAATTTGGCTCAACCGTGAATTCACAACTGAGTAGAAGTTCAAGTTCAGCGGAGGGCTTGGTCAATAGAGATGCAATGAGACACAATAATATTGTTGGCGGGGCTTCTTCTGGTAAAGCATTATCTTCAGGTGAGTTATTGGCTAGAATCAGAGGGAACCAAGAGAGTGCTGTAACTCAAGGGCTTGAGCATCAGTTTGGGTTGGCTTCTAGTTCCAGAAATGCAGGGGTATCTGTGGATAAGAGGCCCTCTAGCTCCGGGGCATCGAAAAACACATCTGCGCAGCCAGAAGTATTAATCCGCCAACTCTGTACATTTATTCAGAGGAATGGTGGAAGCTCCGATTCAGGCAGCATTGTCAGCCATTTCAGGGACAGGATACCGGCGAAGGATCTCCCGTTGTTTAAAAATCTTCTGAAGGAAATAGCTACTTTGGAGAAAAACTCTGGTGGTTCCGTCTGGGTTTTGAAGGCAGAGTATCAAGAATAGTTGTCATCTTTGCGCCGCGCCGGGGTTTGGTAAATGGTAATCTCATTGGCCATGAACATACCCTTGTGTTGTGTTTGTATAGTTATTTTTCTTAGGCAAAGTGGTGAAACTGATTGCCGGGGGGTAGGATGCAATTTTGTTCATTCTTTTGTTTCTCTCAATAAGAGGAACAATGCTGAAATTTTGCCCCATCATGTATGGTATGGTGAGCGCGTAGGCCACCGTGATAAACATAGAAATAAACATTCTTTTGGTTCCTTTTGGTGATGGATGGCTCCTACCTACCTGTAAGCAAGAAGATAATATAAGGATTTGTTCGTTGGAGGGGTTTTTAGGAGAGATTTTGGTGAATATGGTTTTTTTGAAAATATGTATTGCAAACATGTACGAAAAATTATTTTCAAAAATCATGTTCGGCAAAGGGATTGCTAGTAAGAGAATTATTATTGTGGGACCTAAAAACAGTTTTGAAATATTTTGGAAACAAATTTTTGGCTCAGGTTGGGTCTTGAAACAGCCCCCTTTTTAAAACTCAAAACCATACCAAAACCTTCGGATACGGAGTGCCCAAAATAATTAATTAGGTATGTTACATTGATTGAATGATTGCCGGTAATAGTTTTCTCCACAGTTTTTTTTTTTTTTTGAGGGAGAGAACAATATCTAGAAAATATTTTTCTTAAAAAAAAAGAAAAAGAAAAAAAAAATTTCTAAGGAAATGAGAAGAATTTTTTTTTTTTTTTTCTGAAGCGGTTTATGGGAAATCATTTTTTCGAAAAATAAAAGAAAAAAATTTGGAGAGAACGATTCCCGAAAATCGTTTCCTCTAGTTCGGGAAATAACCTTGGCAAGCACATAATTTCGAAATTTTCGAATAAAAAAAATGAGATTATTTGAGGAAAAAAAACTATTTGGAGGTGTGTACAATTTTGGGCAATCTTAGGAGTCCCTTCACAGCAGCAGGTAGGCAAGTAGCGCACGTTAGATACCCTGTGTAATAGAGTAGTTTGATTTTAAAAAATAAAATGGAGTCCGTTCACACACAAATACTCTTATCCCAACCCATTGGACGACCTTAATACATGAGGTTGCAGGAGAGAATATACAATACAACCAAAACTTATATCTCCATAGGTTTTACTTACATTATAACAAGGGGCAAAGTGCATTTTTGCCACTAACGTTTTTCTCAGGGTCTAATTTTGCCACTAATGTTTTTTTAGGTTACAATGCATTACAGTCAAAAAATAGCATTTTGAATCCAAAATGATTGACGTTTTTAAAAGAGTCCAACTTTGCCCCTGCCCCAATCAAAATGATTTTGGGGCAATTGTATAATAAATATAATAAATTGGCACTTTTGCAATTTAAAAAAATTGGACTCTTCCCATGAATTCCGGCTGCAGACCAGTGCCACCGCCTCACCATTTCTCCACACCGCCACTTCCAATCCATCACTTCCGGCGCCTGAGAAGAAAGAGAAAGAAGAAAGGGAGAGGGAGAAAAGAAGAAGAAGAAGCGAAGAAGAAAGATGAAGAAGAACGGGACAAAGAAAAGAAGGAAAGATGATACAATGGGTTTGAAGATGAAGAAGAGGAAGGAGAGGAGAAGAGGAAGGAGGAGGAGAAAAGGAAGTAGAAGAAGAAGAAGGAAGAAGAAGAAGATGAGTCGTTGCGACGGCGGCGGGTGGTGCGGCGGAGGTGGGTGGCGGTGGGAGAAAGAAGAAGGAAGAGGAGAGATGAAGAAAAGGAAGAGGAAGAACAATCCGGAGAGCCTCAGAAGACGAAAGAAGAGAGAGAAGAAGAACTCATCGAGAATTTCCCTCTTCTTGCCGAAGGCGGAGACGAAGCCGAGAAGAAGAAGAGAGGAAGAGAAGGACGAAGAAGAAGATGATGGCGGCGGCGTTGGTGGGCGGCGGTGGGTGAGAAACAGAAGGAGTGGCCGGAATTCATGGAGGAAGGTGGATTTTTTTAAATTGCAAAAGTGCCAATTTATTATTGTTTTATTATACAATTGCCCCAAAATAATTTTGATTTGGGGCAGGGGCAAAGTTGGACTCTTTTAAAAACGTCAATGGCATTTTTGGACCTAAAAAAACATTAGTGACAAAATTAGACTCTGAGAAAAACATTAGTGGCAAAAATGCACCTTTGCCCTTATAACAAGGGTTAAACATAGTTTCACTTGTTTTATACCATGTCCTTACTAACTCATAATACTCATTTTGTGACGTGTCACTTACACACTCCACTACGTCATCGCCCATCGTCCACTGAATCATACATGCATTTTCAACTCGAAAATGATTGAGACAGTGAAAATATTAATGCCTTTTGAAAGGTGTTTTGGATTTTAAAATTATTAAATATATCAAATAAAAATAAAAAAGTGTTTGGAGAATATAAAAAGATGTTTGGGCATATCGGTGTCTTGGAATTGATGAGAATTATTATAAAATGAAAGTGAGAGTGAAATGAGATGGAAAAAAAATTGCCATACGGGCCTAAACACTGCATTTTCAATTGAAAATGATTAAGATAGTAAAAATATACAACAAATTAGCCTGTTCTTTTTGGGCGTTTTGAAAACGATTTTGCAATAATTTTGAAAAATAATTTTATAATGTAAAAAGTATATTGAAAATGTAACCAATAGATGCTAATAGTAAAAGTTGTACTGGAAATGATGAAATAGATTAAATATATTAAATTTACTGTTAAAACCAAAACCGTTTTCAAAACGAAACAAAAAGAACATGCCCATGGCATTTTAATTTTGAATATCCAAATAACATTTTCCCAACCACATCAATGACTCTTTCAACTAATGTCTCCAAAGTGCTCTTTTTCTTCTCTTTTTTCACCAAGGAAAAGCCAATGAAGTACTCCAAAATTAGGTAAAGACAAGCATAAGAATGCAAATAAGTAGTCTTTCCCTGTAGTGTAGTGTGTACTTATATAAAATATTAGGTAAATTGTCCAAATATGGCAAAATATAGATTTTATCAACACATACCTCTGAACAATTATTCTCCAAATTGGAGCAATCATGAACTTTCTAAATTTTTTCAAATTTTCTTTCTTTGAGTGTTCTAGTCTGTTTTAGTACAACAGCAAAGGGGAGACACCCCCAGCAGCACGCTACCCTCGTCAAAAGGCTGCCCATCCAGCCGCGGAGGCCTTATTAGATCCTGATCCTGTGGCCGAGGGAAGATTCTTCTGCAGAAAGGTAGCAACAGAACAAAACACGATTACTTTCATTTCACTGCAAATACTCCACAAAGTAACTGACAGAAAGAAGCAAAAAACTTAATAAAGCCAACATTATCAAATAAACTTGTTAGGGGAGAGATTGCTGTTGTCCATATATGACCAAGAATGCATCAAAGGGATCATTTTATATATAGATATGGGACCTTACTACACCTTTTTAGTGTGGGAAATAACAATAGAAAGAGCTCTCAATGATCATGCAGAAACTCATCATTTTCCATAGCACGGTACTAGGAAGTCTCAAATAGAATCTTATCCTTCTATAGTATCCACTCGAAAGCGCTCCCAACTATCTTTTATCTACTACAGTTACTAGACAGGAATATATTTTCGCAGTACTCATAGTTCTATACATAGCAGCACATCAAGTTATAAAGGCAGTTCTAGGGACACCAAAAGAAAGAACATCTTTTGCTAGTTTATAATTCCCAAGCCGTCAAGATTTTACAAGTTTGCTTGCACCACATATCAGTTCTCTGTAATGGTTCTAATCCCATATTTCCTCCTCTTCAAGCTGACTTAAACATCACTTCTAGTTGATGTAGAATTATGACAACCTCCACGTATGGAAAACCACTGTATTGTAACTCAATCTTCATCTAAAGATGGTGCCACTTCAAGTATTATGACATATATAGTGGCCAACACAGTCCTATAAACTCTCAGCCAAAATGACTCCGTAATTGCAGCCTCTATTTAATAATGAGCTTAATAAAATAGTAACACTTGACCCCTGTGAAATACCCCAACTTTGAGCACCATAGACAAGTTCTACTTTTTTCCAATTGCATAACCCTAAGCATCCAACTCAGATTCTTACATTTTCCCGTCAAACTAATTAGCAGTCTAGCTTTTCATGGATAGTATTTAGTTCAATAAATCGTCCATTATGTCAACCAAAGAATATGTAGAAAGCTCATTGATTTCAAGTACCAAATTACGGATCAATTATAAACTGGAGCCTTAGACAATATTCCAGATTCTCAATTATCAAACGACATTGTAAAATTAAGCCTCTAAACATAGTAAATACCTCAAGCTGTGAAAGATCTGCTAATGCATCATGAGATCCTCTGGCATTGTCCTTAGATTCTTTGAGAGGTCCATCGCTACCGGAAGTGATCCTAGAAACTACAGGATCATTGGGAGGAGGCGGGAGAGGAGATCTAATCTTCCCCGCAGCAATGGGTGGTGGTGCAAGGCTCAGAGGTTTAGACTTCGTTCCAGGAAGTGCAGCCGAAAGCATCCCCGCTCCACCAGCTGGTTTATTCTTCACATTAATCCGGATAGTCTCACCTTCCTGAAAATTAAGCAAAGAAGATAATAAACACCAAGACCCAATTAAAAGCCTTATGTTTATATCTGGAATGACATAGGTCGATCCTAATCAGAAGTCCAGTTGTACAACTATTTATGAGTCATGAGGTACATCTCTAAAAATAGACTCTTCTATGGATCGGAGGGAGTATAATTTAACACCCATTTATACCGTTTCATCAACTTCAAATTCATTCAATTGTAACACACAGAAAAGAGGGTAACAACGCAGTATCTATTCCACAGTAGGTTAAACATGAATCCGCTTAACTACACTTTGCAATGGCTAAAAAGTCCAGTGAACCCAACATACTAGCAAGAAATCATAACACTCAGCTAAGGAGATTCAAAATGTCGTCCAAAGTCTTTGAATTGCATACAGTTATCACAGATACAAATAACAATTATCCCATTGAAAAAAATCGTCTCCGTTGGGTATTGAACCAATGTTATGAGTAAAGGAATTACCTTCAACCTATGATTAACAGCTGGGTGAATGTCGATATGACTGTCATCGCCGTCGCCGGCAGCGCCGGCGGTTTCTTTATCATTCTCTCTCCTGACATACTTTTCGTGATCAGACAAGGCCACATTGAAATCAAAAGCCTCATTCCTCTCATGAAAGCCAAGCCCAATGAAAGCGTGCTTCCCAGCGCCGTCCTCAATCTTCAACACGAAGTACCTAGAAGAATCGAGGGCAGCCTCCACGGAGCCCTCTCTCTGACCGGGATTAATAAAACAAGCAGCAAAAAGCTCCCCGGAGTTGGGATCCTCCAGTCGGATCTCGCATCGGGTATTACAGGAAACGACCCGGAGTCGACCGGACCAGATCTTGTCGGACTGCAGCCACTCCCCGCACTTGTACCCGCCGCTGGTGGTCCGGGGCGGGATTTTGTAAACGGAGACCTCACGCACCACCAGAAGCGTGTGCTCGAAGGCTTCTTCGTCGTCCTCGAACGACATCGCGATTGGAAATGGCACTACTCGCGGTTGTGTTTCCGTGAAGCAGGAAGGAACCCAGTTGAAAATGAAGATGATGCAACTGTAGCTTTATGTGGAATCAATGCCAGCGGTTGCAATCAATGCGGTGGGTTGGTTTAGGTAGCGTTGGAGTAAAGGTAAAGGCGGCGATTGATGGCGGCCTGGTGGAGGAGGAGGTGGTGGTGGCAGTGGTTGCGGGTGGTGGTGGGGATCGAATCGGATTTTGTGTCGATTTTTAATATAATTACGGGCTACCGGAATCTCATCTTTATTTTGCAAAATTGTATTTAATTTTAATTTTTTTAAAACTTAAACCGCGTTGAGCAAGTCTCAAATGTCAACTCTAAATAAAATGGTATAATAGATAATTCCTTGCTAATTTTTTTTGAGAAAATATAGTTTTACTTCTAATTTCTTTCCCGCGACGGGATTTAGCTAGGAATCTTATCGCGTATCCCTCTAATGTTTTAGTTTCTTTTTTAACTTTGACAATAGTGATACAACAAAACTAGTTAACTGGCTGCAATACATGTATAAAATAGAGGTAATGTTATTGTCTAAATAATATTCAATTGTTAGAATATATTTATATACATAAAGTCATGTAAATTTATTTGAACAATAAGTCATTTAACAAATTTTTATTTGCAATAACATTAAGCATAAAATAATTCTTCCAACGAGAATTAAATTAGAAAAATTTTGAGTGATGAATTCAAGCTCGTACCCTTTGGGCCTTACGGCCCAAAAAAAGAAAAAATAAAGTTGCTGTCGAGAGGCCCAGTTCTGGACAGCCGAATAGAAGATGTTTCCAACATTTCCGACAAAATGGATAAAATATGGGCCGAAATTCGCATCTCAGGCCCATACAGTAGTTGCAAACAAGAAAGAAAGAAAGAAACAATAGAGAGAAAACTCAAGCAAGAAGCTTTGACGATTGACAGTGAGAAAATTCAGAATAGCACAGCTCGATGGAGCATAAGCCATCAACGAGCAGGAAACGCGGACGGGAGGAGGAGGCGTCTTCACCGGAAACTGATTTCGCCGATGAGCCTCTATCACTTGGTCTGTCCAGTTTCCGTTTTCCAGCTTTCTTTCCTTCAATGTTATTACTATGAAATTTAATTTTGTTTTTTTTTTTCATAATTGATGGACATTTTGTTGTATTTTCTCCAAAATGAAGAGGATAATCTCACTTTCAGCGATACGTCGGTGGCTCTTCGCATGATGCGCTCTCAATTTCCTCGCATAGACAAGGTTCCTGCTGTTCTTGCTCAATCTTTGATTTCTATTAGACTGTTAGGGTCTGTGTGCTAATCGATTTATCTGAGACGAGAATTTTACTCTTTTTTTGGCATTTTTGTTTCTTTAAAATAACTTAATAGTTCGACCACAGCGTTCTTCCATTTTGAGCTGCAATTGTATAGAATGCATATTTTTATAAGAGAATTGTCAATCTCCATAATATTATGTGATCCACATTTACAGAAGCATTTAGGATGTCTATAACGTTCGAAAACCTAAGTACAACTATGATGATGCTCTGATTTCAGTTGCATTTGTTTAGCTAATATCTTTTGTTTTTGTGGCGTAATTTTCTTGCATCTTCAGGTTTCAATTCAGCCTTTCGTTTTAAGATCACAGTTATACAGCAGCGTGAAGGATAGGACACAAGTAGACAGGGAACTAGAGGTATTAGGCAATGCCTTCTCTGTTTTTTTATTTCCTCTCTAACTTCTTTATGCTTACTCTTGTTTTAGTTGTAATGCAGCAATTGGTGGCATTCTTGTTAACTTTCAACTTGTTTGCATTTGTGTCGTGCAGTCATTAAAGAGGGAGAGAGTTATACACATTTTCAAGTTAAGTACTGGACAAGATGATCATGCCATAATGTTCTTGGATGACTACCAAAGTCAGGTTGGTTACTCTAGCCTCCCTATTAGGATCCTTGCATTATTTCTATAAATTCTAGTTGAATAATGAATAGCATTTTTTTAGACTCTTCCATTCATTGCAGGGGAAGCTTAAGGTGACCATAGTTCAGTTTGGGTTCGCTGTCGTGTTCTATTCCTTTTTTGCATAGTTTTGTATTTACTTGCTGAGGCTAATCTTCAAAAGATAACAGAAAATTGTTTCCAGATTTTTCACCATTGTGCTTAACTATTTTAGATTGAACGTGTCGTCAAAAGACTAGATGCAAAGAAGCAAGATGATCTCATAGTTTTTGATTGGTTTAAAATACATGTCATTCCATCCAAGCCAGATCCCAGTATTGGACATGAAGAACTTGTAAGTTCTCTTCTCTAGAAGTTAAAATGTCCTTCACTGTTTTGGGATGACATGTGAAGCTTGTTCGCACTTACCTGAAACTCTGGTATATAGAACATACTTTCCCATGTATAGAATCCCCCATATGTGTAACATACCACATCCAAATTCTGCATATAGGATGTAATATAGTTGTTGGGCATCCTGTGAAAATAAGATCAGTATTTGATATAGTCAACAGGAAATGCAACTTGTCTTCTAGATTTACAGATTTTCATTTTTATGTCCTCTTTTAACAGAAATGTCAATGACAGGACCAAGTTTTGTTTTTTAGTTGACTGTACAACCTTTTCTTTTCATATTTTTTCAAATCAAATTCTAAGTTTAATTAAGATCATGAAAAGTGGAAGGATTCTTGTTATCTAACTTGAATATTTTGTCTTGTGGTCTTTTGGTTTCCTTGATAGCATTCACTTCTCTCATTGGCGGGAAAGGTAAAAGAGGAACAGATTACCCTTTTAATTAATGCTGGCCTCCTGGTGAGTTTATCTAAACCTCTTTAGTTTGTTATATTAACTGTTCAGTTGATCTGTTGGTGGTGTTTTGTTTTCATTGTTGAGTTTTGGATGGCTAATCTACAATTGGCTTGAAGGTCGCAATGAAATGCCTCTTCTGCCTTGTCTCATTTTCTTCTTAATTTCTGGTACCTTAGTACATTATGGTTGATGAAACTGCTTAATTGCTCATTTGTTGTAGGGAAGATTCAGTTCAAAAACATGTTTAATGCACTGCCTGGACTTTAGTTTAAACGAAGCAATGTGCTTCAATGCATCTAACATAGTAGCCTGTGACAAATTAACTTTGATCATTGAAATAAAACCTCAGTTTTATTGAGTATCTAATCGAGTCAGTTCTTCTGCACAGCAAATTAGTCACCGTTCACCGTTTGACATATGAAATGGGTATTTGTTGATTCACCTGGTATTAGTGCAGTTGGCTGCTTTTCCATGTAGAGTGCGCATACCATCCAACTTGATTACTCTCTTGCCTAGTAGACTAGTCTCCTAAATTTGTTCTCCCCTGCAAGATTTAACCTATGTTGGTAGTAGCTGTCTGTGTTTACTTTTGTGTCTTGTTCTGTTGATACTCGTTTCTTTCTTCCTTCTGATGCTTCTGTTTTTCTTTTTAAGACTCGGCAACTTATTGACCCCGACATGTATTGGTTTGCAATTCCAAATATTGGCTCAGTACTCAAGGGCCTTACTCAGGTGAGCACTCAGACAATTTCAGACCTTGTAATCTTATTTTCCTTTCCAAATTCAGCTCTGCTCCCTAACACATTCGCGGATAGGCTGAGTTCAAGCCATTAGTTGAACATTTGTGGTACACAGTCTTACTATCACAATGAAAGCGATAAATACCATTTATTGCTAGCTAAATTAATCATGATATTTCCAGACACGTATTCAGGAATAATCTTCTTATGTGCTTGGTTTCATATTGTCTACCAGTGCCTCTTGTATTAGTCATTCCTTGAAAGTGAAAAATCAGATGTTACTACTGGCCCTGGAAACAATTTTATTAGCTTTTAATTTTGGATGCAATCAAATGATGTCTATTTTGAAGATTTGGAGCTTTTCTTTTTTAGATTTCAGGAAGGGGGAAGTGGGGTATTGAGGGTAGTGGAAGAAGGAAAGCTCTACGGTATGAATTTTAGTTTATGCAATATAGCATTTAACTTTGTTATATAGTATAGCCAGATCTTAAACCTGTGAGACTGTGGAAGAATAATTCTGCCTTGGAATGCACATTTTAAACTCTGGAAATATACTTCAGTCTAAACAATTTTTTATCTTAGGGAAGAAAGGAGCTTCTGTCTTTACTGAGTCGTAGGAAGTACAAAGAGATGATGCTGTCTCTATTGGAGAAGAAACGCCTTCGATTTTCTCTGCTGGATATAAGATTTCATCTGAGAGATCTGATTGGTTCAGGTCACCTCAAAACTGTTCAAACACCAACTGGGTTGGTTATTCGGGTTGCAAAAGATTAAATGCTGGTCAGGCACCTAATCTCTGTTTAGCTTCCTCCTAGAATATTTTATGGACATTAATGCAAGTCAAAGTGGACTAAATAGACTTGCCTGTGATACCTGATTACATAATTAGATTGCTTTGCAGGATCTGAAGACCAATCACACATGGATTCTGAAATGATAAAGGGTGTGCTTTGACAGGTAATGTTGTATTGCAAATTCTATCTCTTGTCCTGATCTAGTATTAATTATCATTAGCACACTTTAAAGATTCAGTGGATCTTTTTTTTACCCCATGTTTTCTTTCTTATAGAATAATTAGCAGAAACATTTGAAGATATCGGTGCTTTATTGGTTTGAGTTTGTATGCTGTTTTTTTCTCCTCTAAATATGGATCCAAATTTTACTCCAATGGGTGAAAACTCAGACTTATCAATTTTCTATCGTGTCTGCCATTTTGATAACAACGGCTGACAATAGTTGGATTTGTAATTTGCTAAATATTGGAGATTTGCTCTATTGAATTTAGCTTGCTGTGATATTCTTGGAGTTTCATGGACTTCTTTTTTTCAAATTCAAGTTTATGGACTATCCAGTAAAGGCATTTTTAATATGGCATCTTGAATAGTCCATAAACTCTGGCATCTTGAATATGGCATTTCTTTTTCGTCTTTTAACTGCAATTTTTGGAGTTTCATGGAATTTTTTCTTTCCTTCAAGTTGATGGACTATTCAGTAAAGGCAGTTTTGGGAGCTTCCATTTTCTACCGTACAACTCCAACTTAGTTGTCCTATTGCTAATGTTTTTGGCCATCTTTTGTTTATGTCTAAATCTTGGGTAAGCCTTTGTCGTCAAGGCATACATAAATCGTTTTGTTATTTTGTATCATGTAGCTGTAGCTGCAGGAGTCACCGTACGATGTTTCCTTTTGATTTTGGTTTATGCATGCTAACGCCTAACGGTGAAATTTTGGTTGTTTTAATATTACGCCATCCCTCCCTCTACTTTTATCTTTAGTTTTTTTGCTAAATTTTGCTCCAATTTATATAGGCTGTTTTTAGGAAGAGATGGACCTATACGCGGGAAAGCTAAAGTGGATTTCTGCATTCTGCGTGAGTAAATTTATTTTTATTCCTGAAGTTCTCGAGTGGAGACAGGGGAGCGAAACGGATAAGAGTGCAATGTTGGGGATTTGCCCTGGATCCTTCCTCATGGCCTAAAGCATTGAATGGACAAGCGTTAGGGGAAGGAGAGGATATTTGGAGCAAAACATCATTTCGTTGGATGGATATTCAATCAACTCTTGTCGGAATATGCTACTTTGGCCCTGTCCAGGTAACGGCTGCATCATCGTCGTCCTAACTTTTTTCTTTCTTAAAAGCTAAATTAGTCATTAAGATAATTCTGGTGAACAATAACAATTTGTGGTCCCTAATTGATGATATTTATAGATGTCAATGTCACACAAGAATCTGAGTTCTTGGCGTGTGTGTCTGTTGATTGTGTTAATAATTCGTTATATGTTATACCAGGAAAGACTCTTCTACAAGAAAGTCTTCATTATTCTAAAGGGATAGATATCTTCATACTTTAATCTCTTTGCATGCTTTTCTGCCTTTCAACCATTCTTTATTTTAACTTTGGCAGTTTGCTTAAGAGTATGTAAGAGTTCGGTGTTACTACTGTTTCTGAACCGTAGTGGGCCGGGAAGGGTATTATGTAGGGTTGATGGAAACAAATAATGATAGTGGAGATACGACAAATAGGAAAGGCTGATGACTTGTTGGTGTACGTTTGTCTACCTGTAAATTAGTGTATGGCAAAGAAGGGGTTTTTTTTTGGGGGGGGGGGGGGGGGGGGGGGGGGGGGGGGGGGGGTGGAGGAGGGAGAGGAAGGATAGAATAAAAGAAAGAAAGGTGTAATTAGCAATGATGGAGGTGAAGTCAGCATCAGAACTCAATCCCAATCCACATGGTTGTCTAGGTCTAGATAGTAGAAGAAAGAAAGAAAGTCTAATAAAGGCCGTGAATTCACAGAGGCTGCTGCTGAAAGAGAAAGGGAGTGACGGTGACTCACAATGCTTTTCTTGCACCACACACTAAAATGACGCGGCTTCTTCTGCAATGATACTCCTTGTGAAAGAAAGAATGGTGAAGATAGGTTGATAGATGGATAAATTGTCGAGTAATAATGCATGTTGGTTTTCTGTTTTTTCTGGAGGAGGGGTAGGGGCCCGATCTGATTTTATTATTATTATTTTTTTTCTCCTTTTCCCCGTGGGTTCCAATGTTGAAAATGTAAGGTTGGCGGGTTTTCATTTCGGCCCTATTTAACTTAGCAGCAGTATCCTTTTAGTAATTCGTATTACTCGTGACCGCCCAAGTTAATGGTGAATCTGCCAAGACTCAGTTGTGTCGAGTTTGTGCTGTATTTCGTATTGTTCAAAAATTAAGTCGTGTTTGGGTCGATGGGTTTCGGTTGACGAGTTCACGTATCGACATCCTCAATCTTAACATTATCCGTTTAATTGTTCATATTATTTTTGTCGACTCATCTAATTTTCAAATCTGTCAAGACTCAATTTTCACCTGCTTATATTGTGTCGGGCTTGTGTTGCATTTTTGCGTTGTACTAAAAACTAATTGTCTTCGGATTCACATGGCGGCATTCTCAAATCTAACATTACTCGTGTAATTATTGGTGTGGACCCATTTAATCTAATAACTCGCCAACGCTTAACTCGTCATCTTCAACTCGTTTATATTGTATCACGAAAGAAACTGTTACCTCATGTGTATCCATACATCCATCCCCCGACGGTGGTCCTCATACATAATCACTCGATATAATGAGATTCATTTAATTGAAGTTCAAGGATTCCATTCGTCATTCTCTGGACTTATAGGTTTGAGGATATATGCCATGTGGATCGTCCTGAATTACTATAGTTACCCAATCGGATTTCTAGTTACGAAATTATGATCGATCTATAGCTAGAATGAGAAAGAAGAATAATATTAATTAATGTGGAAAGAATATTCATGGGCTAATGATTATGTGGTAGAAGATCATTAATCATCATAACTGTAGCAGTGGGAACAATATGAACTTTAAAATTAATTTTAAGTTCTTTTTTTACTGTTCTTTTGATGTAGCTGTGGGAACGATTAATTAATATCAACCTTTAATTATACTTGTTTAACTACTTTCTTTTGCATGGTCGATCTTCTCCATTCCACGAGCCATCAATGGCCAAATGACTTTCATGAACGTAACATGACAGGGATGAAAATGAAATTAACTTCGTTGTTTTGAACGTAACATATTAATGTTTATACACAAGTTTAACGCTATAGTACATAATTGATACATAAATATTCGATTAAACAAAAGTTTCGTGAATTCTTGATATACTTCTTCCGTTTCATTAGGAGAGTCCACTTTGTTGTACTAAAACAGTTTACCAAATTAAAGCAGACTCTTCTAATGGAACAGAAGGAATATAGGAAGTAGATGGCACAAATAATGGGAACTGAAAAAATTGGTCACCAAAGGACGACGTCATTTCGTTTAAAATTTCACCTTCCTTTAAATTCTCTCAACTTTCACTTACCATCATTGAAAATCTAAACCAGCTAGCGAACGTCTTCCTCTTCCTGAATATTCTACCAGAAGCCGAAGCATTGTTTTGTAGAAGGAGATTAAGTTTTCTTTCTTTCCTTTGGGTTTTTGTCTTCTCTGTTTCTGAGAGTTCGTCGCCAACATCACGGCTAGCTCTCCGGCGCTTACGTTCGATTTCCTGCTTTTTCTCAAGGGGTATCTTTTGAATCCTTTTTCTATTTCCTTTCACGAAATATCGTCGTTTTGGAACTTGAGCGTAAGACACCAGAATTTGGGTAGAGGATCCAGACTCTTTATCTAAATTACTCTAAAATTATTCCGTATAAATATCAAAATGAATAAAAACTTAATGGAACAACGCCGTTTTACCAATTTTGACGGAATAAGATATCATAACTTGGACAAATGGTCATATCTGTTAACCCGAGCATGAATCTACGTAGGTAGTTAGTTAGCCATACGTTATTGCACATATCAGTGGTCTAGGTACAGAACTTCAATCGTAGGAAATTCTGCTTTTTGTCGTGTAATAATAATTAGTAGTAATCCTTGGTTTTTTTGCAAGGGACAATCAAAAGACAGAGGGACAATTGTAGTAGGCAATTTGTCTCTCCGTATATTATATTTCACCGTGATGTGATATATATTTATTGGTCAATAATGCATTTTATTTTGTTATTACTTATATATGACATATATTTATCTAGCTAAACATTCAGCAAAATAAATAAATAAATAAATATATATATTTCTCTGCCCAACGAAAGAGTTAGATAATACAACTGTTTATCGGTCACGATTTACAACTCCAGAGAGGATTTTTACATTGAAATGTTTATCAGTCACGATTTACAACTCTAGAAAGGACTCTTACGTTGAAACGGAAAGAGTATATATATATATATATATCGGAATTGTTATTTGCAGTAACATTTTTACTATTCACAGTAACATTTTCTTATGAAAAGTCTATAATGCCCCTTAGGTCTTAAAAAAAAAATCTTTTTCACTCTAATTATGGCCGATAGTCACGAGGACGATCCATATTATACGTTAAGTAAACAATCTATATAATTTTTTTTTACGTAAAATTGGGTTTTTAACAAAAAAAAAAAACATTGTCTGGAATAGTTATTTGCAGTAACCAATGTTTTTTCAGATTCTTCATGTTCTTCATCTTCTTCTCTTCTTTTCTCAAATTCTAATAGGGTATCAAAACCAACTTAATCCATCACAGCTTTCGAGGATCCAATTCCGCGGTGAGTTGGCGGGGTTCGGGGCAGCGCCCCGAAAAATGTTCCTGCACTAAAAAAAAAGGAAAAAAAAAACCCTAATTTTGGCAAAATACAGCCAATGCCGGGGGGTATTTGGCCAAAAATAGGGGCGGTAAAATACTGCCCCTAGGTATTTTTGGCCAAAATACCGCCTCTTAGGGGTTGTATTTTGCTCCAAAAATACCGTCTCCTAGGGGAGGTATTTTGTTTTTTTTTTTTTTTAGACTTAGGGTATTTTCTTCCAAAATCTCGCCCCCTGTGGATCGTCCTAGTGACTATCGACCATAATTAGAGTGAAAATTAAAAAAAAAATTTTAAAAACCTAAGGGGCATTATAGACTTTTTACAGAAAAATATTATTGTAAATAGTATGCCCATATATATATATATATATATATATATATATATATATAGTAGTTTATTTTAATTTATACAGAGATCGTATTTTTTTTTGTAGTTTTAAAGCATATATTTGTCTCTCCGGGACGTCATATCCACCCGAGTAGTTGAACCATCATTTTCAGCGGAACAGCCCGATGCGACGACCCGGCCCGCTTCCTCTCTCCATTATACAACGCGGGTAAAAAACCATAAAAATCATTGTAACTTTCAGCTAATTGCGGCGGCTGAGCTTCTTTCTTGCTTGTAGCCCACGGTATTCATTTCCGAGTTCAGATCATCTGCACCACACACGTATGTGTTAATCGTGTATCACCAACTTTAAAACAAACACGACACCAGTATTTTCCAATTATTCACATATATCTTGAAGTTGTAGTATACGATCGGTATAGATATCTCCGAAGGCTTTCGTGGCCGAGTCTTCGTGATTGATTGGAGCTGCTTTGTATTTGTGTCCCATCCAGGCCTAGCTTGGATATATATAACGACTGATCTGACAACACGAACAAGAAATAGGGTCAATTTTTTTTTCTCTTTTGGTTTCTGGTTAATTAGATCCAGAAATGACTTGAAATGAACAAAAATTTACAGCCAAAAGAATGGGAAATTAAAAATGGGATCTTGATGGATGATCGAGTTAGGTTAAAGAGAGCTATCAGTAACAATATTATTGGACTAGTACCTAATTTTCAACTGGATTGAAAGATCGATCAACGGCAAAAGTGGACGCTTTCAATTACTTTTTAACTTTTGTATTAAGTACGTAAGTGTTATGGAAATTTATTTACGCACCATGTGGGTCACCCATGCATGCAAGCTATAAACTTAGCTTAGCATGGGGTTAGCCAGGCCGCCTTACCCTGTAGTTTGACAATCCGGGTCGTGTCCCGAAAGAGTTATTATTCGTTATCTCTAATTACAACGTGTTAAGTTTGTGTCAAGTTTTTGAACGTGATTGGCGGGCAAATTGAGAACGCAGTGCAATTGTGATAATGTGACCCCATGGGCAGTGTTTGTTTAGAAGATAGGCTAAAACAGTAGTTTTTAGGCGTCGATGGTTTTCTGTATTACGCAGCTGTCAACCCAGGCACACGTATGCATTGTGGGATTGCATGCATGCAGGAAATAAGGAAGAAAAAATCATTCATACATATCTTTTTATTTATGATGATTTAATATGATCGATCTGTCCACGTGTCAATCCAATCCCATCTATCTATCCATCACCCTACGTTACCATTTTTTTCAACATTGTTTTTGACTTCTTTCCAAGCTCCAGCGTAGCACCACGACGGTCACACAAACTTAGCCTATCGCTTACGAGTTTCACTCTTTTAGGGAGCGTGGTGAACGAAAAAGAAAATAAGGGAATGAAAATCTAATTGCCACGGATAAGATGTTTATGTTTGATAGACATAAATCGAAAGCCTTCGGAGATATCTATTCAGATCCTCTTAATTAGGAGATTTAACGTCACCCCTTGTTATTTTTAACCATAAATTATACTCTATTCATTTTATTACAAAATGGACCATTCCAATGAAATAAATGGGTAAATCTATTTACCACTTCTTAGATTAAAAAACAAAAAAAGTGACGGTAAACAAAAAATTGGCTTTTTAGCTCCATGAATTCCCTGCATAAACAAGATTGGTCGAGATAAATAAGGTTCAAATTCCAAACGAATTAAAGGGTAGATTATTTTTTTTAAATTTTTATTTTTACATATTTTTAAAGCAAGTGCTTCGTAGGCAATAACTTTGTAATTCACATACATATTGTGCAAAATCAAGTACGGAAATGAGAAACCGATGCAAATTCCCATACTCATATGACATTGCCAAAACAGTTCAAAGGCAATCTAAATTGCCTTTAATAAATGATCATCTATTTTCGGATATGAGACGTCTTCCATTTCCATACCCATAAGGTTTTAAGAATAGGATTAATTCGATCTCTACGATTGAATATGTCATTCCAAACCCACGTCAATAACTATATTGTTAATGAGATTCGAACTCAGAACTTTCAACAAGAAGGCATGACCTCACAAATGAAAATGAATGAAATGAAAGAGAAGATCGATCGATGCTTGTGGTTGTGGCTAACATTAATTAATCTAACAATGAATACAAAAATATAAATGATAATTTCCGTGTTGTGAAATCCATGAGCAGAATCTTTGGATGTAATACTTTACTTCCTTGCTTAACCTGAAAACGACACTCAATCAGTTCTTTAATTAGTTTATCCACGTGCCACCACCACAAACGCTCATATATGTGTATATATGGCCCCCGTAAAATTATAGTTCCGATAAATAAAGCATTCAGTCATTGAATTTGACCTATATAGAATTAGATACGCAGTAATGCATCTAACGTTAAACTAAACATATATTTAACTTTTACTTACTTATCATGATGGGAGAGGGGGTGGGGTTGGGGGCCATAGAGGAAAATAAGGACCAAAATATCAATGAAATGATAATATAATACAATAATGATGGGGTTCAAATCGCTATGATTACGGTGCATGCATGCTGTATCTATATATATATATATATATATATATTTTTTTTTTTTAAAATGACTTTGTTTTTTTTTTCCTACATAATTTGTACTTTTCAAAACTCCCAAATTTAATTTGTAGTATCGAGAAATATGAGGATATTTTGAAAATTATATAAATGATTGGAAAGTGATGCGAATTCGAACAGAAAGGGAAAGCTGGAATGGCTTGCCTTGTCTTGCCTGTTTATTTCATAATCAGATCGTTAATTAGTATGATTCGCATTTATCCACTAATTAGTACGTAATATAACTAATTGGCCATCATTTAATTCTCTGGTTGCTGGCTCCAACTATTCTACCAGAAATAGCTGAAAATAATTGTACGTGTATTTTAGCTACGTGTCATGCAAAACTCGATATCCGATCATTTAACAACTAACTCATAACTGTGGTATATGAACAGAGGTTAAATTTGATGTGATCGATACATCAAAAACTAAATTTGAAGTTAAACTCAATTCCTGCATAATCAAATTGCATGTTAGACACTCGAAAATAACGTTTTGACAATTACATGAGTTATTATCAAGTGACTGAATGAATATTTAAGTAACAACAAAGCGGGGTAAAGCTGATCAATTATGAATTATAGCGTTCTTGGATATACGTAATGATGGGCTTGGTTAGATAATTATGAATTAAGAGAAAAAAAGAAAAAAAAAGTAGATTTGAATTTGAAAAGAAAGAAACTTGAACCAGGGCATAACAATTAACAAGAATACAAACAAAATCTGACAAATATTTCAATCACTTCGATCATCAGTTTAGATGAAGTTGTAGATTTTTTTAATTATAAGTTTTTATAACATTAATTAGAATCAAGATAAATTGTGGGAAAATGAGAAAATAGAAATGTGAAAGTGGCAAAACCTTCATGGGATGAAATGATGAAAATACAGAAATCAATTTAATCAGAAATGGAAATATGTAGTTTTATGTGCTAGCTAGTGTGACCATGTTGACCAATTTATATTATTGCTTAAGGATGGATGCCTAACTAATTAATGCGTTTATATTCTCAAACCTTATTTTTCGCAATAACGTATAAATGCACGGGGGAATATTATGTGTAATTAAGATGATCTGACATCATGATGCAAGATACATCCGAAACAAAATTCAATACGTGATATACACATTATTAGTTAAATTTAACACGCGTGTTATTAAAAGATAATCGTAATATATCATAGATCAAATTCGATCCAAGCACGATGCATATTGCATTGCTAGGAATTCTGGACTATGTATATGTTTGTATCAAACACGTAGGTTTCCTCAAATTAAATTAGAAATTAATTCAAGACTTAGGTTAGGAGTCATCTGTTGCATGCACTTTTAGAAACGTATTTCACTGGAATTAATTAATAACATTCATTTAATCAACGTTAACTCTTAAATAATTACCTTTATGTTGGAAATTTGAGAAAAAAAAGTTATAAAGGGGATGGTTAGTAATTTAGTTGAAGAAGTTAATAATGAGTAATTAGTTAGGAGGCAGATATAAGTGTTAGCAGTAGGCATGCGGTCCTCTCAAATTCAGTCTTTCTCTCCCAGTGATCCTTCAATTGTTATATTGCTACGAGACTCATCACGCTTTGTGTGAGGCATGTTAATTGTAGTTTGATGAATTTTACTAACTTTCGTTAGAAAAAGTTAGGAGATAAACATTAAACAATAGAAATCTCTAGCTAACTACCTACTTCGGGGTTTCTTCTCGCTCATGCCAAAACCTTTTTTATGTTCAACAAAAATGATGAGCCTCATGTACGAATCATAATTATCAACAAATCAAATTTAATTAATTTATTTATACATTTTAATTAATTAATATATTAGGATACGATTAGTACTTTTACTCTAAACCCTAGGATGAACGCCACTTGTGCCAAGCCCAGACAAGTGTTCCAATAGTACTATATTTATCTCTAGCCTCATTTGAATAGTTATATCATTCAATTTCTGGATAATGACTTATGGAATAATGTATTCAAGAACGTTAATGGTAGTCTTTCACTATTTATATAGTATATAGTAAGAGACTATCATCCAGTTACAAAATTATTCATTAATTTGATGATTGCTCATTCAATGGCTTTAGTAATACATCCAACACCATTATCAAATGACGGAATGATTATGATTACTAAACAATAACGATATATTTCCATTGTGGGGGAGTATCAAAGAAGATTCCTAACGGAAAATAGGGTTAGCATTGTGATTTGTTGTAAAGCTACGTAACTTTGTCTAAAGCAACGGATGACGATGGACAAATTAAAGAAGATAGAGATGGAATCCTTTGAGGAAACAATTAACTTTGTTGAAATCAATTTTTAATAAAGGAAGAGGCAGCAAAAGAATATAAAAGTTGAAAACGAAGATAACCACCTTTTCATTTTGTCAAAAGGTCTGCAGTAACCAGTTCTGATTCCCTTCCTGAAATCTCATTCTCATCCAAAAAAAAGAGAAAATTACATTTTAATCCGAAATCTTTTGTCAAATTACACTTTAGTCCCTATAAAGAGATTTAGGTGTGTTATTTTTGGGATTTTTTCTTTAATATGGGCCCCTGTTAGCCCCACTGTTAAATTTTCTTCCCTTCATTTTGGGTACATTTCAAGCTTACAACTTTACGATGAGATCGCTTGTGATTAACCACTCTTCTATTCCTGTTATTGTCAGATTGGGTAAAGGGACCGATATGTATGTTATTTTGTGACAAATTATTAGAATCAATATAATTTTGTTAAGACTTTAAGAGATCGCATATAATTTGGTAAATGGTCTCGGACTATAATTTAATTTTCCAAAAAATAAAATAGTTAACAAAGTAATTAGTAATAAAGAATAAATAATTATTTGATTAAGATATAAATTATAACTTAATTTCCATATCAGCCAGCTATATCCGTGCACACTTTTTCTAACAAACCAACCTTATTCGGAAAAAAAAAAAAAAATAAATCAAATATCCGAAGGGAATGCCAGGTTGGTCAGGTGGATTATGATCAAAATTATTATTTTATTTTTTAATTAAAAAAATACAACTAGTAGTAATTGTAATAAAATATAATTAGCAAGATAACAAAATAGTGAGTTGGACAAGTGACCAATTAACAAAGATTTTTCAGTTACTTGTGGGACAAAATATTTGTATGTATAGGGTACATGATGCAAATTTTGATGATACTATATTTTTCATGCCCAACCCAAATTCAACTATCACATCAATTACTATGTATAATATGATTAATATTTGTAATTTATCGATCAATAATTCTTTGTCCCAATATTTTTTTATTATTTTAAATTAAGTATATATATGTGGTTACAATAAGCAACATTGATTATGAAATCCCAATAAGTGCATTTTCAATCAAAGAAGAAATCACAAAATAATTTTAAAAAGTGAAAAGAGGATCTTCACTCAATTATATATTTAATCTCCCACAAGTTGCCCTTTATGTTGTTTTGATGGTCCGTATAAATAGTTTTATAACGAGTTGAATCTTATGATAGTATTCATAAGTAATTGTATTATAAGACTCTTTATAATGAGACGTCTGGAAGTATATTGCTTATAACTTTACGTAGTTGAAATGAAGAGACGAGATTCTTATTCTTACATGATTTCAATTGAAAATTACTCATAGTATATTAAAAGAGTGTAAATGTATAAATGTTCATGAGTCAAAACGTACAAATCTAACCCAAATAGTGCGATGATGAGATGAAAATTGATATAACCGACTTTGCATAGTGCGATAAAAGATTTAGACGTTGTAATTAACGTAACATTCAACCCTAGTTAATTAAGTATATCCAATTAAGAAGAATAAAAAAAGGCATAAAAAGAAATAGTGTTTAGGAGTTGAAACATGTGAATGAAAGGTCCCTTCTATGTGTCCCCATATACCCCATGACTTGTGGAAGTGAATTTGTAGCCTAAATAGACACTTTTATTTTATTAGAGTAAGGAATTATTGGCTATGATCCCATCTTTTGCATCTTCCCCTTTCATAAGATTATTAAGAATACCGAGCCGTCACTCATTCACTAACATCACCTACACACGCACACATCATACTATATACTATAAAATCTCTACAATACATATATACATGTATTATATGGTGCGCCTAGCTAATTCATTATTTTCTCCGTCCCATTAGAGTAGTCGTGTTTTGAAAATGCACAGCTCTTTCTGAATTTGAAGTTACAATTTCTAAAATAGCTTATTTGCTTTTATGCGAATTAATTATAAACAACGTATAATTATATAGTAAGAGGTGAGATATTTTGTCTACTCCAGTCATGTCTTTCATATTTACATTTTCACTATAAAATATGTGATTCACTTTTCATATTATACGGCCCACTTTACCGTTCTGAAAGAATATTTTCAAGGGATTTCAAAATATGACGGTAGGGAAACTTTGAAATGTAAAGAATATTTTGACAAAATTTAATATTACCATCAATAATTAGTAGTGCAATTAATTAGAGGAAAAGGAAATGAGGCAATGGCCCTTCCCTTGGAATTAATAATTATTTGTTTTTTTTCTTCGTTGATTAGCAACTCCATTTTGTGATTGGTTTTCCAAGAATATTTCATGCGTCACCCCTCCCTCCTGACGTGTACTTCCCTCATTTGCCTGACACCTCTCACATCACTACTAATCATTTTTTCGTGTGTTTATTACTAGTTTAAGTCTTCTAATAAAAATCGAGGGCGTAATATTTCAATTATTTTTAACTAATACGTAAAATAATTTTTACATATTATAATACAGTCAGATCACCTCTCGCGTGCGATAAGTGATCTCCTCACAATGGAGGTGGGCCCTCACGTGGGACCCACTTGTAGGGCTCCCTCCATTGTGAGAGGCACACGACAGGTGATCTCTCCCTTATAATACGGGCAACGAACGAGCAAGCAAAAAAGAATAAGAGTTGAATAATTTTATTAGCCTTTCGCTTAGTTTGAAATAATTTACGTGTCCGTCATAAATAACTTTCACTCATATTTCAATTTGAACTATCAAACTATTTTTAATTGGGAGGGATGAAAATGATATTTTTTTTTTAAATTAAAAAAATATCAAAATGAGACTCAACCAAGGCAAAGAACAACGAAGTGATTTGACCATATATGATACCCGTATTTGTAGAATATTGATGATATTTCTAAGTAGGTTCTTGATCTTTGTAAAAAAAAAAACTATGATTTTAAGAAGGGTTTTTGTAACAGATCGTGGTTAGAAGTTTAATCACAATATTTTATAACAACTACTGATACGGCATAGAAAATATGATGATATTTATAACTATTTCAACAAAACGTAGTCAATAAATATATGTCATATCAACTACCATGAAATATTGCGATAAACTAGTTGTCGTTACTCGTTTATAAATTAAGTTACTACTTAATAACCAAATCGTACGTGAATTTGTAAGCAAAAAACGACATGGTATAAATATTATTGTACTGATATAATTTGATAATTATTCTTTTTGCCATAAATTTGTGGGAGAGAAGAGAGGAGTGATTATTCGGTTCATCTGCTGCATCACGTAGGATTGTGTAGTCAGATACATTCAGGGGAAAGAGTGCTATTTTAAGAAAAAATAGAGGTACACATAATGGGCCCACGAATGAATAAAATTCATAATTATCGATTTATATTTGACTGACTACACTATTTTTAAAAAAACATCTGATGCACTCAATAATTTTCCATGGGAGGGAGGAGAGGATGAGGGCATCGTTGTTGATGGAATTGATGATCTGCGTTGGTTGAATGAAAATATGGAATGACAATTCGTTTTTGTGATCATTTATAGTATAGTACTACTTTGGTTTCGTCTCCTTTGGTTGGTTTGTTGTGCCTAATGATTTACATCCTCAAGTTAGCGTGTGACAACGATACCTACCTGACTTTGATCCTAATTTTTTTTTTAATAATACTATAAATTTTTACCTCACACAACACGGGTGATATTCCCGAAAATAAAATAATGGGGGCCATAAAGAATGTTTTGGGGAGGATCGTCTATCTGCTTCAACCACTTATATATATTGTGCCTTCATACGGATGCTTGTTTACTACATCGACTAAATCATTTTATGAATGGACTATAGTTTTTACATGATTTTAGTATACAATCGAAACAAAATATATACTATGTTGTTAATTACAACATTAATTTCAAGCATTGACTTTTCAACTTGAATGGAGAATGACAAATTTATGTCGTATGCTACTACGAATTAATTAGGTCATGCCCGTACATTTCATATTTCTTAACAACTAATGTACCGAAAAACCATCGCATTGGATTTCTCGCATTAGTAATGCATCTAATGCCAAAAATCAATAGTTGAATGGGTTTTTTTAACGAGATTGTAATTTTTTCGTTTCTATATTTCTTAACAACTGAGGTACTACTAAAAATAATTGAATTAGTACATATTCTTAGGCGATATTAAGTAATTATAATTATGATTGATTTTTGTACGTTGTTTTATTAAAGATCAATAATTAGGAGGACACGATACCATTGGAGGTAACATGGTATCCCACGTTGTTTCCTAAAGAAGTAGAACCTTGGCGTTTGAATTAGTGAATAAATGAATAAGATTCGTCATCAAATAGGATAATCTTGTTTGTCAATATATATTATGTTATGTATATGTATATATGGAATAGTTGGAATCATCAAAACTTAAAGGGCGAATTATGACTAAACAAGGCCCCCCCCCCCCCCCCCCCCCCCCCCAACCCCACAAAGGTATAAAACAAATATTATTGTTTTAATAATTACATTTAAACCCTCCCTTAAATTGCTCATGCCATAAAACGAATATTATGGAGCAAAAAAACTAAAAAGCACACCTTGTAAGACGTATAAATTGCAAAATAAAAGATGTTTTACAGTTTTTCAAACAGATTAAGAATCGATTTAAATGACAAAATGCCCTTAACTATTATAATTTAGTACTACATATTAGGAGTCTTGAAGTTGTAATCTAATTAATACTACTATGGTATTTATTGTAATCACTCATTCTTGGGGTAGATAAGTTAAAACAATGGTAAGTTGGTGGAAAAAACTATATTGCTTTCTTTTTGTTAAAACGTCATTTATTTTGAAAATTGTTATTCTTTCTAAAAAAAAATTTTTATCGTAAACTAAAGGGAGTATAACTTGTAACACATAAATTGTTGTATCATTAGACTATTTTAATTGGAGTAGCATATCATAAGGGTGTTTTTTTTTTTTTTTCCTTTTAGTCTGTAAGTTTAAAGTAATATTTTGCAATTTTATAAAATAATAAGGTTTATTTCATAATTATACTCAAACATTAGGGGGCTAGATTGGCCTGCGGCTGTGGTGACTAGTGCCTGTGCCTGAATTGAGGCTGACGTTTTCTAAAATGACGGCGGGAAAAAAGACGTTACCGGGAACATCACCACCGACGTGGCAGCGTCTCCGCTCTCGTGGGCGGCTTAACTGTAATTTCCTTTTTTCTTTTTTGGCCTTTTTTCAAAAAAACAAAATTCTCTTTTTGCCTAAATTTATGCAACAAATTACTGTCCCATTACTATAAATGATTCAATTATGGTAAATAAATGTGCAAAAATGCGCACACAGTTTTGATTTTGAATGGTTTTACAAATTTGCTATCATCACATTTTGCTTTTAAAGTATAGAAAAAAAACAGAAAATTTATTTCATACTCTCTATTTCTGTTTCATTAGAATAATTAAAAATTTAAAATGTAAATTTTTTTATGAATTGCAGTGTTCGACAGTTGTAATTTTTTATTATTTTTTTGGAGCTGATATCCTTACTTTCTAAATATAATTGAATTATAAACTACACCTATTTATATTACTAAAAATATGAGAAATAAAAATTGAAAACTAAAATTTTGAGTGAAATAATGGAGTATGTGTATTCATTGTACCCATATCTTTTATGGGACAAATCAATCTTGATTCTTTCATGTTGTACATACTTTTGCATACCCAAAAAAAATCCTCATTTTCATTAGAAAAGTTCAGTTTTACAAATGTACAACTTTTTTTTATGGATATTCAGGTATAACATCTAAAATAGTTTTTCTTTTTCTTTCAAACGTCTAAAATAGTTAATTTAACATTCTTTGTTCCATGAATATGCTTACCTTTTAAAACTGATCTCTTCTAATGAAACCAATATAACACTATTTATACATACCGTAGAATTCAATTTCGTGCATCAAATGTATAGAATAATTCTAAACAAAACTCGTGTTTTAATGAAATAGAAAACAAGATATACTTCTCACGCCTATAATAATATTAAAGACGTGGTAGATACTATTGTCGTATTTTTTACTATTTATCACATATATGAATCAAAATAATTAATAAAATAAAGAATTTAAAATAAATAAAGTTAAAAAAAAAAAAAAATGAAGAAGGGAAAATGAAGGTCATCCATTATTAATTGGATGCATGAGACGAGTCGGATGGGCCCAGTTATGAGTGTCGCGATCTGAGCTAGCAAGAATTTAGTGCACGGAAACTTAATTATTCAAATTATTCCATGGACATGGAATGATATATACTTATAAACTTACTATTATTCATCCATCGCTCTAGACTTGTCCTTATCTTCACAATTATTGCCAAATTTATATTCAATTTGCTGGATATTCTCATCACCTCTACTATTTTGGGCCCCTCCATGCCTATTAATTCTTTCTCCATTTTTTTTTCAATTAATTATTATAACTATCAACTTTCGTTACGAAAGGCTGTTGTTATTGCCAAATCAGTTTTTAGCATCCAGAGCAAAAATTAATTTAACTTTCAAAATTACCCTTTATTAATTGGATCCAATAATTTCTCTCTAGCACAATACTCCTTTCTTATCTCCGATTTTACAGCTAATTAATACCGACAACCATCTTCATCTCTTCCACTCACTAGTCTAGTGACTACTGGATGTTTGATCTTCTTCTTTGTCTTTCTCACCGACATCCTAGAAAACCTCCAAGTCAGACTTAGACGGAGGCTTCTTGAGGTATATTTTGCTGGGTTGATTTCTAGGGTCAACATTGTGTCATCTCGTTGTGTAAGGTGGTATTTCCATACATGAACTCGTCGAACTCCTTTACATGAACATCACAACATTTTCACTACAAAAATCTATGAGAAAGGGATGCTCTATTAATTTCTAATAAAGAAAAATTTGATGATATGGTTCCGATTATGTTATAAAAAATGAAGAAAAAAAAATAAAAAGGCTTTAGTTTAATTCCTTATTCCTCTCATCACTTCAACTCGTCTAATTTGATGATAGATGATGATCAAAGACGTGTGATGTCAGATCATTCTCCATCATTTATTGAGTGCTTGTAGTTTTTGTTTTTTTTGTTATTGGTAGACAAAGAATGCCTCCAGTGATCATGATCGATGAGCCAAAACCGTAAAAGAATTGCGAAGAAGAAGAAGACAGGGAGAACTGATGTTCTAGTTGACAATAACGATATAGAAAGAGAACAATTATTGTCAGGAAAGAAAAAAATGATAGAGAGTTAAGGGCTGCGAGTCCGCCAAGTAATTAGGCGGAGAGGGTTGCCGTAAACATTCTGTTTCTCTATTTTTTTGTTTTCTTCTATGGGGGTAATTTTGGAAGTTTAATCAGTTTTTACTCTAGATGCTAAAAATTGCTCTAGTAATAACAGCAACCTTTACGAAATATATATGTTACTGAGTGATGATACATTTAGTAAAAATTTAGAGTGAAATCGTAGAGAAATTGACGTGACATTCACACTGCAAATTTTATTAGACATAACTTTTTCGTTATAAAAATATTTCACATTCTCTTTATTCCAATATAAACATAACTATCTTTACGCTTTTGTTTATGTTTTTCCTTCATTTTATTTTGAATGTCCCGACGTCCAAAGGCCTGGACCTGTTCTTTAACTTAGGTTTCAAAGTTTGAAACTTAGTTTTGGAAAAATAATTTTATAATATAAAAGTGTATTGAAAATATAAAAAAGTGTAGGTGAATAGTAAAAAGTTGTATTGAAAATAATGAAAATTGATTATAAAATTATTTTTTCAAAACTAAGTTTCAAACTTGATTTGAAACTTAAGTTAAAGAACAGGCCTATAACTCCGAGTTTTTACCCTTTACCACTTTCCTAATCCTCACCCCACCAGCCCTTTACGCGTAAAGATTATGGTTTTTTTTGTTTGAAATATAGTATAATTTATATAATTTGAGAGGGTTATTTTGTAGTTTTTAGTCTAACATATTTTATTTTATTGTAAATGTGATTATTCAAAACAATAATGTTAGTTTTGTAGGTATACCTAAAATTAAAATTTAACCCGATGAATGTTTCAATAAAACTTATATCTTTATTGAAAATAATTAAAATAATCTCATTTCATTATTAAAATCATAATTTTTAAAAGGAAACAAATATAAAAATAAAAATAAAAATAAAAATTCTATGAGATTTTAAAATAATATTAAAAAGAAAATATATAAAATAGATTGGGGTGGGGTTAGCTAGGGTGGTAGACCACCACAGGGCTCTGCCCTGCACCACCACCACCAGACTGACTGAAAACAATATATTTGGTGGCATTACTCTCCAGTGGCCATGGAAGTGAAATTATACAGTGTTTCAAGGTTGTCTTCACGTGCAAGATAGAGATTGGAGAGTGACTAGGGGACTTCTGTCTTTCTGCATCCGATTTTAGTCCCCATTTCTACCCACATCATTATACACCAGCCACTTGTCATGCAAATTATCGTAACTCCAACAGTAACACGTATAACTTCAATAATAACGCACATATAAAACCATGTGTCATAATTTTAATGATAATTTTTATTCTAAGCTCGTGTAAGAGGGATATCTTAGGAGTGTTATACACACTACTACATATCTCCTAAGAGGAACATCCCTGGACTCCTCCAATCCCGTCGTGCACCTAAATATATTAAAATTATTTTTACGATGTAGTTAACTGAAAAAGAAAAGAAAGTATATTCATATATTGAACATCTCTATAGTTTTTAAAATGTAATTTACGGATTCGCTTGGAGACACCATTTTGGAGGCATCTATGTATTGGCACATTATGTAGGGACCAATTTCATTGTACCGGGAACCTGCCATCAATGAATGACCCCTAACGTTGGAACAAAAAAAATGCTTATAATGACCCCTAATCCATATTAAATAATACGAGAATGTGTTTTAATTAGAAGAATAGAATGTCATTATAATAGGATCATAAATATTCATGGTGGGGAAATTTAAAACTCAGACCGGATCTGCGGCCAGTCCGATCTTAATCGATCTGATTCGATTCTTACTTTACAACTGGATTTAAAATTAACTAGTCGTGTTCGGTTGAAATTTGGTTGACTCGGAATTGAGTGGAGAATGAACCGATCGATTTTGATTCCTTTAACATTTTTATTTTTTTATTTTCAATTTTTACCTAAACATATCGTATATTAATTAATTTTTAACTTCTTAAAACTTGTATAATTTGACTTCGTAGCTTTCATAACATATAATGTGATATTTGATTTCGATAATGATGAGTCATTCATTACAGAAATTTTTAATTATCGCTAAGAGAATATTATTAATTAAGTGATTATATTCGTTTTTCTATTTAGATAAATCAAATATAAAAAAATTATAATTTCATAAACCACTTACTCATTCTCGCACGTCAGTCCAATATTCGATTCGAGTGTACTAAAACATTGAATTATGAAACCACAAAGAGTTTAATTAACAGGGAAATATGCACCCATCAATTTTTGTGTAAAGTGGACTGGTAATTAAGAAGGTACAATTAGCTTTAATTGCTCCCTAAACCACTTGTTTTGCTTCTCTTCTTTGAACAATAAGTTCGAATTAAGTAAAGTACGGAGATGCCCTAGCTAGCTAGAGATGAGCTCTATCGATAGGGAGGGCAGCGATGGAAATTTAACAACCGTAGGCCTCTGCCAAATATTCAACGTTGTCCAACCTTGTACTATTTCACGGCACGCGAAGAGCCGAAAACTTCTTTGTGGTCCTCACAATTTAGTGAAATATATATAGGGGGTAAAAGTCAAAGTTTTCATAAATATAGGGGACACAAAGTAATTAAGCGTTATAATGCTGATAATGTGGGAAAGTTGATTTTGTTGCGACGATTTTATAGACAGCTATTTGGGATAGATGTAGTGTTAGATTAATAATACTCGTCTTAAAACCATATGAGAAGTTTTTTCTTCATACGGTGTTTTATACTCTTAAAACGTGAATCAATCATTTCACTGTTTCTATCCCTCCTCTCAACAGTTATAGGTCAATTTCCTATCTTCATGTGCACAAGGGTTACAAGCATAGGGCGCTTATGTTCGCATGTGATCAGTCTCACTGTTTTAGTACTACTCCCTCCGTCCCATTTTGAAATGTGTATAACTTATTATGGATTATGATGTACAACACTTAAAATAAGTAATTGGGTGAAATGCACCAAATACCACTTAACTATCGGCTTTTGCAAAAAACACCACTTTCCTTTAAAAACTGCAACTACAAGCACTTTACTTTCAAAACGTGGGCCCAGTACCACTCTGTTAGTCAATTCCGTTAAGTGACTAACAGTAAAAAAAAACATGGGCAAAATCGTCATTTCACACGTTGTGGCACTGTTCATCGTCTTCTCCAAAAATTTCCGGCACTGTTCATCGGCCAAAATTTTTTTTTTTCTTCTTCTTCTTCTTCCAATTATAATTCAAATGGAGGATTGAAGGATGAAACCCAGCATCCTTAGCTTCTGATTATAATTATAATCAGAAGAAGAAGAAAAAAAAACAAAAAAAATTGGCCGATGAACAGTGCCGCAACGTGTGAAATGACGATTTTGCCCCTGTCTTTTTTTGACTGTTAGTCACTTAACGGAATTGACTAACAGAGTGGTATTGGGCGCACGTTTTGAAAGTAAAGTGCTTGTAGTTGCAGTCTTTAAAGAAAAGTGGTATTTTTTGCAAAAGCCGATAGTTAAGTGGTATTTGGTGCATTTCACCCTAAGTAATTTACTATCATATTTTTCACTTATATCCTTACTTTAAAAGTAACGGTTAATTGTGAACAACATATTGTAATGTTAGTAATGGTGTGTAATGTAAATAACTTCAAAGTGGACTCTTTAAATATGACAAGATTTTTTAAAAAAGTGGACTCTTTGAGTGGGACGGAGTGAGTATTATTTTTAACATAAAATTTCATTTTTATGTTTATTTAAATATATATATATGTATATATATATATAGGGGGTGAGACTATAGTCCCTTTAAAGAATCCTTCAATCCCTTGAATTTGACCATGTATAAATTAAGCATGTAATTGCATGGGCAAAATTCAATGGATGAATGGTCCCTCGAAGGGAATATAATTTTTTCATATATATATATATATATATATCTTTTTTTTAGAGCAACTCATTATATCAAAAGTATAAATTTATAGTATTTCAAGAAGGAAAAAAAGAAATTATCCTTTTGACTTTTAAGAAATTCTTGAAAAGGAAATTGGGGGAAATTGGAACATGTACAATTTCCTCGAATAAATATTGCAAGTTCGCAAGAGCTCTATATTAATTGCTTTTTGGAAATCTACCATGAAGGTTCATTTGTAATTTTATTCCAAAAAAAAGTTAAATAAATAAATAAATAAAGGGGGCACTTGATGCTTTTTATATAGGTGCTCCTGCTTTTTGCAGCTTATATTCAAAAAGTTTCACTTTCTCGACTTTAGTTTACACCATCACCAAAGATGTGGTACTTGGAAGCTCCACATCGAATTTTTGGCTTTTAATCAACACGCTCCTCGTTATCTCTTGTTAATGATTGATTGGATACTCACAATTACCTTCCAATAATACATGGAAGGAGGGAGACTAAATCCGAACGTCTTTCGTCTGATAGTTCGATAAACAATACTTTAGTAAATAAACTTGATACGTGTATTTTATTCTAATACAATTTACATTTGTTGTTTTGAAATAATCGCGATATTTTCATATCCAGAGACTGTTATGCTACTTTAATATTTGAACGCAATATTCTAAACTCGATACGAAAGCCGTTAGACAATTAGACATAGGTAGTTTTTGTTATAGATAGAGTTTTTTTTTTTTTTTTTTTGATAATAAATTTCATATTTCATTACTCAAGGGAGAATCGGTGATACAACCGGATCTGATAATAATCAGATAAAAACAGTTGAAAATAAACTAAATCAAACATATACAGATCTAAACAAGTAGTAATCCGTATAGATCTACCTAGTAGAACAAAAAAATGGTCATTGCGCTGGACAAATCACGTACCGAAGTATGAATCTTATATCGAATCTGCCACTAATCTTCTGATGAAAGCTTCCAATCGATTGAATCTTCACTTGATAATAATAAAATACCCATTTATTAATATGGGGGAGAAACTCTCGTTTATTCGGGGAGACAATATCTATCACTATGAGATAATGAAAAACTTCCATCATGGAATAAGACAAAAATAAACTAAAAAGAAAATAATATAAAAGAAATCTATTTCCCCCATCTCCCATCGATGGGAAATGGTAAGAAGATTAAAGATGATGGAGGTTAGGGTTTGGGAGGAAGAGAGAGAGCGTCCCTAATAGACTTTCTAGGGACAAATATAGAATTTTTATAATTTGTTATAGATAGAGATTTCAAATCTATTGATCTATATTTTGTGTTACCCCTATTAACTTAAAATATTTTATTTCGTGACATAAAAATGTTCCTCAATCACCTTTAAAAATAACTTTACTTGTCTTTAAACGAATATTTTAGTCCCAAACTTGATTATAAAACAAATTGAGATAAAATTAATTAGTCCTTCTGCCTACAATTAACCTTTTTTCTCTTTTCCAAGTCTCTCAACAACTTTTTGTCAAATATATATTGGAGGGAAAATATCATTATTTCATTAAAAAAACGTTATCTTTCTATTATTATTATTATTATTTTTCAGTATTATGAACGAGACTTTTTATTTGAGATAAGACCGACGGAGTATTTCTTATCAATTTGACTCGGCTCAATTTTAATTAGTTATTTTTGGACCTAAGAATTAAATAATTCAAAATATAACCAGGTAAAATATAAAGCCAAAAATACCGTTGAAAAAAAAAGTAAAAAAAGAGAGGCATGATCCATACAAGGCACCTGAAGTTTATTTTGTCAGGATATTTGATGGGAAGTGACAAGAAGTGATAGAATCATATATATAAAGTGACGGGCTTCATATATTTTTATGTGAGAGATTAATTAATTAAATAATTCTTAATTTGTTGATTATCCTCTAACATTATTACTATTATTATTACTATATAATAAAATTTTGTAATAATTAATTAATTTGTATATATATATATATACATATGCACGGCCGACATTTAATTAATTATTTAATAAATAGAATAAATTAGAACCAACAGAGGGACTTGCATTATTAATTATGGGTAACCCCTCAATCATACTTCAAAGGAATATTGTGTCCAACTCATTTACGTACAATTAACGTTATGGAATGTGATTTGATTCATTTTATATATTTTTCTTCTTTTAATTTCTTAAATAGAATTTTCTTTCTTATTAATTACATATTTTCACTTTTTCTAATTGTGAACAAAATGTCTTTTGAAGCTGCATTGACTGTACAAAATTGAACTGTGTCGCACATATAAATATGTAGTTATGACGTTATATTTACGTAAAGTGTATCACTGAATTATGTTCTTTATAATTAACTTGGATGAATGCTACTGTTAATTAATTCTCCCAAATCTCAGACATCTTCCACAGTTTGTCCAGATAATCATCATTATCATCACCACTCAATCTTTTAATCAATTAAGCCTATACTTGCATTCATTCATTCATTCATTGGGAGATAGAAAATTAATTAATCAAAAACTGTTTTCGTATCTTTAAAAATAATGCATGCGACCAATCAATCGTAAAATATAGACTAAAATTAATTTTTATTTTTGGGCCCCAGCTTATACGTTCGTACTCTCCTAAAAAATAACAATCATTCCCTAACCCCAAGTGTATCTGGTTACACCATCTTACGTGGTGTTGTAAGGGTTAATTTACATGGAATAATTTTTCCAAAAAATAATAATAAAAATAAAAATGATATTTTGTGTTTCAGTAAAAAAGGAGTAGTTTGGATTATTCTCTAGCTCTCTCCAAATAATAAATGCATTCTTTGGAGTTTCCTTCTTTAATTGCATTAATTAAGATTTTCCCCACCGTTAAACCCAGGCAAATAAGATTACTTGTGACTTTGGTTTTTCATGAAACTTCCTACTAATATTCAATAACTAACTTACACAAGCATGAACTCCTCCCACCCCCATAATATATGTTAGAAATTCCCAAATGCCAAAGCTACAACTTTTCCACATCTACCCACCCCAACCCCTCCCCCCCCCCCCCCCCCCCCCATCCCCCCTCCTCTCTACATTTCTCTATATAAATACATTTATACCAGCCTTCCACCCTTTATTATATACTCCCAAACAACAAAATTAGTATTGAAAGCTTTCCTCATACCACCAACTTTCTTTCTCTTTCTCTCTTTCTTTCATTCATCCTTTTTTTTTTTTTTTTTTTTTAATCTCTTAAATTTGAGCTTATATACACAAAACCCAATAATCAAATCTTGATTTCCCTCCATATATCCCCATAGGAAAAAGGAGAAAAAAAGAAAAAGAAAAAAGCGCGTACTGATCACACAACTAGGAGATCGAAGAAGAAAGCGAAAAAATGGGTCTAAGGGACATTGGAGCAACCTTGCCTCCTGGTTTTAGATTCTACCCGAGTGACGAAGAGTTGGTGTGCCATTATCTGTACAAGAAGATCGCGAATGGCGAAATTTCGAAAGATACCTTAGTGGAAATCGATCTCCATACTTGTGAGCCATGGCAACTTCCGGGTATGCATCCTTTTTTTCTTTGTTCTTGATCGTTTCCCTTCTTTCTACCACATATTCTTCAGGGCTCGGCTCAACCATCCTCATACTCACTACGCTTCATTAAAAGAGTAACGTTTTTAATAGCCGGAAGAAATGAAAACATGCAGAACATTTTGATTCTTGGTACAGTACTACCACATATATACTTCATTTTAGTTTGTGTGAGAGAAGAGAGGAGCGGGGAGGGGGTGGGGTGGGTTGGGTGGGGGGAGGGGGGTGGTGCAAAGGGAATATATTTGGTTATTAATCAATTCGAAATTCTAAAACTAGAATCTTGATTTGTTGCATTCCATGTTGTCCGTTTGATTTGCATTCACTATGAAAGGTAAATAAAATTGGAAATTAATTTAAGTTTCATTTGCTGATTTTGATAAGGTTAACGTTATATATATGTGGAGACTTCTGTTGTTGATTTTTTTTATAAATAAATAAATGAGTTAATTAGTTATTCATTACAGTGAATGTGGTCGGCACGTGAAATGTTCCTTCCATTTCCTCTCCTGTATCATCAAAGTAGGAAAGCGTACAAGAAAAATTAACCTTATCGTATTACACAGTGCCCTTGTCGCTTCCTCCACAAGGCCAAGAACAACAACAATGTAACTAAGATCAAGGAAATCAGCAAGAAAGGATAATGATTGCTCTTAATCCCTTTTCTTTCTTTTCAAAGACAGCTTAGGGACCATGATTTGTCGATCGATCCTACGTATACTCACTGTTACTTTTAATACCGAGTAGTATTAGAAACACGATTATTTCAACGTTATTTTTATTTTCTTGAATAGAATTGGTGGAGGAACTTGATTCCTCTTGTCTGCTAATCATAGGAGTGGGCTGGCTATAGCCATAGCTAGCTATGAGATAGGATTTTAAGTTGCTTCAAGCATATTTTTACACTTAGAAAAAAAAAACTAGCCGTGGCTTGTGGAACGGCACTAGTTGCGGCAAAGTTTCACCTAGGACCAAAAAAAAAAAAAAAAAAAACCAGATCCTCAGCTCCAGTCATATAGCCTAGGTAAGGTAATGGTGTGCGTTCATTTTGTAGTTTGATAATGTGTTCTACCAGAAAATCATATGTTGTCAGCTCCGATCATCATCGGACGGAATGAAAAAATCTTATTCTTAAATTTTTTATAAACGAGTTAGATCGATTCGAGTTGAATTTATTTCACATGGGACGTCGTAGTTAAGGTAAGGACATGAACTTGACATGGACTTTGCACCAAATCCTATATTGGCCTTTTCTCATCATTCTAAGCTCCATCAATAATAATATAGATTAATTAATTACAAAAATATCTCCCATTTTTTTAAATTCTTGTTCTTGTTTTTTACAGAAGTGGCGAAGCTGAACGCGAGCGAGTGGTACTTCTTCAGCTTCCGAGATCGGAAATATGCCACGGGGTTTCGGACGAACAGGGCAACCACCTCGGGGTACTGGAAAGCCACCGGAAAAGATCGGACGGTGTTCGATCCGAGGACGAGAACCATGGTCGGAATGAGGAAAACCTTGGTTTTCTACAAAAACCGGGCTCCTAATGGGATCAAAACCGGGTGGATCATGCATGAATTTCGTCTCGAGAACCCTAACATACCACCCAAGGTACAACTCTTTTTTCCGTCACTATTTGATGCGACTCGACTTAGGCACAACCGTCCGGTTTTCATCCCCGAGCTGGATCGCATCACTACTGCTACTATACTCACTGAAAATTAAGTTTTGTCTTGTACCTAATAATCATTAATCATGGGTTTTTTAATTCTTGAATCTTGGATTGGAAGCATATAACGTAGACATGAACATGTTGACGTATGAGACTTGCTAGAAATCTAGTTGAAGCAACCCAATTATTTTATATCTCTGGCTAGGCTGGCCAGCGTTGCACGCTTGACTTCGTTGTCTTGTTATAATTCACGTTTGGAGTTGTATTAGTTCTCGGTTTGAAATGAATATTGCAGGAAGACTGGGTGCTCTGTAGGGTATTTCACAAATCCAAAGCTGAAAACGGCGACAACGACGTCAGCTGCGATAATAGTACTAGAGTCGGCGGCTTTGGTTGCGGCGGCGGTGGTGGTGGCGCCACTTCTCCTACGGTGGGAGAATCTACTCCCGGTGGCGGCATGGATGCAATAATGAGCCGAGGGTACAACCCGATATCTTCGTGTTTAAGTCCGGTCCGACCGGGAATCAGCCAGCAGTCGGGTGCCGGCTGCTTCCCAAGCATGCTGGCTCAGCTGGACCGGAATAATTATCTCCATTTCTCTCATCACGAGATCATCCACGGCGGCGGCTCCCCCGCCGTCCATGATAATCGGATTAACGTGCATTATAAGTGCGAGGAGGAGTGCGGCGGCGCGTTTCTCTTCGACGGAATCAACTTCGGAGAATCGGGTTTGAAAGCCGGGGCACCTTCAACCCTTGAGGAGATGCAGTTTGATGACGATAGCAGCTTGATTTTCGTCTAAAACACATATATTTTATTATTATTATTATTAATTAGTTATTTTATATATACACATATATAAAAATATATATTAAAATGGTTGTGATTGTGAGTGATATGATGATGAGGAGGAGGAGGAGGAGGGGGAAGTTGGAGTTGTTTGAAAATCTGAAATCAATTCTTGAAGATTGATAATGGTAGCTGATTAGTAGTTAATTAGGAAAAAGATTAGTGTTAATTAAGGATTCATATGTGTATTTTTAGAATGGTAGTGGTTTAAAAAATGTAAAGTATGGTTAGGTGAATATTGTTGATTGATTTTCTTATTTAAAAGTGTGTAAAATATTGAGATTAATTACTTAATTTGTTTTTGTAATTATACATATACATATATATATATATATATATATATTATGATTGAGATTTGATTATTAACGTTGTTGGATAGGGTTATGGTAAAGTTGGCTAGGGCACCATCCTTACAAATGCAAAAAGTTGTAAGAATTTATGCACTCCATTGGGGCTAAGAGTCAAAAAGGCATGCAATGCATTTTCTTCCATCCAAGTTTCTAGTTCACATGAGGGAATATATATATATATATATATATATCCGTTACATTAAAAATTTAATGATACAACTGTTTGTAAGTCACAATGTAATACTCTAAGGTACGTAGACTTTTCTAATAAAACATGAAACGGATAGAATATATTGTATTTTTAAGTTTTTTTTTCTTTCTATTTGCCGCTTAATTAAGCATCTTTTTTTTTTTTTTTTTTTTTTTTTGCATTTAAGCCACTCAAATTGCATGTGTTTCAATGGAATTATGGAAGAATTTTAATCCGTTGTATTACTATACTTTTTTTTTTTAGACGAGTATAATTTAAACTTCAAGATTGATAATCGAATAATATCATACTTGCATTTGTTTATTATATTTGTCGCAATTTGAGTTTAGTACATTTAGTGATAATTTTATACAAAGAAAATTGGATTTGAAGAATGAGTACGTAAAGATGATCTAGGAGAACTTCTTAGAAGGGAGTGAGTTGTGGGAATCATAGAATAGAATAAAAGTATAAGATTTTAAGGGAAAAGTGCATTTTATTGAAATGTTAACAATGGAATAAATTATACTCCCTCCGTCCCACTCAAAGAGTCCCATTTCAAAATTTTTTTTATCTCATTTAAAGAGTCCACTTTGAATTTATTTACATTCCACACCCTTACTAATATAGCAATTTATGTTCACAATTAACCCTTACTTCTAAAGTAATGATATAAGTGAAAAATATAGTGGTAAATTACTTATTTTAGGGGTTATACCTCACACCCCATAATAAGTTGTACATATTTCAAAGTGGACTCTTTGAGTGGGACAGAGGGAGTGCTTTTTTTGTTTCACTATATCGAAGATTTATGAATGAAAATGGACTGTTATAATAAAGCTGAGTAAACAAAATATAAATTAAATGAGAGAGAGAGACAACAAAATTAGAAAAATTTAGTAGAAAGTGATGGTATTGGAAAATTTCAAGATTAAAGAAGAATATTGTTAATGATTTTTAAAAAAATTAAAACAAAGTAAAAAATGTTATTCCCTAGTGTGAAACACCTACTAGTATTAGAGTATTCTACTACTTTTTAATAGGTAACTTACTAATATTGCTTATTATGTCCCATTAAAGAAGTTATTTTTATAATATCTTTTACTATTAAAAACATAATTTCTCTAATAAAACGGAGAAAATATTACATTTACGAACCATCAAAACTACCAAGTAAGCTTGCATTTATGTACTCCCACAAAAGTGTACTCCCATGATATTCCATCCGTTTTATTAGAAAACTTCACTTTGATCAATATACAACTTATTATGAATGTCAATGTAGAACATATAAATTAGCTAATTGGACACTCTTTCTTTCATTTTCTATCGTATGAGTTAATTATGGACTATACATAATTATATATTAGTAAGAGTAACAGGAATACAAAATTTGAAAGATATTGAAAGTTGACTCTTTTATTGGGAAAAAAATAATAATAAAAATGGACTATTTTAATGGAAAAGATGGAGTATATTTTGACAATAGCAATTTAAAGAATAATATGATTTAAGATGACCAAACAAATGTTTAAAATTGTAGAGTTTGGTAGATTTCCTTGGTTCAATTTGAAAAAAGAAGAAGTTAATTTCAAAAGTTTAGAGCCCGTTTGATAGTTTGTTCAAATTATGGGTTCCTTGGATAATTTTCCAGACTATAGGATTTATTATGTATTTTGGACAAATTTAGGGTTTTGCTAATTAACCTTGCATTTTTTTTGGATATCCATTTCTCCGGAATTGCTTTCCCCAAACTCTCTTCCGGTCTCAAGGCAAAAAGTCCGATCATTGAATTGATGAACAGCAGCAATTGACCCAACGCGGTAGCTTCCCACTTTCCTCACTCTCGTCTTGACGCAAATTTTTAGCTTCATATTTTCCTTGTTTTAGATGCTTGTATATACTTGCCTGTAATGGTTGATGCTTCAAAATCCCCTTCTTTTGTGGTATTTTATATTCTCTGTTTTCAAATGTTTTATGATTGCAAGAGGGCTGATGTTTTATTAGCTTTTTTTTTGGGGGGATTTTTTACGCTGGTGTCTGCATCTGTTTTCAAATTGAAGAATTGAAGGCAAATTATTCTGGGTTTTCTGAGTTGGCTAGGTGGAACTGGGAAAAAAAAAAAAAAAATCGTGGGTTTAGGGTTGAGTTTATGTATTTTGTTTGAATTGCGAACTATTAAGAGTAATAAAATTTATGGAGTTGCTCGGTCTGATATTCTTTTAACCTTAAGTTACGTTGGAAACCAAAGAGAATTGTACGAATGAGGTTCAGAAAGAAGTTATATCGTGATATGTTATATACCTAGCTGATCAAAGGGGTTGGTCATTAATTTATCCTAATCTTATGCATGTAAAATGGTTGTTGTTTCAACATTACGACCAATTTGCATGCAGAGCAACCTTCCAATATTGATATTCTGTTTTGCATACCTATTATATCTCTTCCAATTATGGTATGTTTTGTCCATGTCAGTACAAATATTTATAGGGGTAAAATTTTGTTGTTTTTCTTCTTGCAGTGATAATGGGAACGGAAAACAACCACTCTTTCACAAATGGGAAAGTTGGGATGCTCACAGTTCCCCCTGGTTTTGTGTCGTTATCATCCTTCACACTGAGGAGACTGCATACCGAAGGGGCTCCCTGTACTTCTATGGAAGATGAACATCTGTGTGACACAGAGCCAAGCCCGATAGGCTCTATTCCCAACATCCTTGATGTTGAGGAGTTCAAGAGTAGTCTTTGGAAGAGACCTTGGATTCTTGATAGTCATCTTATTCACACTCCGAAGGATTCTGATTCTGAACAGGAAATGATCATTAATTTTCTTTGACATACTTTTCCTGAATTTCTTGTTTTGATTTAATGGTATTGGATGATGTAGCTGTAGTGTGGGTCTTATATGCTGGTGATTTTGGTGGGAAGTACTTAGTTGCCTTTTATGCCATAGCATTGGAGTGTGATTGATATCCTACTAAATGTCTGATAATCTTGCTTATAAATATAGGTGCTCAGAAGGGTTATGTTGATTGCTCTATGAGTAGGACATGAATAAGAGTATTAGAAGTATGATGTTAAGGTTCTTTGGGCATTATTTTTATGGGGAATCGTAAAAGAAGAGGAGAAAAAGTGTGGTGGTAGCAACCCTTTAGAGGGCCATATCTACCATCACCCCTCCACCTTTAAATGTTTGATCAATAAATAACCTTCCTGAAGAGAGACGGCAAGGTGGAAAAAAAAACCCTCACAGTTGGCCTGGTCTTGTAAATTTATCAATTTGACTGAATTTTCCTACGACATGACCGCACCTCTGAACTTCCCTATAGAAGACAAATTATTAAGAAGGAAGTGTTAGCAGGTAGTGACTTAACAATTGATACATTGAATGCAAGGACATCTATGTAATCGTACTTGAACTTATTTTCCTTCTTGGTGCTTATGTATGCATACTGTCTTGTTACTATAAAATGTTCTTTTCAGGATGTCTTATTGATGTTGAATAAGGTTGAAGCATCAATATTGTGAGGCTCCCTTCAAGAGGGGATAATATGTTTACATTAATAATAACAACAACTAAGGCCCTATACGTTACCTCATGTTTTTATTCTCTCTTGGTTTTATTTTTGTTTTCTACAGTACATTTTATAATTTATTTAATTTCTCATCATTCCTAATACGCATTTTACATTTTCTAACACTCTTTACGTTTAATAATTCGTTTCCAAACCTTAATTGAGCTAACATTATGGCCTTGTATGTTACCTCATGTTTTAATTATGTTTTTGTTTTCTACAGAATTTTATATTTATGATAATTTCTCATCATTCCAATACAGCAATTTACATTTCCAATACACTTCTTACATTTGAAAAATCTTTTCCAAAAACATGTCTCAAAAGATATCCCTTAAAATGAGCTAACGTACATGCCTTAAACCTTTTTCCCATACTTTCTTAAGAGGGGATCACACATTTATGGAAAATATTTACATTTAGGCAAAGATCCACCAAATGGTGGACATTCAACTTAAATGAAAATTTGAAAGAGCTTTTGTCTGAATTTTAACTAGTTGTAACTCCATTTTTTTTGTAGCATAAGCAATCCAAGCTGTTGATTTGGGTTTGTGTGTCTTCTCATATTGTGTAATTCATTATGTGCATTGGATTCAAATTTTTTTGTTGAAATGCAGAACCTTCCATTGAAAGCTTGCCTTCCTAGAGGAGTGATTCGAGGATGTTCAAGCTGCCCAAATTGCCAGAAGGTTCATCTTGTCATTTATTTTGGATTTTTATTAGCTGCATTTAATCATGAACCTTTGTTCGATCATTTTAGCAGTCCTTTGCTGGGACTCTATTTGGGATGACCATATACATTGTTGTAACCAGGTGACGTTGTGCCCCGGCTTCATCTGTGGCTAGGGTTTCAAGCTACATAATTTTCCATTGGGGGAGATGAAATAGTCAGAATTGCCGAAGTTCATACTCAGAGTTTATTCTGTTTATATGAATATTACCTTAGATTTGTTGGTGTTGAACTTATTGATGCTCATTTTTGTTTGTTTGAAGGTTATTTCTCATTGGCGGCCTGAAGAGCCCCATAGGCCTGTGCTAGAAGAGGTTCCAGTATTCCACCCTACTGAAGAGGTAACATCTCTTCTTTCCTTCTTCAAAGCTACTATCCTTTCAGTTTACAAGTTTTTTTATGTAATAAACTTGTGGCCTTATTTTGTGGTAGGAATTCAAGGATACACTTAAGTATGTTTCAAGCATACGTCATAAAGTAGAGCATATTGGAATGTGTCGTATTGTTCCTCCCCCTTCCTGGAATCCTCCTTGCCTCACTGGTCAAAAGAATGTGTGGGAAAATTTGAAGTTTGAAACCCAAGTTCAACTGGTTAATGAACTGCAGGAGCAATTTTCTGAGAACAACATGGTTAGGGCTCAAAAGGAGGTTAAATTTAAGAGGCGAAAAGTTCAGGTGCAGAGTTCTGAATATGGATGCCCCGATGCTTACAAAGATCAATGCCATGCTGACAGCTGTTTATCTAAATCTGGGCCTAAATTGACATTGAAATCTTTTGAGAAGTATGCTGATGATTTTAAGAGGCAGTATTTCAGTGCAAAGGACAAGGCTACAAATTCAAATTCTAACTCGAGTTCCGACCAAGAAGGTTCGGTACCATCAGTTGAAGATATTGAGGGTGAATATTGGAGAATAATTGAGAATCCCAGTGAAGAAATTGAGGTATGCAGTAGATGGTAGGGCAGTCTTCTAGATGACTTTGACTTTGTCCTTTTCTTAGGATGATTATTCCTTATTGTCAATTGTATTGCAGGTTCTTCATAGTTTAAAGTCTGAATCTGGAGGGCCTTCAACTGGGTTTCCAGAAACTCCCCAGTGTCCTGATTATCTAGAATCAGGCTGGAACTTGAATAATACCTTCAAGCTTCCTGGTTCACTTTTACGCTATGAAAACAATGGAATTTCTGCCTCTTTATTGCCTCAGCTTTCAGCAGGGATGTGCTTTTCTTCTGTTTGTTGGGTAAGATCCAGAAGTATTGTGGCGGAATTCACCTTTTCCTTTATTTCTTGTTGATGCTTCTCATCAGGGTGCTTTTTTCTCTGTGGATCTGGACTGATCTCAGCTCTAAGATTTTCTTTCCTTAGTTATCTAATGTCTGTGTACATGCAGACAACGGACATTTATGTTAGGTTGTGTTATCCAATTATGACCTAATGAAATTTCACTGACTTATCTCCTTTTTATTCTCCTCTGGATTGACAGAAGGTTGGCGAGCATCATTTATACTCACTTTCTTACATGCATTTGGGTAGCCCTAAAATATGGTATGTCGTCCCAGGAAGTTATTGCTACAAGTTTGAGAGTGTTGTCAAGAAGCACATTCCACGATGTTTAGAGCATCCTGAATTGCTGTACAGTAATGTATGTTCATGGAGCTTTTACTTCATTATTTTCTTGAGTAAATTGTGTGCTAATGTCTATCCAAGGAAAGAGAAAATCAGAGAGTTGTATTAAATGTTGATTTCTAATGTTTTTCTACCTAAATGATATGCCCACCCTCTTAGATAGGAACCCTAACATTCAAATTGAGAATTGAATGTTAAAAATGATGAAGAGTTCGAGCCTTTTATTGCTTTTAGATTTTGCCTATGTCAAACTCATATTGCATTGGGTGTTCTCATACTGATAATGACATAGGAATGAATAGGCCTGAGACGAATTGAAAAACGACTATAAAAAATGACATTTATACACAATGGTGAGATATGATCCGTATATCTAATCCCACAGTGGGATAAAGGCTCAGTTGTTGTATGATAATTTATTTTTGTTAATGGAAGTATTGCTTGTGGTCAGAAGTTACAGCTTTTGCAACTGAATCAGAGAAGGCGATTATACTGTTTTTTATTGGTAATCTTTCTTTATGCATTCCAGGTACCTCAACTCTCACCATCTACTTTAATAGCAGAGGAGGTTCCTGTCTATCGCTGTGTGCAACATCAGGGGGAGTTTGTCATCATCTTTCCTGCAGCATACAGTTCTCAGTTTAACTGTGGCTTCAATTGTTCTGAGGCTGTTAGTTTTGCTCCTTTTGACTGGCTACCTTTTGGTCAGCATATTGTAGAGATTTACAGTGAACAAGGTAGATGTACCTCAGTTTCTATGGACAAAATGCTTTTGGGAGCTACTACTGATGCAGTAATTGCGCAGTGGCATCGCTTAGTGCTCAAACAGAAATTGTTAGATGAGATACCATGGACAACAGCTTTTCGAGAGGATGGGATCTTGACAAAAGCACTCAAAGTAAGTCTCCAATGTTTATCAAACTACAACCATTGAAATATAATTAGATTTGGTGCTCACTGGATGCTTGCATATGACAGATATTTGATTCTGCCTTTCAATTCTGGCTTTATTTATGCACACACATTTACCAGTAGTCATACATGTTGCCCTGGTAGATTTGCTTGTCTGAAAATGTAATATTGTATATCTTTCAAAATTGTTTGTAAAAGTATCAGCAGTTTGGCCTATGGTTAATGTCATATTTATGTTCGTGTATTGAAAAAGCACATATTTGTTATTTCACTTTTGCAACTAATAACATTTATTTTAGTGTCACATTTTCATTTATACTAGACAGTCGTTTATTTGGATGTTCCCTGTCTATGATTGAGCATTTACAATATTTTTCCTTTGCGTGATCATTGTCAGTCTCCTGTAGGTTCCAAATATTTTGATAATCTGGCTTACTTCATTGGAACTTTATGGAGAATTGGATAGTACTAAGATCAAATAAACATTTGAATTGGGATAATTTTCCTTCTACACCTGGGCCAAAAACAACAGGACAAAACTGGTTGATAAGTTGTTGCTCTGTTTAAAATTTATATTCTTTATTTGTAATGTTGGTTAAAAACTTATAATTGTTGTTGACTTAATAGTTACGAGTGAAACGCGAGGCTATTAGGAGGCACTATCTTTGCAAATTCTTGCAGTCAAAGAAGATGGAGGATGACTTTGATCTCCACATCAAAAGGGAGTGCAGCATATGTTTATATGATCTACATTTTGCTGCCATTGGCTGTTCGTGTTGCCCTGGCAGATTTGCTTGTCTGATACACGGTAAAGACCTCTGTTCGTGCTCATGGACTGCCAGATGTCTCCTTTTCAGATATGAGATCGAGGACTTAAAGGTTCTGGTTGATGCTTTGGAAGGGAAATTATATGCACTGTATAAATGCAGTAGAAAACTTAAATTGAAGATGAGTGGTTCTAGTGACCCTAAGAAGTTGGTCCCAATACCAAGTTCGACAGCTGCAGCCTTTTCCCCTCTATCTCCTCCTTTGCGGTCTCGACTGTGTGATATAAGAAAAGAGCCTCTCCAGCGGGTGTCCAGGCGGCAAGATACTGGTAAATCTGTTGACCCAAAACCTTCCCGCTTAACTTCTAACAAAAGAGAACCTGAGAAATCATCTGTCTCTAATCATAGTAAAGTTGTTGTTCTCATTGATGATGATGATGATGATGATGATTAGGACAATTCAATACCAGAATTAAATTCATTCCACATGGTTGTTTTCTCTTTGCAAAGTTACTATTTATATCTGGTATCTGATGACCAGTTTTAACTTCCAACCCTAGGATGGCCTGGATTTACTTTTTCTGTTGGAGACAGTATACTTAGGATTCATTTCGAGTATGCTTTCTGATGATTAGTGAGTACATATGATGATGATGATATATCTTTGAATGTAACTGTGTACTTGTGATAAGACCTCAATCATATGGTCTTCTTCTGGGAAAACTTAGGGAGGGATGACAACAGACTGAAGCAGCCAGCAGGATTTGGTCAGAATTGATCTGTAGATTTCCATGTGCGTATTAGCACTTCTCTACCACACTGGCAGATTGAGATTGCCGTATTTATGTGCATTAAATTGCAAAGTACATGCAGGTATGTGAACCCTTGTGTTGACCGTTGGCGGTGTATATTTGACTCTCCTTTTCCGGTGGCCGGAAAACTGTCAAATGCAATCGGAACTGTAGTTTGGGGGGGGGCCAAGGATCTAAAATTGGGAATCCAATCTTGACTGTTGGTTTGGGAGTTGGGGCCGGGCGGGTGAGAAAAGATGTAATGGAGAGAGTGAAGTAGGGCTTTTGATGTGGACCGGACGAGGAGGCCCACGTACGGTCCACTCTAATCAAAGGGCCCATAGGCCTCCTGTACCAATCAAAAACTGCCACGTAGTTTTCCTGGAGTTGGGATATTTTACTCGGTTAGGTTAGGGTCTGTTTGGTTTGGACTTGCCGAAGCGGGTCCTTTTTTTTAAAAAAAAATTTTGAGTTATGCTAATTGTAGTAATTATTTTACTAAATGTAGTAGTCGTTCAAAAATTTTTAAAGTGAAAGATACAAAAATATTCTAAGTCACAAAATAATATATCACCTTTAATTTTTTTTAATTTTCTAAATGGGCTCCTGCAGAAACCTAGCAAAGATTTCTTGAACCTCGACATAGTTTATTGTATATAACACAAGCAAATATCATAAAATTTATACGTGTTTATATATTTTCACAAACTAAAATTTTAATTTTAATAATTGCAAGTAGTAAAAAATAGTTGTCGGAAAAAAAAAAAAAATTGCGTTTGTTAATTTTGGCGGGGATATGAAATGATAGAGGGTAGGACCCGCCGACACGGGTGACAGCGTTGCACGTGAGGGGAATTGCATGGTTGGACTGACTCCGAACCCAATGGGCCCTCTCATAAGTCAAATCGAAAGTCCCATCAGATTGACCATAGAGAGTGCGAGATTCTCGTACGACCCTTTCTTAATGTCCACGCTCTTCTCGGCGATTAGGACGCACGCTCTTCGTGTCCGTTACCTGATAATTGTTGTATTGAACACAAGTTCATGAATTTGGATTGAGTGTTTTTGTTTTTTTTTTTTCTGGGTCATTATTCAAATTCTTAACTCCTTTTATTTAACATGCAAACTTGTTTGGAGTTCATACTAAATTATTTATATCGTATTATATTTGTGTTGTATGGGAATTCCTTGAATTCCCCACAATGATAATGAAAATTTGTTATTTACATAAATAAATAAACAGATTTTTTTTATAAAAAATTTAAATTAACAAAAAAGGTCCAAGGGACCTAAAGAATTGATTTGCTATTTATGAAATAATGATTAATATTATATAAATGGCCACACGAGTTGCTATGAAACAGTTGAGATGAATTAGTTGAGTTGTTTATCATTACTCATATATAATATAGAGTGAGACTATAGTACCTTCAAATGAACCATTCAAACCTTTGAATTTGACCTTGTATAAATTAAGTATGCAATAACGTAAATTTTAATATCTACATTTTTTTTTCTTTCGTAAATCACTATAAATTTTTATTGTAGGGTGTATCACTCAACTTTTTTCTCTTTTTTTTTTTTTTTTTTTTAATCAATTTCACTCTACGTATTGTGCCTCACACAATGCATGGCGAGACTCCCAACAATATAATAATCAATTATCCGAATTTTGTAAACAAATAGGTGCATTGCACATTATTTGTGACTGACAATCCAAAAAATACAGGTTTCGAACCCCCAGGACAAGCAAGTAAATTGGGTGGTGGTGGTGATTTTTTTTAATTTTTTTATTTTTTGGGAATGGAATTGGATGGAATTCCTGTTTTTTCTTTTTGTGGAAGACTGCAAAAAAATTGTACCACCAACTTTGTTACTCTCTCATTCCCTTTATTGATTATTGAATTACTCCATTAACGGGCACCATGGGCTGACAATTCTTAGCTCGCACGACCAAGTTCCCTCCATTATTTCCATGCATTTTCCATTACTGGAATTCTAAACTTCTCCAATACTTAAATATTAGGAAGAATGATACTTTTGATCTCTAATATTTGGGGGTGTGACGTTTTTAGTTTTTAATGTATCAATTTTGACACTTATGGTCCCCTAAAGTTTTGTTCCAGTGACACTTTTTGTTCATTTACCTGTTATTATTTGTTTTATAGGTAATTTGAGGTCAAAATATAAATTGTCTAAAATATTGGGCTCAGTGAAAATTTTGGAAAAATTCACAACTTATTAAAATTGAAAAATAGCGAGTATTTTCTAAAATGAAACTGTTGTTGTCTCTAGATAATGGAATTTAGTTTACTAGTACTGTAGTTATAATTATAAAATGCCTTGATGTTATGTGGGAATAGGAAAACAGTACCAAAGTTTTGCCAGAATTTTTTTTATTAAAGTTGGCATAATTTTTATGTGTTCTTGTGAATGCAATGACAATAATATGATTCTGTTGGGAATTTTTTATTATTATTCTAACAGTATAATTTTTGAAGTATTTGTAATTTTTCTTTGCTAAAAAGATATTCTAGTTAATATAACACTTTTTTTTTCTAACACCTTAGAAAACTCATGTGTCATTCACTTTCATGCCAACTTTGATTAAAAAAAAAACCCGGCAGAACTTTGGTAATAGTTTTCCTATTCCCACATAACATTAAAGTAGTTTATAGCTATAGCTACAATACTAGTATGCTAAGCTATGTTCTCTTGTGGTTTGTGTATAGTAAATTTTGTTGGAGGGAAGTTTTTTGTTGGAAATTTTTTGGAAGAAATTTTTTTTTGGAAAATTATGTAGGTGAGAGATAAAAAAGTGTAATGATTGTGTTATTTTTTGAATTTATGTGAGTAGGTATTTAGAGGAAATTTTAAAATTTTAATTTTGAATTGTTGAAAAAGTGAAGTTGTTTCTTTGTGTAAAATTTTGAAAAAAAAAAAAAGTGATGATTCTTAGGAAATTGCCACAAGAGAATAGAGCCTAAATTCCATTATCTAGAGACGACAACAGTTTCATTCTAAAAAATACTCACTATTTTTTTGTTTTAATAAGTGGTGATTTTTTCAAAATTTTTGATTGAACCCAAAATTTTAGACAATTTACATTTTGATCCCAAATTACCTATAAAGTGGGTAAATGGATCAAAAGTGTCACTGAAACAAAACTTTTGGGACTAAAAGTGTCAAAGTTGATACATTAGGAACCAAAAATGTTATTCTTCCCTTGATATTAATGCTCATATATATCCTACTCCCAAGTCATGATATATATGAGCAACCTACCTACTATTTCAGTGGAAATTCAAACCAAATTTGACACATTATGAATAATGCGTGAACTTAAACACGATCTAATTTGCCATCTTCGACTGTACTAGAATGACAAAACTGATCATTTCTCTAAATTATTCTGCCTTATTCTATTTCAGTTTAATGAAATAGAAGGGAAGGGATCAAGATGCACATTCATGTTTCAGTAGCTGTATGTTGAAAATGGGGTTTTGTTCTCTATTTTTTAAACTTTTTTAAAAAAATTTTCATGTATATATATACTTAATCAATCTTGATTCATATGCTTCTTTTTTGGGAGAGGATAGACTTCCCTTACACTTCTCATTTAAATTTAAATGGCGAAGGGTAAACTACGTTTAATTCCCTCGAGATTTTGGAAACTACCAACACCCGCTAAGGTTTTATGAGAACTACCATCACTTTCTTGAATGTTCAAATTTTGGTAAAAATTTCTATTCGACCTGCGTATGTGTTATGAAATATTGCATATCCGATATTTTAAAAACGAAAGTATCACCTATCGAACTGATATACAATCTGATAGGAGAGACTCATTGTAAAATATTTTGCTAAATTACTGAAAAGACATGAGTTTTGCATTCAATTTTTTGACTCACAAAGGAGTAAATGTAATTTAACCAAATCAGAAGGGGGTAATTATTATATTATTACCCAGTACAGAAAGGTGATGATAGTCTCATATAACCTCAAGGGGATGTTGGTAATTTTCAGAAATCTCAAAGGAGATGAATGTAATTTACCCAAAAACCAATCACGGAAGATACTTGCCAAGATCACTCCAACTGACTTTTGTTTCTTAGAAATAATTGTCACTTTTTTTTTTTGGTAGTATATAAAGGTATTATAGTGCCGTTAAAAAACAATTCTGCCATTGGATAATTATTATGCGTATGCATCGAAATTAATAATATTTTCAAAGTCAAATTTAATGATGGAATTATTTCTTAACGAAGAAAATGTAGCTTTTTCCCTAAATACATGATAATAAAAATTAATTAATGGGCACTAAAGGTGCATGTTAGTGTTAATTATATAGCTTAATATATACTCGTCTCATCCCAATAAATAAATAAAAAACTTATAAATAATTATATCTCAAAACTCTTCTTCGTGCACATGCACGCATGCATGAAGATTCATAAATTCGATATTACGTTGTTTGATGGCAAAATTAACAAACGGCCGGCCGGGTAACATCAGTTTACCCGAAGGATGAGTCCCGGAAGCCAGATGCATGCATTAATCCACCGTCAATCTATACATGTACGTACAGTTCGGTCGGAAATGCATATTCTTCCGGTTCCGGCGGCATTTTAACAATCCCAGAAAGATCGAATAAACGCCGACAAGAACTAAAACAAGCAAAAACCCAGAAAAAAGTAGCCATATTTATTTAAGACATGCATGCATCTACCACGTTGTAACTGTCCTCCGATCATGCATACATACGCAGCAAAACTGCAAATATATATATATGCGCATGCAAAGAAAGAAAGAAAACGATGCAGAAACTGAGAAGAAAGTAATAAAAACATAAATTCGATCTGCAGCTATATTCACAAATCCATAGAGATCGATGTTACTACTACATTCACAAAATGTTAAAACAAACGGGGTTTTTTTTTTTTTTTTTTGAGGAGAAGAAGAAGAAGAAGAAAAAAAAAAAAGGGTTAATAGTATGAGTATGACATTTATAAGATCACGAATTACTCAGCTAATTTCATGGCTGAAAAATATATATCACGATTAAGCATGTAAGAATATAATAATTACGCATAAAGTATAAATTAAAGCTTGCATTAAAGATATATATAACTTAATTAATCTCAAAGCATAGTCATATTTCATAGTGTGAATATTCATCATGTAACTTCACCATACTTAGTTTTTTTAAAGGAAAAAACAAATTAACAACAAGAATATATATGCAGTTGGTGGCTTCTCTATTTCGAATGATGAATGCAGGGAATATATTGTCACCATATATATATATATATAATTAGCTAAAAAAATGAACAAAAAAATTCAAATAAATAATAATTAATAAGGCAACAACAAACAAAAAGGACACCCTGATTACAAATTTAAGTTAATTAATTCCATACAAGTTGCATAAATAGATCTTCACAGGGCCAATATTTGAAGACATTCGAATCAAATTTGTCTGCCAATTTCCTAAACTCTTTCAATGAAATGACACCACTCTATATAATGTCAATTATTAGAAGCCAAATCAATAAATTCATGTTCAATCACGTACTCCTACTAGTTCATGTTCATAATAGTGTACATATATGGGAAATACTGCATTTCATTCACGGATCACTATGCAACGGTTTATGCAATAGCTTCAGTAATGCATTATAAATAATTATTCAATGACTGATATATGGTTCCGTGAAAGGTATGTAGTGTTACCTATTTACAAGTTAGAATGAGTAATTCAGTTAACCCAAGAGCTAAAAGACAATGCAAAATCAACAGTGGTTGTAACACAGTAAAGCTGTAAAAAATTAAGGAACAAAACAAAAAGAGATAAAGAAAGTCAGATCAAAAGAGCAAAGGCTATAGAAATTTGTCATATTGAACCAAAACTATGAAAATATATGCATATATATATATATATATATATATATATATTTCTCAACCAACCAACATATACTATTAGACACTCATGTATATGGTTACAAATCTAATACAAAACGACTCCATTAGAATAGTTCACGTTACAGTTGTACGTTCTTAATCATAAACATTTGTATTACTGGAATCGAAATCGGACAGGAGAGGTATATATATGTATATATAGAACAAATGTACGCAAACAAGTACTCATATATTCCATACATATACATATAAGAAGTAAGAAGTGGAAATTAAAGTACATTCAACTTTTAGTAGTATAGTGCTACAGCTACGTCGTACGTACGAGTAATACAAGACTACTTATTGTAGTGCGTCAAATGAAAAACTGTTACTGTTTGCATCATCAACCAGACACCAACAACAGCAACTCTTCACATCGATAAAAGTTTCCTCAAATTCGAGAAGAAAAAAAAAAAGAACACAATATCAACAACAATTAATACTACTAGATAGATAGTACATTCCATTCATTTCATCAGTTTTTCATAATATCCGAATTAAGAAACCCTAATTAACAACAGATCCATCCATCCATTAAACTCTGCGTTGTTAAGAAGAAGAAACAAGGAACAAATTATTACTATCGTCTCGAGATTAAATTAAGCTTCACCTGATGATGTTGCGGGTGGCAACCCGGCTGCAGAATTCATCTGTTGAGCCGCCCCGGGCGGCGGGCGCTTCCGCTTCTTCTTCTCGTAGCTAATCCCCCTCGCTTTGGACTGCAGATCACGAACCTCGCGGAGGTAGAGCCTCACGGCGCGCGCGCCGAACGGGTTCGCTTCGGGCCGGCCTCCGTTCTCCTCGAACGCGGCCCGAAGGCGGCCGATGAGGGCGTCGAGGCTCCCCCAGGCCTGCCTGAGCGGGCAAGGGCACGGCGCGGGAGGGTTTGGGTGGCCGTAAAAGGGACATATCGGAGTGTGGACTTTGGTCTTCCCGAACTGATCCAGGTAGCGAAGGAATTCCAAGACATGAGCTCCGCTGCAGCGGGAAAGCGCGAGGGGCGGCCTGTGATTCTTCAAGTATTGCCCGAAAGTGTTCCAGTCCCTCCGCTTTTGATTCTCGTATCTACTCGGAGTTGTAGTAGTAGTAGTGCTTGAAGAAGCTGCAGATGATGAGGAAGTCCCAGCTGTGTTGCTGCTGTTGCTAACATTTTCTGAGTGAGATGTTTCCATATCTCCAAATATTAATGGATCCATCAATCTATCTGTATATATCTTCAAGAAATGAAAAGACCAGTTCTGATTAGGGTTTCATGTTTTGTGAAAAGGGCCGGGCGAGAATATTTAGCTGTGGACAGAAGAATAACGAAACGAACGTTATATATATATAGTGGTAAAGGGGAAGGAAAAGGTGAAGGAGGATTTGAGGTTTGAATGATTCAGAAAATTTCCATATTTGTGAAGGAGGAGGAGGAGTTGTGTTGATTCATATATATGTGTATATTATGTGATGTTTGAATGAAGGTGATGAGATTGATGGGAAGTAGTGATATGATGAGAGAAGATTGGAGCAAATACTAAGAAAGAGGGGAAGAAAATCTTTTGGAAAGAAAACACTGATGTTTATAGATTTAGTAGCTTTGATTTCTGGAAATGTGAAAGGGCAGCCAGTTTTTTTCCCCAAAATAGGTGAAACAAAACAGCTAGCTAACTCATATGAATTATTGTGATTGGATGAGTGATGAAGAAAGAGATAAGAAGGTTAGGGCTTTCTCTTCTCTGAGAGGAGAAGAGAAGAGGGTTAATTGATGAGATGGAGACATGAAAAAGTTTTAATTGAAGAGAGTTTTGATTTTGAGTTTGAGTTCGAGTTTTTGTTTGAGGTGAGTGAAAATAATAATGATACTTCTACAGTAGTTTACTATACTTTTAACTATACTACTATTATTAAAGTTAGAGGAAGTGGCAGTCTGACTCACTCACCCTGCCCCTTCTTCACACTTGAGTCTTTTTTCTTTTCTTTTTTTCACCCTCCTCACTGGGAATTGAATGACAATTCCTTCTTCCATGTCCACCTTTTGTGAAATGGCAAAACTGCCCTTTACTTTATTCTCATTTCCTACCCCGATTATATAGTTTGCAAGATCAGAATCCCACTATCAGAATCGATCCGTAAACTATGTTCTGGAAGGAATAAATAATATCAGACACTGTTCATTTCATCCTATGAGGTTCCCCTTTTGTTGTTGGTGCAGAGAAAGAGGGCAGAGAGGCAGTGATACGTGATGAAGAACACTGGCAGTGCCCTTAATTTTTCTGTTTGCTCCTACGGTAAGCGCAGTGTGTTGCCCACAAGACCAAACATTGCAGAAGTTCAGTCCCAATGGCAATTCTGTCATTCATCCATCACTGATCGATCTGCAATACATATATACATATACATATATGATATGATCACTCATATGCCAGAGACCTTTCTCATCAGTGTTTGATTCTATAAGTGTTAGTACTACTATTATTTTCAACTTTGAAATTAAACCTCAAATATATACATATATATGATTTGATTGATCAGAATATTAAGAGGTTTCTTTCTTGATTGATTCTCTAAAAACATATTTAGAAAACCTTGAATTCCCAGAAAAAAAAAAAAAATGGAACCAGAAACTGATGAATTACCTGTTTGTATTAGTAATAGTAATAGCCATCTCCAGGGGAACTCTAAAGTATAGCTGGAGACGAAAACGACTAAGAAAGTAGCGATTGAGGTGGATTTTCCTGTCCTTTTTGAAGGGGTGAACAGTGCCTTACTGTTCACATTTCTTTTCTTTTTTTCAAAAAAAAATTTTATTTTTAATATTTGCACTTTAGATCCTAGTTTTGTTTTTTTTCTTTTATTTTAATTGATTAATTGAAATAGGAGCTTTGCATTAGTTTTACACCATTTAATTTTTATTTTATATGTAATAAAAATATAAATAAATTATTAATTAAGTTAAAAAATATTTAATATTTTTAAATAATATAAATATGAAAAAATGACATGTTAATGTATCTAAAATTATGAATATAATAATTGAAACATTCATATTTTATAACATTACTTAATATTATAAAGTATATGACTGGAGTGAATTTATTGTATAAAACTCTAAAAGAGATACGGAGGGAACTCTATAACAATGTAAATGCCCTAAAACAACTTTGCAATTAATGTTGGAGTGCTGTTGATAAGTGGTGAGCAATTATTTTAGGAGCGTTAGGTTTGAGTCACTCTGAAAATGACTAATAGCGTTTGATAGTAGACTGAAATCTACCATCCTTAACAATTTTGGTCGTATATTATTATGACTCTTGATTTTCTATCCCAAACTCATTGCAGATTTTTACGCTTGGCTCCTACATTTCTCCTCGCAAGATCAAATAAAAAAGTAGGAATCCGTAAACGAAGTAATCATTCCTCTATTTAAAAGAGCCGTGTTTCTAATAGTCTTGAAGTTGACACTTGACACCTGGTACAAAGTATTAACTTCATCTTGCACTGGTCCAGACTCCAGTCGTTGATTTGAAACAGAACCTTATTTATGAGACATAAGAGGTCCCTTCTGTGCTAATTCAAAAGCAAAATAACCAACTTTCTCGATCGAATAACTAGGGTTTTGTTCTCCCTGGATCCAAAAATCTAAACTAAAAAGCATATCATATCATAGGATGAAGATGAACAACGTCAAAAATTTTAACCAATTACTGTCTCATCTTTTGTTTTCCCTTCATCGTCTTTGAGTTGTCCCTATCATACTAATCCAATACGTATGAATCTTCTAATTAACATGACAGGATGATGATTCAGTGATTTTCAAGTTTCAACGTACATGATCAACAACTGTTTCAAAAGGAATCTTAAGCATTGGCGTTATAAAGTGGGGCACGTTTAACCGATTACATAAACATTAAATGTGTATTTAGACACAAACATAAAATGTGATGGACTTATTTGGATGTATCGTAACATTAAGAGCTTATTCGACCATAAGATAAAATGTTAGAAGTTGAAATGGACATTTGCTGGAATTCCAAAAGTGTTGTGGCTAGCAAACACAAAAGAAAATGAGGGTTAAAGTATATTTAAAACCCAGGTGCGTTTGGCGCACGAAAATGAGAATGGAGGGAATAGACATCTATTTCTTAGGATTTTCAAATTTCTTTGTTGGGTGTGTAAAAAATCTAATAATTTAAACTATTCCTTAACGAAAGATTCGTCCATTCTTAATTACGAGATGCCCCATTCCCGTTTCTATTCCCGCGCGCAAATGCTACCTAACATTTGTTTTGATTGTTACTGAACTTTGTAATAATGATTGCCACGATGATCAAGAAATCAAAAGAAACGCTCCGAAATGACAGGAAGAAGGGGATAACAATACCTTTAACCTTGGTATTTGAAATTAATTGGAAACTCCATTGATTGATGGGTTTTCTCGAGCAATTAAAGAAAATCGTGTTGTGTTTTGTTTTGTTTCTGTAGCGCCCAGCCATGGCTATTGGCTAAGCTGATCTTCTTCGCCATTAGAGACTATTTTTTGTTGATAATTGAAAACCAAGGAAGGACTATATTATAGTTTCCAAAAGAAGAACCTTTTCAGGAACCATGTGTTCTTGGTTGCATCTATTTATGGAAAAGCCCCAGAAGATCGAAGACAAACGTTTGACGAGAAGATCTCATGATCTATCCTGCAAGATTTTACTGTCCTTTTATCTTGACCCGTATAATCGAAAGAGTCACGTTTTTTATACTATATTTTTGAAATACCCAACATTTTTTTTAGTGAGATGTACCACCGAGGAACATGATGAAGTTTATACCAGTGCGATGATGCATGGTTGGTTTCATGACTTTGTCCGCTTGATAGTTTTGTGATGAGAAAATCGCACTTTTGAACCCTCTTCTATGCTTCTTCATTACACTTTTGGTCTCTTTCCTTTCATGTGTTGACACTTTTAAGTCACTAAGACTAAATGTACCAACACATGAAATAAGAAAGACCAAAGTGTAACGGTGATATACAGAAAAGAGAATAAAAGTGCGATTTTCTCATTTTATGATAAAAACACTGATCAGTTATGAGTTCACTATCACAGAAAAGTGGCTTAAATTAAGGACCAAACTTGCAACACCCCATGTGTAGTTTACATGGCTTGTCAATGAGAAAACATGCGGGGAATTTGACTGATCAAAGGAAGATGTGGCAATAATTCACTTTCTCATCTCTATTGTCGGTCTCGTTACTTCACTCAATCGTTTTGGATCATTTCTAAACAAACACGTCCTTCACTTCAACATTCATGTCCTAATCTTATTATGTACATACTAAGAGTGTCGTGTTTGAAGTTGTATCTTTGTAATCTCCCACATCGAAATCTGGATAGGGGAAAAAAATAAAACCTATATGATAGTTAAGCTTCTTTTTATTATTGTGTCGGGGTGCACAAAACCAGAGAACGTCACTTTAATTACTCACCTCATGTGCTCTCTCAGAATTGGACATTTTCTTATTATTTTAATTTAAGCATAGCATGGAATCTAATTGTACGAATTAATCACATTTGGCCATTTAGAAATCTAAAGGGACCACTTCTCTTAAGGCATTATTTCCTTCCTATTCTATTCCAGGTTTTCGGGGGAAATGCTTGACCAAACTTTACCAACATTTTTTTTGAATGTGGCCTCGTTGTCATTATAAACTCATTAAAAAAACACACAGCTCAAGAGGGTTTTTTGTTTTTGCTGGCAAGAATGGAGTCTTGCCGGATAACCAGGGTGCTAAGATGATGATTCCGTACAATCTGTGTTGCTCTTTTTAGAGAAATGGATAGGATTTGATTGAACTTTAGGGTTTCAAGAATCTCCAAACAAGCCTTCCTGTCTGTAGAAAATGGCGAGTGTAGTTTGTTTTTCGGTGTCTCGGGCCGCAGTTGTTGAACAGGGGAGAAGGAAATCAGGAAATGTTGCCACTAAAGAGAGGTTTTTTTTTTAACTACAGTGTGTGAGTACTGCTTGTGTATTATGATTTGTTGTAGTTGGGAGCTATAGTGTGTGCGTGTGTACTTGCACGTGTATGTTGTTTATTCTTAGACAAACTGCAATGCTGATGGATGGGAAGATATGTCATGTCCTGAAAACTATGTTCTAGTACCAAGCTAATAAGCACAAATGCAGAAATCTAGTGAGAAAAGCCTCATTCATTTTGCATCACAGAACATGAGAAACTAGCAATTGCCGGTAAACTAAAGCCTACAATCTATGATCGGCCGTGTTGCAGAAGGTGCTGACTAAAACATCAAGATGTGTTTAAATAAAATAAGGGCAAACAAAACCTCTCCTCCACAAATACTTACATAGATACTACAGCGGGCGACATCCATACATCAGTAGAAGTGTTCCCTTTCATGACTTCCCCCTACTCATACCCCCTTCTCGCTGGCTACGGAAATGACTCAGAAGCTGTTGTGCCTGCATCAATTTATAGAAAAGATGCACCTCAGTTCCAAAGCATAGCAAAACCACATTAACCTTTGTAAAGGAAAAGCCACTGGTTTATGGAGAACAGAACATAATTTCTCTCACTAAATTGCAAATAGATCCTATCTCTAGTTGATTAACCTAAAAAGTTTCCTCTGCAGAGTATAACTTGAATCATGTAGGAAAACAACCGAACATAAATTGTAAACAAGGTATATTTCTTGGACAATATCTAATAGCAGTTAATCACACAAAGGAATAACGCGTAAATAACTCTTATGACACAACCTGGCAAGAATAAAGAGACTAGACACCTCAAGATTAAGATAGTCTACCACCTCTAATTGTCTTTCCAACAATCTTGAGATGCAGAAATCGATTAAAAAAAGGTGCATGCAGAGTGGAAATGGGAACAGAAGATGAAACAGATTGAATGTTAACCTTCTCTTTTGCTCTAGGAGTGCCAGACTGAGAAAGTGCTACAAGAGGTGGGACGGCTCCTTCCTGCAAAACAAGTTTACAGAACTTGGGATTGTTTATGCACAGTTGCAACAAAATTGAGGCAGAATTTTCCTTTCCCCTCAGAGATCCTGTCTCAACGAGCTCAACCAACATCGGTATGCCTCCTTCTCGAGCAATGGCCGAGCATCCCTCTGGAATAGTTGACAAATTTGCAAGAAGGGCAACAGCTTTATCAACCATCTGTTTCCCAGGGTCCAACAATTCAACCAGATATTTAACAGCTCCAGCTTGGACTATACGAGCCTTATTTTCATGAAATATTGATAAGTTAAACAATGCAGTTGCAGCATCTTTCTTCCCTCTGAATGTTCCTGATCGCAGAAGATCAACTAAACCTTTAACTGCAGCTGAACGACCAATCTTTGTCCTGTACTCTTCCAACACTGAGAGACTGAAAAGGCATGCAGCAGCATTCTCTTTCGAAACATCATTTCCAGTCCTCAAAACGTGTATTAATGGATCAAGAGCTCCGCCTTCTGCAATCTTTGCTTTCAGCTTTTCATTAATCGATAAGTTTAGCACTGCAGTGACAGCATGTTCTTGGATTGGTTTCACATCCGAGAGTAACAATGAGATCAATGGTTCAATAGCCCCACAATTTCCAATAATAACACGGTTTTCATTATTATGCTTGGCCAAAAATCGCAATTCTGCTGCAGCTGCACTTTGCAAATCGGGCAATTCACTCTTCAAATTTTTAACTAGCTTTTCAACATGAGAAGTTGCGGTTAGATCATCAAACTGAGACTCGGAAGGAAATGAGAGTGATTTAGATGGATTATGGATTCCATTGACAGCCATTTGAGCAGTACCTTTTGAACTGTGATATTGTCTTCCATGCAAAGGAGAACATCCATTATTCTCAGTAGAAATACCAGGGGAGCAATCAGACACCATTTCTCCCGTCACATTATCATGATTATTTGACACTCTTGATCTATCAGGAGATACTGAAGGTAAGTAGTCAATACTAGAGACAGCGCTTGATGTTGATTCACTCCTGCTATGGACATACGAGTGTGTAGACGAGTTTTCAGACTTTTCAGCCTCCCTGGCCTGACCCACAAGTACTTTTTCACCTGAAAGTCCGAAAGAGCTATAAATCTTCTTACCAGAATCATATCCAACTCCAGTGGAAGACCCTAATGTTGAATTCCCATTTTGTGAGTGATATTGATCATCGTTGAGATTCTCAAACTGAGATGGAATCAACACAACATCAGGGCACTTAGGATTTTTACTGAGGTTTATCTTGTTCTCTTCGCACCAACTTGCGATCAGAGCTTTAACTGTGTAGTTGGGAATAAGATTACTGTGTGAGAGTCTTTGGCGGGTTATAGGGCATAAATATAGCCCCTGATCTAGCCATTTTAGAATGGATGTCCTCTCATACGTTTGCCCGGAAGCCACAATCACTGGATCCAACATTAATTCCAAAGATAGAGGACATAGGAAGTATGGAGGGATCTTAATACCAGCTATGGACTTAAAATTCTCCAGCTTAACCATTCTATCTCGTATATGTGACATTAGGTTGATCATGAGGTTGACCTGATCTAAACTCCCTTTCATTTTACTGTCTTCGGCCTTAATTCTCTCCTTCTCCAGGGCAATACACTCGTTCAAGAGGACCTCACTCGATGTCAAATTAAGTGACTCAATTATTGGTATAAGATGTTCAGAAGAAGGGACCTTTCCTTCTCTCTGTCTTCCAAGAGCTTCTTCTACATGGTGTGATACTTTTTCCAGCTCCAAATGCTGAAATTCCTGCATGAATTGTTGAGAGAGGTGACCTGAAACCCGTTAAATTCGAGAAACAGCAGCTGAAAACCATTCTATGTGATAAAAAAAAGTAATGCGATGCAGAAAGTAAATAATGATGGAAAACTACAAGTCAATGTAGAGACTCCATCCAGAGTTCAGCAAGAAAGCTATCAAGGAACAGATTAAGAAACTATAGAAGCTGCATCTTACCCGAATATCAGATAGACTTGTGGAAGATGCTGATTCCAAAGATCGAAAGAGAATTTGAGAAATCTTAATCGCAGACTTTTGGATGTCCTTCAGCAACAGCTCACTTTTAACAACCTGGAGAAAGCAAAATTAGTTAAATAAATAAACAAGTCTCCAATTTATCATTCTTTTCTGCGTTACTGCTTTCTTCATTCATCTTACTTCTAACATAGAATATCTGACAAACAAATGTTGTTTGATTCTTTGTGTGTTCGAAAGAACTGAGCCGTTAGGTATAACTTATATACCTTGTATCAGCATTTTCTCTAACACAATTTAAGAGCCACATCACTACGCTAAAATTGGGTGAGAAATTATGGAAAGATATTAACAAATGAATAGGATATTTATGCCTATAATGACAAAAATATTAACAAATGAAATAATCGAGCTTCTACAGAATATAGAAAGTCTATTTCATTATCAATACAGATGACAACAAACTGAGTGCTTTAGTACATATTACATGAAGAGATATCTCAGTATCAAATATGATCTTTCTATTAAGCAAGGATACAGATATGATCCATTCTTTTTCTGATATGAAATGGGCAGGATCGATGTTTCAAAGGCATGGACTACTGCATTCTTTTCCTAGGTACTTACCTGAATCGCGACACTTTCCTAAGATCAAGTTCCTAGAATGCAACATGAATAAAGCATAAATTTTCAAGATCAATAGGAGGTACTCACACAAAGAATCTTGCTCATCTTTGGAGACCATTTCTCAAGAAACTCTCTAGCCTCATTGACTACTATATCCAATTCTTCACAATCTTTGCAAAGGACTTCATCTGAAGGTACTTTACCATCCACGACATCATCAAGTACTGGTTTCAATTGCTTTAACAAACCGCTTAAATGAGCGTAGTCCTTCTGAGTTGGCATACCCTTTGTAGTGGAGCATTTTACCAAATGAATGAACCGCGATACGCTGTTAATAAGGCATCTTACAGCCGTTAAGTCCATTGACCTGTTACACATTAATCATTCAAAAGATAAATAAACCATAAAGCATATTAGATCAAGACAACCACTGAAAAATGCCTAACAGCATTATAAAAAGTCATAACTAAAAGCCAGTTATGATTTCAATCATCAAAATACATGTGATAACTGAAAGTTAAAAAGATTCGCAATTTAGGCCAATTGTTTTCAGAAGGGACTTTGGTCTTGGCGAGCCTCCTCAGTCCTGAGGAAGGTGGTGAAACTGAGGGAATATTTTGGGCCCTTTAGTTTCAAGCACGTATGCAGGGAGGCGAACTCAGTTGCAGGCCAGTAAAGAAAAAAACTTCTCATTAACCAACTAGAATACTATAACACCTGGTCAAGCAGAACTCTTCAGTTTCTTGCACCAAAGCAGTAAAAAACTTTCACATCCCTTCAAAATTGGTTGGTGTTTCACAGGAGAAAACAACAGGTAAAAAGATGCAGGCAAATAATGCAGCAGAAACTCATCAAATATTGATAGAGAGAAACCAAAGAAACTGCAAACTAGGACTTTCATGTAAGCATTACCAAGAATTACTGCACATAATCGATAATCTTGAAACTGAGGTTAATAGAAAAAGTACCTATGCTGTTTCAGAGCCATAAAAATCAGATCTTGATTCAACCCAGAAAGCAAAAAACACCAAAAAGATCAAATTTTGGCGGAAAGAATTGTCACATGTCTAAGAATGAGAGGAAACCCAAGAATTTTCCAAGCCATTTTCAGAACCCTCCATTCCAAAATGAGAATGAGAAGGTGATGCAAGCCAAGAACTGGAATGGAAGGAAGAAGAAAGAAAGAAAGAAAGGGGGGAATTGGTGGGACCTTTTAATAGTTTGCAGATTTGCTGGGTGCTGGGTGGCTTTGGTCGGGTGAATCTAATTAACAAATCCTTGGATGATTGATTGGTAAACAAATACTAATAAAATAGCGTTGATGACAGATAAAACTTCGCAATGAGGAATCTGGGAAATGATGACGATTACGGGAAGCTAAGAAAAAGTGTGGACCTTTTCTTAATGAACTAATAATAAAAGGTGAAAAGAATCATATGATTCACATCCAATAACGTTGCAGGAGAAAATCATGATTGGTCTTTCCTACGTGGTACCAATACAGGTTATCCTTTAGTATCAATATTATATTTTCCTCCCTTTTTTCCCTCCCCCAAAAGGAAAAGAAAAAAAAAAAGTGTAAAATCCCCTCACCACCACAAAAAATTTGCTTCAAAATAGTATCACAACAACCCTTAAAGTAGTGATTTGCACAGCTAAAAAAAACAGCACAAGAAGAAGAACAAAACCTGTGAATTAGAGGCCACAAAGAGAAGAAGGTAATGCCCACCAAACAAAGTCAGGTCAAAATTAAATTTTGCTTTGAAACTAGATAGATACTGCTACAACTACTGGTACTAGTTGGCTTCTTGGCTCCATCACGACGACCAATATCAATATGGCCCACGAGTTCCAGCTGCAGCATTAGCAAAGCAATGCATTAGGTGAAAGATCAATAACCGGTTTTATTAGAAGAGTCCGTTATAGTATTAGAAAATAGACTTTTTTAATGGATTCGAGCAAATATATTTCTTCACCTTTCCTTTTAAATTAATTAAGAAACTACAGATGGGTTTTCTTGAATTCGCTCGCCATCTTTGTTTTGAGGTGGTATGGTTATGGTATTGGTACCACACCTTTAATGCTCTTGCCATAGAGCTTTGGCCTTATTAGTGAAAGTCTTTGAAAACTTTGTGGCTCAGAAAAACATGTCATCGAAAGCAATGCAATGAAGCCAAGCCAGGGAAAAGAAAATCAGCTGACTGCATAATCCAAATTTCACGTGCAAGATAGATACCGGTACACGTAGAAATATGATTCATATAGTCGATCTTGCGTAGAAATATGAATCATATAGTCGATCTCGCATAGTGAACAAGCATGACATTGTTGATGATGATAGATACCCCCTAATTTCCGCTCTGGTCAAGAGCTTTTAACAGTAATTCTTTGTTGAAGTCTGCTGCTACCTGCTGAAATGGCGGAATTAGTAGTATAAAATGGCAGATAAGTACTATAAGGGGAGAGAAAGAAACATTCCCTTCTACTAATTAAGATCAAAATTTTCATCATCAATAGTCACAAGTCAAGCTCATTCATTAATTAGTATTCTGTGGAGAAACAGAGATTAAACTACTTCTGCTGCATGCAAGTGCAATTGCAAAATCCGTACTAAGTCAAACCCCACAAATTTTTATTAGGACAAGTACCTACTTACGTTTACATTTGCTGAGGAAAAAAGTAAGAGAAAGCAAGGTATTATGAAGCTTGGATAAATCATTTTACCAACGGACAGCAGTCAAATTCATTAAGGAAGATTCATGTTCTCAACTGCCCAGGAAAAGATGAAGCTTAATCATTTTTACTGGAAAACGCCTTCAATTGAACAAAACGATACATCAAGTGTATGTGAATTACGAACCTAAAAGACAAAAACTTTAAGGGATTCCAAGGTCTAAAAGCTAAAGGGGATGCATAAAAAGCTATCAGATTTAAACTCCAACGAGTAACTCAATAAGTTCTTGTTTCTTCAACTTGGAGAATCCTTTCAACCCCTTGGACTTCGCTAGTGCCCTTAGTTCTGTTAGCTTCATTTCACTCAAGTGGCTGAGTTCAGCTGCATTGGATTCTGGTACATCCTCGTTAACATTGTTGTCATCTTCTTCTTCGTCGTCCTCCTCCTCATCATCATCTACATTGTCGTCGTCATCATCATAAATCCCTGAAATTACATCCTCAGATATTTCATCATACACATCATCTGGTTCAACATCAAATTCAGGCTCCAGAGTTTTCGCGTCTATCTTCTGATCAGAATTGGCCCACGAAACAGAACGAGTTGTTTTTTCATCAGAGAACACGGGCTGAACTTTCACTTGACGGACAGGAGATCTGCGCTGGAAGTTTGACCTTGGTCGACTAACAACTGGAGCTTCATTTTCTCGTTTCTCATGTTTGACACTGTTATCTGAGGTGAATATTTTAGTGCTTCTCTCTTCAGGTACTGGGCCATTCTGCATGGGATGATCTAAGATGAAGTCGCTGCTGCTGCTGCTGCTGTTACTACTTACCTTCCCTTGTTGAATCGAATGTTTTCTTAAAAGCTTAAGGAGGGAATCAACAGTCTCGCTCTCTTTGCCTTTCTTCTGCGACTCCTCAACCTTTTTCTCATCCTTGACTGCAGCCCTTTGCCGGAGCTTGGCCTGAACCTTTCTGAATAGTTCAACAATTTCCTTTTCTCTTGGACCAGGAGTTGCAGTGGCCTGGAATCTTGAGGTGCCAGATGCAGAAAGAAGTGGCCCGTTTTTGGAAGATAACACTTCGGATTCTTCAAGGGTGTCATAACCATCTCGATCCTCGTTTTGCCAATTCCTCTTTCGAGAAAATCCATGCCTGTTTTGCCTTGAGAAATCAGAATTTCTTCTATGACTGCCAGAACTTGCTCTACACACAAGAGATGCATTTTTCACGGTACATCGCGAATTGTTGAGCTTCAGGGAATTATTGCTCTGACCACGAGAAGGATAAGGTGAAATGCAAACAGCACTTCCAGAAACCTCACGACATGGTAGGCATTGACCGTCATGAGGCCCAAGTCCTGAAGCAGATAAAACCGAGAGTATAATCAGACATTTGTGCCTCCTTTTCCTCCCATTCAACAAGAATAATATGGACATTCAAACCATTACATTATCGTAACTGAGTCTACATATTGCTCCTGACTACTGCAGCCAACAATATCTAAGCTAAGATATCATATGTATAAATGGAAGAATGGCAAAATGCTAATGGAGCCAATTTTTCCATAACCACTAAAATTGAAATATAACACATTCTCTTTCTCTGTAATTAACGACGAAAAAAGAACAAAAATCAAGCCTTTATCCACTATCAAAAGTTGGCAACATAAATCATAGCTCGCCATCTGTGTTCTGTCAAAGCACCTGACTGGGCTAAAACCTTCTTCAATTTAGCTTATGAAGTATGAACCAAAGCATTTCAACAAAACCCACATAGCTAATGTTGACAATTCCAACCAAAAGCAACCATGTTTTCACAAGAAACGTAATTAGAAAGTAAAAACTCAAAGGGAGGACAGCTAGGAATTTCATCAAACACGTAACGCGCGAAACCACAATTTGAAAATTTTCCCACGCCACGGTCCCAAATACCAAACCGTTTCATCTGTATACCTAGAATTGCGTTGTATAGCATGCCCGAGAAGCAATTTCACAATTTGAGTCGTAAAAAAAAAATTTTAAAAAAAAAAATCCGTAATGCTTCTTCTTCCCTGTTATTGTACAGGAAAAAAGAATGAATACGAAGGCTATACCTGGAACACCTCTGGCCATGAAATGGATTGATTGTGACATGTTGAATCGTTAAAAAGTGGAAGGCAACCCGGTAGAATCTCAGAGTCCGTTTTGCATTTCGCAGAGAACGACGGAGGCGGAGGAAGTAAGAACCGGGCGGGGAGTGGAGGGAGTTGAGGCGGCGTGCACCTTGTAAATTGTAATTAGGAATTTAGGAGGGTACAAATATATATTTATCCTATTTTTTCGACGCGAGTCGGTCGGCAAAATATCCTATACCAAAATAATTGGAAAACTCATCATTTTTCTTTACTTCTGTTCTTTTTGTTTTCGTTTTATTTTAACAGTAAATTTAATATATTATAATTATTTTTTATATTTTTTTATTTTTAAAATCATTCTTAAACATCATATAGAACACCCCCTTAATAAATTAAAATAAATAATGTGACATATGATACTATTTTATTCCACTAGAATAGTTCACTTTTAAAAATATTTTTTATTCTATTAAAAGATTCCTTTGACATCCATAAAATCAGACATAATGAGTGTTACTCCCTCCGTCCCACTCAAAAAGTCCACTTTGAAATATGTACAACTTATTATGCGTTATGAGGTACAACACCTAAAATAAATAATTTACACAATATTTTTCACTTATATCATTATTTTAGAAGTAATGGTTAATTATGAACTACACATTGTTATATTAGTAAGGGTATGTAATGTAAATAAATTCAAAATGAACTCTTTAAATGGGACAAGATTTGTTTTTGAAAGTGAATTCTTTGAATGAGACAGAAGGAGTATTTTTTTGCAAGGGAAATGAACACGTAAAGTCCATAAAAAGTTATTATTAATATATCAGATACACTCAATAATTTCCATAAAAAGTTGTATATTTGTGAAAATAAACTCTCCTAGTAGAACAATGTAAAAAAATAATAAAGTATCTTATAATGTTTTACTTGTTATTTTGAAATTTGATCAAAATTTATCTTTCTTTCTCATTTGATTTCTTTTTTAAAAATTTACTAAAATGAGTATTTAGTCAATTTAATATTTACTTTCTCACTGATTTGAGGGTTGTAAATTTCCAAGTATTTCAGTAAAGGTAATTTAATACTTGGAAATTTACAAAACTCAACCAGTGAAAGGAAGTGCAGAACCAACGGTAACTTGAGACATTTCCCAGTTGATTTCATTTTCAGACCACAAATTTGTCCAAAAACAATGGACGAATGCACGTATTTTGACTGTTAACATGTTCAACAACAAATAGAAATGTAACATTCTTTTGGCCCTTCTTCCTTTCCAAGCTCCAACAATGGAAAATAGCCTCCATCCCAGAATACATGAGCTGGTCAGAAGACTCAGAACACCTGAGCTCTTATTGTTTCTCGTGGTTCGTATAGCAAGAGATACAGAGTTGTTAGGTCCGCAAAGATCCATCGCTGCTGCTTCTTCCTCTGCCACATTCTACAATTTGTGATTCTTCACCATCTCATCAACATCTAGTTCGACTTCCAGTACCGGGGAATCCTTCCACATGCTCGATTGACTGGGTTCAAAAGAATTGCACCAATCATAACATAGGAGATGCGCGGCGGCATCATCATTAATTGGATTAAGTTAAAGCCTATTAAATAAAGGAGCAAACCTGTTGTTTACTGGACCGTGATCCACGGCATTCCTCAGGCAATACAGGACTCTTCCTACTATGTTTGACATCGAAACAGGTCCAAACGTTCGGCTATCATACGCTTCCTGCTATAAAAGAGTTAAAGACAAACAAGGGAGAAGTTAATGATCTGGTATCAGTGTCTGCACTGAGTTTGCTAGTTCTGTTAGATTCAGATGCTCGCAGCAGCAGTACCACTCCTCACACTAAGCATGGTTGTCCGACCATCTGGACATCATCTGAGATGAGCATTCCAAGACTAAACCAAACACTAGATATTTCTGCCCTCTATATGATGGTGGGTCTTGGAAATATATCCTTGGCAAACAATTTGTAAAAGCTCTCTCACATATTGTGATTCATCCCTACTCATACAGAAGGTGGAATGACAGAATGATAGAGAGAGAAGCATTACTAACGGCTTCGAGAACTGCCTAATAATAAAGGGATAGAACACCTCACATCCATCTCCAAGAAACTTGACAAGGTATCCAACTGCAAAATCTTATCCTATAGTGACACACGAGATGACACTTTTAGCACCCTCAGGGAGACAGAAATGGATAGCACTAGAGAGATTGCAAATGAAAGCCGAGGAAAGCAGGGTAAAAAATTATTCAGGCACTTAAAAAAGGACCCAATTTTTGTATCTCCAAAAATTCTGCTCTTCAGAAAGTGTGAGGGAAGAAGAAGATTACACCAAAACATATTTACATGCCATGAAATCCTCAGTACAGAGCTAGCATATATGTAAAGGCACTGTTTGCTACCCTATTATAAATGATTAAAGTCATACTCTAGAGATATAAAAAGATTTTCACCAACTTAGAAACAAAAAATTATCAAAATTATATGGAAAGTATTGCGAACCTTAGGCTTTATATTTTCATTGTCTGCCACCACCCAGCATTGATCCTCTTCTAGAACAAAAGGTTCATCTTTCTCATCAGACGATACCATTTCATACCCTTCAACAGCAGCTAATCTCCGGACCAAATAATTATCTGAATTTGAAGGGTCCTTCAAAACTACAACATCCCCGACGCCGATCCTCCTGCAAAAGGAAGAGAACCATTCTGCATAAACGAAGGCAAATATGAACCAATGCCAATGCTTTCAAGTGTGGAGCTGTTCTAAATGAACCAACTCAATTGACCCTAGCACACTAGTTATCTGTTTCAGGTGAACCAGGAGAACTGGAATCAGGAAATAGTATACATTCAAAAGGTTCAAAATCTACTGGACAATCCATTGAACCCAGAAAAAATTAAGATGAACTTCATGTCAAAAACTACCACTGAAGGAATCGCTTCGAGGGAGAACAAAATTACCTTGAATCTGGTGTGAGTATCTTCCGGACTAGAAGAGTTCCACCCTGTGCTCCAATTGTTGGAGCCATTTCCTCCCCTTTATTCCAGTGCAGATATGTCAATTTTCCTTGAAAAAAATGTTTCATCACATCAACATCCTTGACTCCTTGTTGAAAGTTCTGAATCACAATAGAACTTCTATCAGCCTAAAGTCAAATGGAAAACGGAAACTGTATGCACCAACAAATTAACCAAGTCTTCCTTTTTACACTCGGCAAACTCAATCTCGCATTCCCAGAAGTACGAAATACATGTCTTGAAGCGGACTCAGTTAACTTAAGACCTATGATAAGCCCTGGGAATTTCACATTTTGCTCTATGTAGATACTGAACGCTTATTAGGCTGCAGAAACAAAAACCTAGGAAGAACAACAATTAAACTAAATCTACTTCAATAACCAAAAGCGGTGGCCACAGACAAAATAACATAACAAAACCTCAATCGAGAGACCCACTACGCAGAATACCTAGGTTGCCACGATAATACACCGTAATCCCCATATGGAAAACAGCTGCATAGGATCCATTACGGAACTTGAAATAACTGAAAATCCAAACTGCCAGTATGCAACAACCAGTAGAAATATAAAAAATATTCGTATTTAACCAAATTTAGGCAACCCCATTTAATTGGGTTTGTAATTAACCTACACTTGGGTCGTTCAAAAACAAAACCCAATGTATTATTGATCAATGGCGTGACACCAGCAAAACCAACAAAACTAGATAAAGAATGAAACTATGAAACAATCAATTCGCATAGGCCCTCGACATTCATGAAACAGCAGCTATAATTGAGGGAAAAAATGGAGGGGATGAGGAAGAGGGTCGAACCTTCAAGCTCAAATTAACGGAGTATTCCATCCTGCTGACGACATAACGCGCCAAAGTAGTGAGGGAAACCATTGCAGCGGGCGGGATCAGCTGGTGAGTGGGATGTTCTTCTCCCCCGAGACGATTAGAAACCTCGTTCCCGTTCTAGGGGTTTGCGGGTTCTGAATTCGGGGTTCAAATGCGTGCAACGTGCAACTACATGCACCAATATGCAAATTTTATGAATCTAACAATCAATTTTGGGCCTATATGGAAATAAACCCAAGTTTTTGTTTTATTTTTTAAATTTTAAAAGTATATCATGCGTAACACGAGAAATTATTTAATGCATCGATCTATTGCAGCCAGGATAAGTATCTTTTTTTTGGAGGATAATGAAAATATAAAGGCTCATAAATAAAAATAAATTTTATTTATTAGTTTACTATTGTTTGTTTGCATTATATTTAATGAAATACGAGATGCATTCAATAATTTTTTATATATAATTATTAAAAAATTTTGAATTTTGTATGTTTGATGAATTATAATATATGGTAATTTGTTAAAACATCCTTTAACAATGTTTAAATTATCAAATGGACCCTAAAATTTTGAAAATTACCAAGCGAATATTATACAATCTCTTTTTCTTTTTCTTTTTCTTTTTTGTGCATGTACGGGGTTTGGTAAATGTTTTTAGAAATTTAAACATTGGTTAGGTAGTGTAAACAATTTTTATTGTGGGGTTTGGTCCTTTATCATACTAAGGACATGTTGTTTAAGTTTTTGTTTTAGTCTCAACAGTAAATTTAATTTATTATAATCAGTTTTCATCATTTTCAATACAGCCTTTTACTATTCAGCTATACATTTTTACATTTTTAATATATTTTTTACATTATAAAACTATTTTTTTCAAACCAAAACTCAACCCAACCAAAAATAACAGGCCCTAAGTGTGCCTGGTTTGGCTTTCGGCCCAATAGTTGGCCCAAAAGCCCAAGTCCATAATAAGATTGTCATGTATCCCACATTGAAGGTATGAGACTCCAGTGTGTGATATAAAAAGAACTTTGGTACCCTTCCCTCATGAGTTAGTTTTTTAGGGTGAGTTCTACCCAAATTCTTGACAAATACGAATGTACACTCGTATTCAATATACCAAGATTCTATTATATTAGTTCAATTTTTTACTAACTTAAATTTCAAAGTGTAATTGTGCACACCTCCCCTCAAGTGCAAGTACATATTCTACCAAGCAATCCCAAATTCAATACATGTTCTCTTAGTAACTTGATTAGGAAATTTTTTAGTTAGGGAAGAAATTTATTTTGGAGGAAATTTCTTTTGGGGATTTGTGTAAGAAATAGAAGAAAAAGTGTAATGATTATGTTTTTTTTGAATTTATGTGAGTGAAAATTTAGAGAGAATTTTAAAATTTGAATTGTGAATTTATTAAAAATGATGTTGTTTCTTTGTGTAATATTTTTGAGAAAAAAGTGATACTTTTCCTGAAATTGGATGGAAAATAACAGAGTTAGCCAACGCATGGAGCTCGTCCCAACCACCACAGCACGTTTCATCACCTATATATTATTTTCTTTGTTCTATCGAAAAAACTGTTGCTTTCTTACCTATTGATTTTTCCTTAATAAAATACTTTTCTTTCTGTATTTTATACCTTTCATATTTGAATTAATATAATTCGGACATGTTCTTTTGCTTGGGTTGAGTCCTGGTTTGAGTCAAAGACTCAACTCAAATGGGTTTGTGCCTAAAATAAAGAAATAATATTTTCAACCCAAAACTTAAAACACATATTCAACCGCCATCCAGTCCGCCCCTCTGCCGCCTCCGCTCGCCGTCTCACCGCTGCCCTAAACTTTAAAAATTCAATTCTTCATATTCTTTTTTTTCTGTTTCATGTCAATTTGGAATTGAATTCCAAATTTTCCCATAATGGGATGTGAACTAATGTTTCAATTTTAAAATCCAATTACAAAAAAAGAGAGCTTGAGGGTGGAGGAGGAGGAAGAAGAAGAAGAAGAAGAAGAGGAGGAAGAAGAAGAAGAGGAGGTTGCCGGCCGAGGCGTCGATGGCACAAAGAAGAAGAAGAAGAAGTAGAAGAGGGCCTCCGCCGACGGGAAGAAGAAGAAGAGGAGGTTGCCTACGAATATGGAGGCGGGAAAAAGAAGAGGAAGAAGAAGAAGAAGAACAAGAGGAGGAGGCGTCGGCCGGTGGCGGTTGCAGGCAGAGGTCGCCTGCGGTTGCGGGTGGCGATGGTGAGGTGAATATTGGTTTTAGTTTTGGGTTTGAGTTATCGGTAAGAAACATGAGTTTTGTTTTGGCTTTGGGTTTGAACCCAAAAAATGGCAAACCTAGGTTGAGTTTTGTCATAAAGAGCAGGCCTAAGTGTAATATAGTATCAATTTACACTTAATAAGTAAGTGATACAAATGGGGAAATGACAATAAAATTTTAATTGAAACATTGTATCTTATGAAAAGTCAACATTTCACAAAGTATACTCTTTCAATTATAAAATTTTATTTGTTGAAATTTTACTATAATTGTTTGAAAATTTTTATTATCAAAAGTTTAGGACAAATACCTTAGCTCATTAAATTCATGAATTGAGCTACAAATGTATAATACTAAATAAATAAATACATAAATTGACCCGTACTAAAGTGACATTACTAAACCCTAAGGGGACAATTCTAAATTTTAAAAAGCGAAAGCACAAGACAAAATGTAAAATTAAAAATATATTGTACTTCAAAGTCTGCAGTCCAATGTAAATTGTAAAAGGGCAAAGGTGCATTTTTGCCACTAACGTTTTTCTCAAGGTCCAACTTTGCCACTAATGTTTTTTTAGGTCCAAAAATGCCACCGACGTTTTTAAAATGGTCCAACTTTGCCACTAATGTTTTTTTAGGTCCAAAAATGCCATTGACTTTTTAAAATGTTACAACTTTGCCCCTGACTTCTTCTTCTCCACCTTCTTCTTCTTCTTCAGAATCTCCATGACTTCTTCTTCTTCTTCTTCTTCTTCTTCTAGTTTTGGAAATGCAATATGAAATCCACTTTCTGGGTTTCATATTGATTATATAGTAATGTAGTAGATTGATAGAAACAAACCCACAAGGATTAACCAATTCAGAGCTGCGATCAATCGCCGACCGAAACAATCACCGCGGCACGAATCGAGGAAGCCAAAAACCAAACAAATCAAATTGATTTGAGCTGCTGCACACCACCGACTAAGTCAATCAAATTTACTCAATTGATTGCACGGGAACCAACGGAAATAGGAAGCAAAATCAAAGTCTTGAATCAATTTTTTTTCCCGGTTATGGGTTATAAAGTAATCCGGCCCTTTTCTCTCTGTTTTTATGTTTTCTTTTTTCAGACTTTTATTCTGATTTCTTCTTTGGGTTCTGGGTTATTCTTATTTCTTCTTCTTTGGGTTATTCTTATTTCAACTGTTGTTTCTTCTTCTTGTTCTGGGTTTTAATCGTTGTTGTTTCTTCTTTTTCCGTTGCTGTGTCTTCTTCTTTTCCGCTGTTGTTGGATTCTTTTTTGATAAAGAAGAAGGATGAACTGAGGTGGGTAACCGAAAGGCTCAGAAGCAGCGGGAAAAAGAGAGATGGGGATGAAGAAGAAGAAGTCATGGAGATGCAGAAGAAGAAGAAGAAGGTGGAGAAGAAGAAGTCAGGGGCAAAGTTGGAACATTTTAAAAAGTTAATGGCATTTTTGGACCTAAAAAAACATTAGTGGCAAAGTTGGACATTGAGAAAAACGTTAGTGGCAAAAATGCACCTTTGCCCAATTGTAAAATTACCAAAAGCAAAGATAAAGACTGACCACAAAGATCACATTCATAATAAAATATTATTAAAAATTAAAAGGTAAATTTATCTATAGGTGGGTCCCACAATTTGTCGGGGCTCTTTTGTAATTTGCACGCGCAGGCCACGCGGCGTATCTCAGTCATTCCCTCCGGGGGCTTCTAACTCTAAAATTTCTTTCTGTTCAACCCAATCCTCCCTGTGATTCGGCATTAGAGTCCTCCCCAACCCCAACGGCCTTTGGCCACCGCCACCAGCCGCCGGAGCCGGAACTAACATATCATCACGGAAGCACAACAAACTCTCACGGAACTGAAAAGGGAAGAATGGACAAATTGGATAAGCTGAAAATAGCTTCCTCCTCATTCGGGGAGAGGTTAAAGACCGGCGGAGCCCAAATGAGCCGAATCGTCAGCTCGAAGATGAAGGAGATTCTTCAAGCCCCTACGCCGGAATCCAAGATGGTAGACGAGGCTACCATGGAGACGATGGAGGAGCCCAACTGGGGACTCAATCTGCGAATTTGCGCCATGATTAACAGCGAGGAGTTCAATGGGACGGAGATCGTGAAGGCCATCAAGAAGAAGTTGCTGGGGAAGAGCCCCGTCAGTCAGCGTTTGTGCCTCGATTTGTTGGAGACTTGTAGTTCTAATTGCGAGAAGGTGTTCTCCGAGGTGGCCTCCGAGAAGGTTCTCGATGATATGATGAAGGTCATTGATGATCCCAAGACGGACAACGAGAATCGCGTCAAGGCGATGCAGCTGATTAGGGCTTGGGGCGAGTCCGAGGATCTCGTGTACTTGCCAGTCTTTCAGCAAACTTACATGGTCAGTCAGTTCTGTATCTCTTGGTTTATGTCTTTCTATGTTGTTGAACTGTCAATTATGTCGGTGATTTGGAAATTTTGTTTTAAACAAGCTTTAAGTTTAAGCTATTTAGCTTTGCTGTAGCTATGGAGTTGGACAATTGTGTTAAATTTCAGCTGAAAGCGTTATAGAGTGAGGGATATTGTCGTTTTGTGCATCTCATTTGTATTCTTTCATTTAACAGTTTTCAAGCATTCACATCTCTCATGAACATTTTAACCTTATTTCTTTGGCTCCAGAAGCAAAGTCCTTACTGTTATCTGTAAACAAAAATAGATTGTTGGAGGAAGTAAAGATTTGGTTTTAGAATCATGAGATTAGTACAACCTTAACAATGGATATGCTTTCAGGAAACAGCCCTTTTGTTATTTGACTTATTTCTTGACTCCTTAGGAGGTCAGATATGGAAGGGTTTTTAGTTGGGAGGTGATTTATCCATGGTGTGGTGGGAAAGAAGCTATTAGAAAATGTCAGATGTTGAAAGCTTATAGTTGTTGTTGTTGGGAGTCAAGTTATACTGATTTGATGAACTGAGGTTGTTAAGAACTCTCAAGTGACTAAAGAAACTAAGCTACTTTGGAGCTATACTTTCTCGGTAGCTGATGGATCGATACATTGATTTCCGTATGCTAATGAGTTTAAATAGAGAATGTCTACAATGACATGTATAATTAGGTATGAGTTTGAGAATGTGTATGATAAGATCCTTGGTTTCGTTTTTTTATTTATTTGCAGAACTTGAAGGCAAGAGCAAGCCTTGCTGGAATGCAAGAAGAGAGTAATGTGCCCCAAATGCAGCACCATCTTGGGACATTTGTCAATGAGGACCCATTGTCACCTCCTGAAAGTTACCCTGTTCCCAACATGGGTTCGCACGGTGCAGATAACGATATGCTCATGAGTCATTTTGGCCAATCAGCTGAAGAAAAGAGGGAGTTTCTTGTGGTGACTCGTAATACTCTGGACCTTTTCTCCAGCATATTGAACTCGGAGGATGGATCGAAACCTATTAAGGTCCTACTACTTCTATGTTTTCGCCTTCTTAATCCAACCTGATATGTTCTTTGTCTTTACACACTTGAATCTTTGATGAAGTTGCCTCTCTTTGAATGAGTGTCAGTTAAACGGTTATTGATTGAAGTACTTGTGATTGTTTGCAGAATGAACTTACCACAAATCTGCTGGAAAATTGCAAGGAATCTCAACCTGTTGTTCAGAGAATCATAGAGGGCACTGTGGATAACGAGGGCTTACTGATTGAGGCTCTAAGCCTCCATGATGAGCTTCAACAAGTAATTTCAAGATATGAGCAAATGGAAGCTGCAATAGAATCTGGAGGAAGTACACCAAAACAGGTTAATTCTGAACAACCACAGCCTGAAAAGTCAGACACAGAGGGCGTCGCCAACACCTCAGCGCGGGGCGAAGATCGAGCCGACGCTGAAAGAGGAAGAGGAGAACATTCAAAAGTAGAGACTGCAGAGGCCAGCATTGGAACCCCGAAGAAAACCGTCTCCGAGAACGATGAGGTGGGAGGAACAAAAGAAAGACTTCATTCAGAATGAGTGGTGGATTTGAGCATGAACTCGTAGTTGGTTTCTCGTGTAGAAATAATGCCTGTAAAAATAATGATCGATGTCGACTTCTTTGTTTTTAGATGCTCAAGTTGCTATCTTTGGGAAGGTATTTGCATTGCATGCATGATGATCTGACACTCTGCACTGCACTATTTTACAAAATGAAGTACAAATCTTCTAATGAAACAAAAAATGAAGTTGCCGCCCTTAATGGTGATGAAGTGTATATTTTACATTACAAAATAAATTGTTTAAAACACATTTTGAAAATATGGTAATATTTTCATGCACAACGGAAAATGATGTAATTTATACTCTTTTCGTCTTTAGATAAGTTTTATAATAGTCAAGTAATTTTTTTTCTTATATTTACCCCTCATCTCGCCCTCTTATTTTTTATTTTTATTTTTTCTTTTCTCCATATCTTATGACATTAATACACTATTTCACTTTTCTAAAAACAAAGAAATAAATAAGTTAATTTGTAAATTTCTTAATTTGTGTGTCAATGGTAGTTATCACACTTATATACTCCTCTTATGTCATGTTTTTTTGAAATGAAGAAAACTGTATTAATGGTCTTCGAAATCGTCAAATAACTATTGAGAAACAAACTCAAGGACATCGCCCCTCTAACACACTCAACATATGGGCATGTGGCTCTAAACTTAGCTAAAGTATGAGTTATCACATTTTTTGCTCTTTTCACCCGTAATATCCCCACGCAACCCTGTGCAACCTATCCTACAAGCTCCATCGTCCCTCGGGATCACCAATGCCGCATCTTCAACAAGCGAGCAGGACGACCATACTTTCTGGATCAGTTTTGTAGCTATCACAGCCGCCTCTGCCTCCTTTGGCATAACACATCACACAACCTCCTGCCCACCCACACAGCCACTTTCCCTCAGCATCACAACAAAAAACTCCCGCTGCCGCATTTAATAAATAAAAAAAGATACTTGACCCTTGGAGGCACAATTTGTAAAAACACAAAATTCTGTAACGTACTACAGGTGCGCTCTGAGCATGTGCTCGTTACTTAAAAATACGTGTTCTATCTGCGTTTATATCCAATTGAAATAATCTAATTTTATAATTATTTTGTAGTCATATGATAGATAAAATAGTTTTGATTTGAAAGTTCACTAATTTTATGAATTTGCGACGCTAATATGATCCCGACCCGATTAATAATTTTTTCTTACACTAAAATTTGTGGAACTCAAAGGAACGCGCGTCGTGACACCGTGAAAATATCAACTTAATCCGTTATCTTCTGAATAATAAATATCGACCCTCCCCAAAAAGTTGCCATCCCGCCAAAACTATTCCCATTTTCCCTCTTTCTCCTCACTCCCTCCGTCTCCGTGCCCTAGAATTCGAAGCTAAATTCCGATTTCAAACTTTCAATTCAGATTCAAACCCCCTTTCCTAATCAAAGAAAATCATTCGTTGTTCAAGATCTAGGGTTTCAACTTCCCAATTTCCCGGCGATGCCGCCGGCTAAAGTTCCTCCGGGCAAGATCGTCCGACTGGAGCTAGAAAACTTCAAGTCCTACAAGGGTTTGCAGAGTATTGGGCCATTCTATGACTTCACTGCCATCATTGGCCCCAATGGCGCCGGCAAGTCCAACCTCATGGACGCCATCAGCTTCGTTCTGGGCGTTCGCACTGGTCAACTTCGCGGGGCGCAGTTGAAGGACCTCATTTATGCTTTTGATGACCGCGAAAAGGAACAGAGAGGCCGTAGAGCTTTCGTGAGGATGGTCTACCGGTTGGATAGCGGTGCGGAATTTCAGTTTACGCGGACTATAACTAGTGCTGGTGGTAGTGAGTACCGGGTCAATGATGAAACTGTGAATTGGAATGAATATGATAGAAGGCTGAGGGAATTTGGCATTCTTATCAAAGCGCGAAATTTTCTGGTTTTTCAGGTCTACTCTAATACTGTCCTTCCTTTATGATTATTATTCTTATTATTTACTGTTGGACGTCAATTATGTAGAAATAGGATATCAACTTTATGGTTATTATTCCATAGATATCAGTACGACTGGGATTTTACTCTCAAGTTGTTCAGCTTTTAAAGAAAGTGAAAATTGTTATCCAGATTCGTTTTTGTTGCTTCTCCTGTTATTCATTTCTCACAGTGAATTGATTCTACAGGGGGATGTCGAGTCAATAGCATCAAAAAATCCGAAAGAGCTTACTGCGCTTATTGAGCAAATATCGGGGTCTGAAGAATTTAAGAGAAGGTACGAAGAGTTGGAAGAAGAAAAAGCCAAAGCTGAAGAAAACTCAGCACTTGCTTATCAGAAGAAAAAAACAATAAAGTTGGAAGTAAAGCAGAAAAAGGAACAGAAAGAAGAGGCTGAGAAACATTTTCGATTACAGGAGAAATTGGTATTGTTCAAGAAGTTCTTCCAAACGCTTGAATTTGATTTTCATTTCATTTTAGCTCTATGAATGACGTCAATTGGCCTTTAATGTTGCTTATGCTAAAGGGTGCTTCTTATGCATTATCAACTGATTCATATCGTCTTTGCTCCTTGTTATCTGTTATTTTATTATATTCTATTTCATGAATATGTGTCAATTTACTTTGATCTTCTCAAATGGTGAAAAAATTTTCAGTAGTGTCCAGTGTATTTCTGCATGGAAGTAATATTAGTTTCCAGAACATTTGCCTTTAGTTGAAGAGAAGCATTGGCGCACTGGTAAAAAGCTGCTGCCATGTGTTTTGAGGTCACGGTTTTATGCTGCGGAAACAGCCTCTTATAGAAATATAACGTAAAGCTGGGTGCATCACGCCTTAATGGCATGACCCTTCCCCAGACTCCGCACATCCCGGGAGATTCTATGCACCTGGTTGCCGTTTAATATTTGCCTTTTGTTTTTAAGAAGCAAGCTTGTCATTCAGGATATTCTTCTTGTGTTATATTTTATATTTAACTTGATAGTTGTGGAATAAGTGTAGTGTGGATTGCTGTCTAGAAAGGACTGTGTAAAGTTGTTCTCACCATTCTTCTTTTCAAACCCAGGTGTTCACACTTAACTGTACTTTTGCTGGTGGGAGTTTTTCTTTCCCAGTTTACTGAAAGCATTAGCAATCCTTCTTTATCTGGAATGATGTTATAATATTTCCTTTCATATGCAGAAATCATTGAAGCAAGAGCATTTTCTGTGGCAATTGTTGAATATAGAGAAGGATATAGAGAAGGCTAATGAAGATCTTGAAGCTGAAGAGAGAAGCCGCAAAGAAATTGTTGATGAACTAAGCAATTATGAAAGAGAAGCAAGCAAAAAGAAGAAAGAACAGAGTGGATATTTGAAAGAGGTTATGAAATGTGAGACGGAAATTAAAAACAAAAAGAAAAGACTTGATAACAGTGTAATTTTCTACTTGCCTAATTTTGCCGACGTGTGATTATTTGGTCTTACTTACATCTGGCTCCTTTTATGTACTTTCTTGGCTGTAAACATGATATTTGCTTCTGCTCATATAATATCTTTTTGAAAGCTTAGGAGTTCCAGATTGGAAAATGGTCGTGTTATCATTTTCCTTAAATGTGTGTGTATATATATACATATTTAATTATTAGCTGCGTAGTGGTTTATTCAAACACTAGTTACTATATTGTCCTGTTAGTATATAAAATGGTAAACTGCAGAGATTATTATACAAGGTAATGCTGGTTATCTGAGATGATAAAGATCTGTTACCCTTTTGACCGTCTCCTACTTGGTAAAATGTAATTATTGAGAAGTTTAGTTTATTTATGTGCCAGTTGGGATCAGGTTGTAGATTAGTGCTAGGTTGTCTACTTCTATAAGTATGTTAATAAAAAAATTCTTATTCCATATCTTGATGCTATTGCTTGGAAATTTGTCAATTAGTTTTCATTATTATTTTAATTATCTCTTGCTTCCTGAATTTACAACTCTGGTAGCTGTTAGGAAGTGTTCATTTTATACCAGTGATGGATGTGCTAACCTCTTCTTGTTTTACTGAAGTTACTATTTCCAGCACTATTAGAAAGTGTTTGTTTTATATAATTGATTTGAAGGTTGGTCTGGTATAATGATAAAGTTCAGATTGCATTCACCGTTATAATTTTTTTCTGTACAGCAACCTGAGCTTCTCAAATTAAAGGAGGAGGTGACACGTTTAACCCAAAAAATTAAGAGTACAAAGAAAGAGCTTAAGAAAAGGGAAGAAGAGAAGAACAGGCATGTGGAAGAAGTGGGAGAACTTAAAAATGACTTACAAGCTCTCATCAAACAATTGGATGATCTGCGTGAAAAGGGACAAGGTGCTGGTGAAAAATTGCAGTTAGCTGATAGCCAGTTGGAGACATATCACCAAATGTGAGTAATAAAATCTCTTCTTGCATTCTTAGTGAGCACATATTTTCTGAATGCAAGGCCTGTTTTCTTAGGAAACTATATTCATTCCAATTTGGAGTTTATTTACTGTTGGCCAGAGGTCTAGCAAAAATCAATAATTTGAACCTTTCGAACACGTATTAGTCGACTGCTCACTATTTTGCTTTTAAACAGTCCACCCCCCCTCTTGTGTGAGCCTTATTTTGTTCAACTTGACTCGTTATTAAATGTTTTAATGTACTACTTTCTGGGACTCATAAGTGATGTTAATTCTGCAGTAAAGAACAGGCTGGTACAGAAACTGCAAGGTTGAGGGATGAGAAAGAAGTCTTAGATAGGCAACAGCATGCAGATATTGAAGCTCAGAAGAATTTTGAAGAAAATCTTCTGCAGCTGACTAATCGAAAGAAAGAGCTTGAATCTCAGGAGGATCAAATGCAAGCAAGATTGAAAAAGATCCTTGTTGCTGTTGAAAAGCACAAAGTAGATCTTTCAAGAGTGAGAAAGGAACAGCGTGACTTGAAAGAAAAACTTGATGGATCCAAGTATGTGAGCTTCACGTTGGAGATTTGCTAATTGCTTTAAATTGCTGAACTTTATTCATTCCCCCTTGATTTTTTGGTTGGATGGATTTGTGTGTAATTTTCAAGTTATTCTTTTAAAGGACATAGTATCGTTTTTATTTTTCATGTTTCACTGACTTTGTACTTTTCATACAGACGGAAGCATGAAATGTTGAAGACAAAACTTGATGAATTAGAGAAGAAACTTCGGGAGCTGAAGGCTGACAGATATGAAAACGAAAGGGATGCTAGGTTCTCACAAGCAGTCGAGACTTTGAAACGTCTATTTCCTGGTGTTCATGGTCGGATGACTGATCTCTGCAGGCCAACTCAAACTAAGTATAATCTAGCTGTCACTGTTGCTATGGGCAGATTTATGGATGCGGTGGTAGTTGAAGATGAACACACGGGAAAAGAATGTATCAAGGTACAAGGATAGGGATTACATTTCTGGTTTACTCTTACTCATTATCCTTGTCTGAATTCTCTCTTGTTAAGCATAGTGGTGAGTATATTACTTTTTGAATCAGAAACCATATCTTTAATCATTTTTATCCCCTTCTTTCTTTTGAATTATCATCTGTTCACTTTTGACTGATATTTGAGGCTTCATAATATGAATTGGTTGACATGGAAATCAGTATCTAGGTGCTTGATGGACTCTCCCAGTTTCTATTCTTCCATGTTCTGTCAACTTGTTGTCATTGCCTGGAGGCAGCTTAAGCAAATGAGTTAGTTATCTGTATTGTCTGAAGTTTTCCTCTTTCAGAACTAGATAATCTTTGTTTAGATACCTACAAGTTTAGCGAAGTTCAACACAGCTCCCCAAGTACTCTGTAGTAGGGAATTTTTTTTTCTTTTCTCTTTTAGTTAAATTGATCTGATGACTTCAGTTTCAATATGTCCAACTGTGACTTCACTTTGAATCTGTTTAAGTTTATAGAATGTTTGGCAGTAGTACTTGTAATTTGTAATTTTGCTGTCAACAATGTGTTTGGCCTTCAAATTGCTTGTGCAAATCAGTTCTTGGCACTGCCTTTTCAGTTTGGCTACTATGACTTTGTCAATATGATTTTAAGCAGTGAGTTTCTCTTTTTCACTTTACAGTACTTGAAAGAACAGAGGCTTCCTCCTCAGACATTTATACCTCTTCAGTCTGTTCGGGTGAAGCCAGTTATTGAGAGGTTGCGCACCTTAGGTGGAACTGCAAAGCTGATTTTTGATATCATACAATATCCTTTTTACTTGTAGGTTACTTGCAGTTCTTATTTATCTGAACTTTCTCCATTTATTTGATATTGTTGTTTCGTCATTTGTGCACAATATGAGTATCCTGATAGCATGCTAAAGGTAAAAGTGAGATAGGATGGTGGAATCCTGTATCTTTAACACTTCCAAAGATTATTTTGTTTTTGGTGTCTTTAATAATGTACAGTTTGGGTTGATTTTTTATTTTTTTTGCAATGATCTGTTTCCTATTCATGCTTTTGTTAGATTCCCATATTGGTAGCGGGAAAAAAAATACACATACAAAGACAGGCTTATTGACAACAATGATAGGGAAAGAAGAGAAGGAAAAATTAAGTATTGACTGTGATGTGATTGAGATTGTCCTGGATCTTATCCAGTTCAGTCTTATATTTTGAAGTTCCTTATCTCTTCCTGCAAAATAGTAAAGAATGCTTTGTTCTGAAACTTTATCATCCTTGTGAAATGTTATGGAGAAGTTGGGGTCTAAGCCCATTGTTTACGTTTGTGCTTAACAATCACAAGTTTGATCCAGCATTAGAGAAGGCTATATTGTTTGCAGTTGGGAATACCCTCGTATGTGATGACCTGAATGAAGCTAAACGTCTCAGTTGGACTGGGGAGAGATTTAAAGGTAAACTCATGTTGCTTTTATAGTTCATTTTTATTGTTTGATTAACTTGTTCTGACCTTTGTGTGAATGTAGTTGTGACTATTGATGGAACTCTATTGACAAAATCCGGTACAATGACTGGAGGTGTTAGTGGTGGAATGGAAGCACGCTCAAATAAATGGGATGACAAAGAAATAGAGAGTATGTTAAGCAGCTTCTTTGTTTTGTTTACCTTTCTGTTAATTTTGATTCTGTGTCTTGATGGTTTCGCTTCAATGTGTAGAATTAAAGAAACAAAAGGAAGGTCTTGAGTTGGAGATGGAAGAACTCGGGTCAATAAGAGAGATGCAGCTTAGGGAATCTGAAGCCTCCGGGAAAATAAGTGGACTTGAAAAGAAGATTCAATATGCTGAAATAGAAAAGGTATAGATTGTTTTTCTATTTGGGGTATATGTTGGCGTGCAAGTTAATTCACGTGGCATGTAAAGTGCACTGTTCAGCTACTTTTTTTGGTCTTTGGTAACAGTGTGGTGCAATGCTTGAAGTCTAGCAAATTGAGGATTTTGGTGGAGTTTGGGGATTATATGGGGTTTATCTTTTTCTTCAGACTGAATTGCATCATATGCATGAATTGTTGGGCAAAGGAATATAATTCTGTATTTATAAGTTTCTTCCAAGTCTTGTTCATTTTACTGGTGGAATAGTATTTGATATTGTCATTGGCTGCACAAGGATGATGATTGTTATATAATATTCAAAAAAATAAAACGGGGTGATTATTATTATTTTAAGTTAGACATGACTGAGACGTTGAAAGAGTTTCATTTTGAACTTGATGTGGAGTTTACAACGTGTTAAAGAGGATATGGTAAGTTCTGGATTTAGCCAGGCGTAGATTGATCACGATGGAGCAGTTGTATTCTGATTTCCTTGTAGTTGTTGGGTTTGCTAACGTGTTGATTCAAGAAACTGTTTCCAATTTTTTTCTTGCAGAAAAGCATTGAGGACAAACTTTCCAAGCTAGAGACAGAAAAAAGAAACATTGATAATGAGATCAGTCGGGTTAAGCCTGAACTTCAGAAGGTGCTCATTTTTTACATTCCTTTTTGTTTGCAAGCTGCAACGTGCTTCCAACATCTGATTTATGGTTTGATTTTCTGCAGCTGGAAAATGTCATTAACGCAAGGAATTCAAAAATCTTAGAACGAGAGAAGAAGATCAATGATATTGTTGACCGAATATACCAAAAGTTTAGTGAGTCTGTTGGGGTTAGCAACATACGTGAATATGAAGAAAACCAACTCAAGGCTGTTCAGTTAATGGCTGAAGAAAAGCTTAGCTTGCTAAATCAGCAATCAAAATTGAAATCCCAGTATGTATTTCATGCTTTATTTACAGGTTATTTTGTTTATTATTTTTTTTGTGTACATTAGGAATACACTTTCAGTGGACTATTCCTCTGATTCCTAGCCATAGTTTTTTCCTGCAAAGCTTTGTTGTCTATGCAAGCATGGTGTTAGTGGAAGTCTCACACAGTTTATTGGTTGAATTGGGCTATTTCTAGGATTGCTTGCATTTTGGTTTGTGATTATATTTTCTTTTGATTTTTGTATCTTCGTGTTTTCTCATGCTCATTTGTTACATAGGTGGTAATGGAATCCCTAATTTTCTTATCAATTTAGTTTTCTTACGTGTGGCCAGGTTGGAGTATGAGCAGAAGCGTGACTCAGATATAAAAGCACGGATTTCCAAATTGAAATCGACACTAAGTACTTTGCAAAGCTCTTTGGAAGTTGTTCAGAAAAAAGAGATTGATTTGAAGTCCACTGTCGAGAATTCGGGGAATGTGATTGATGGTCTGAAGGAACAAGTGCGAGGTATGTAATAAGTTAAAAATGCTACATCAAAGCTGGTCAGAGAACAACTCATAATTTAACAAGCATGAGAAAATAGCACTATTAATGCCTCTTCCCTAAGCATTAAAGTTATCTTTCTCGTTTCCATCAGATGCTTCTAACTGACTCCAGGCACGAACATAATAAGGGATGTAATTATGTCATTTTTCTCAAGAGTAGGACATTGTCCGTCTAAGTTGCTTATTTGGTTTTATAGAAACTTATGCAAGGGAATATTGTGTTTAACTCTTGGAAAGATTTTTGAAATACCTCAATTGTAGCCATTTTCAGAAGTTTCCACTTGAAAAGGAAACTTAGAATTTTTTTTAATTTATTTTTTTTGTATTTGCAGAATGGAAGTCCAAAGCTGAAGAGTGTGAAAAGGAGGTGCAGGAGTGGAAGAAAAAGATATCTGCTGCCACCACTAACATAAGCAAACATAATCGTCAAATAAAAGCTAAGGTTTGTGTAGATCTTTGTGGACTTTGCACTTGTTTTGTAAAATTTATCTGTACCATTTCCTCTTCCACCCAAAAGGATGGAAAATTGATAATATTTGCTTTTAAAGCTTATGCCTAAAGGAAATAAAATACATTACAGGAAGCACAAATTGAGCAGCTAAATTCACAAAGGCAAGAGATACTGGAGAAATGTGAATTGGAGCATCTAAGCATTCCAACTATAACTGACTCTGATGGAGGTCCAGCTTTTGACTTTAACAAACTGAGTAGATCTCATCAGCAGAGTACAACACCATCTGAGCGGGACAAGCTTGAGGCAGATTTCATGAATAAAATTTCTGCCTTAACGTCAGAAATTGAAAGAACAGCCCCAAATCTGAAGGCACTTGATCAATATGAAGCTCTGAGAGAGAAAGAAAGGGTGATACTCAAAGAATTTGAAGAAGCAAGGCAAGCAGAGTTGAAAGTGGCTGCAGAGTTTAATAACGTGAAGCAGACTAGGTAATATAAATTTTAATGTCTGATTATTTTACTTTCCTGTATGATAGACATTTTATCTTTTCTGGCTTCCCCTCGCAATTAAATTGGGAAGTTATGGAATACAACTCTTCTCTAAGAAAAAAGAAAAAAGAAGAAGGAACTATTAGACACTTTAGTACTGCTACAGCTTTGTGTCAATTTGGGTGGCAAACAGTAGCATCTGCCACCATGATATGGTCATTTTTGCAGTCATCCAAAAGTGATTACCTGTTTTGCATAAGGGATGTTAAGTTTTGTTCTTAAGTTAATGTCACTAATGTCATGTACATCTACAATTTGATTACAGGTATGAAAAATTTATGGAGGCTTTCAACCACATCTCTGGTATTATTGACAAAATCTACAAAAAACTCACAATGAGTACTACTCACCCGCTTGGTGGGACAGCATACTTAAATCTAGATAATGAGGATGAGCCATTTTTACATGGCATCAAGTACACAGCTATGCCCCCGACAAAGCGGTTTCGGGATATGGAACAACTATCAGGAGGAGAAAAGACAGTCGCTGCACTTGCATTGCTTTTCTCCATCCACAGGTAAAGTCTGATCCCCGTGGATTAGACATTTGATCTTGCTTGTATTTTGGTTTCTTTGGGAACCCTTTATTTTGATTTATTTGAAATTTGTCTTTCTATTTCCTATTAGGTTAGGTACTTTGGTTTAGTCTGAATCCCTGTGGGTTAGGCATTTAATCTTTCTTTTTTTATTACTTTCTGTAGTTATGTATATGTTGAATTCTTTACTATTTTCCTTGAAGCATCTGTGTATTATTCTCCCCAGCTTCGTCTAAGAAGTATAGTGGATTTTTCCTTTTAACTCTTTGGGTAATCTCAACTGGAATGTGCTGTGCTGCTCCATTAGTCTACTCCATTTTACATGAAGTTGCGGTGACCCTACTAATATGTTCATTTGACATTTCAGTTATAGAGCTTCTCCATTCTTCATTTTGGATGAAGTGGATGCAGCATTAGATAATCTGAATGTTGCAAAAGTTGCTGGATTTATCCGGTCAAAATCATGTGGAGGAGCCAGAACCATTGAGGATAAGGAAGGAGGACTAGGATTCCAGAGCATAGTGATTTCGCTGAAGGACAGCTTTTACGACAAGGCTGAAGCGCTGGTTGGAGTCTACAGGGATTCCGACAAGAGGTGAGATCCCTTGTGGTTGCAGTTCATAGTTTCTACTTTCTAGGGTTTTAGTCTCAATCCTGAAAATTTCAATTTCCGCAGTTGCTCGAGGACGCTGACATTTGATCTGACGAAATACGGGGAATCCTGAGAGATTCTTTCTCCACAGACAGTGATCTGCTGATTCCAGGTGGGTTTTAGTGTATAGACATGTTCTAAATTTGAAACCGAGGAAGATTAGAGATGTTTCATTTAGACAGGAAGGTGAAGCTAGAGAAGCAGCATGCTATGTAGTATGTACATTTTAATCTTCTGTTTTTTAACCTTTTTGTGTAAATTGTATACCCAGATTAGTAGGAAGACACATGCATATTATAGTGCGGTTTGTTTGTTTAAACTTTAAACTGTCATTTTGCCTCGTTTTATATATAGGGAAATACTATATATATATGGAAAATTATTAGCAAGGACGTAACTTTTTTATATTTATTATTAGAGGAATTTAAACAAATACGAAGGGATTTCAATAATTTACCGCTCAATAATGAATCATTGGTTAAATTTAATGTCAAAGCAAAGCCCCACATATTTTGGCAACAAAACCCAAAAATAAAAATCAAACAGTTTAACGGCGTGCAATTGTTTCGGATCTTCTGCGACACAAAGCCTCTAAATTGACACTTTTCGCAAAACTTTCTCCCCCATGTCCCCTTCCATTCATCATCATCATCTTCCTTCCGATTCCGCCTCCGCCTCGGTCAACCACGGCACCGCCGCTGCTCTCTCCCTCCGGCGGCATCCTGCCCAGCTTCAGCCGTTGTCAAAATGCCTGAGGAAAGGGCTCTCTCGCTGCCGCAGACGCATGCCACCAGAGGTCGCAATCCCTCCACCAGCAGCAGCCTAACTGATTTCGATTTCGAACAAGATGGCCCGGAGAACTTCGAACTCGAATTGAACCCAATAGCTCAAGCTTGCTTGATTGAATTTAGGGCTAAAGTCGAAGATGCAATTCTCGCCAACACCATATATGGGTCCAGCGGATCTAATAATAAGAAAAAGGAAAGCCTGGAGGAAATCAAATTGTGGGGCGTTCCCCTTTTACCCAGCAAAGGGCACGAGGGCACCGACGTCGTCCTCTTGAAATTTTTGAAGGCGAAGGATTTTTGCATCTCCGAATCGTTCTCCATGCTTTCCAAGGTGATGAGATGGAGAAGGGATTTCAAGGTCGATCAAATTCTTGATGAAAAATTGGGCCCTGAATTCGAAACCATGTGGCGTATGAGCGGCGCGGACAAGGAAGGCTGGCCCATCTGCTATCTTTCTTTCAGGGACCTTCAGAACAGGCATTTCAAGAAGAAACTTTTCGTGGAGGACGGGAAATTAGAGGAGTTCCTGCGATGGAGGATCCTCTGTCTCGAAAGGGCGATCCAAAAACTCGATTTTTCTCCAGGAGGGACTGCCACTTTTTTCCAGATTACGGATCTGAAGAACGCGCCGAGACAGAGCATGAAGGAATTGCGCTGGTTGTGCAAGAAATTGCTCAATTTGGTTCGTGATTATTACCCTGGACTCATCTATAAGAATGTAAGTCTTGTTGAATTTCTGTGTTAACATTTTTCCCGCAAAGAATGCATTTTTTAAATCTGAAACATATTAATGCAGTTGATCGTGAATGTTCCCCTATGGGTTTTCGCTGTAAACGCCATAAATCTGAGGCAAATTACAGCAAGAAGCAAGAACATGCTTATCTTCGTCAGGTCTGGAAAAGTTACAAAGGCTCTTCTCAAGTAAGTATAATGTCCTCATTATTTCTCCAATCAATCAAACAAACAAACACAAACCAACCCTGTTTCGTTTTGTGAGAGATTATTCGTAATCATTTTCCCAACTTGTAATAGGTACATCAATCCTGAACAGTTACTGGCTATGTACGGTGGTCTAAGAAAGGAAAACGACAATGAGTTTTCCGACCTTGAAAAAGTGCTGGAGGTTAATGTCCGCGGAAATACAGTTGAGCATATAGAGATTCCAGCCACTGAGGTAATCACACACGCACACACTATACTTAATACCACCAAAAGCCCGGTAACCTTTGATGAGCCTTGTATGTATCCCTCGGATTGGTCAAGACACTTATTTTGTGTGCATTTATGGATCAGGTGGAGAGGACAGTGACTTGGGATGTAGCCATTGTTGGAAATGAGGTGACCTACAAAGCGGAATTCATACCAATCGATGATTGCTCTTACAGCGTTTTGCTTGAGAAGGAGAAGAGAATGGGGAAGGGGGAGAGGAATTCGTTTTACATAAGAGAACCAGGACACATAGTACTAACCATCAGGAATGGGACATTCAAGAGGAGGCAAGTGTTTTATAGGTATACAAGTAAGCCCTGTGTGCCTGTGTACATGATCACCACCAAATGAGTGCAACAAAAAAAAAAAAATAAGCAACAAATTTTCTTGTATTTGTGAATATGTTCTCTATGTATGTGTGTGTATATGGTATGTGTGTTTATACCAGTCTGGGGAAAACTGGCATTTGTCAGATGTTGTTGTTGATGTGAATGTTAATGATAAAGATAGTGTTTAATGTTGTTGTTATTGTTAGATTGGCTCATTTTGATCTTCATCAATTTCAATGAAGAAGTAATAGACAGCGGGATATATTCTCCAAGTAAGTAATTATTAATAAAGGCTTATAACGTAAACAAATTTAAAATGAACTGAAAAAGATAAATTTTTTTTTGGAAGTCGCTATTTAGAAATGCATGATTAAGAACAAAAACAACACGTAAGGCACCGACAAAAATATGCAGCAGAATAGAAAACTACTAATTACTTGATGAATTCAGACACAAACAGGGCTAGATCCACACCCTCAAACAAACTCAGAACTTACCACGACACAAACACAAAGACAAAGGCCACCTAACCATTTCAAGAGGTGTAAGCCAGGAAAGCCTAGTTGCCATGCACTGGCGCAACATGTCAATTTCTTCACGAATTGCCGCATCTGCGTGTCACTCCCAAACCCCACTCCCTTCTTCCTATAAAACCCGCCATGCAAATTTCCAGTAAACTCAACATTACTTAATTTTCCGCCATGGCTACACACAGTTCGTTCCTCCCTGTTTTCTTGACCTTCCTCTGCCTCTTCCATGGCTGCTTCAGTCAGCAGCAGCAAGAACTCGGCGAGTGCATGTATCAAAGAGTGAATGCCCTCGAGACCATGGGAACTCTCCAGGCAGAAGCCGGAAGAACTGAGTTCTGGGATTACAACGATCAGCAGTTCCGGTGCGCCGGAGTCGCCATGGTTCGCCACGTCATCCAACCCAGAGGATTTCTCTTGTCTTCCTACACTAACGCTCCTCTCCTTGCCTACATAGTTCAAGGTCGACGACCCTGTTCCTGTTTTGTTAAATTAACATTAATTTCCCTGTTTTTGTTTGCATCAAATTCAGAAATAATCCTCTTATGAATGAATTTTTGACTTCAGGGAATGGTATTCTCGGGATATTGAAACCTGGCTGCCCTGAGACGTTCCAGTCCTCCCAATCCCAGTTTGAGAGAAGACAGAGCTTCCCTGACCGCCACCAGAAGGTTGAGAATTTACAATCCGGCGACATTGTTGCAATTGTCGCCGGAGCAGCTCATTGGGTCTACAACGAGGGAAATCAAGAACTTATAATCGTCGTCCTTCAAGACACCTCCAATGGCATTAATCAGCTGGACTCAACTCCCAGGGTCAAACATCGATCCTCATTCCTACCCTGTTTTATATTTACTAGTTTGCTTAATTAAATTTCCTCCCCTGCTTTTTTCTTTTGGACAGAGATTCTTCATCGCCGGACACCCTGGAGGAGGAGACCGGCAGGCGGAGGAACGCCTACACAGAACGCAAGGATGGGGCAACGTTTTCAGGGGCATTCCTGTTCGGACATTGAGAGCTGCGTTCAACGTGAGCTCCGAAACGGCGAGACGCCTCCGGAACGAAAATGACCAAAGAGGGCATATTATTTCAATCAGAGAAGGCTTACGAGTGCTCCGGCCACCGACCACCCGACAGGAACAACAATCCGGCGCCGGGCAAGGTGATTCGAACGGGTTGGGGGAAACAATTTGCTCCCCCAAAATCAAACAGAACATCGACGTACCCGCACGCGCCGACGTTTATAACCCGCAGGCCGGCCGGTTCGCCACCGTCAACTCCCTCACTCTTCCCATCCTCGCCTTCTTACGGCTCAGCGCTGAAAGAGGAGTCCTCCACAGGGTAAATTAAATTACTAAAATTTCACAAACCCTAATTAATAATTACCAAATTTTGTTTTGATTTGGGGAATTCGATTTGTTTCTGCAGAACGCTGTTTTTGCGCCGCATTGGTATGTGAACGCGAACGGGGTGATCTACGTGACGGGGGGTGAGGCGAGGATACAAATAGCTGACCACAGAGGGGAGACGGTGTTCGACGGCGAGGTGAGACGGGGACAAGTGGTGGTGGTGCCTCAGAACTATGTGATTGTGAAACAGGCCGGGAACCAGGGATTCGAGTGGGTCGGGTTCAATACTAATGACAACGCCATGATCAACACCATCGCTGGGCGGACATCGGCTTTCCGGGGGCTACCGGCAACTGTGCTGGCGAATGGCTTGGGGATTTCGGAGGCGGAGGCGCGGCAGCTGAAGTTTAACAGGGAGGAGACGCTCATCTTTCCTGGTTCTAGACCCGGAAGATATTAAGGGAACTGTGACTGAATGAATAAATGTAAAACTGGATGCAGTTGTAGTTTTTGATGTTACTGTCGCATCGGAGGAATAAAAACTTGCAACTTGTTCTTGGAAGGTTAATCTGTTGTATGGGCATGTTCTTTTTCATCGTTTTGAAAACGATTTTGAAAACAAATTTTGGAAAATAGTTTTATAATGTAAAAAGTGTATTAAAAATATAAAAAGTAGATACTAAATAGTAAAAAGTTGTATTAAAAATGATGAAATGTGATTAAAATATATTAAATTTACTGTTGAAACCAAAATCGTTTTCAAAACAGAACAAAAAAAACAGGCCTTTGTAGTAACAATTTAAGTTTATCATCATAAATTGATAATTTATAATTTTAAAGATAATGCAACACAATTCAGATTTTTAATTATTCATAATGATTTGTTTTCTTCTAAAATCCTTATCTTTTCCAAATGTATCTAATTGCATTATTACTATAAGTGGTTATATTTAGTTTTTGTCCTCCAGAAAAATTAAACATGTTTTTCTATAAAGAAAAGCGTCATTTAAAATGGGGCGAATTACATCTTTCCCCTGAGGTTTGGCTAAATTATAAAATCACCCTCCTAATTTGGTTAAATAACAAAAATGCCCCTTGATCGGCGGATTAGTTACAATTTTCTCCTTGAGGTTTGGGTAAATTACAAAATCACCTTTTTAGTTTGGTTAAATAACAAAAATTCTCCTTGACCAGCAGGAAAATTATATCCTCCCCCCCCCCCCCCCCCCCCCCCCAAGCTTTAGATAAATTCTTCGTTTTGTGTTTCTTGAACAAGATGTATCCTGTTGATCAATCAAATTATGTGGGAGTGGGAATAGGAATGGTTAAAGATTAAAATGAATTGTGTCATTTGTAGTTTACTGCAATCAAGAATCTGAATGGAAAAGTTGTGGTCGGAGACTTGCCACCCTTCATGGACAAATTGAAGGCATTCGGTGGCCATGTTACTGAGTAGGAGATTCGGAAGGTGCTGGAAAATTATAACAAAGAAAAACAAATAAATAAAAAAAGTAAAAAAGAATCACATGGTATAAAAAAATCAAAGGGTATTATGGTCATAAATAATTATTATTTGTTTGACTAACAGTCAAAGGGGGCAAAGGACTCATTTCAGAAATACAGGGGACAAAAGTCACACAATCCCAAAAATGCGTAGAGGCAAAAGATAACTAAGCCTATTAAAAATGATAAAAACTGATTATAATATATTAAATTTACTGTTGAGACCAAAACTGAAACAAAAACCAAAACTTAAAGAACAGGCCCTATATACATGGAAAGACTAAAGTGCCCCTAACTTAATTTATTTGAAATTTGAATATCAAAATGTCATTCACAAAGACACAAATAAGTGTTTAAAATCAACCAAATGCTATTCACTTACGACCACTTCTAGAATTGAGAAAGTAATTGAGAAATAGAAAGAAAAAATTTTTTTTTTCTCTTGGCGTAATAAATCATGGATTTTAAACTTCAAATTTCAAATAGATTAATTTATGGGCACTTTAGTCTTCCCAAGTACATAATGCTTATGTCGTATTTTAATTTTTAAATGGGTCAATTTTATAATTAAATTAGGAGGATCATTTTGTAATTTATCCAAACTTCAGGGGGGGAGAAATGTAATTTTCCTGCTGGTCAAGGGGAATTTTTGTTATTTAACCAAACTAAGAAGAATGATTTTGTAATTTACCCAAATCTCAGGGAGGAAATTGTAACTAACCCGCTAGTTAAGGGATGTTTTTGTTAATTAACCAAACTTGGAGGGTATTTTTGTAATTTTGCCAAACCTCAGGGGGAAAAGTGTAATTCGCCCTTTAAAATGAGTTAAGCTCTTTTCATTTGGAAAAACTTTCAAACCATGTTGAAAAAATGTAATTTTATAATAAATGATTTTAAATATAAAAAAATATAAAATGTGTAATTAAATAATAAAATAGTGTAACGAGAATGAGAAAATATTAATATAAAATCCAAAACTCTAAATACATGTTTTTTTCTAAACATGCAAACGACTTAGGGGAAGGTTGGACGTTGGAGTACGGTAATGGAAGAGCCATAACTCTGATGTCATGAGTTCAAACCTTGAGAATCTAACAGTAAAAATTATTATTAAAAAAAAAATAAAAATACACACACACATCAAAATGGAACCAAGTTAATTCACACAAAACACAATCAATATATAATTGTTTCCCCTTCGTCTTACTCTATACTATTATGGTATTATATTGAGTCAAAGGACATGGTCGAAACCCAACGCATTAATTCAGGCTCAATTTATCTTGTCCTATAGTTAATCCTCGAGGAGACTAATGACATGTTCTTTAACAAGGTTTGAAGCTTGGTTTCAAACAAAAACAAATAAACAACGTTCGGTAATTTTCAAAATAGTTTTAAATAATAATAATAATATTATTTTTTTCTTCAAACACCACCGCCTCCTCCCCCTCACCACTACCACCTGACCGCCCCCTCCTCCTCACCCTCACCACCACGACCTCACCCTCCCCCTCACAACCTCCATCCCAACTGGGCTTACAACAATGGAGAAAGTCACAGGGAAGAAGAGGAGGAAGAAGAAGAAGATGAATCAAGCCTTGTAAAAAGAACATGCCCTAAGTTCGACAACCATAATTCGCGTGGAAAGGGGCTTCCGCCCAAGCTCAAATTCGAATATGGAAAGTACTCATGATTATGGAAATAAAACAGAGATCCAACATGGCCCGAATATGCAAGGGAGTTAGTTTACCCATAAATACAAGAATCCACCATTATACTGTACTTGGATTCACAAGTCACTCTGATGACTTAAGCATCATAGCGTTTAAGGGGAGTGACCAAAAGGCGAGAAACTCGTTATTTTTGGACATCAATTGGATTGATACCACAAGTGAGTGACCAAGAAAATGGTACAATAGGACAGAATACAATTTATAAGAAAATTGAATCATCCCTAAATTATATATATCACTTTCATAATCAGAATATTTCTTTCTCCTACAATTTAAGGCTATGTGCTTTTCCGAACATAATTAGGAAAAGTATCACTTTTTTTTTAAAAATATTACACAAAGAAATAACATTATTTTTATAAAATTCACAATTCAAATTTAAAAATCCCTCTAAAAACTCACTCACATAAATTCAAAAAAGACATAATCATTACACTTTTTCTTCTCTTTCCTATACAAATCTCTAAAAAAAATTTTTTCAAAATAAAATTCTTTCCTAACTGTAAAATTTCTTATCCATAATACTAAGAAAACATACCCTTAATATGTGGTCTGGTCATTCTGAGCCCAGAGAGAGTACCAGTATAGCCTTTTTATAAATAAAAGTTACCTCATAGCCTGAGGCCGAAGTTAGATTTGATTTGAACGACCCACCCAATTCATCCACATTAAATACTATTCATCCCGTAACCAAAAATATAATTTATTATGAATGATAATATATAACTCTAAAAATATGTAATTTAATACGATATCATCTAATATTTAGTATGTACATACATACTTCCTTGTTTTGGGAAAACTGCAAAAATGGTCCACAATCTTTACCCCTGTTTCAAATGTAGTCCACAATCTTTAGTAAGTAGCAAATGTAGTCCACAATGTATCCATTTTGTTGCAATTTTAGTCCAAAAACGGAAAATTGACCTTGACTAACGGTCAACGGGTTTGACCGTCAGTCAAACCCGGGTTTGACCCTCCTAAAACCACCCCACCCCTTCCTTCCAAAACCATTTCTCCACATCACTTCTTCCTCCACGTCAGCACCACTCTCGTCGCCATGTCACCGCCTAGGCGCCACCTCACCTTCTGCTGTCCGTCCAGGAAAATGAAAGGGGAGGCCTCAAAAAACTTCAAAATTTGCTCCGTTGGGGTTTCGAACCTGTGACCTTCCGTCTGCGCGCGCGAGAGACAACCACTAAGCTGCAGTCGTTTGTTTGTCTTTTGTTTGTCTTTGGTTGCTGTTCCATTCAGTCATATAGAATCACACTTTTCTTTCATACTTTATACACAAGGCCGTATTAAGACTTTCAAATTCCTTTCCATGCCGTCAAATTAATTAACTTATTTAATTAAAATTACTATTCTAACCTTATTAAATAATGTCAAACATATAATTACCTATAATATATATTTTTAACTCTTTCAAAAATCTCATACGAATTAATTCAACATCAACTATAATATATTTTTAACTCTTCCCCTTCCATTTCTGGGAGATTCCTATTTGGAAGGATATTTCACCAAGGCAACGCTAGTGGTTCAACATCAACTATAATCTCCCAGAAATGGAAGGGGAAGAGTTAAAAATATATTATAGTTGATGTTGAATTAATTCGTATGAGATTTTTGAAAGAGTTAAAAATATATATTAGAGGTAATTATATGTTTGACATTATTTAATAAGGTTAGAATAGTAATTTTAATTAAATAAGTTAGTTAATTTGACGGCATGGAAAGGAATTTGAAAGTCTTAATACGGCCTTGTGTATAAAGTATGAAAGAAAAGTGTGATTCTATATGACTGAATGGAACAGCAACTAAAGACAAACAAACGACTGCAGCTTAGTGGTTGTCTCTCGCGCGCGCAGACGGAAGGTCACAGGTTCGAAACCCCAACGGAGCTAATTTTGAAGTGTTTTTAGGCTTCCCCTTTCATTTTCCTGGACGGACAGCAGAAGGTGACGTGGCGCCTAGGCGGTGACATGGCGACGAGAGTGGTGCTGACGTGGAGGAAGAAGTGATGTGGAGAAATGGTTTTGGAAGGAAGGGGTGGGGTGGTTTTAGGAGGGTCAAACCCGGGTTTGACTGACGGTCAAACCCGTTGACCGTTAGTCAAGGTTAATTTTCCGTTTTTGGACTAAAATTGCAACAAAATGGATACATTGTGGACTACATTTGCTACTTACTAAAGATTGTGGACTACATTTGAAATAGGGGTAAAGATTGTGGACCACTTTTACAGTTTTCCCTCCTTGTTTTACTCAAGAAATTCATTATAATAAATATATAATTTATTATAAATTATGAAATAAGTATTATATATAAAATAAGTAATTTAACATTATATTTTTTACATGACCAGAAAAGTACTTATTTTTAGAACGGAGGTATATAATAATAATAATAATAATAAAAGAAGCTGTCTCTGCAGATGCAACGTGGGATGTGTTGTTGGAGGACCGTATTACCCATCAAACGTTTCAAATACCAATGACAAAGTGAAGGGCATAAACGTCCACAGAACAACGAAAGTCCCAATTCCAAGAAAAACAGGACAAAGTATCCCACTTTAGATTATGTGTATAGGAATAAAGAATCAGAGACCACTCGCTCCTGTCCTCTTCCCGTTGCTACAAAGCTTCTTATCTCACAAACCCAGATTAGATATGGATTCCAGAACCTCATTGCTTCGTTAGATTTATTACATTTCGCTTCAAAAATGGCGATGATGCCCACTGTTCTTCTTCTTCTCCTTCTTATGGGTTTCTCCTCATTGTCAACCCGGGCAGCTGCTGCAGAGCCGACCCACCCGGATAGACTTGCCAGACCAGGTTTCGTTTACACCCGGTCCAGGGGAAAATGCACTCCTCAATATTGGAGCAGCAGAACGGAGTCGTGGCCGAAGATGGTTCCGCAGATGTCGACTGTGTCCAACGTTTTCGGTTCCAGGGCGTTCGAGAGGTACAGGTTCGATCTCACGCTTCTGGAGGCGGCGTCGAGAAGCGACGATTCGAGGAACGTTTATGCCGGGCTGGTCAAGGAATCGACGGCGGCGCTGTTGAATTCGTACGCCAGGAGAGGGTACCCGTACCCCGCCTGGGAAATCAAGACGATGGTCATCCAGGGTTTGGGTTCCGGGGAAGCAGCCGTCGCTCAAGCCCGGCGGTTCCGAGAAGCCAACCTAGCTTGTAATCGACTTCACTTGTGAAGTACTAATCTGGTTGATTAATGGTGTTAATTACTGGGTTAATCTTGTTTTTAGGACTAAGAGCATTGATAAGATAAGATTATCTCCTTATCTTTGGTTTAGGAATTACTACTAATATTGTTCCTGAATGTTAATTTTGTATCTTATCTAACCTTTTTTTTATCGCTTTGAAAATTTTTATTTATTGTGTCAGAGAAAATTATCTATTTAAGATTTTATTTTTATTCATAATTATGTTTATTTTTTTTCCCAATAATTTAAAGTGAAATAAAGGTCCCGTTTGGTAACATGTTTTTATTTTATAATAATTTTTTATCATCTCGAATTAGCTTTGAAATAATTCAAGTTTAGAGTATGAAATAATAATCTAACAAAATTCTAAATCCAATTTATGCTAAATTTCATAGCAAATGTTATTTGGCATCTGAATAATCTCACCCACTTTAATTAATTAAAATAGTGACTAAAGTTTTATTTTATATGGATTGGGGTAGATCATATTTCTATTTTTTAACATTCTCTTATAAAAAGTCTATTTTACATTTTCGCTAAAAAAAAAATATCGCACAATATTTGATTTTATAGTCACGAGTACGATCTATATTACACGGTATGTAAATAACCTATACATTTTTTCGAATAAAGGAGATTTTTTGACCTTAAACGGAATAAAATTTTGCGAAAATACCACCCAGCTGGGCGGTATTTCTTCCCAAAAATACCGCCCACTTGCTGGGCATTATTTTCCCCCAGAAATATCGCCCACTATGGATACCGCCCACAAAGGACGATATTTTCCCAATGTTCCTGTGAATAGTGTGAAATTTTTTGGTAATTTTTTTTAATAATATTTAAGGGTAAAATAGACTTTTTACAGAAAAATATTACTGTGTTTAGTAAAACGGTTACTGCGTGTAGTATGCCTCTTTATTAATTGCCTTTAAAAATAGATTGGGGCCAAGTTCCTCCTCACGCAAGGGACTTTCACTTATAGGAAAAGGAAATTGCGGAAAAAATCTCACCGGGCTTGCTTTTATATTTATATTTCCTTGAGGGAAATAAGCTGAGAGGAACGAAGAAGAAAACCTACGACCAAAACTTCGTCTCTTATGGCTGCCAGGAAACTGGTCCGCGATATATTCATCGCAAGACAGCTCTTTGTTCGGCCGCTATTAGCATCCCAAAGGGTATTTTAACCAAAACCCTATTGCGTGGATGATAGGGCTTTTCTGATTTCTGCTTCAAACGTTTGAGATTTCGTGTTTCTTTTTCTTTTTTTGTGGCGTAGGTTCCGACACGAGCTGCGTCCTTAAGGTTGTCGCGAACTAATGGGTTTGTCGGTGGCGTGAATTCAGCGTTTTTAGTGAACTCTCTAACAAACTCAAGGGAGAAATTAACAGGCGAGCTGCGTTCCTTATTATTATTATTGTTATTTTTTTGTGTTGTTGTTTCGGCCGCCGTTTGAGTGTTTGAAACGTTTGCTGCTTGTGGCAAGATTTATTGAAAGCAGCTCATTGTTCATTGTGGGTTTTGTTTGAGCTCGCTATTTCACACACATATATTAAAAGATGAAAATTTGGTTACTTTTGTATGGAAGTTTTTTGTATCCCTGTAATTGGAAGGACGTGTTTTTCCCTTTTGCTAAAATATGATGATATCCTATTGGTTTTTGCATTGTGTGCACGTTTTAGGCATTGTCTTTGTTGTAAAGTTTTCTCTTTGCTCGTTCAGTTTTTGGGTATTCTAGTTTGTTCCCTTATAATCTTCTGTGGCCGCTTTTTTGCTTATTCTGTTATGTTTTCTTGGTGATTAGTAGTTGTTCTGAGAGAGAGTTTTTTTCCTTCCCTCAAACTGGCCAATGAACATCTGCTTACTACCTACTTGTAATGTAAAAGTTGTCATCCTCTATTTGTGTCTTTCCCTTGTGTTTGGTGAATTTGCTTAGTTGCGATGCAAGTGGTTTACCTGTATTCAAGGGGTCCGATTGAATGCTGCAAGATAAAAAGCTCTCGTCTTGATTTTCCTTTTCATAAATTTGTTCCTCCTTTGAATCTGTCTAACAGCAACCCGGAATTTCAAAAGTCAGTGAAGGATTTGAAGGAGGACTTAAAACAGAAAGCTGAAGGGTTCAAGGGAGTTAAAGAAGATCTGGAAACTAGGTAATGCTGTAAACTACTAGTTTCTTTTGGTTTTAAAGTTCTTTATTTCCATTTAAAGGCTGAGACATACTCTTGTATGTCAAGGCTGGCAGATCTTTCATTGGAGATCCTGAGATGGTGAACTGGCGAATGCAGAACGAAGCAGTCCACTGAGCAGCTTTTCAAGATTGTGGATGGTGTGCGGACGGAGGCTGAATCTACGGCAAAAAAGGTATACAAAATAATATTGCTTTGTTAGCCAGGAGTATTGCTTCTTCAAGGGGCAACTTTTTTCGGAGAGTGGAATGATTTTAATGATCTTCTTGAATGAGGTTGCTACATATTTTCTTTTGGTTACCATTGTTTCCTAACTCTTTTCTATCATAGGTTTATTCTGATGTCGAGGAGAAGATTTCAGCTGCTAAAACCGAGGTCTGTTACTGTCTGAACTTCGGAGATAGATATTAGAGATGAAGTATGTCGCTAAAATAGTGTTGATTTTTTGGTTTAGGTCAAAGATTCTTTTGGACTTGGGAAGGAAGAGTCTTCTGGATTTACCGGGGCATCAGAGAAGGTTGGAGGTGAGTCCACTTTTGCTGAAGGCAAGAAGCAAGATCAGCATGAGCAATCTGGGACTGGTGATTATGCAGAAAGCTTGTTAGGCAAGGTCAAGTCTGGTGTTTCTTTTATTTCTGATAGAGCATCTACAGCATTCCAGAAAGTGAAGGAAGCGAAGCCAATTGATATGGTGAAGAAGGGTTATGATATTGTAAAGGATGAGTTGAATGGAAAAGGAGGTAAGAGAAGGCATGCAACCAAATCCTCAATTAAAGTCGAAAAGAGCAGTAGGACTGATATTGTGGTCTTACCTAAATCGAAACTGGGGAAGAAATTTGATGATTTTATGGACAAGGTGATTACTTGTTAAATTTTACGTTTATGGGTGGTAATGCTAAATGTAAATTTTGCATCCTTTAATAATCTCCAGTTTTGAATTTGTTCCCTTTGCATGACATGCTTCTTTGTTTTCCCCCCTGGCATGATTTTCGATTGATATCACATTTTACTATTTGTTTCCCATGTACGATTTCTGATGGAGTTGATATCCTTGTGGTCTCAGTTGCGTGGTACTTCGGTATATAAAAGAGCTAGAGGGTTAAGTGAACCAGCCCAGGATGTAAGTGACTTGGGACTATGTCAAATTTTCTCATTTGCAGTTTATTGCATGGTTGATCTTTCTGGATTTTCATAAATATCTATTCTCCGGATGGATTTTTTTTTTTTTTGCTTTTACTATATTTCCAAATTTTAATTGACATTTTCACGTTTAAATGATCAGATTGCAGAAAATGTGCGTGACTGGTATGAGACCACGGACAGTCCTGTTGTTCACAAACTTCAGAAGTGCGTCGTAATTCTTCCTTCTATATTTGTTCCTGGTTAGCATTTTTAACTTGATGTTTAGTTGATTTTACTTGATGTGGCAGTGTTACGGATACTGTTTTTGGAGAAACAGATGTTGCAACATCAACGAAGGAAATAAAACTACGAGATCCGTATGAAAAATTCTTCTTCTATTTCGTTTGTGTCTATATATGTGTGTGTATATATATATATATATATATATATATAGGTGAGTGCTCGTTATAAGGCATAAATAATGGCTTGTGCAGGAATTTTAGTCTGCCCGATTTTGTTGCCGAGGTGCAAGATTGGGTTAAACCAGTTCTAAATGCTTATTTTAAGGTGAGATTAATCCCAATTCCACTCTGAATTCTTAAAAAAAATATTGAAGAACACATTAGATAGCCAAAAGAAATGAATACACATCTTTTCGGCACCTATCGATTTTATTGATGAGTTTGTGTTGGATTTCATCCATTTACAGGGAGATGGTGAAACTTTAAAGATTTATTGTACCCCTGAGGTGATTGAACGGTGCAAGGCTGAGCAGAAAGCTTATGAAAGCATGGATTTGTTTCTTGATAACAAGGTCAAGAAACACAACTCATACTACTGACTTAAAGTACAACATTTTCTTGTAGTTCTTGTGGACACCATATTTGGGCCTTTATTGTTCTTCATTTCCTGAAGTTTGGATCTGCTTGCTCTCTTTTTTTTTTTTTTTTTTTTTTGAAATATTTTTTCCTCGCCCTCTCTGGAATTAGACAAGCTTAAATCCTGGAAATATTAGGAAAGATCTTAACTAGGTCTGATTTGAATTTTGCACAGATATTGCATATATCAGAGGTGGATGTACGAGAGGTGAAAATGATGGGAGACACTCCTATAATTATACTTGGAGTAAGAACTTATTTTCTTTCTTCCCTATCCCTGATTTCTCTTTGAAACTAAGAAAGAAGAAAACTGTAGTTAAAATTCATCTATTACTCATTAATAATGCTCATGTTGTAAGTATGGTAATTTTGCAGTTCCAAACACAACAAGTTCATTGTCTACGTGACAGACATGGCGTTGTCAGAGAAGGAGGAAAGGTGAGATTCTTTCTTTTTTTCTTAAATCTTTTCCCTGTTGGATATATTCTGCTTTATGCATATTCCATTTCCAGTTGTATAGTAGAACAACTTATATTGTTTGGGAAACTTTTTGTAGTTCTACTTCCTAAATTCTGCATTATGTGACAGTGTTAGGCTTAGCTTTATTGCTTGAGTCTTGAAACTCATTGTTCTTGCAAGTCTGATAACGATAAAAGAGTAAACAGGCTCGGATTATCCAGTCTGCAAATGTATACACTTTGGTTCGATTTGTCTTAGTTCATGGAAGTATTAATACCTGATCTTTTGACAAATCCAGGATACAATACACACCGTGTACTATGCCTGGGCATTGCAGCAAATACCGGTGGAAGAACTCGGAGAAGATGCCTTGCACCCAATATGGAGGCTGAGAGAAATGCAACAGTTTGGTGTGCAGGCCCTTATTTGATTGATATAAGGCCATCTTGTGGTTTTCCTTTCCAAGCTAATGCATGTTTGGTGGCGAAGGGAAAATTAGTTTCTAATGTAACCCCAAAAGTTTTCATTGAGATATAATAGATGACGAGATTGTAGTCCATTTGTAGGTTGATAAAGAGAGTATTTTCTCTTCAACATTTTGATCCATTCACTGTCGACGTTTCTATCTTGATTAATTTTGAGCCATAATTCACTGTGAGATTCATTACTTGTGTTTTTTAATATCTAATAAATCTGTAACTGTTGCACTCGTTTGAGGGTACATCTAACTTCTATATCCATGGCAAAGAAAACTTTTTCGTCAATTTGTGACTCTGACATAAAAATCCCGGATTTTCAAGAAAATCTTGACTTAAACACGTTAACTAGTGAACACGACTTGTACGAATAAATTACATTATTGCGAGGGAATGGCTACGGATTCTCAGCTCAGCTGCTATATTTTCACTTTATTCATCAGACTTGCAAAGACAAAGCTTGACTCCATGGCTACTTCAACTTACAGACTCATCATTTTCTTATTTTTGTTTCCCTTCTTAAACACATACACGATTGGACTTCAACGCTGAAAAATCCCTTTTAATTATAAATCCTCTGGCTCTGGCCCTCGCTCCGGGGTGCAGATAACAGGGAAGACTCGCCTCCCCTGTTCAGCTTCAAGGCCTGGCCTTCCGCCGGCGAGATTTGATAAGATTGCGTCACGACTTCCAGCGGCTCCGCCCTCAACACCGACGTGTAACCCGCAAGTGTGTGCTTCAACGGCGAGCCGGTCGTTCTCACCGCCACCCACTCGAATCCGTTCTGTCCGGCCTGGATCGTCGCGGCGAAAAACTGAGGAATCACGACTATTTCCCCCTCGTTCACCCTCTCGTTCAGCACGTTTTCGCCGGTGTAGCTGACGGCCTCCACCTGGGCATCTCCCCTGACGACGTAGAAGATGGAATGTCCGTCCGTCCATTGCGGGCTCGCCAGGGCGCCGGAGAAAAGCTCCCCCTTTTCAACGCTCAAATCCATGAACCCGAGCATCGCCAATTTGTTCTGGTCCACGATGCTCAGCCTTCCGGCCTGCCTGGAATACACATCCGCCTGGCTGAAACGTTCCACGTTAGTGTGGAACTTGGCGGTGCAAATGGTTTCCTCTATACCATTTTCCGACGATCCTTGGCCTCTTTGGCTTCCCCATTGTTGTTGTTGTTCTTCCTCCTGGATTCCGGGCCTGATGATGCCACTCAGGGGCTGTTGGGCGTTCACGATGAACCCTCTGCGATCTTCCCTCTGGATGCTCCTGATAACTTCGACGTCGAGATTGGTGGCTTCCGCAAATAGTTCTGGATTAAGATTGCTGATAACGTTATTGAGGGACGGCTGGTGCTCCTGTTGTTGTTCTTGCGGGTTCTGAAGTCCGCCGGCTAGGTAAAACACCTGGAAAATCAGTAAATAACATAAATTATTAGACAAAACCAGCAAGGTATTTTAAAGCTTGTTGGGAGTCGACGTTCGAATTCTAGCAACTCCCAAGTGTAGTAACACCATTTCCGTACCCTGAGATTCTGGTCAAGCAGGTTGGAGAGATGGTTGAGGTCGTTAATGACAAGGAGGACTAGATTTTCTTGATTATGATGATTAGCGGACCAGTGCGCAGCGCCGGCAGTCATTACGATAACATCCCCTCGACTAATGCTGCGAATTTTCTGGTGTTGATCCGGTTGTTGTTGTTGTTGCTGCTGCTGCTGTTGCGGCTGCTCCCTCCCCTGTTCCTGCTGCTGCCACCCCTGTTGTTCTTGTTCTTCTTGTGAGGAGAACGTTTCAGCACATCCAGGGATGGTTATTCCCAACAATCCCCTACCTGAATCCAAATGCTTTTAAGAATTCATCGAAATTTTGAGAAATTAAGAGAAACCAGAGACAGAGTGTAACCTTCAAGAACATAAACGAGACGTGGGCTGGGATGATAGCTCGGCAAATGGACGGAATTAGGATGGAGAGTGAACCTCATGGCGGCAACGCCGGCGCACTGAAACTGCTCCTCGTTCTGATTCCACAGCTCAATCAAACCTCCCTCCGACTCGAACCTCTGTTCGGGTCGGCTGGCCGTCAGTCTCTGGAGCCGGCATTGCTGAGCGTCGCTGAGCCAGGGAGACGTCAACCCGACCGCCACCGACACGTACAGGGCTAGAAACACCGCTAGGAGAAGCTTAGTGACACCCATTTTATCTTTTTTTGTATATTAAGAAAATCGGAGCTGATGAATTTATAGTGGGGGTGGAGGTGGAGAATGGAAGCCGTGTGGCAATGGAGATTTTTTGCCAGTTTTGCATGCATGGGGTTTTTTTTGACACCTAGCAACTGTGTTGGAAGAAGAAGAGTTGACGTGGTGGGTGAAGCTACTGCATGCAACTACCACTTGGCTGCCATGGACGAATGCTCTAACATGCAGCAGGGGGATGAAGCGGTAAAAATTGTCTCTTAGGAATTGAACCTACGACATCGGCTTTTGGAGACCCACGTTCTTCCACTTTCTCGACACTGATTTTGCTGCTTAGTGGGCTTGTGGAATCTCCTCTTGGCTCTTGGGCCTATACATATATTTTGAGGCTAAAGTGGGCTGAATACTTTAGATTTGGGCCTTCCTACTTTTATTTTATTTTATTTTTGAGGGTTCCTACTTATTCTATAGAAGGTTTTTTTTTTAAATGAATTTTTTAGTATCATATAAAATAACTATTAGCCAAATCTAAATCTATCTCATTTGGTGGTGATGTGACGGAAATGCATGATAACGGACTAGGTCTTGAAATACTGCCTAAATTATTAGGGCTCAATTCAGCATAGTTTGATAGGATAAGGTCAATCCGGTAAGATCAAATCAACTCACAACCTATGAATTAGGGGTATGATCTCCACTATCTTCCGATTTTCTTAACCGTCAAAACTCATGTTGTTACCTATAAATATTGAGTTAAGGCACAACTGATAGGTAGGTATGATCTAATTTTTGACGTAAATATACTAACCTATACTAACTTAAATTTTAGAGTATAATAGTGAGCCACCTTTACAAGTAAACAAGTAATCATAAACAGATCCAAACCTTTTTGTAGAAGAATAAAATATGCCTCCATTGATGACTTGAAGTGACCACTAAATTCAGATTATTATTATTCCATTTCATATTGTAGAGGTGACAATAGCTTAGAACCTTAAAATTTTGGTTCAAAGAATCTTATCTCATTTGTATATATAGAATCTAGTAGGACAAGAAACCTAAGAAAGCCAAAAATATGAGCACCAATTCAACAAACTAGAATACCATTTGTATTCTTCTTCCATTACATTGAAGGAGTCTACATTATCCCCAAAAAACGACCATTCCGCGCTAGCGCTTGGCAGGAAAATAGAGAAGTTCGACCTACCCACCTACACGAGGGGATCCCTCTATACGTTACGATTACTTATTTATAAATACTGACTGTTAACTAATCTCATTTAATAGTTATTCCATCTTGAGCAAGATCGTCTATTCTGGTTCATAGTTTCTCTTGGCTGTATGCAGTGGAGGAACTTGACTCAGTACATTGGAGGGACCAATTGGAGAAACCTCCTAATTAAACTAGTAAAAAAATTTTGTAGGGACCAAATATTTACATAAATTTTTTTTTTTTTTGCCTAAAATATAAATACTTACTATTTTTTTTTTTTTCTTGTGGGGACTAGAGCCTACCCTGGTCCCCACAATTTTACGCCACTGGCTGTGTGGTTCATCTGGGAGAGAGATCGAGATTCAAAAAATAGTGAATTGTCTTATCAATACACAAATGTATAACTCCACAGGAATTTCAATTATGCTCATATTCATCACTGTAGGAATTGGGTTCAAGCTTTCCCTAACCCCTTCTCATCAATGGACATATACGAAAGAGCTTTGCTTTTCTCCTAGAGTTAGAGTCAATAGCTAATTTTAGTATTGTACATCAAACTCTTTTAATGGATCGAACATATTCGTCCCCCAAACCAAGGGGTTTCGCTGTCATTCGAATCTACATTAGTTAATGGGCCAAAAAAGGATAGAGAAAGTTTTCCAAAAGACAACAAGAGAAGAGAATCTCAGATATATACGCACGTAAAGAAAAAGGTTTCCACTTTCCAGAAATTCTAATGCCTGCCCATCAATAAACTATTACTTCTCTTTAACCTAACATAACTCCGCGGAAAATGTACGCACAGCAAGACTCAGACTGCTTTTTCTTTCTTCACCTCTGCGTCACACACACACTTAGCGTAACAAATAAGAATTCGCACTATAAAACAACTTGCTGATCGCATCTCCAAAGCCCACCTTCATATTCATCTTCTTCTTCATCTTCAGTTCTTGCTATGTCTTGCCTGAACCTCAACAAATTCTTGCCCGCGAGGAAGGCTTGGAGGGTCTTCACCCACAAAGTGCAAACCAAGCTAATACACAAGCTTCGTCCCTCTTCTAAAACTATTCATAAGAAGCCAATTACCAAAAGCAACTCCCGTCCCGGCCGTCCGAGGAAGTCCAGCAGAAAGAGTTCTTGCTGGCCGGCGTTCTGCATCCAGCGGAAGATATTCAAGCTCAAGCCTGCGCAAACACGCCGTTACCAATCTCACTACTTCCGGAAAACACCATCACCTGTGTATATCGATCAGCTGTTCATCGAACCCGCAGTAATTTCTGCGGTGAAGAAGGAGTATTTGCAGTCGCAGCCGAACTTCAAAGCTAAAGCTGCAGCAGCAAAACAAGTGTGCAGAAAGGAGGAGATATGTCTTCCCTCGGCGTCGAGTGCCGCCGGTAAGGCGCCTGAGTTAGTTCTTGATGATCGACGAGATCTTACTCTTCACAAAGGGAAGGGAAAACAGATCAACGAGGCTACGAATTCTGCAGCAGATGATATGTGGGAATCACTGGTTTTGGCATCGCCCCAGATGAATGGGATCAACGAGAGAGCAGAGGAATTCATAAATAAATTCCGATCAGATATGATGCTTCAAGAAAGGCTAGCTCGTCATCAGTTGTAGCAATTCAATATGTACCCAATTCCCCTCTTTTATGTAAATAACTTGCATCCAAGATTATATAGAATGAAAGCAAATAATTGCATCATTTACTGTCTAAAGTTAGCTTTGCCAATTTTGCAGAATTTGAGAGCACACAAATAAACGTATTATGTACAACAAAATACACACCTATTCCCAATCTTTCTTTTATTATACACAGCATTCTTCAACGAGTTCCGAGTCTTTTGATACTTCGAAACATAAAGAAAATATAGGTTTTACAGAACGAGATAGTTATTAGGTACCACTAAGACCGACGACGCGTGCCTATTAAGCATCCAACAGAAAACAAGATTATAAGTCCAAGCCAGATAGGAACAATAAATCATGGACCAATAAACTCAACTACTTTCAGCCATCTTAAAATAAAAAATAAAAAATAAAAACTACTTTTAGCTTAAGAAGTCCTTCATTGGATCATCATGATGCACTCTCTTCATCCTATATGCTTCCATATCCTCTGCCGTGACCTGAAACCAAGCACCATGGTGAGTCGGGTGAATAGCCAAAGCAAAAAGGTGAAGCTGAAAATTTATTAAAATTGCACAAACCTCATCGGTGTGCTTCACATTGTATTTGCGTTTTCTTTCATCTTTCTCTTCCCTTTTCCTTTCATCCTCCTGCTTAACAGAAGCACATGTTACGTACCAAATCATACGCAGTAAATCCATTTCCATCTTCAAAACCTAAGTATATCATATTTACCTTCTTCAGTGCTTCAAGTAATTTCTTCTCATCCAAAACCAAATCATCAGGGACATCAGTTCCCCAGGTGGCAAGCTTCTTCTCCTCCACTGGAGCTGCCGTATCTGGTTAATTAATGAAAATCAAGATCGTTAAAAAGATGACATATGAATCAAGTCATGTAGAAGGAGCACAACATAAAATTCCTTTTAAGGCATTCAAGGCACGAATTTCCATGTTGCTAAATCCCAGACCAATTTTTTACTAAAAGATTAGCATATGCACCACAAAACACACCCTCAGGCATTATAATTCAAAAAGATCCATAAAATCTCTCTCTTTTACCCCAGAAATAAAATCTCTCTCTTTTACCCCAGAAAGCAGGACAAGAAATCCGCTGATGTCAAATGCTAAAATAAAAACCACCACTAACCTTCATCAACCTCTTTTCGGGCAATATTAGCCCTCATAAGATCTGCAGCAGCTTCTGCAGCTTCAATGCCAGCAGAACCAGTGCAATAGCTGTTACGAATTGTCTGTTTGCAGCACTTATAGCCCCATTGATGATCCCTCCACCATGAGCCCCAAACAGTTGTGTGGTTGTTGATGTAAACATCTTCCTCATATTTGCTCCGAGGAAGGGCTGCCTCCTACAAACAGAATATATGCAACATTAGGCAACTATAAATGACTCCAGAAAGGGAAATACTCCATTTTATGCCAGTTGGGTCTACCTTTCACAGTAAAGCAACTGTTTTGCTAAGAACAATGGAAGAAACAAAGGCATGTAGACAACGGATTATTTTGACAAACTATTAAAAAATTCAAGCCACCTTAAACAGCCACCTCTGAAATGCAAATTGCAGCACAACTATGACAAACAGTATCACATCAAGCGAATAGATGAACAAAGAATGGGTGGTTCTTTTATCTTTTGAAGAATTGGAACAAATAATAAGAACACTATAAGAAGAAAAATATAAATTGATTACAGCATACCTGGCCCTTTATGATCCTACCAGCACGATCATATTCGATTTCTCTTTCACTCTGCCCGAGTAAAAGTTCTGCTGGAAGTTTTTCTTCATCAGCTGCATTGCCATACTTCTCCTCAATGCTCTCCCTTGTCTGACCCTTCAGTTTCTCCTTACTGACCTGATAATTCTTATACAGTAATTCAGCTTGTGAAGGAGCGGCTTGCATATGAACATCATGGCCCTTGTCAAATGCTTCCCATGCATGAATGTTAAGCTGCTTGAACTCCAAAGCCTGACCGCTTAACCTGTTTTGATTATCTCCCTGTTGCACAGCAAAAAATGAGTGCATTGATCTTCAAAAGAACCAATAACAAGCCATCACAGAGACAATATTCAGTGCTGTATTCTAGAATTCCATGATACTTACAGCATAGAATTTTTCATTTGGATCCATATCCGGGAGAGGATCTTCACGCATAGACCGAGTTTTAGGGTCATAGTAGGCAGAATTGACATCCAGATTAAGAAGATATTTTGCAGTATCTTCTCGAATACGCAAGTTTCTGAGAGAAAACATGTATCAATATATGCGTAATTTGGATAAATTAAACATACATGAAATTGAAGTATGGAATGGACAGAAAATCACCAAACCTCTAGCAGGCAGGTAACAGATCAAGTATTATATTAAAGAATAATAGGATGACAAGTTTACCTAACAGTTCCAGTGCTCCCTCCACCAGTTGTTCGCACACGCTTCTCAACCTTTGCAAAGTCCATCTGTTTGCTCTCATCAACCTTAGCTTCGTCCACTTTCAAAGCATCTTCAAAATCCTCATCATCACTTTCTCCACCTTCTTTGTTTTCTTTATTGTTTTTCTCCTCCAACTGCTTAAGCTGTTGCTCCTTCAAAAATTTCCTTCTCGCCTCATCTCTAGCCTCATATCGTTCAATAACCTGAGCATAGGTGGCCGCATCATATCCATTCCAGCGGTCCCTTTTACCATCATAATCTAGCTCAAAGGTCTCTATTTTCTCATCTGGGGAAATATTCTTATTAGTCCACTTTGCTCCAGTTTTACGAGGCCTATCCATACACGATTTAGCATCGTGTGTCATAGCTCCACAGCTGTGAAAAAAACACGATAATATGTTAAGGAAAAACCATAAGCTCCCTAGAGCAAGGCCAGTAAAGGAGGGAAATAAACAGCAACAACGGCAGCAGGGTGATGGTGATAGCAATAAAGACAATAACATTCTCTTGAATGCATAAAACCGTGGAGAACGGAAGCAGTTAACTTACTTCTCACATGCGCCTTTCCGAAACTTATCTGCCTGGAATGTTTTGGCACCTCTGTCGTACCATGATTTGGTATAGTTTGGATCAGATTTCCATTTCCTTTGATGTTTCAAACTCTAAACGACAGAAGAATAACAAAATCAACAGCCATTCAGGGACAAGGGAAAAACCTAAAAGAAGCACAAAGCAAAAGAAACTGAATTTGTGACATACGGGTCTCTCAGCGTTGAGATACCAAGGTGCCGATGACATATACTGAGGAATGTGAGGATTGATTTCTTTTCCATCCTCGTCGACCTCCGCGGGAGCAAGCCCAGCCTTACGCGCTTCTTCCAATTCCAGCTGTTTTCTGTGATCCTCCCTAGACTTGAATGCCACTGCAATTCCCACCAATTCACAAAATTAGCACACAAATCCAAATACCCAATTCAATCAACAGCAAGCCCTACTCAGGAATTAACAACATGAACGAAAAGAAGAAAAAACTTTTAACTAATCAGAATCTGAAATTCGTGCAAAAATTCAATTGACCTCCCTATGAATCAAAGGAAGGTATCACCAAACTACGACCGAAAAAACACGAATCTTGTCTTCGAAAGGGTGAAATTTTCGACGGAAAAGTAAAAGCGAAACCATTGGAAGGAATTAGGGCTGTACCTGAAGCAGTCGCCATGATTAATTGAACAGAATCAACGCAAGAATTGCAGTGGATTATACTCTTGGCACTGCAAACCCTAGAGATATACTGATGCTCCGATAAGTAATCCGGGAAGGATGAGGAAAGATTAATGCTCGCAGCCCACGACGGCGGTTTAGCGAATGTGTATCTTTTGGGTCGGTTAACTAGACCGGGTCCTGACCGACTCTACTCTCTATCAACCCGGAAATTTTAACGCATAATTACTTTCTGCCCCTTATATTTATACGATATTTGCACATTGTTATTTATATTCTCATAATATACTTTTTGTTCCCCTAATTGACATAATTCATCCGTCCTATTAAAAGAGTTCTGTACTTTAAAATATGAATTAATTATGAATTACGCATTATAAAATAGTAAACTTTTTGAGAAGTAAACTATTCTATTAAGATAAAACTAAGTTTTGAAAATAAAATATTCTAATAAAACGGATGGATGAATTAATTAGTTTCAAAAAGTGTTATAGGTAATGTAGGGAATATAGGTACAAATATATTTATATACGTGCCCAACTCCAATTACAATGAATTTATTTATAATCTCCTATTCTATTACAAAGAGCCACTACAATACAACACGAGTGGGATTGGCGCACAGAAATTAAAAAATGAGTGGACATCTCATATCATATCCGAGAACAAATATCACACCAAAAGTCCATGTCATCTTGGGTACTGCTGCTTGAGTTGGGCCCAAAATCATGGTCCAGGCCTAGTAATCCCTGAGAAACCGTGAACATAGGCCTAGGCCCATATCTATACGAATCATAATCATCATTTATTTTGTCGGCCCACAGGTCCAGGTCCAGGTCCAAGTCCAACATTAATGTGCTACTCGAATCAGGCACTGTTGTGGCGGTGGCCGACAACCCGCTGCCGACGGCGGAGGAGGAATCCGGCGAGGAGCATTGCTCCAGGGCGGATATATTGCTGCCGGAACTCCATAATTTTGAACAATCACGATCTTCTTCTTGTTCTTGCTTGGTTTCAGAAGAGATCAAACGTTGTTGGAGGCGCTTTTTCAAGTGAGTGTTCCACAGGTTTTTGATCTCGTTGTCAGTTCTTCCAGGTAATCTTGCTGCAATTGCAGACCACCTGTAATTTGGAAGAAGAAAATCATCATCAAAATTCACGTAAGAACTGAGACACTTCTAATGGAAGAGAGGGATGAATTTGGCATATAGCTAAGAATATACCTGTTTCCTAATGCTTGATGCAGCTGAATAATGGTGTCCTCCTCTTCTTTGCTGAAGTTCCCACGTTTAATGTCGGGTCTCAAATAGTTGGTCCAACGAAGCCTGCAACTCTTCCCGCACCTTAAAAGACCTATGCCACCTCAATACACACATATTCGTTAAGAAAACAGAACCCTTTTTTTTTTGTTACAATTCAAAATAAGACTCTTTACATGGGATGTTACCTGCTTGATTTGGAAGGGCCCGCCAATTTTCATGGCCGTGTTGATTGATGTAAGAGATGAGAATGTGGTCTTCTTCTTTGGTCCAAGGACCTTTCTTCAATCCCATTTGATCGCAGCAGGGAGCTCTCCCCATTGTTTTTTGGGTTCTGATCTCTGCTGATATCAGTATCACACTGCTGAGGAGGACCACTATAAATCTAAATTCAGAGCCGGAAAAAGGCAAAACGTGGAGTGCTTTTATAATATAAAATTGATTAACACGTGGGATATTCGAATAGAATATTGTAAACTACAGTTTGCCAAATAAACTCTTAGATTCATTCCGTATATTCTTAAAAATAGTATCATTAGTAATTCAAATTTATATTTATTCATGAAAATTTCGACAAAACCACCTTATGTGTGATATGTAATGTACCGAATAATCTCTTCCTCAAAAGACACGTTGGGAGAGATGATTCAAATTGCTTCGTACGTTAATTGTAATTGTTCGATAAGGAATGATGCTACAAGATTGTGATGCTTACTTCACACAATTAAAGCATGGTATTATCATTTCAAATTAGCTAGCTTTCCTTTTGTCTATTCATTTATGATGATAAGTGATACAGCATTTTAAATGATACTTCTAGAACTAAGAGTGCAAAATGAACTTTCGTTCACCCGTTTGACTGAAAATAAGGTTCGTGTTATTGTCAGAGTAAATTTGTATAGAAAATTTGCTCTGAGAAATAATGAAGAGGTGAGGAAGGCGATTTTACCGACAAAAATGTGCGTGGCTTTTGTCCACTAAGAGCCTATTCCGTTTGACTTTACGACACCAGAAAAAGCCATAAAAATTTGCATTTCCTTGACTTAGAAGACGTCACTCTTCAGTCATGATGTGTCGGAAAAAGTTAAAAAGCATCAACACGAGCAGCGCCGACATGGAGAAGAAAGTGATTCCGTCGGTAGCTGTCGTTTTAGCATCCTTCATTGGCTGCCTGGCTGGAAAAGCAATTCACAAATGTGAAACCGAGCAGGAGTCAAAGAAAGAGGCTATTAAAAATGTTGCCCGTTTGCTACCACGGGCAACGAGAATAGATCATCTGTCCCAATTTCAGTATTGCATTTTGGTAACCCCTGCAGAACAAGCATTGCCCTCAAACTCAACTCAAAGATTTTACTACAGCTATCAATTTTCCATAACAAAAAAGAATCTCACCATTCTTATAGAAGCAACTAGCTGAATGACAGTTAATGATATCAAAAGGTAAATCGAGTTCCAGTTCCATCAAGGAAACGGTCAGTATGCCACCCTTTGGTCTGTAGTTCAGAGAGGAATGGCCGGAACACGCTGTCCATCTTCTCGTATGCTTTTCTTAAAACAATGTCACTCGAATCGCTAACAGAGGGCTCCATATCTGCAGCATATGCAGCAATGAGCCACCCCCGCAAGGCATCTTCACCAGTAGCATTGCGCTCCAATACCAAGTCAGTGCATCTAGCACCGAAATTTAGAAGGAATCTCTCGTCAGGAAATATTTCTTTAAATTGATACACCTTGGAAGGCTTGACTACTGTGTGGAAAGAACTTCCCACTCTGACATTTCCTGCATCCTTTATTAGTCTGTTTGGGAACAACAGATCTTCTCGATATCTGAGGTCGGCAGGACTTGATACCTTTCCTTCCTGGTTCATAGTCAGATAAGAGTAAGTTGACAGGAAATATGAAGCAAGAGAGACATGTAAGCCCAGCAAAAAGATCACGGCATCATTACCCTAATAAAATCAGCCACAATCATTGCAGTTCTCTGTGGATTTAATGTGTTCACTGGAGTAGCTCGCATTTCTTCGCAGACACTGTAAACATGTACAATGGAGAGGAGAGGTCCAACCAGCATCTGTAACATGCGATGGATTATTAGAGGCGGAAGAGATTTCTCAAACCCAAGGTCAACATAGCCTCACTGTCTAGCAATTTGGCATAAGCAATTCAAGTGATTTGGTTTCTTTAGCCTATTTCATATATTTTGCTCTTTCATGCTTGTAGGATTTCATACCAAAGACTTCCAAGTTAGATGCATTAGGTAACTATGTAAAATCCTTGGGTGCATACATGCGTGCTATATTCCTATCTTGCAAAAAGCATGTTCGCCATCTCACATAAAAGAAAGCATTACCTAACTAAATAAACAAGGAAATATTTTTAATTAAACTGAAGACACCTGAGAATAACATAAATTATTGCCCAGTAAAGCTTCTTATTCTCTGGCATTCATAAATTCAAAGTTTCAAATTAACTTCTTCCAGGTGACTTATTAACCACAACGATGTCACAGTCATGTTATACAAGTTATGATGTGAACAAACATGTTTCTTAGCAGAGAAAATGTCTGAAATGGAAATTACACAATGGTAAATTTTACTGTACCTTTCCTTGCATTGACGAACACACTGTGGAAGCCAACTGAATTCCCGCACCAATTCCAAAAACGTTAAATAGAGTAGATATCGCCTCACCTTTTGCAAAAAGGTCACTAAGATTGCCTTCTTTGGCAAATGAAGAATATATTGGCAATCTTGTTGCTCTTGCAGCAACCACTGCCATCCCCTATTAGAAACCAAACACAAACATACTAGTTCATCATAAATTTTGCGGGAAAAATCCAAAAGATCAAATAAATTAATATACCTGCTACTTACTTTTGCAAAGTTTCCAAGGCCTGCCACTTCAAGAAATAGATGTGGGCATAAGGGTGAGAGAACCTCTAATCCAGTACCCAAGTCATAGAGGACATCAGCTGCAAGTTGGAAGATCTTTTTGTTTTAGGCATCATAAAAGATGACAACAACTCAAGCCACAATATTTAAAAACAGAAAGAAGAAGTAATAGCGTTCCAGATTTCCATTGTTAGGGGAAAAATAGAAACCGACCGAGGATTCTCCACCGTTTAGGCTCTGAGTCCATCCTTGCACCCAAATTACTGCATATGAGTTTCCCCATGTGCTGCATGCCATCTTTCAAAATCTGTACAGAATTTAAAGAAGCTTAGAGAATTCAAAATGAACCAAAATGACAGAACCTACATGATGGATTACTAAAGATTCCATAATCATCTCAAAAGTGACTGCTTTAAATTATCATCTTACCCAGCTCACAGCAGTTGCCTGAGCAGGGGTGGGTCGCAATCCTGCAGCAAATAGAAGTGACTGCAAGGAGCAAGATTATTAAGAAATAAACCTGCAGTTGGGACAGCACTTAAAGTATTGTCTACCAAACCCAGTATACATTACTAAAGATTCCATAGACATCTCAAAAAGCCCCGTTAACACGATACGGCTGAAAGTCAAAATAAGTAAAAGGAAAAACTCTAGAAGACTGCCAAAAGGAATTTCAGCATAGCATTTCCTTTTTATGCTACAATTAAGTAGTGCAAACGGGTAATCATCAAAATTGATTCATAATATGGTGGCGAGGCAAAAGCTTCATAAATTATAAAGACCTGAGTTGATAGTACAGATAGTGCTGCACTGGTAAAGTGTTGAAGTGCTCGGAACTGTGTGTATCTGAGATATCCTTCATTCACACTGCAATTGAAGAGACAAGAAAAAAGACCAATTACTCAAAACTGGTTTAAGTTAGGTGTGTCCAGTCATGGTGGTAGAGGAATGCCACTAGAATTTCACTGACCTATATGGGTAACCTGAGGGGAAAAATTTATTAAGAAAGGATTCAGCCACTCTACGGGCAGCGGGTCTAGAATCATCCACTATCTTCACCTGCATAAGGAGAAAATGCAAATGACAAAGGGTCCACAGGGCATAGACAAGGTAAGCCCTTAAAAATCAATTGAAGCTCCAATGGCTCTGTAATAGTTTACTACTAAGTTTATGTCTGTTCTGTTCAACCCAAATTACACTTTCGCACAAATGGTGGATTAATTTTAAGCTTACTTACATTGGAAATTCCAGAAATGCTAAAACTGCGAAGGCAGTTATTTAAAACGGATAAAACTAAGCGGGTTTGCTAAAAATTGCAATCTTTTTAAACAAGTCTAAGCGTAAAACGGGGTTCCTACAAACAGCAGCAGATGAACGGCTGCACAAAAAAAATGATAAACTACTACACAAGTGGTGAAAGAACGGAGACTGACAGAGAGTTGACCATCGAGTTCGAACTGGTAATGACACGACAGGGATTCCGAAGTCTCTATCCAGCTCACCGGCAACGGTGGAGGCAGGTTATCCGGTTTTTTCTTCGGCATCTTTATCGCATCCTACAAATTTCAACAAAGAAACTAAGAAGTTTTCTACTGCATTCTTAGGGAGTGAGCCCAAAAAAAAAGGAGAAGAGAGAACTTAAGCCCAAACCAGAAAATTCATCGGAAAAACAAACGCAATATCCAACGTTAAAAGAGCGGCTTCTTTTTCGGCGGCCAATTCGCGGTCCGGCTGGGAAGGGGAAACTGCGAAAGTCAGGTGGGGATATCGCGATTGGCGTCTCTCAATTTTTAAAAGGAGAAAACGACATCGTACTCATCGCTTTACGTTGAAACTTGAAAGGCAAATTACATTTTCCTCCCTCGAGTTTGGGTGAAACTACAAATACCCAATCGAGTTTTTTTAACAATTACAAGCACCCTTGATTTGTTCAAAAATTTTCAATATGACAAATAGGTGTAACAAAAATACATAAATAAATAAATAATATGACGGTCTGACCACTGTGTCGAGTTAAGCATATAATGTATCCTGATTTTGAATTGAAAATACATTTATTGCATATAAACTCTAATGTATTGCATATACTACAAATGTATCATGTCTTTGTATTTAATTGCTGAAATAACATGTTTTATGTATAACTTTGATATATTATGTGTAACTCTTGATATATTACAGTTATATTAAAATAATAAGTATCACATGTATTAAATAAAACATGTATATCGAATATCGAGTTTAAAGTAGAAAAAAAATAGCTCTTATAATGAAAAAAATACGCGTGATAATTTTAGTCTCTAATATATCGCGTATTTAAGAAAATGCGCCGTATCAATTTTAGCTGCTGAATTATCTCCTTGTGCACCATATTTCCTCCCAAAAATCGAGGTTGTTTGTAATTTTCCAAAACTAAAGGAAGTTATTTGTAATTACCAAAAGTCGGCGAGGTAAAATGAAACAAACTTGAAAAGGGCGAGGAACGCGTGGCACGAGGGTGTCTCAGCAAAGCCTCCTAGCAGCCGTAAGTAACCGCCCGGACCGACTGCGACATAAAGGCGTGAAACTTTCCACTTCGAAGCGTCGAAATAGTTACGCTTTTTAACCCAAGGCGTAAAAGAGCCGCTAACGTTACGTCCTCGTTTAAAATTCTACTGTCTCAAATAGAGGTGATCAAAACCACGCTTTCAGAGAAAAAGAATACCAGTCCTGAGTTTGCGAAGAAGAAAACCCTTCTGGAGGCTAGAAGGCGGCATCGTTTCCGATAACATTGTCGCGGCCGGCCGGCGACGGCTATCGCAAGGTCAACATCAGGCAGAGGGGAAGATTCCGGGAAAGCGAAACAACGGACCTTCCGGCATTCTGAGCGGATTAACATAGATCAAATAACGTGTCGATCTTTTAATTCGTGAAATTTGAATAGGCTAGGATCTTGTTGAATATGGATTCCGAAGGTAACAATTTGGGATTGAACGCCGGCCTTCGGTTTGGTTAGCTATTTGAATTCAAAATGGTGTTATGTTTGTCTGTCCGGATATAATGCGGTTGATCCAGTTGTTTATGTTCTTGCCTTTTGATCTCTTTTTTTTTTTTTTTTTCGCTTTTTTTATTTGTTAGGGCAACGAACACCTTCAACTCCATCGGCGGTGCTGGCGTCTCTTTTGATGAAAAGAAGCAAACTTCATGAAGAACTCCGGAACATCGAGAAGCAGGTTTCTTTTTACCAAGAAATTTTACTTGTATTTTGATTAGTTTGATGGGGTCTAATCTCAAGTCTTTTAGGTATACGATATGGAGACAGGTTATTTGCAGGATGCAAGCCAGTGTGGCAACGTGTTGAAAGGTTTTGATGGGTTTCTTACCAATAAGAACACTACTCTGTATGTCTCTTGTAATTCTGTACAATCACTGCATGAACTGATCAAAATGTGTACATTATCAATTCATCTGCTTGAGTGCAGCTCAAATGAACAATACCTGTGTGTTTGATAAACAATGTGATATGCTAATATTGTTGGTTGGTGATGATCATCACATAGGTTTTGAGACTAACTTGCTTCCATCTATTAGAGCTTCCATTTTGAGAAACTTTTTGATTTTGCATCCCTTATGAATTCTTTTGCTTAGTTAATGATCTGTTCCATTTCATTGCAGCTTAAAGCGTTCAAGGAAATTTCAACCTGAAGATAGGCTGTTTTCATTATCTTCGACCACCTCACTGGCTGTAAGTGTTGATGTCATTTTAGCTTGTATTTTCTGTGTTTATATCTCTTTCTACAATTGAACGGCCTTTCACTTTTCCTTGCACAACTCAATAGCATTAACTCTTTCGTAAGCTTAGGGTTAAACTAATGCTCGAGAGCAATACTTACATATAAATGAAAGATGTATTTTCTATATTGACAGCATTTAGAGAAAAGGATTATTGGTTGCTGTTTCAACAATAGATGGTTTAAATATCTGCCACTCCTAATTTTGTGCAGATTTAGAGGAATTATGAAGCATTGGCTCTCTCATTACACCTGAGAGATCTGGTCCGAGTCTTGTCTAGGGCCTGGGTTTTGTTATTTGGCAAATGCTTCATAAACATATTGGTAATGAGGTCACATATTTTTGTACTTGCTGGGCAATTACATCTAGTTTGGCACTGTCTTATTGGAACTTAAGTTCTGGTTGAAAGGGATATAACAAGTGGCATTCCCACCACTTGGTCTGCCAGGAAAGATTATCAATGTTTCCAAGTCCAAAATCAACGAGTTGGGTCACGGAAGTGCTCATCTTCTCCTAGTTTCTCGTTCAAAATTGAGTCTGCTTTTTGGCATTTTGTGGAAAGCAAATCTAAATTTTCCTTGTTGACAAATGTAGTGTTCCATCATGAACCTTTACATTTGTTGAGGATATGGTGGTGAGGGATTCTGTAAATTGTTCCTCATTGGGAATATTGTTTAGCCCATCTCTGTTTTCTTCTAATTGAGGCCACATAATAGTTTGTTTTCACCATATTATGGGGCGTATGTGATAAGGTTATCTTCATCCAGCATAAGGTTATTGTGTCTTGGACTCACATGCTTTTGATTGTTTGCAGGCAGAAGAACAAGCTGCTGGACGAGAAGTTGGGGGTATATATGCAAATGGACAGTAAGTTTTAAGTTTTTTTACCTTCTGATAAGAGTAGTATTCTGTCTGAACAATCAAATTTCTGGCACAGTTGAAAATTGAGGTGGGTATATTGTAATTTGTGCTACCTTTGCAGGGGGAAACCAAAGAGGGGTAGGGGCGGCTTTAGAGATGCGAAGAGAATGAGACAATCAAGTGAACCAGATTACGATTATGAAGATGACGCCGATTTAATGTAGCAATGGAGTCATATGTTGCTGTGACTGTTGGTTAGTTTTGGTTTTGGGGGAATACCAGTGTCCTATTTTGCCATTTGCTTTCTGAACGAGATGAAAAGAAAGCGGCTTCAGCTGTCATATGGTATATTGTTACCGGGAGCCTATCTGTTGATGAACTTGTGGATAGATATCTAGATTTACATCTTCAAAGAAAAAGGAAAAGGGAAGTTTATTAGGGTAGGCAAATTTCAGTCATCTAGCCTTGTTATGGATGGAATTACTTTGGTAGTGAAAATTTCTTGAGTCTAAAATTACTTTTGGCAAATTTTGCAGTTTTCTTGTCATTGAGAACCATAGATAATCTGTGATTGACCAATTCTGCATCACAGCCGTAGAATAAGAATGTCGTTGTGGTACAGAGAGCATGACAGCCGCAGAATAAGAATGTCGTTGTGATACAGAGTTTGGTACACGTGGTGTAACCTAAAGGAGAAAGGAAGCAATCAGAAAGAAAAGGTGGGAAAGCAGCGTAGTTTTAACGCAGAGCATCGTGGTCCATTTGATTCTGCTTCTTTCCACGAAGCAATGATCCAATTTTTGGGCAAAAAAGTTTCCATTAAGTATGTCTCTATTTGTTGTCTCTTTTGTGATCTTTATCTTCTTCAGCAAAACGTTGCCGAAAGCAGTCAACACGTAGCCAATGTTCATAATCATGAACCTAACAAGTTCAGACATTTACAGGTTTTCTTACGCGATATTAACCTTACACGTTTTATTTATTCTGTTGGCATGAATACAACTTAAATTGCTATTATAATAGACAATTTTTGACAAAACGATACGAAAATTTAAAACGAATTTAACAAGTTCGCCAATTCAAAACTCGTCCCAATGTCAACCCCTTCATTATTCCAAAGCTTTTACACCATTATTCATCCACTTTTTGCATTAACCCATGTTGGTCAATCTGCGAATCTGCCATTCTTCTTCTGATGTATAGAGGGAATTTTTAGTTACTTTCTCCACTTGGGCACATATGCGTTCCTCTTTCCTCGGTTTCTTTGCTTCAACCCTGCATTTCTCTTCTCTCCTTCCCACACGCCATCTTCATTTCAGGAGTATTTAAACTCGATCATAGTCCTACATATCTCGTTTTAGCTTCAGGGATTTGTTCTTCTTCCTTCATCCTCGCAGATTCCAGCTATGTCCTTCAGAATCAGAGGAGTAAGGTTTTTAAGTTTTTGCTTCCTTCCTTCCCACTCTCTGTTCTTGGGCATGTTAAATTGATGCATCCCTTTTCTTCTTTTTTTGTTCTGATTTCAGCAAAATGCTACTTCGGGCATGGGAGTTGCAGATCACAGCAAAGACGCATTCTTGGAACTGAAAAGGAAGAAGAGTTATCGGTATGTGATTTTCAAGATTGATGAGAAGAAAAAGGAAGTTGTGGTTGAGAAGACAGGGAATACTTCTGAAAGCTACGAGGATTTCACTGCTTCCTTGCCTGAAAACGATTGCCGTTACGCAGTTTATGACTATGATTTCGTGACCTCGGAAAATTGTCAGAAGAGCAAGATCTTCTTCATTGCATGGTCAGTTCTTTCTTTCTCATACATAAGTCTTCAAATCCAACAGCAAGATTTGCTTTCTGATTGAAATAGTGATTGATTTTACCAGGTCCCCTGCAATCTCTCGAATTCGAGCCAAGATGCTTTACGCTACTTCGAAAGAAAGGTTCAAGAGAGAATTAGATGGTGTTCATTATGAAATTCAGGCCACTGATCCTGCAGAAATGGATCTTGAAGTCATCCGGGACCGTGCAAATTAAGAAGAAGCAAGATTTCAAAGTTTCTGGAAAATGGAAAGGCAGAAAATAATGATGCCTGGAAATGCAGATTTGAGTCCTTTTCCTGTCTGTACTTTCTGTAGTGTGAAATTTTTTTTTCCCTTGTGATTTGCTTCTTCTGGTAAATTTCAACACTGAAATATTTGTTTTGGCATTTGGATATCAGTCATGAGAAAGCTGATTAGAAACTACTACTGTTATTGAATTGAAGAAGATTACAATTCAATCTAATTTCCCTGGCACATCGCAACCTCAATCACGTCCTGGAGGGCTATATCTGAAAGACTACTACAAGAAAGAAAGAAAAAAAAAAAAAACTTAAAACTTATTTAAAACTGAAATTTAAAGCGAATGACTGCAATTTTTTCAGGCCAAGAAAACTGTCGAAAGAATCTCTAAATCAGATGGAAGACATTTGAACGCCTGGAACTATCCGATTCTCATTGTTTTCTCCCTCTTCCAAGTCCTGGTTTTCGCCACTCATTTCCTCCAGCGACTTACCCTTCGATTCAGGAACCAAGAAAGTGAACAAGAAACCCAAGAAATTGATCCCTCCCAACACAATCAGAGAGTTCTTCACTCCAATACCCGGTGGATACCCTGCATCCGTCTTGGTCTTATCTTTACTCTGAGCCAAATACAAGAACCCGAAAGCGCCGACAATCGCCCCGAGCTTCCCTGAAGCTGCTGATATCCCATGGCAAGTCGATCTCAGCCTGGCAGGGAAGATCTCGGCCGGGACAACAAAAGTGGTGGCGTTGGGACCGAAATTGGCAAACAAGAACGTCAATGAGTACATAACCACAAAGCCGATACGGTTTCCTGGATGAGTCCAGTGATCATACGGGAAGGCCAGAGCAAACATGAATATCGTCATCATGGAGAAACCCAACAGTTGGATCTTAAATCTTCCCATTCTATCAATCAAAAGCACTGTCAACCAATATCCAGGCACAGTACTGAAGAGAGCGATGATCGTTTGTGCCCTGGCGATCGTAAACACCTCCTGAGTCGAGCTCATTGACTTAGCTGCCGGAATCCACCCGACCGCGCTGAAAATGTCTTTCTGAAACAAATTCTGACTGTAGAAGGCAATGTCAAGCAAGAACCAAGTGCTTGTTGTGCCCAGCAAGTGAAGCCCGTGGCGCTTGAGGAATTTCTTCGAGAATAAACCGAAAGAATTCACTGAATCCCCTGCGCCGGGGCCGGCACTCTTCTCAACTTTCCCTTCCTCGGCCTGAATATCCACGTTCAAGATCTTGGACATGTCCGCATTGGCCTGTTTCAAATCCTTGGCGACAAGGGCGGTGAAACGCGCTGTTTCAGGCATTTTCATCCTCCAATAGTAAGTGAGGATCGCCGGAAGAGCGCCGATCATCAAGATAATCCTCCAGACATAGTCCGCCTCCGGCGGAGTTGAAGCAATGGGATCCACCTCGTACGCCGGGGGTTTGAATCTTTCATTGAATGCATATGAAATCAGCATGGCGAAAATCCCTCCGCCCAAAATCCCAAACCCCTGCATTGCGAAAACCGCAGCGATAAAAGCGCCACGGGTCTTCTTGTTGGCGTACTCCGACATGATGGTGGCGGAGAGAGGATAATCGCCGCCGATGCCGAACCCGAGCCAGAACCTGAAGAAGCAGAGAGTGGCCATCACAGCCTTAGCATTGTGCCCGAAGGAAAGGCCCGAAGCGATGGAACAGAGGCACATGAGCATCAGGGTTATGCCGTAGACTTTCTTCCTTCCTAATTTATCCCCGAGCCAGCCGAAGAAGAGCTGGCCGGCGAGGGTTCCGCAGAGGGCAACGCCGTTCACGGCGGCGGCGACATTAGGAGGCAAGCTGCCGGGCTTGGAGGAACCTTCCTCGTGGTAGTAGATGCGGCCGAGCATTTTGGTGACGAGAGAGATGCAGAAAAGGTCGTACGCGTCGGTGAAGAATCCCATTCCGGCGATGATGATCGCCGTGAAATGGTACCATTGTGTCTTTGCTGAATCGAGTGCGCTGAGTACTTTGAGATTTTCACCTGCCATAGCAAAATGTCCTCTGCTCTTCCTCTCTCTGCCAACCCACAATCAATCAAAATTAAATCCAACTACCACAGGAATTGAAATTGAACAAAATCAAAATCCCAGTTGAGAAATCATCCACAGAGTCCGTTTCAGTCGAAAAATCTTAGTGGGCCAACTGAAAATCTTACACCAGCGGCATATAAAATTTCCAAAATTTTTGGAAGAGAGGAAAAGCTATCCATTACGATAAAATCTGAAAAGATATGGACTATGAAATTCAAACAAATCAAATCCGAAAAATCTTGATTTCGGTTTTGGAGAATCAAGAAATCAACAGAGTTTCAGAAATTAAAATGCATGACAAAGAACAAAACTGAATCAAACGACAGTAGGGAGTGTCACAGCATAGCCTTCAAACATTCATAGATGGAAACCAAAAAGACCAACAGGGTCGTCGAATTACCAAGCGAGGAGAAGAGAGATCTTTTCAGTTTCGAATCCCCGGAAAGCCAAAAAAGATTAGATCTTTCAAATGAATCACGTGAAGATCCCACGGCCTGCAATGAAAAAGATGTCACCTTTGCATGCAATTGCAAGAACATCACCAAGAACAACAAAAGGGGATAAAATAAACAACATGCATGCACCCAAAAAAAACCAAAAAAAGACTCAATCTTCCCACGCGAATGCGTACAAGAAACAACTTTTTTCTTCCCCTTTGATAACCAACTAACAAACAAACATAACAAACAAAAAGAGAGTAACCTGTTTAAATTCGTTTTCCAGGGAGTTTGAACCCAGAATTCCGGGGCGATGAGAAAAGGAGTGACAGATATAAGAGAGAAGTGTAGCTGATGATGATAATCACAACAGAAACAGAAACAAAAACCAAAAGGGATTCTGATTTTTGGGATGTGATTGTGAGGTGGGAGTCTGCAATTTGGGAGGCGGGAGTAACGCTGTTATTTATATTGCCCGTTTCAGGTTCCCACTCAACTTCTTCTCTTGGGATCTTTTACTGGTATATTCCCTCACTTTTAGCGCCCCTCTCTGTTAGGCCACTCAATTTTTTTTCCACATTTCGTCCGTGTCTCACGACGCCGTTTCAAACCTCACCCACCCACCCTGAGTTGTATGGTATTTGTATAATACTACGTTGTATCTATCTATGATATAGATAGATTCAACGTACAATACATATATACATTTATTACTAGTACATTTCTAAATAGTGTTACAGTGAAATACAACTTTAAACGTGTTATAATTATCTAACGGTCCGACAGGATACTCTCCTTTTAAAAAATCATTCGTGCATTGAATAATGGTGTGTTTTGCAATGATAATTACTTTTAAGAGGCTGTATTGTTCTCCTATAATTAAACCTTGTAATCACTTGATTATATAAATTTGTTTATTTCGTTATACTCCCTCCGTTCTATTAGAATGGTCCATTCTCAATTTTTTTACTACTTCTATCGTACTAATATAATTATGCATAGTCCACAATTAGTTCATAGTAAGGATATAAATGGTGTCAAATTAGCTACTTTATATGCGTTGTATCTTAATAGTCATAATAAGTTGTACATTGATTAAAGTGGGCCATTCTAATGTAACGAAGGAATGGAGTAGTAAAATATGAGTTTAATTCTATGTATCTATATCAATAAAAAATAACAATAAAGTAATAATATTCATTTGAAAATTGGAAAAGAAATTGATTTTAATAACAACCCACTTAAGCTGTAAAATGAAAATTGTGAGTCAAAGTCAAAATTTGTTCCTTCTGGAAATTAACTAAATTTGGAAATTAATTTATTAGTGGTAATACCTATATTAATTATCGATTTACTTTGGTTACAGACAGAGAGACTAAAAAGCAATGGTTAATTGGTTATTATTAACTGTCAAACAACTAAGTATTTTATAGCTGTGAAAAATTAAATAAAAAAGAATGTACTCATGGCATCAAATTGGGATTCTTTTTAGTTATTGAACTACAAAGCTGGAATATCGGAGAAGATACAAAAGCATAGACCCTTTTATATTTGGTTTAGCCGTTTACTCGTGTCTGTATTTATGGGTTCACGTTGAGTAAACGAAACAACGATAATTTATCATCCATTAATGTTGTTATTATTATTATGGCATATGTAAGTTAAAATCTCCTTTACGAAAACCGTATCTTAAAACTAATAATAATAATAATAATCAGTTATGGTCAAACGAGGTTTCAAAATCCATCGTATTCGCAGATATATTGTTGTCTCTTTTGACTTTGAAACAGAAGACGCAAACCTAAAATGACCACTAGTGTATGCTTCTTGTCCAAGGCAGCGTCCACTATCACGTTTGTTGTTGTGAATTGCCGCATTCGTGCTTCGATACTTCCCAACATTAATCTTAATTATTTATGTAGACATCTTAACCTTATAATGTTACCGATTTAATTTCTCATGTCGATATTTTCAACTCTAACTCGTTACGTCATATTAAAAATAACTCGTGTGCGTGTTTGGCGGTTTAGATTGGCATGTGCACCTGTCGACAATCTTAATCTTAACTTTATCCGTTTAATTATCCGTGTCAATAGTACTAATCGTCTTTATCTGTTTAGTAAGTTGCGTCGATATATTTAACTCTAAACCATTTATGTTGTGTCCGATGGTTTAATTTGGATTTTCGTATTAGAAAACTATAAGACCTTTTCAAAATCACGTCAATTTTTTTTATAAAAAAAATTCAATATATTAATGATAAAATTGAATTAAATTTTATACATAATTCAACCAAATTCACGTATAACAATTTGTTACCCCTCTCCGTTTCAATAGCTAATAAACTATCATCGGATAACAACTTATATAAGTAGTTGATTACTATGATATGATAAGAACTTAATTGTTTGTATAGGTTACTACTGATAAGTAGTTGAGTATAATTCTAACTATTATTTGATAAAGACTTAATTATTATGATCTGATAAGGACTTAATAGTTAAAAACTACTACTATAATTTGATGATGAATTAATCGTTAATAGATTGCTATAATAGTTAGATGAGATTATAAAGAAATTTAGGATAAACATAGTAATTGCTTCCAAGACTTTTAATTTCTAATAATCATCTAACTGAGTATTGTGGACGGGAGGGAGGCGTGGTTGGAATTGTAGAAACGTGATTTCTCAAGTACGTACGGTAGCTAAATTATTCGAATTTCAATTAATAGAAAAAGTGTAGTCAAAATAATCAGGCGTTGGATGCCCTGACTGATTGATGAGTTTATGGATAATTTTAGAGAATAACGACCTTCCAATTTTGAAAGTTAAATTAGGGGAGTATAAAAGTTGAGCAAAAGTCTTAAGAAAATGACCTCCACGTTTTTTGTTTTTTTTTTTTTCGCTTTATTTGAATTATTTTGGTTTGGGTCGGGTGAGACTATAATATTTTCACTGAACCATCAATTCACTGCTTATGCAAATTGACATTAATAATACATCATATGTAATTATCAGTAAATGAGTGGTTCTTTAGAAAGAACTCAAGTATTTTGGATCATTTTAGTTATGATATATATGAGTTGATATCGAATTTCTTAAAGAAATTATACTGATAGTTAATACACACGAGTGACAAAATTACTCTAAATAGACGAGTGTAAGACAGAGAATCTAAACTCGTTGTTCATTAACAATTTGGCAACAAACATGACATGATGATGAATCTAGCTTCCACTTTCTTTCATCATTTTTGTAAGCCTTATAACTAATTAATTAATGTAGCCACCCTCCTCATATATTCTATGTTCCAAGAATTAACATGTCATTTGTCATGCCAAAGTTAGTGCCTAAGTGACTCTTTTTGACCTTAGAAAAGTGATTAAAAAAACAAACATGCAAATTAATAGGATAGAAAAATGGGGTAACCTCTAGAGACTGGGAGAAGTCGACATTGGCTCTTGCTTGGAGAGGAGACAACTTAACAATATAATATACTTAATTACAAAAATGTCTCTTCAAGATTATTTTTGCACTTTTACCAAATAATTTGGGCTACAAAATTACATAATCAATTGTTTCCAAAATTACAAAATGTCCCTTTTAAGGTTCCAAATTTAAATCCTCTCGTTTCGTTTTGTAATATGAACAATTTAAGAATGTATGTATTTTATAATTTTCAAAATAAGAATGCCAAGTGTGAGCCTAATTTAATTATTCTCTCCATTCTATTAGAAAAGTTTATTTTAGTACAACAAAGTGGATTTTTTTAATGAAACAGATAAATAGTACAATAGAGCAGACTCTTCTAATGGAACGGAAGGAGCAATAAAGTGGATTTTTCTAATAAAATAGATAAATAATACAACAAAGTGGACTCTTCTAATAGAAAGTAATAGCTGAAAAAACAAATAAATTGAAAAAGGCTTATAGTTCTTGATGATGATGATGATGATGGTTTGTGAGTGTGAGGCCATAATTAACTTAACAAGCACCGGCAATGCAGGCAAGCACTAATGAACGAATTGAAAACTTTTTGTTCTACATATTAATCAATCGACCCACTAGAACCCAATATTTGAAGTTGTAGCCATGTGCAGATGCGCATGCATGCATCCAATATCAAGGGCCCTGATTTAGCATGCATCCAATATCAAGGGCCCTGATTTAATTTTAAAGTCGAGACAACCTCCTATGTTTTTTGCCTAACCTTAACTATTGGAAACTCACTTGTATGTCTGGGTCACAAGTTTCCAGCTTATCGGAAGTCTCACTTAATATTGTGTAAAACACATTGTGATAATCCAAATATAATACCTTTTTCGTCTAGTTTAAATAGTTTAATCTTATAATATTATTTTTTTAGTACTATAAAATGAACTCGACAGTAATCTTTTGAAAAGTATATATTTTACTGTTTAAGAACATTAATGCCCCTATAATCAAAGGCATAATGATTTCTTTCAACTATGAAAAGCGACTTTTGTTAACTTCCTGAGTGGGGAGTTACTATATATTAATAAATACAAATGAAACACTCTAATTAATTAGGGGAGTCAAACACTCTCGAAATTCTCTACTTACTCTAACTCTGTCTTTCTTTCTTGTTAACTCTCTCACAATGACGTTTTATACCCACTTATGACATATGGGTCTCATCTTATTAAAACGTGAAAAAAATATATATTTTTTCAAAGTAGACAAATAATTCTATCTCAATGAAAGCAAAACACACTGCAATTAATTGAGGTTTTCGAAAGCTACACAGATTTAGTGATTAGTGATTCATTCATCCCATCACTTACTTTTATCACTTATTTTTTTGGCAGAAATTATACTTTGTAGATTTATATAAAACCAAATCAAAATCAAGATAGGTATATTGGTAGGGAATAAGCCAATAAGAAAGGTTTGACTTACACCATCTAAAAGGTAAGGATATTTGGCCTGCTATGACCAGTAAACCAACATCATGATTTTTGACATGACACGATATAAATGAGCTAAAGTTGAGTTTTGATATGTTCGTAGGTTAGAAGAATTTATACAAATAAACTAACGGGTAAAGTTTAAGTTGAGAATATCGACACGTAAATTCCTTAACTCAAACCTGATACAAGTAATTTATACTATAACAAATAAACTCTATACGAATCCGATACTAACCCAAAACGTTAGTGGGCTAAATGGGTCCATCCGAATAATTAAAGTTTTTAAGATTGAGTAGTGTCAACATAGAAACCCGATAATTGAGACATGACATGATATAATCAAAAGTTATTACATTACATTCCCTAGTAGGAATAATACATGCGCCATTCATAATTCTCAAGTTCGGAAGTTCCAAAGCCTACATAGCAAACAAAATGCTTCGGTACTCCTCCATTGAAATCCCAGATACATAACTCAAAGGCAAGGTGCATGTTCATATTTCAGGCAAATTTCAGTATCGCAAGAAACAGAGCAAGGATCCAGATATCCTGGAAAGCAATCAGATTCTCTTGCTCTTGTTCTTGCCGCCGGGATTCTTTCAGTTTAAACACCCATGACTTCCGATGAATTACCCAAAAGAACTTGAGCAGCAGATACAAAAAATAAACAGCCATAACCACCGCAAACCTCCGGTTACTCTCATCAGATCTCAGAGCAGCAATGGCGGCACGATTGTAGATGATTCCACAGTTCACTATCGTTACCACTGTATCCACACACTTCACAATCAACCTGTGAATATGGTTCCTGAAGATGCAAAACAAATTGGGAGTGAAACAGGTGTTATTTAATCAATCATTCTCATGTATTCCAAATTTAGAACAGAGAAAGAACTTATTGTACCCTGTTGAAAAGTTTCCGGTGTCATGGAACATTTGGTCAGAAGAGTTGGATGCCTCCATTTTCTTAACGTTCTCGTCGATCTGTTGATGATTTCAAGAAAGCGGAAGCCATTGTTTCAAGAATTTGATAACAAAAAATATAAAAAAACAGGGGAATGGAAGAAAGAATATACAAAGAACAGGGGCACCGGAAACGGACCTTTTTTTCTGAGATGATGGAGGATTGTATCTGCATATGTGGAGCCTTAATAATCAAAGCAGTGCAAGGATTTGCTTCTTCTTCAACCGTCTCAGGCTCTGCTCTGGCACCATTAACATCAGAACACGCCGGAGCCGGATCGGATATCCAAGGACCAAATTTCGCCTTTACCTCAGGGAACTTGCAACTCCAGTAAAGATTCCCAATCCGCCCACATTTGTAGCAAAAAATACCCAAATTTTCATACTTGAATTCAACCCAAACGTCACTCAGCCCAGCACGCTTGACCCAATGCCCAGTAAGCAACGGACGCCTGATGTCTAAAACCACACGAATCCTTAAAAACTTCCTCCACAACAACGTTTCTCCATCGAACACGGTCTTGTCTGAACAGAGGAATCTCCCCAGAACTTCGCCAATCTTGACCCCTGTTTCTTCAGTGAAGTAGTTGAGAGGAAGCCCGTGAACCTGAACCCAGAACGGTGACGAACAGAAGTTCAACTCATCTGGAATCTTCCCGGAGCTCCATTCAGACAGTATAAGAAGACCGCCCTTGATTTTCCAGGGAACATTCAGGACAACGTTGTCCAAATCTTGTTTGTCCTGGAAACAAAACATGAACATGTTTCGCTTGATAGTCGAAACAGAGATACCTTTCTTGCATTTCCAAACTTCCCGAGCACCCCATTCCACATCCTCTTCACGGAGAGGATAATCCAGGATAATCTTCCCAATCAAACAGCGATTCGCAGCTACGGAGGTGAGTTCTTCGTCGGGCTCTAGCTCGATCGGTGACCGGACACGGGTTGAATTAAAACCTCTGTTATCCATGTGAAACAGTGAAAGAAGAGGAAAAAAACTCAAAAAAGTGGGTGTGAAGAAATTAATCAAGGCGAACAGGTTGAAATATGTCCTGCCTGGAGGGATTAGGGCAGTAAAAGGGCCAAACCCGAAAAAATATACTCTCGCATGTAGCTCGATTCGACTCGTTTACAGGACAGAAGCCGGATTTTTCCAAGAAACAGGCATGCATTGAAAATGGCAGCGGCTTGGGAAGCATGAAATCAAATCTGGTAATGGGACAGATGCGTTTTTTTGCTTGCAGATTTGCTTTTGCGTGGAAGTAGATGTATAATGTCTGCTGCGCCTCCTTTCTGCAGCTGATCAGGTTGAATCACAGACAGAAAGTTCATATCAAATTTTTTTTAATTTTTGATTCAACCTGAACTGATGCTTCACTATTTTGGTTTAGCATTTGTAGAGGATTCCTGTGTAGTGTGTTTTTCTTTCCTTTTTTGGTTGATTTCAGCAGCTTCGACGAAGGTCTAAAGCAGCTGGGCCATAGTTTTCGAGTTTCGGCCATGAAGATCTGCTAAGGTTAATGGGCCTCCTTGCTTGTGGAGAAAGTATTGGCTTGAGTTCAAATTACCAAAACGCCCCTCTCCTTTATACTTATCCAGAATAACAATTGGTAAACTATTAAAATCCTCCCCGTCTTTGGAAAGTACTAAAATATTCCCTGAATTTTAATGATCTTTGGAGGAAAATTGTGGCCAGATATGCCGGGAAATTTTGTCATTTCATACAAATGTAAGGGAGACGTTTAAGAGGGAATTTCCCCTTTCTTGATGGTTTTCCAAACCTCAAAATTAAAGATTTTGAAATTCACCCAATAACAAATGAACTTTATGATTTGAAAAACTATCAAACAAATTCTTATAAATAAATTAGGCTCGTTAACCAGGTTAAAGTGGCAAAAAGACTATAAATCAATTAAGAGATTTGAAAGATTAAAAGAATAAGTTCGATCAGATTCTGACCGCATTTTAGTCATTATTTAATTTTTTTAACTAATTAATCGGCATATTTAATAGCTAGATGTTTGTTTGGTAATTTTCACAAACTACAAAGTTCATTTAGAATTTCAATAAATTTGGGAAATTTCTGTAATTAGATGCCTAGCATTTGTGATAGAAGAAATGTAGATATTGTATTTAATTCCTATTCTATTTCATACTTTTTGCTTACAATAATATTTAATATTTCTAAGATAATTTGATTTTTTTTTTTTACCCAAAAATAAATTTATTTGGTAAATTGTTACTCCTATGTTTATATCAAAACTCAAATGCGAATTATAGTCTACTCTTTTTTTCTTTTTTTTTTTAAAAGCAAATGTGGAATTAGTTACCTCTGCTATTAAAATATAATCAAACGATTCAGAAGGAGGCTTACAATTATGTATATTTTGTGTGATCTACTTTCCTCTATCGCTTGTGTTGGTGATCCGAATTTGCGCGTTCTGACAGATCCTCATCCATTGGACTAAGAATGTAGTCTTCGTTATCCGATACTACATCCTCCTCCCCACAGGGAACTATTGGCTACTTTGTTAGGATTTTGGACGCACTTGCACGAAGATTTTGTTTACGAAAAGAAAATTAAAGGAAAAAAAAAAAGCCTGAATTTATGGGAAAGGGAAAATATTACGTAAGACTATATGCCATCAATACGCAATGACCGACCTGGGAAATAAGTTAAAATAACGGTGTGTGCCACTGTGCCCCTTTCAAAATATACGGGGTTAAATTACATCTTTCTCCTCGAGTTTTAGTCAAATTACTATTACCATTAAAGTGTTCAATTTTATTTATTTTTAAATAACAGTATTGATTATAAGTAATGTCTTAACTCAAATCTTAGTTCAATGATAGTAGTTTTCCAAAGTTCATGGGATAATGATAATTTTCTGAAATCTTGAAAGTATTTACACATATATTTACCGTGGTAATGTACAGGCTAAATGGCATAAAGAAGTATAAAATGATGTTTTTTAAAAATACATATACGCCCAATTGAATTCTTTCTAAAGTATATTGTCGACATCAGTAAAAGTACGAGACAATAATATCACAGCTTATAAAGGTAATGAAAATTTAGAGAGCAAAACACATTCGCATGTAATAATTGAATGGGCGAAAGTCAAACTATCTTATAAACTGAAAATGAAGAATGTCATTTTTAGTACAAAAAAGTTTGAGTTGTTTGCAACTTTGGTATTAAAATTTACTCAGTTTCAAACTTGTGCTTTATGTTTATACTTTGTTGCATTTTTAGTACCAGTAACTGCTATAGCAGGTTTTAAGTAGTCAAACCGAAGTCAACGGTAATTTTAGGATATTTTACAATTCTACAATTTTGTGGTGGCTGAAAATATAATTTTTCTAATATAATTTTCACAACATTTTCGCGGTTTTCTTTCTCCTCAGTCGGAAGAAAACTTGTGCATCGACTGAGGAGAAAAAAAATCACGAAAATGTTTTGAAAATAATATTAGAAAAATTATCTTTTCAACCCTTACAAAATTGTAGAATTTGTAAAATACTCCAAATTAACTTTGACTTCGGTTTGACTACTTAAAACCTGCTATAGCAGGTATTGGCACTAAAAATATAACAAAGTTTAAACATAAAGTACAAGTTTGAAACTGAGTAAACTTTTAGTACCAAACCTGCAAACTGCTCAAATTTTTAGTACAAAAAATGTCATTTTCCCTAAACTAAAAATGACACATAACAAAAAGAATTGATTAATCTAATACTCCCTCCGTCGCACTCAAAAAGTCCACTTTGAAATGTGTACAACTTATTATAGGTTATGAGATATAACATCTAAAATAAATAATTTACCACTATATTTTTCACCTATATCCTTAGTTTAAAAGTAATGATTAATTATGAACCACATATTGTTATATTAATAAGGGTATATAATGTAAATAAATTCAAAGTGAACTCTTTAAATGAGACAAGATTTTTTAAAAAAAGTGAATTATTTGAGTGTGACGGATAAAATATTATATATTATCTCTCTTTATACGTGTAGTTATTCTATTAGAATATGATTAGTTTTATTCCTTATAAACTATGTTACGCAATCGGATAGGGTGTGGCCTGACCCTGCGACTCGTACTGAGCAACCAATTATTGTCATTTTCACAATTGAACCCGGCACCAATAATCTTTCGACAACCAAAACAAAGAAAGTATAAAGTAACACAAAGTTTATCTAAATATCTCTTAGATATCCCTCTCAAATCAAGTCAAAAGTCTTAAATAGTAAGGCGAATTAGTTTACATGTTTCATCAAAGGAATAACAAGTTGGTTCCCGATATTGTTGACAAATTATAAATATCCTTCAAATCGTTTTAAGTATTTTGGCGTAAGAGAAGGAAAAATGTATCCATAATTGTTAATAACTGCGGGAATTTATTTATAATGCAACCTATATAATATGAGAACGTTAAAATTTTAATGATTATAATTCATAATTTTATATCTTTATTGCATATGCATGATTTTTATTGAGACTATCATCACTCGTCACTCTGACTCTCTATGATTCGAGCACCTAAATTAACTCCCCACGATTACAGAGTTGATTCGAGCACCTAAATTAACTTCCCATGATTACAGAGTTGAAAATCTTAAAGGTATGTTCTTTCTGTTTTGATTTCAAAAGTAAATATAATATATTATAATAAATTTTTATTATTTCTAATACAATTTTTTACTATTCAATTATATATTTTTACATTATAAAATTATTTTTTAAAATCAAAACTCAAACCAAAACTTAATTTAACTATACATTTTTACATTATAAAATTATTTTTCAAAAACCAAAACTTAATAGGAACGGTCCCTAAAATAAAAAAAAGAAAAAGACAAGACCCAATAGGGATTTCAATCGGGGCTCCGACTGGCGAATCATCGGGTACAACCATACCCGGAAAATCCCGACGAAGTTAACATTTCTTCTAGAAACTCTGTTCCCAAATCCTCCAGGACCACCACACTCTCCGCCTTGGCATCTTCAAGAACTCTGCTTTTTTTCCTAACCGACGATTTTCGATTCAGTGAATGTCTTCTCTTTAGCGCCACCACCGGAGAGAACCCTTCTTCGTCGGAGGACCCGCATTTCATTTGCCGGAGCGACTCCCGGACTACGTCGGCCGGGAAATTGAGCACCGCCAGGTTACCTCTCATTGAGAATGACGCTTGGTCATAAGCCAGAGCAGCTTCTTCGGCCAGGTCAAATGTTCCAAGCCAAACCCGAATTCCGTTTCTCGTGGAATCCCTTATCTCCGCCGCGAATTTCCCCCAAGGCCGCCGCCGGACTCCTCTGTAATTCTTCTCCTTCTTCGGCGATTCCTTTTTAACGTTGTAAGTGACCTCTTCCTCCTTAACGCTGCCGAACGAAGTGGAATCGGATGATTCTCTGGGACCCGGACTCGGACTCAGACTCAAACTCAGAGAAACAGAAGCAGAAGCATCATCCCTGGCGGCGCCGCCCTCCGCCATAACATCAAGAAGAAGCATTTCTTGAGCGTCGTCGAAATCAAAGGGGAGGAGGAAATCAGAGTTTTGCTGGAAAAAAAGATCATTCCAGGAAGAGTACTGCGAGAGTGATGATTCTGAAGCGTAATCAAGAACTGGGTTCTGGTTCTGGAATTCATAGAAGAAAGACTCCATTGTTGCAATTGGAATGATCTCTGGAAAAAAAGTTTTTGTTGTTTGCTTGAAAAGGAAAAAACTTTGTGGCTGACTGAAGTGAAGTGCCAAACACCCCCTTATATACTCGTGGATCATACACTGTTGCAGTAATTAAATAAGACAAAATTTAGTAATTACTTTTTCCGGCAAAAAAATATTAAAAGAGAACCAGAATTAGAAGAGGAACCGGGGAGGGTTGAGTTCCCCATATTTGACGCACGCCGGCGGAGTCTAACGTTTTCTGCCTCTCTAATTTTCATTTTTTTTCATGTTATTATTTTGTGATTTTGTTTAGTAATTAGTACTTACTAATTGGTTATTTTCTCTGTGTAATGATCCGGCGGTCTCGTATTTCAATCACTAAATTTGATATAGTGTTTTTCTTCAATATGTATATGTTATAGTTATCTTTTCATATCATCGTGATACTCCATCCGTTCCATTAGAAGAGTTAATTTTGTAATACTGTTATATTGAACTTTTCTGACGGAGCGAAATGAGTATATCATATGCTAAATTCGATACAACAAAGGCTAAACTCAATGCGTGATACATAAGGAACACAATAGTTAAGTTCTTAACTCGTAACAGTGACACAATAAGGGGCTAAACTCGACACTTCAAAGACTAAACTTAATGTATGATACATCAAAAGTTAAAATCGATACGCGACATTTTAACAATTAAGTTCATAGCTGCGATACATCAAATGCTGAATTCAGTACTGGATACTTCAACAACTAAATTAATAACTACGATATTTCATTAGCCATACTCGATACACGCGAAGTTAAACTCAATTGTAATATTTCAAAACCTAAACTCGATACGCATGTTTTTATAATATAATCGTGATATTTCATGAGGTAAATTTGATGCGTTACTGTGATACGTGTCGAATAAAAGTTTTTGTTGCCAAACTCCACATTGGCTTCCATTTCGGTTTTTCATTTTATTTTACCGTCTTACTTTTAAATTTTTTTAACAAATAAAATAAAAAATCGCCTAAGGCTAGGACAGAGGTGATTGGGGAAAAAATAATAGAAAAAGAAATAAGGGGAAGATTTAAAACGTTGTACAGATGCAAATCATCAGCATAATCATTTGATAAAATAAAAGCGACAAATGACAAATCCTTGGTCCAGATTCAATTCTCCCTGTTTTCCTTCGGAAAAAAACTCTTTATTTATTTATTTATTTACTATATCAAAACATTCGAACCTTCCAATTCTCAATAGTTTCCTATATTCTCCTGGCCCAAAAAAAGAAAATACAAAGAATTTCGAAATTCAATTATGGAAAATTAATTCCATCCTCCTTTTTATTTCTGGACAGCATTTTTTTTTCTACGAAAATAAACAAACAATAAGAAATTATGGGCATCCTCTGTAAGTTGCTACGAACGAGGCTGCCAAAAACATATTCATGGCATTTGGTCAAGTTATTTGATAAAATTTATGTCTGTTTGATAAAATTTTAAATTTAAGATCTGAAATTAAGACTGAAGTTTGAAATCTAAAGTCTGAATTTGAAAACTGAAGTCTGAATCTTATTAAATTATTAAAAATAAAAAATTTATTTTATTTTTAACATTAAATTTATATATTTTTTAATAAAGTTATAAAAATAGATGATAATTTATTTTTAAAATTTTTTTTATTGTTATAAATTTAATTTATTATTATTTTTTTTGAATTAATCAAATTTTAAAAGTATTAAAAACATAAAAAAAGAAATAATAATACAAAAAAGGGAAAACTTAAAAGAGAAAAAAAAAAATTCGATTCAGATTCAGTCATAAAGTGATTTGCTCATTACTTATTTGTTAGACCGAAATTATACATATTTTTCAGACCCACTTATTTAATTAAGTTATTCGAGTTTTCGTTATCAAACGCACTTAATCGATTAAACACTTAACTTCATAACCACTTAATTCATTAAGATTTATGACTTACAATTATCAAACACACTTAATTCGAATAAGCTCTTAATCATTCATTTTAAGTGCTGAATCATGTTTATCAAATGAAGCCATAGTGTTGAATTTTACTTTATCGTTTGTTAAAAAGTTATACTTCTTCTTCTATTCTATTAAAATAGTCAACTTTCACTTATGTACAACTTTTGTGTATGTCAAGGTACAACACTTAACACTATAAAAAATGTACAACGCTTAAATTACTTAATTTTGACACCATTTGTTCCATTTATATCATTACGTGTGGATTAAGTGTCAAGCATATATAATTATATTAGTAAATGTAAGAAGCATAAAAAATTTGAAAGTTAACTCTTCTATTGGAACAAAAAATATTTATGAAATTGGACTCCTCAAATGAAACATAATGAGTATTTAATTACTTGTTCTGTTTCGTTTGGAAAAATATACAATTAATTATGAACATTAAAGTATAACATATAAAACAATTAATCTAACATTATTTGTTCTATTCATATCCTTCAAAGTGGACTCTTTTAATAAAACAAAAATATTCTAATAACCCGTAGGCCCGACCCAGTTTATATAAAAGTATAGTTTAATAAGCTAAGGGAAAATCGTAGTTTTGGTCCCTCAATTATACCCTCGTTACACTTTCAATCCCTCAATTATTGAAACTCGCACTTTCAGTCCCCTAACTATAACTCTTTCGCCAGTTTGGTCCCTCTTACCGGCAAGCTACCGGTTGACTAACAAAGTCAATGGTAATTTGGCCCATTTTGAAAAATTCATAAAATATTTGGGCCATATCATAATAACTAAAAACATGTTTTAAAAAAAAAACTAAAAGTGAAATTTTCTTCAAATTAAAAACAAAGGCACAGGCTAGCAGCGGGTATGATTTGACACTAAAAAATGCACTAAAAAAGTTTTGAATTATTATGATTTGGCTCAAATATTTTATATATTTTTTATTTTGACCCTAAATGATCGGTAACTTGATAGTTTACGGGTAGGAGGGACCAAACCGGTGAAAGAGTGATAGTTAGGGGACTAAAAATGCAAGTTTTAATAATTGAGAGACTAAAAGTGTAATTAGGATATAACTGAGGGACCAAAACTGCAATTTTTCCAATAAGCTAATTAAAGGCACTGTTTAACCTTTCTTTGTAACTGTGAGCAAAATATTAAAATATAAAATATTTTATTTTATTTATTTGTTTGTTTAGAGAGTAAGTATTATGTAAAAAAAAAAAATTAAAAAAAAAAATGTAAGATTCACCGCCCAATCAAATTACACCTACAAAGTCCTGGAAGCTAGTCGGGCTAGAAAAGGTGATTCATCAACTTGTCTACGTTGCATTCATTTGATAATTAAAACATTAATATATTAGAAATATCTATGTGTGATGATGGGCTAAAATGCATTTAATACGAATATGTAAATTTAGCCCATTGTTTGGTGTGGATGGATGGGTTCTCTCGGGGTAATCCTGGTCCGACTGATGGAGGAGTCGTCATCATTCGAGATAATAAGAGCGAGTTGTCGTTACTAGCCATTTCAGTTGAATTTAAGATGCAAACAGACATTTATACGAAAGTGAAGACTCCCCTACTTTGTTTGGAAAATGGCCGAGAAACGAGGTTTGATGACGTAGAGGCGGAGAGTGATGCAAAAGTGGCGGTGGCTCTAAAGGAGAAAGAAATATCTCATGAAGAGTTATAAGACCAATTGATTAGATTAAAGTAATTTTAAAAGCAATGGAGCGTGGAGCGTGTCTATTGGAAAGCAAACGGAACTACAAATTTTATGGCGAGAAGTGGTGAAAATGGTACAAATTTAACTAAACTCCAAATATAAATTATTATACTATATTCAAAGTATGAATATAGAGAATATTTATTTATTGTTGTAAAACCTCGAGTAATTAAGCATAAATTCCTTAAATAATCAAGAACAATCATAATATATAACAGGTCATTCAAATATCGTATCAAAGGTTTAATTTCATTTAATAAATTAAACATCGTAATTATCAAATTATATAGGGTTAATACACAATTAACTCTTGTGGTTTCGAAAACTTATGCATCACCCCCTTAACGTTTAAAAAGTTACAATGCACCCCCCTTAACTTTCGTGAACTATGTAAAACGGACAAAAAATTACCAAAATACCCCCGCTTATAGGGGTGATGCATAAGTTTTCGAAACCAAGTGGGGTAATTGTGTATTAACCCAATTATATAAAATAAAAATACTAAAAAAAACCAATCGTTAATAAGTTAAAAATAATAATATAAAACGGACTGTTCTAATAATATATAAAAGTAATTAGTGTCTTCTGTTACACAGGAAAAGCCCATTATCAAATTTTCTACTTGTTCTACGCATACTAATATTGCAGTGTCTGGCTCATAAGGTTAGGTTTGAGAATATTAACAGATAAACCCGTCTACTCACACCTGATACGAGTAATTTATACTCAGCAAGTAAACACTATACGAATCTCACACTAATCCAAAATATTTGTTGACTAAATGGGTCCAACCCTAGACATGAGATTTTTTTTTTTTTTTTTGGTCGGGAATTTGGGGCTCACAAGGGCCACGCTCCTTTTACAATTTTCTCACCTGGGTTGGGTTTCGAACCCCCGACATGCGAGAAACAAGCCTATAGTACTAACCGGCTAGTATGTGGCTTCAATACCTGGACACTAAATATAAAATCAAAAGTTGTTTCATTACATTCCCTAGTAGGAATAACACATGCGCCATTCATAATTCTCAAGTTCGGAAGTTCCAAAGCCTACATAGTAAACAAAATGCTTCGGTACTACTACATTGAAATCCCAGATATACATAACGCAAGGCAAGGTGCATGTTCATATTTCAGGCAAATTTCAGTATCACCAGAAACAGAGAAATGATCCAGATATCCTGGAAAGCAATCAGATTCTCATGCTCTTGTTCTTGTTCCCGGCGGGATGCTTTCAGTTTAAACAGCCATGACTTCCGATCAATTAACCGAAAGAACTTGAACACCAGATACAAAAAATAAACAGCCATAACCACCGCAAACCTCCGGTTACTTTCATCAGATCTCAGAGCAGCAATGGCGGCACGATTGTAGATGATTCCGCAGTTCACTATCGTTACCACAGTATCCACACACTTCACAATCAACCTTTGAATATGGTTCCTGAAGATGCAAAACAAATTGGGAGTGAAACAGGTGTTATTTAATCAATCATTCTCATGTATTCCAAATTTAGAACAGAGAAAGAACTTCATTGTACCCTGTTGAAAAGTTTCCGGTGTCATGGAACATTTGGTCAGAAGAGTCGGATGCCTCCATTTTCTTAACGTTCTCGTCGATCTGTTGATGATTTCAAGAAAGCGGAAGCCATTGTTTCAAGAATTTGATAACAAAAAATATAAAAAAACAGGGGAATGGAAGAAAGAATATACAAAGAACAGGGGCACCGGAAACGGACCTTTTTTTCTGAGATGATGGAGGATTGTATCTGCATATGTGGCGCCTTAATAATCAAAGCAGTGCAAGGATTTGCTTCTTCTTCAACCGTCTCAGGCTCTGCTCTGGCGCCATTAACATCAGAACACGCCGGAGCCGGAGCGGATATCCAAGGACCAAATTTCGCCTTTACCTCAGGGAACTTGCAACTCCAGTAAAGATTCCCAATCCGCCCACATTTGTAGCAAAAAATACCCAAATTTTCATACTTGAATTCAACCCAAACGTCACTCAGCCCAGCACGCTTGACCCAATGCCCAGTAAGCAACGGACGCCTGATGTCTAAAACCACACGAATCCTTAAAAACTTCCTCCACAACAACGTTTCTCCATGGAACACAGTCTTGTCTGAACAGAGGAATCTCCCCAGAACTTCGCCAATCATGACCCCTGTCTCTTCAGTGAAGTAGTTGAGAGGAAGCCCATGGACCTGAACCCAGAACGGCGACGAACAGAAGTTCAACTCATCTGGAATCTTCCCGGAGCTCCATTCAGACAGTATCAGAAGACCGCCCTTGATTTTCCAGGGTACATTCAGGACAACGTTGTCCAAATCTTGTTTGTCCTGGAAACAAAACATGAACATGTTTCGCTGGATAGTCGAAACAGAGAAACCTTTCTTGCATTTCCAAACTTCCCGAGCACCCCATTCCACATCCTCTTCACGGAGAGGATGATCCAGGATAATTTTCCCAATCAAACAGCGATTCGCAGCTGCGGAGGTGAGTTCTTCGTCGGGCTCTAGCTCGATCGGTGACCGGACACGGGTTGAATTAAAACCTCTGTTATCCATGTGAAACAGTGAACGAAGAGGAAAAAAACTCAAAAAAGTGGGTGTGAAGAAATTAATCAAGGCGAACAGGTTGAAATATGTCCTGCCTGGAGGGATTAGGGCGGTAAAAGGGCCAAACCCGAAAAAATATACTCTCGCATGTAGCTCGATTCGACTCGTTTACAGGACAGAAGCCGGATTTTTCCAAGAAACAGGCATGCATTGAATATGGCAGCGGCTTGGGAAGCATGAAATCAAATCTGGTAATGGGACAGATGAGTTTTTTAGCTTGCAGATTTGCTTTTGCGTGGAAGTAGATGTATAATGTCTGCTGCGCCTCCTTCTGCAGCTGATCAGGTTGAATCACAGACAGAAAGTTCATATCAATTTTTTTTAAATTTTTGATTCACCTGAACTGAGCTGCATGCATTCACTATTTTTTTTTTCTTTATTATATTATTTCTGTGTTAGTGTTTTATTCTTTATTCTTTTTGCTTTCCTTTGGTTGATTTCAGCAGCTTCGACGAAGGTCTAAAGCAGCTGGGCCATAGTTTTCGAGTTTCGGGCCATGAAGATCTGCTAAGGTTAATGGGCCTCCTTGCTCGTGGAGAAAGTATTGGCAAAAGCCCTTTCTAATTGAGTTCAAATTACCAAAACGCCCTCCCCTTTATTTTTTTTCTTCCAAAATAACAAATGGTAAACTATTAAAATACTCACAGTGCTTGGAAAGTGTTGAAAGATCCCCTGAATTTTAATGATCTTTGGAGGAAAATTTGGGCCAGATATGAGGGTAATTTTTCATTTCATACAAATATAAGGAGTCGTTTAAGAGGTTTTTCTTTTCTATCTTTTCCAAACCTTAAAAATTAAGTTATTTTGAAATTCAGCCAATCACAAATGAACTTTATAATTTGACAAATTACTAAACAAACTCTTACAAACTTAATAGCTAGATGTTTGTTTGGTAATTTTCACAAACTTCATATTTCATTTTAGGGATTGTTCTTTTGATTTTGGTTTTATTTTTTTATCTAAACAGTAAATAAATATGTTATAATTATTTTTTGTCATTTTCAATACATTTTTTTACTATTTAATTATACTTTTTACACTAAAAATTTATTTTTCAAAAATATTTTTCAAAACCGAGTTTTAAAACATCATACGAGTTTGAATCATGCCTAGTTTTTGTATTTAATTCCTATCATACTTTTTGTTTACAGATAATATTTAATATTTCTAAGTTTTTTTTTTTTAACCCAAAAATAAGTTTCTGAGGTTAATTAATTGTTACTCCTATGTTTATATCAAAACTCCATAGGGAACTATAGTCTACTTTGTTAGCCTTTCGGACGCACTTGGTGAAGATGTTGTTGTCCAAAAGAAAAATAAAAGGACAAAAAAGCCTGAATTTATGGGAAATGGAAAATATTACGTAAGACTGTGCGTCATTAAGACGTAATGGCTGACCTGGTAAAACAAAATAAGTCAAATAACTGGGTGTAAATTACCTCTTTTTCCTCGAGTTTTAGTCAAATTACTATTACCATTAAAGTGTTCAATTTTATTTATTTTTAAATAACAATATTGATTATAAGTAATGTCTTAACTCAAATCTTAGTTCAATGATAGTTTAATGATAATTTTTTTTTATGAAATCTCGAAAGTATTTACACAAATATATACTCTAGTAATATATCGAATGAAATTAGAGGGTAAATGATTGACAATTATAAGTTATATCTAAAATATATTATTGACATCGTCAAAGTATGAGACATAGTATCACAGCTTATAAAAGTAATGACAATTTAGAGAACAAAACACATGTGTAATAATCGAAAGGGCAAAAGTCAAACTATCTTATAAGCCGAAGATAACACATAATGAAAAGAATTGATTAAGCTATTATATTATCTCTCTTTATACGTGGATGTAGTTATTCTATTAGAATATGATTAGTTTTATTCCTTATAAAGTATGTTACGCAAACGCATAAAGCGTTTGATAAATTTGATTATGTTAGGAAATCTTATCAAACGCAATCGGATAGGGTGTGCCTTGACCCGAGTCATTGTCCCGCTCAAATAATTGAGCCAAAAGGATATTGCCTCCTTTACTCTTGCAAATTAATCCCCGTCATTTTCACAATTCAAAATGAAACCCGTAAAAATGCGAAAGTAGGAAGTAACAAAAAGTTAATTTGGGGCATGTTCTTTACCCGGTTCTCAGAATCGAGTTTGGCCATTTTTTGGGTCTCAACCCAAAAATCAAACCCAACACCATGTTCTTTTAAGTGAAAATGAAACCCAGTTTTCAGCACCAATTCCCATTGCCGCCGCCGCACTCCTCCTCCCGCCGCCGCCACTGGCCTCCTCTTCTTCTTCTTGGTTCCCAGCTTCTTCTTCTCCTTCTCGCATCTTCTTCTTCTTCTTCTTCTTCTTCCTCCTCCTCTTCTTCCTGCTGCCCTCTTCTTCCTTCTTCTTCGCACTTCTTCCCTTCCTCCTCCTCCTCCTCCTCCTCCTCTTCTTCTTCTTCTTCTTCTTCTTCCGCCCTTCCTCCTCTTCTTCCCGCCGGCGGTCTTCTTCTTCTTCGCGCCGCCAGCCCTTCCTCCTCCTCTTCTTCTTCTTCTTCTTCTTCCTCCTCCTCTTCTTCCTCTTCTTCTTCTTCGCACTTCTTCCTCTTCCTCCTCCACAATCACTCACAAACCCAATTGTGAGTGGATTTTAAATTTGAATCCCCAAATCCCAAATTTGGGAAAATATGGAATTCAAGCTCGGCGGTCTTTTGATTGAAACAGAAAAAAGAAGAAGAAGAAGAATAATTTGATTTTGGGGCGGACCGGGTGGTGGTGGAATTTGTGTTGTGATTTAGGGTTGAGAACGTTCTTTGTTTTGGGTCTCAATCCATTTGGTTTCTACCTCAAAACTCAAACTCGATTCTCAAAACTTGTAAAGAACAGGTCCTTGATTATCGTTTAGATATCAATAGGGTACTCTCAAATCAAATCATTGAGTCGAAAGGTATAAAAGATGAGGCGAATTAATTGACAAGTTTCGTCAAATAATAAGCTGGCTTCCGATACTGTTGACAATTATAAATATCGTTCGAAAGTTTAAAGTATTTTGGTGTAAGAGAAGAAAAATGTATCGATAATTGTCAATAACTACGAAAATTTATTTGTAATGCAACCTAAACAATAAGATCGCATATGCAATATAAGCCGTTAAAATTTTAAAGATTATAATTCATAATTTTATATCATCGCTTTGACTTTCTATGGCTCAAGCAGCTAAATTATCTCCCCACGATTACAACGTTGAAAACAAAAAATATGGACAAAACCCAATAGGGATTTCAATCGGGGCTCCGACTGGCGAATCATCGGGTACAACCATACCCAGAAAATTCCGACGAAGTTAACAATTCTTCTAGAAACTCTGTTCCCAAATCCTCCAGGACCACCACACTCTCCGCCTTGGCATCTTCAAGAACTCTGCTTTTTTTCCTAACCGACGATTTTCGATTCAGTGAATGTCTTCTCTTTAGCGCCACCACCGGAGAGAACCCTTCTTCATCGGAGGAGCCGCATTTCATTTGCCGGAGCGACTCCCGGACTACGTCGACCGGGAAATTGAGCACCGCCAGGTTACCCCTCATTGAGAATGCCGCTTGGTCATAAGCCAGAGCAGCTTCTTCAGCCCGGTCAAATGTTCCCAGCCAAACCCGAATTCCGTTTCTCGTGGAATCCCTTATCTCCGCCGCGAATTTCCCCCACGGCCGCCGCCGGACTCCCCTGTAATTCTTCTCCTTCTTCGGCGATTCATTTTTAACGTGGGAAGTGACCTCTTCCTCCTTAACGCTGCCGAACGAAGTGGAATCGTATGATTCTCTCGGACTCGGACTCAAACTCGGGGCGGGAGAAGCAGAAGCAGAAGCATCATCCCTGGCGGCGCCACCCTCCGCCATAACATCAAGAAGAAGCATTTCTTGGGCGTCGTTGAAATCAAAGGGGAGGAGGAAATCAGAGTTTTGCTGGAAAAGAAGATCGTCCCAGGAAGAGTACTGCGAGAGTGATGATTCGGAAGCGTAATCAAGAACTGGGTTCTGGTTCTGGAATTCATAGAAGAAAGGCTCCATCGCTGCAATTGGATTGATCTCTGGAAAAGTTGTCGTTTGCTTGAAAAGGAAAAAACTTTGTGGCTGACTGGCAAGTGAAGTGCCAAACACCCCCTTATATACTCGTGGAAAACTGATACAATTGGATATACTGTTGTGACTAATAATAAAATATTGATAAAAAAATGATGATTATTTAATTTCGTAATTAATATTTTATTATATATTAAATAAATAAATAAAATAGAGTATAGAGAGGGATGATTAATTATTTAGAATAATTAATGAAGTTAGTGAAGGCTGACGTTGAAGATTATTTATTGGGGGATGTCCCAGCTAGGCTGCAAGTGACAATTTTTATATATTTATTGAATTACGTTGGACTAATTAAATAAGACAAAAATTAATAATTACTTTTTCCGACAAAAAAAATTAAAAGAGAACCAGAATCGGAAGAGGAACCGCCGAGGGTTGAGTTCCCCATATCACGTGAGTCAAATGACGCACGGCGGCGGAGTCAAACGTTTTCTGCCTTTCTAATTTTCATTTTATTATTTTTTGATTTTGGTTTAGCAATTAGTACTAACTAATTGGTTATTTTCTCTGTGTAATGATCCGGCGTAGTATTTTAATAGCTCAATTTGGTACAGTAATTTTTCTTATGTTTTAATATAATCGTGATACTACATTCGCCATTATAAGAGTCAATTTTGTAATATGTTATATTGAACTTTTCTAATAGAGCGGAGAGAGTATATCATATGCTAAATTCTATACAACAAAGACTAAACTCAATACGTGATACATAATAGATACAATAGTTAAGTGCTTAACTCATAGCAGTTACACAATTTAGGGGCTAAATTCGATACTCCAAAGACTAAACTCAAAAGTTAAAATCAATACGCGATACATCAACAGTTAAACTCATAGCTGCAATACATAAGATGCTAAATTCAGTATTGGATACTTCAACAACTAAATTAATAACTACGGTATTTCATTAGCTGTACTCGATAACCATGTTGTTTCATGAGTTAAATTTGATGCGTTATTGTAATACATGTCAAGTATAAGTTTTTGTTACGAAAGATTTTAACTCCACAACGGCTTCGATTTGGTTTTTCATTTTATTTTACCGTCTTACTTTTAAATTTTTACAAAAAATAAACAAATAAAATAAAAAATGGCCAAAGGCTAGGCAGAGGTGATTGGGCAAAAAAAAAATAAATAAATAAATAAATAAATGAGGGGATGGTGTAAAACGTTGTACAGATGCAAACACTTGGAAATCATCAGCATAAATGATTTGATAAAATAAAAGCGACAAATGACAAATCTTGGCTACACAACCTGAATGGTCCAGATTCAATTCTCCATGTTTTCCTTCTAAAATAACTTTTTATTATTTATTTTATATTAAAACATTCGAACCTTCCAATTCGTCAATAGTTTCCAATATTCCACTTTTATTCCATAAAAAAGAAAATATAAATAATTTTGAAAAAATTAATTATGATAATTTCATCCTCCTTTTTATTTCTGGACACCAATTTTTGAAAATAAATAAATAAATTATGGGCATCCTCTGTAAGTTGCTACGAACGAGGCTGCTAAAAACAGATTCATGGTATTTGGCCGGGTCATTAGTTGCTTGCGTGAGATTTACTTGACCGACTAAGCTACTAGATTTAGTGCTCATGAATTTGATTTTCTCGTTTGCTAAAAAGTTATACCTATGTCCTTTTCGTTAGAAGGTTTTGAGTGAAATTTTAAATAACGGATTTTCAAAGACAAACAATCGAACAAGTTTTTAAAACTGTTTTCAAAAACTATGTTTAGTAAAAGGATTTTGGGAATCAGTTTTTTCAAAATTTTATTTGGTAAAATAGCAGGTAGCAAATAAGATTTTCCCTTAAGGTTTGGGTATAGGAAAAAAAAAAGATTTTGGTGTTCAAAGAAGAATTTTATTTTTGAAATAAGGTTTTGTAGAACAAAGTTTTGAACCCGTTCCAAATGAGGTTAATTTTGGTTTTAAAACAGTTTTTGAAACCTACAATCTTGCAAAACCAGCCTGCAAAACCTCTAAACGAATATACCCTTAATTACTCATTCTAATTCGTTTCAAAAAATGTGCAATTTATATGAACATTAAAGTATAACATCTAAAACAATTAATTTGACACTATTTATTCAATTCATGTCCTTTGAAGTGAACTCTTCTATTAAAACCGAAAATGTCTGTCAAAGTAAACTCTTTAATTGGAACTAAAAGAATAAAAGATTTCGTTTCGATTTGTTGCTAATAGTCTAATAACCCCGTAGGGCCGACCTCAGTTTATATAAAAGTATAGAATAAGCTAATTAAAGGCACTGTTTAACCTTTCTCTGTAACTGTGAGCAAAATGTTAAAATATAAAATAATTTATTAATTAATTAATTTGTTTGTTTGTTTGTTTAAGAGTAAGTATTATGCAAGATTCACCGCCCCCTCCAAATCAAATTACACCTACTAATTCCTGGAAGTTAGTCGGACTAACGTCAAAAGGTGATTCATCAACTAGACTTTGTCTAGGTTACATTCATTTGACAATTAAAACATTGAAATTATATTAGAAATATCTACGTGTGATGATGGGTTAAAATGCATTAATAAGAATATGTGAATTTAGCCCATCGTTTGGCGTGGATGGATGGGTTCTCTCGGGGTAATCCTGGTCCGGCTAATGGAGGAGTCGTCATCCGAGATAATAGGGGCGAGTTGTTGTTACGAGTCATAGCCATTTCAGTCGAAGTTAAGATGCAAACAAACATTTATGCGGAAGCAGAGATTCTATTACTTTTTTTTGAAAACGGTCAAGAAATGGGGTTTGATGAGGTAGAGGGGGGAGAGGGATGCAAATGTGGCGGTGTCTGAAGTTAAAGGAGAAAGAAATATCTCATGAAGAATTATAAGACAAACTGATCACATTCGAGCAATTTTAAATGCAACGAGGTGGAGTATGGAGCATATATCTAGAAAAACATATGGAGCTACATAGGGCTGAGAACGAACACGAACGTTCACGAACAAGCTCGGGATCGATTCGTTAATAGCTCGGTTCGAGATCGTTTATTTATTAATAAACGAACACGAACAAAATTTTAGGCTCGATTAATAAACGAACAATAAATGAACAAAAGAGAGCTCGGCTCGATTACGTTCGTGAACAGCTCGATAAGGAAAAACAATTTTTAAGAAGGATAAAATACATATATAATTTATCATTCATACATATAACATGAAAATAAATTTGGTGTAGTGGTAAAACATCAAAAGGAGAAGCAAGGAAACTAAGGTTTGAATCTTCACAAGGCCAAATTTATTTTATTTCACAATTTTGAGGTGAATTTCACCCAATCCCACATCGAAAATGAGAGAAGATTTGGGAGGAAAATTCTTTATAAATAGATGAGCATGGCACTTAGGGCTGAGAACGAACATGAACAAGCTCGGCTCGGCTCGATTAATAAATAAACGAACACAAACAAGATTTTAACCTCGATAAATAAATGAACAGCTCGGCTCGGTTAGGCTCGGCTCGTTATCACCCCTAGAGCTACATATTTTACGGCGATAATTGGTAGTAGTGGTGGTCAGGAAAGTTTATGTAATTTGTCTAATACTTTTGACGATCTCTATAGTAGTGGTGATTTATATTATATACAAATGTAACAAAATATTATTATAGTTTAAAATTTGACTAAACTCTAAATATAAATAATTATACAACCCTTCAAAGTATAAATATAGAGAATATTTATTTATTGTGGTAAAACCTCAAATAATTAAGCATAAATTCCTTACATAATCAAATAACGAACTAGTGTCTAAACAATCATAATACATAACATGTCATTCAAATATCAAAGTTTGATGTCATATGATAGATAAACATCATAATAATTAAATTATATAAAATAATAAATGCTAAAAAAACCGTTACAGTACCCTGGTCGGGTGGGCATCGTTGGCATTCTAAATGGATTTTAATTAATGCTTTCTTTATCAAAGGTTAGATATGAGATCGGCTAAAAATAATATTATAAAATGGATTGTTATAACGATATATAAAGATTAATTATGTTTCTTTCGTACACAAAAAGAGAACATTATCAAATTTTTTATTCATTTTATGCATACTAATATAACAGTGTGTGACTTATAATAAAATTTATAATAAATTGTACATTTTTAAAACCAAGCTCTTCTAACAGAACCAACTAGTAATAATTTTTTAGTTTATAGTTTATTACGATAAGTGAATAAGTAAAGGAGCTCCACAGTGGACCGTCGAGGTGATGAAGTGGCAGATTGAAGTCTTGAACGGCAGGAAATATAAAAATGATTATTTTAGGATAATGTGAATAGGGCCAAAATAGCTGACGCAAGCTAGTATGTGTGCAGTGGGTCATACGTGATAGACAGCGAACATTGTTTTGTGCCCACGGGGCATGAACCCGTACCATGTTATAAGTCCCACGACTAACGACTATTTGGAATTTGTCACCATTGACTTGACCAAAGAAAAAATTAAATCAACATCAAAATATAAAATGATCAAGAATTATATATATATATAGATCGTTTTATTTTCTACATATTTTTATAATAAGTATTATTTAAAAATAATATTTAGCGTGTTTTAAAATAAGTCTTACGGGATCAATTAAAATATAGATGAACTTTAGTTTCAAATTTATCATTGTTTTTTAGACGTTAGTTTTTCACTGCATTAATATGGAGGCTCGAGAGTTTGAAAATATAGAGTTTCGTGACCCGTGAGTAAGTGTCATGATCAAAACTAATAGGTTTGATCAAGACACTCATTCACGGGTCACGAAACTCTATATTTATTGTCACTGTGTAAATGATATTTATTGTAAAATAAATAATAGTAATATTCATCCATTCATTCATTAATGAGCATGTCCAACATCTACAACTTGGCTATAGAAGAAATATGCTTCCTAACCCGCTTCATAAGTTTTATCCATTTCCAATGTTATATCTTGTCATTCTTGTTTTTGATTTGGTCAAAGGTCAAATACCCCCGTGGGGGGGTTGGGAGGGGGGGGGGGTGGAGGTGGTTATAAATTTGGAGTAAAAATAAGATGGTCAATGAATATGTTGTCTCCTTTCTTGAAAAACACAATCAATTTTAAAATCCTCATCTACCACTTTGTTGTTTTGGGCATATATTTTTTTTGTTATTCTTTTCCAATTGCAACAATATTAACAATAACTATCATTGTCCAATGGGACCTCCCTTGTCTCTACCACTTGTAAGCTTTGTTTTTCCCTTCAAAATTCAATGAATCTCCCACCATTTTCTTCTTTTGGTTTGTTTTTTGTTTGCATTTTTTCATTTAGAAACCACTAGGAATGTTCGATTGTTAGTTCATCTATGCACTAGAAACATTATAGTAACTAATGGGCGGCAGAATCAGAAAATAATACCTCGGGGCCAATGTATGTATAATTTTTAAAAAAAAAGCATATTATAATTAAAGAATTTTTGTTTTCAGGGAGAAGTTTTTTTTTTTTTTTCTATAAAATTGTGTAGAAAGAAAATAAAGTGTAATGAGTACTTTTTTGAAATAATGTTAGTGTAATTTTGAAAGAAATTTTTAAAAGTGAAAGCATTTGGATATATATATTTTAAATATTATTGTAGTGAAAACGTGATTTTTTTTTTCCTAAAAAGAAACTAAAACAAATTAACGGAGGTCTAAACTCACCATTGTAAAGACGATAACAAATTTAAATATCTTATTTTACTAATTTTAATTTTAATTAAGAATAATTTATAACAAAATTTAAAATTTTAATTGAACTAAAAACCTAAAATAATCTATAATATACAAATTAAAAAATAAAAGATTTATAAAAGGGTCCACTAAAACACACAACCCATATATATAGACACAAATATAAAGAGGAGAGGACATGTGCCCATGCTTATAATTCACACGCATTTACAACGGCACCAATAAAGGTACACCATATGGAGACAAATACAAAAAGAAAATCCGCAACACAAGTTGGTGCAACGCCAATCCATCTATCTTGAGAAATTATTCAATACTACACGACAGTATCGTGAGTTGGTACGATAATCAAATACCTATTTCAGGCATCATCAAATCTAACACTGTAAGAAAATTATTAAATTAAAATTTATATAACTAATTAATTTCTTAGATCTTCGTTCTTTCTTAGAACTCCAATAGATCCCGCCATTCTTCACCCATATCCCTCTACCAACTCATGATACTGACGTGTATACATCTGTTACTCAATAATTTGTCGTCTATCTTTTTCTTGACATTAATACATCAAAATATCAAAACCACATTTGATAAAGATGGTTTGCAAGTTGGTTAAGATTGAGGTGGTTGTTGTGTGAGGCGCCCCCGTGCGGAAGGCAGCAGATAGATTCTATAGATTGCCCTAAGGGTGTGGGAGAGTTGCCCTCCCCAAATTCAATAGGTCAAAGGCAATGGCCATTGGGGTCGGGTCCCACAAAATTAAATCTTTAAAATGAATGTGGTGGGGCCGAGCTACCAAAATAATTATAATCATAGGTTTGATTTATTTGTCTTTTGCCTAAAACTTTCCTTAATCATCTACTAGTAATATAATTACAAAGTCGTGGTTTTTGATGAGTGCATGCATTTATCCTAAATTATCACACTAAAAGTACAAAAGCAATTACTTATTAGTAGTATTACAAAAAAGTAGTAATCAAATGAAATGAAAGAGGTTGGGTTGGTTGGTTTAGCGCTTTCCTGGAAGGAAACTAAACCGATTTGTTTTCGGACTGTTGATTATGGAATCGTTGGGATGTCTAATCTTTTCCGGAATTCAATGAAAGCCGGCACGTAAGAAGACTTATATTAACGACGTTAGAAAACATTCAGTAGCGATTAAGATACAAAAGAATGGATAGTTGCCCAATGACTATCAACAGTAGGTCACGTGGTGGCATGTTGGGCTAGCGAATGAGCCACGTCATTCCTAGCTCTATCCACTCAAAAAATTCCTTTTGAATTAAAATATCAACAGCGATACGTATCGGTCACCTCTTGCAATATAACATGCAAGTGTGAAAATCGCCCTGAATTGCCAAGATTAACTCGGCAGCGTCGCCAATAAGTGAGCACAACCCCACTTTCTTCTGGTAGGGGTAATTATAATTAGTTGATGGGGCAGTGGTAATTTTTTAAGACCTTAGGGACCGTTTGACAGTTTTGCAAAAGTATTTTGATGAGGATGTAAATAGAACTTATCCTAAATTTTAATACCTTATTTATTACATTTATCTTTATCAATAATTATAGATGTTATATAATTAATTCACACTTAAAAAATTATGGTAAAAATAAAAGAAAATGGTATAAATTTATGGATTAAGTACGAATGACCCTCCTACTTTTGCTTTATACTATGTTTTAGAAAGTATTTACTCTTATTATTAATATATGGTGTGCCTAGTCTGTCATTATACTCGGAGTTGCCCCAAAGGCCTAGGTCTAGTTCCGGGCCACAGCGAAAGGCGAACATCTTGACTCACCTCATTTGAGAAACAAGGACAATATCAGCCTAACGCCTTCATCGGACATGAGAAGGGCGTCAGGGAAATCCCATGACTGGCTCCAACTAATAACCCTAGAACACAGGGAGGGCAATCGTAGGATGAAGCACAAGAAATCTAGAGGCGGCTAACGGGCAGAAGTCCACGACTTCTCTATAAATATAAATTTCTAACACGATTTACTATCACATTGGTACTTTGCTCAAATTACTCTAACTTTGCTAACTTAAACATCGGAGTGTTATTAGTAACACCTCACAAATGCAAGTTTAGTGTTTAGTAGACCCGGCTGTTATCCGACAGCAGGAGTTGATCTTAGTCCACAGTGTGCTATTTGCGGAGTTAAGATTATTATTATTATTATTATTATTATTATTTTTTTTTTGGGGTGTGTAAACTATTGAAAGACGCAACCCAAAATTGTGATCTGTGACTTAACCCAAATCAAAATATTGGGCTTTGAAATTTGGGCTTCAGTTGAGGAATAAAAAAAGAAAAAAGAAAGAAAAAGAAATTGGGCCTCCGTTTGTTGTACTATGAATAAAATTACATTATTACCCAACAGCTATTAGCTATCTGTATCATTAAATTAAAAAGTTAAAAAAATATACAACTCATTATAAATTATAAAATATAATACTTAAAATAAAATAAATAATTTTTACACAATATTTTTCCATTTACATCCTTGTTTTCCAAATAACAATTAATTGTGAATCAGATATTATTATACTAATAAATGTACGTTAGACAAGTTTGTTTGTTTATACGTGACAAACAGAGTGTTAAATTTGAGGAGCTGTTAAGCCTTAAGCGAATATCTATATCTGTTTCTTTTCGATAACGATAACGATACTCAATTAAATTTTTGATGGTTTTATCCAAAAATTTGCAGAATTAATAGATGACGCAGGCACACACCAAATACTGATGGGTATGGGCGATTTGACCCGTTTTCACGACGGCTCTAGCGACGGCGTTGAATGCGATGTCATGGGGGCGACCCGACCATATTCGCAAGGCAGCTCAATCATGCATTCTCCCCCTGCTCTGAAAATGATCCTAAGTCAAAACACTCAATAATTGACAAAATAATAATATCACACAACGAAAAGGGGCATGATATTTGCAGCGACGATTTCGATATTTGCAACGACATTTTTTTGTAAAAAGATTGAAATGTCTTTGGGAAAAAATAATTAAAAAAAGATTAAATTTTCCTATTCCAACCGTGAGGGCTGCTGGAATATTAAAAAAAATAAAAAAAAAACCTAAAACCATCACCGGTCGCCGGCGATGGTACACCCCCTCCCCCCCTTAAAAGTTCACATTTTTGATATTTGCAGTAACCACCGGGCGGATCTTCGCCAATCCGGTAAAAAATTCACATTTTCGACAAAAATACTAACAAATTCGGACATAATACAACTAAAATAATCAAACCAACTATCTAAAACAATACCGCAAAACATTTTAACTTTCGCCACTAACATTTTTTCGATCCCAGTCGTCTCGATTTTTATCCGATTTTGTGATTCCACCCGGCTCTGCTTTGCAGGAATTATTAAACGGAACAGAGCTCGTGAGTTTCAATATTTTCAATTTTTTTTTTTTGCAGCCCGTGGTTTTTATTTATTTTTTTGCTCAGGGGCATTTCAGTCTTTTCACAAAAAAATGTCGCTGCAAATATCGAAACCGTCGCTGCAAATATCAATTCCCAACGAAAATACTCTTAATAATTTTTTACTCACATACCGTCACAATTCATTATTATTAAAAGAGTTAATAACTCAACTGGTCCCTAAACTTGGACTTTTGTCCCACTTTCGTTCCCGAACTTGAAACTGTTTCTCTTTAGTTCTTAAACTTGGGATTCTCATCTCTCTGTAGTCTACTTGTCCGATTTTCATCAAAAATCAAGCACGGTCGACATGAACGTGCAGTTCTTAGATGAAAATTTATGTATTTAGGAACAAAAAACGGTTGTCATCATAAGAGAGCAATTATGTGAATCCTTTCCTCACGTGGAAAACACATGGATTAAGTAAACCCTTAAGTAAAAATTAAAATTTTTTTTTTCAAATACCAAAATTTCCATCTACTAACTTGCATCCGTACTGCACATGTCTACCAACAGTGTCTGAATTTTGACAGAAATCAAACAATGGACTATTTAGAGATGAAAAATCCAAGTTTGGGGAGTAAATAGAAACAATTTCAAGTTCAGGGATAAAAGTGCGACAAAAGGCCAAGTTCGGGGACCAAAGGAGTTATTAACTCTTATTAAAAAAGTATATAATTTAGGGGCCGACTATAGTCCTTTCACGTAACCATTTAATAACTGAATGTTGGCCTAAAAGGAAAAAAAAAAATATATATATATATATATATTTATGTTATTATATATCACATGGAACTATACATAGCTTACAAAATCCTGATTCGGACGGTTGTTTTTACTATTCTACGATCACAAATTAGTAAATCGATCCTAACTCTGATTATATTCGATTTTACAAAAATTTTATTAGAATGACTCAATTAAGAGTAATTTTAATAATGAATCAGTATTTTACACATACACATTTTGTGTTGAATTTTATAATACGATCTTATCGATTTTAATCCTACACCACACCAAAAATTGATCCCACGAGTTGAGGGACTGGAATTTTATTTGTGTTTGACTCAAAATCAAGAAACCATAGTTATTTATAGCTGTAGGCTTCAAGTTCAGGGGCTGACCAATTATTCAAGCTCTCCCTAATATAATAAAATAAAATAAATAAAAGGTTTGTAACTGCCACAGCTACCACAGCCGCGAATGTCGAATTGGGAAAATTGACTTTCAAAGAAATTTTCAAAATGGGGTCTACGATGACGTTACCATGACTGCAGTTTTGTGTCATAAGTCATAAGTTACACTAATTAACTCGTAAGTAAAGGTAAGAAATTATTCCATGCAACAAATGTTGCATGTATATCCTATAGTGATGTTAGGGAATGATCCAATAATTTTTTCAAAAAACTAGAAAGCAGTAATGATATTAGTATCCCTTCAAATCGTTCAGTAACGACAGTAAAACAAAGTCAGGAACATTGGTCCAACCACACTCAACATCGCTGCATGTTGCCTCAAACTTCGTTAGTGTACGGAATTACATTAATTTTTCGCTCTTTTTATCCAAAGACCTTTATTAACATATTGAAAGATTCTGTAAAAGGATTGTAATATAAAAATAAAAAATATTAAGCGTAAACAAAACAATAAAAGTCATTTCCTCGTCTTGTGCTTATTTTATTGTCAACGTTTGAAATTAGGTCATGCAGTAATCATTCTCACCCGGCCCAAATCTACAGCATACCAAACCGGTAATTATTAACTAATTTCTTGTCTCAGAAAAGAGAGTTTATTAATATTTTTCCTGTAATATCAATATTAATATTACAAATAAAAACTCCAATTTCTTTTTTAAATTTCATGTAATATTCATCCCATTCACAATAAGTATAAATAGTAAACATTTAAAAAAAAAAAAAGAAAAGAAAATCTTTCTTCTAATTAATTGGTGGGAGCAATAAGTTTCCAACTTGGTTGAGTCGGGGCAATTGGATAGACTAACCACTAAAGACAGCCACCAGATTATGCCTTGATTAATTAGTTGAAACTTATTTTCTTTCATCATTTTCATAGGGGGACAATTCATGACGATATTTTTAACTTTAATCGTACACGTTTAATTATTCGCGTCGACATTTCTAATTCTAACAAGTTGTGTTGTATTAAAAATTACTCATATTTGTGTTCACGGGTACGAACTAGAGAATTTACTTATCAACATTTCCAATTATAATATTACCAGTTAAATAATTCCTAAAGTGTTGTGTCAACAACTATTGCTAGCCATATTTTTCCAGAATCAAAGTATTATAAACAGTACAATCCACGAACCATAAAGCCACTTTAGAATTAATGATTTTAAAACACAGGGAAAAGAGAAAAATGAATTTATTGCTACCCGTGCTTGGGAGACCACCAAGGTGGCGGATGAAGGTTCCGGGAAACTCCGAGCAAATTCCACATCCCATCATCAGTCGTCAAACACGACCAAAAACCTAAATAAATATCCACAGATTCACCATCCAAATCACTAAGTTGATCATCTGAGTTGATTGTTTTCATTTTTTCACGTGCTCCAATCGGAATGGAAAGAGAAGAGAACAACAGCAACGAGGGAAAGAAAGCCGTCAAGTACCGGGGGATCCGGCGGCGGCCGTGGGGGAAATACGCCGCCGAGATACGCGATCCGACTAGAAACGGGGCCCGTTTATGGCTGGGAACGTTCGAGACGGCGGAGGAAGCCGCCAGGGCTTACGACAGAGCTGCGTACGCCTTGAGGGGTCACCAGGCAATTCTCAACTTTCCGAATGATGGCCATTACAGAATGAATAATGATGGATCCAGTTTTAACTTTTCCAGGCTGCCATCGTCGTCGTCGTCATCGCCGTCGCCGCCTTCTTTGAGTGTTGATCATCGGCTTGAACTTTCGGGTGGTGCGGCGGAGGCGGCGGTCGTTGGGCAGGAAGTGGAGGAGGAGAATGTTCTAGAGCTGGAATATATGGATGATAAGCTCCTGGAGGAGCTTCTGGGCGGATCCACACAGTTCCAGAAGTCGCTTGATCATAACAAAAGACCTAAGCTTCTGTAGGGTTTTTATTTTTCCTCTTAATAATATTATTATTTATTTATTTTCATGTTAATTTATTGATTGATTTATTAAAATTTTCAAACATCGACAATATGGATGTGGGAACGTTGTAGCTCTTACTTTGAGGCCTTGATTAAGACATTGAATAAGTGATACTAGGTTTTAAGATTTTAATTTTTAAAATTTTTTTCCTAGTGAAGTTTATGTTTTTGAGAGATTTTAGGATATTTGTAAAAACTTCTAAGACACAAATTCAATAATGTTGCTTCTGGAATGTTGTCCTTATTGAAATTGGATGCTTTTCCTGTTTAAATTTGCTTACAAATTTATGGCGATTTACATTAGGGGTGATGTTAATTCTGGGTAATTATAATTTATTATTAGAGCAAATTGTATGTAAACACATCCAAATTTGCTCTTGATCAGGGTAAAGCCGTAAAAGTTGAGCATCTATTTGCTAGCCTGCACTTACGTACATTGCTCTCTCATATTTCATATCTTGGAGTACTGTCCAAAATTAATCAATATATGAATGAAATAAATAGTGTCAAATTAACTATTTTTTACGTATTGTGTTATAACGTCGACAAATAAATTATACAATGGTGAAAATAGAGTTTTCTTACGTATATATAATATTATAAAAAGGAGAAAATTCCAAGTATAAATAGTTATAACACTTATAATTGTAGAAACAGCTTGGAAATTCAAACATTGTTTTGTATGAATTCAAAATTTTGAACATGCCTAATTTCCTCATGGATAGAATTGCATTGGTTTAGGTGTGGTGATGATCATCATGGTTTTTTCCAAACTAAAACTGATGTTTGGTGAGTTGAATTAGTTTGTGCGCTCTTGATGTTCTTCTACCTAGCTAGTTTTCTCCGTAAACTAATTAATTAGATGATCAAGATCGATTGTCTTATGCATCCATCATATTTTTCCCCATACGTAGTAGTTTTGTCAAAACCCAAACAAAGAGTGAATATGACAAAGAGCTCAACTTCGTCATAAATAATTTCTAACCTCAGTTGATTTTGAAAACATATGTTTTTGTTATAAAAAGTGTACAAAATTGAAAAAGTTATATAAAAAATAATACCTCCGTTCGACTTAAAGAGTCAACTTTAAAATAAAAAAAAATCTTGTCTCATTTAAAACGTCAATTTTAAATTTATTTACATTACATACCCTTATTAATATTACAATGTGTGGTTCATAATTAAACCTTATTCCTAAAGTGAGGATATAAGTAAAAAATATGGTAGTAAATTATGTGCTGTACCTTACAACCCATAATAAGTTGTACATATTTCAAAGTAGATTCTTTGAATGGGACATATGGAGTAATAAAAAATAAAAGATTTTATTAAATAGGTGGGTGGGATAACCAGAGAAGGTACAAGCGGGAGCCTGCTCCCAAAAACTATACTCTAGTTTATACACAAGTGGCCCCTTTGCCTAAACCCGCGGCTTCAGCAACCCGGGAGCGACCTAGTGGATGTTACCGGTGTGGAGAACCCGGTCATTTTGCCCGAGAATGTTCCCAACCCGACCCCCGAGCCCCAAACCCTGGAGCTGGAGCCGACCTGACCATAGCTGGGGTCGTGAATACCATAGCTGGAGGACCGACCCAGGGCGACTCTAATCGCCAAAGAAAACAGGTATATCGGCAAAGACACAACGTTCTAGGTAAGCGTACGTGAGCAGCTAGGCTATGGACGAATTGATTTTGGGATCTTTTTATCCAAGTATTCGAGCTGAGAGGATGGGTCAACATGAGAGAGAGGGTCTCTACGCATATGGCACCTGCGTCTGAGCGGTTCTCCTGGCACTACTACACAATGGCCTATTCGTATCGCCCATTTGGAGACCCGTATCTACAAACCCTTAAGTAAAGGTAATAGCCCCTTTTGTAGTAGTGTGGCCGCTGCTGATGCTGTGAATTACGGTTTGGACATCTCCTGCCATGCTGTTGCTTTCTGTTATATCTTGTAATTTAGAAATATATAGTTGTCCTACTCGACTTATTGAATGGGACTAGACGGGACGGAAGGAGTAAATTTACTGTGATTGTATCTATAAATATCATAAAATCCTCCACATTAAGCAAGCGCACCAATTATCACTTTTAGTACATTGAATTGCCCTCTTCCTTTTTATAAATTTACTTAATTATTAATTAACGACAGAAGAATCATCACCCACAATATATTTAATTAATTAATATACAGTATGAAAGCATTTACTGAGATTCATACCCCACAATAAATAAATAAGTAAATAAATATATATATATATATATATAAATATATTCCCATCAAATAAATCATTAATTTGATGCTTTTAGACATCCTTTTAACTTGTTTCAAAGGATCGATCGTAGACCATGTTTGGTTGTGTCTATTCGATGGGTATTTTTTTTTTTTTCCTGGTTTTATTTGTGCATAAAGGAAAGTTTACGTACCATGAAAAGTATTCAATCCATTTAATAGTTCTGTCGGAATATATTCATACTCTAGAAGACCATTTTTACTTTTTTCTTTTTCACTATAAAGGAAGACCAAACACAACAAATGTTCGTTATTGAATTTTAGGGTGAAAGGGGAGGGTTTTGAGGTAGTGGTAAAAGAGTATCGAAGACTTACTTTACACGAGTTCATAACTGACAATTGCATCGGTCAAATTACACACTAGAATTACTGAAAACTACTTATAATGTTTCTTTTACAATTTTTCATAAGGCGTTATTCGAGCAAAGTTTCTTGGCCCGGCCAACTTTTGGCTAACCTAATCGAGGTAAACATAAGTAAATATATGAATAACAAACTCTTTTTTATAAATCATAAGTTTTACTGCAACATTAAATATACATATGTAGTACTCCGATTTATTTTATTCCATTAGAAAGATTTATTTTGGATTTTTTTAATAGAACAGATGGAGTATACTATGATTTTATGTCGCATCATAAACATTGCATATCTTCACTTTCCTTAAAGCATAGAATTTTATCATAAGTTCTTTCTGAGAACTAGCTCCATGCTCAACCAAAATAAGGCATTCTAAGTGGTAGTAGTTCATTTTAACTTCAAACAAAGTGTGTGGAAAAGTAGAATATGGAGTGGCTAATGGCTATCAAAAGAATAAAATGGTTGAGATTTGAGAAAGAGAGCTACTTCAAAATTCATACAATTCGGCACTCCTCATATATGATATGACAAGTGGTAGTAGTTCAAATTACTTTTTAATGTGTTAGATTCAGGTCGTGTTTTTAAAGTCGTTACAATTCTATTTTACAATTATATTTAACTTGACGTCATACTTTATATATGTTGAATTTGTTGGATATATAAATAGTGCCGATGCTAGGTCAGCAGAGGCCAACAGGAAATGACGCCCGAAACCTGATTTGGGTCACAAAAGGCAGAGCCCAACGCAAGGCCAAGGAAGGAAAAAGAGGCCTTGCTGGAGTGGATACGTGTAACTCCCAGATTGGTTTTACACGACGATTGAGGAGGCAATTAGACTTTGATAAGGGAAGATCTCATCCGTATCTTCCCGACGATGTCATTAGCTGACGTAACTCGTCACTTGCTCTACAAGCCGCCCAGAACATTTCCGTCTATAAATACTCGATCACTCCTCTATGTCAAGGTAACGTATTACGAATTAGCTAATCCTCCACTGTGATATTTGCTAAGGTACTAACTTAAAAATTGAAGTAAAATTGGAAAGTTAGTCCCAATTGCAGGTATTCCGGCGGAGGACGAGCTTAAGAGACTCGACGGAATTCCAGATTAAACAAAATTCATATCGTGTCAGAAATTATTACCTTAATCATAAACATATCTAGCGTGGACCCAATATATTGTTGTATGATAATGATAATGATATGACCCACTAAATAATACAAAAAGTGATTTATTAATTGGGAAAACATAATGCCCTAACAGCTGCTAGATTACATATAATCTTCTGATTCTCAAAGAAGTTTCTATTTGATCCGGTCATTTCGGGTTTCCTTTTCAAGTATATAACTCTAGCTAGCATCCACTTATTGAATAATGGAAGTGGTAATTTGCTTAAAAAGAAAAGTAATTTTGAACTTTCAACAAACAACATATAAAAATTAATTAAGAGTACTGTGAGGGTCCTCATAATTAAGCCCTTTATTAGTTCTCCTGTAAATTACAAAATCTTAAAATTTGTTCAAACTATTAAATGAATTGCATTTTTTTTTTTCTTTTTTTCTATTTTTGTGAAACTATTAAACAAACTTATGACTAATAAATTCCACAGTCATGCAATCTACAAAAGTTGCAGGTGCCATCCCAGAGAGGAGGGAAGATCCTTCGCTGGTGTCTGCTCCGCTAATGACGAGTGCTCCAATGGGCTTCCAAGCTTTCTTTGATGCCGCATATCACCCAGCCACGAGTAGAGCGGCGGTGGCGGTGGTGGGCGATGGCAAAGTGGATCTCATTAATTGGTGTATTCAGCAGAAGAGGCAGAAGCCAGAGTGCATGTATGGAGGCACTGGAGCTTATGACCCCGCAGGGATGGCATCCCTGCTCACTGATGGGGGATGCTGCGACAATAGTTCTGGCAGTACGGGGAGAGTTGTTACCATCGATGGGGCCTCAGGGAATTGTTGAAGCTATAGAGGCCAAAGTGGGGTGGAATGAGTTTTACTGGGTGAAACGATCCCAGAATGTTGTTTCGCACTTGTTGGCCCAATTTGGAGCTGTCGGGATAGATCACGAGTCACATTGGGTTGCACCCTCAACTTTTGTATATCAGATGTTGTTGGACGATTTGTAACGTTATTAATACATTATTCTATTTTTAATTTTTAAATAAAAATAAAAAATAAAGCCTGGGATCGACGTTGCGATTTTTTGTCTCCGGAACTAAAAGTCAAGTTTTTGTCAATTCTCGCGTTAATCTGCCATTAAAGTTGTTGATTTTTATTAACCAATGAAAGAATCCGTAATCACCACTATGAATACTATAATCACCGAATTAGCACACATGATCGTAATTTGTAATCACTAATTAGTAATTAGGGAAATTTTAAATCATAAAGGACAAACCACAGCTTTCTCGCAGATTAATTACTTTAGTTTATTACAGTTGACTGCTGTTCTTCGTTGGCAGTTTCAGTTTGACTCCACCTGAGCAACATCGATCGTGTATGTAAACAATCATCGTCATTCGGATTAATTAAGGAAAAACAATCGAAAAGTACAAAATTTACACGACCAGTTGGAAGAAAGACTTCGGATTAACCCACAAAAACAGAGCATGATTATTCCACACTAATACAAAGTTAATCAGATAAGATTATGCATTATTTCTTCCTGGACTTGTCTTCTTCAAACTCCAGAAGATCTTCCAGAAGCTTATCATCCAGATATTCAAATTCAATAACTTCCCGACCCGAACCATTCCCAGGGTTGGAAGACGATCCGGCCGGAGATAAAGAAGGCAACTCATGAGGGAAATTAAGAACCGCGAAAGCACCCCTCATTGCGAATGCCGCCCTGTCGTACGCCCTCGCGGCCTCCTCCGCCGTGGCGAAAGTTCCCAGCCACAGCCGGGCGCCGTTGTTGCTGGTGTCGCGGATCTCCGCCGCGTATTTCCCCCACGGCCGCCGCCTCACTCCCCTGTATCTCACCTCGTCTTCCGCCTCCCTGCCGCTGCCTGCGTCTTCTTGGGCTTTGTTGTTTCCGCCACTTCGATCAGCCATGTTTGAAACGATGAAAGCTCATGAGGAGGAGGAGGAGGAGGGTCTTCCCGACATTGGTATATATAAGGTTTGAAAGAGTCAGAATTCAGAAAAGGATTCAATGGACAAGAATTTTGTCATGGCCCCCGCCATCTCCATCGATCCAAAAAAAACTATATCTAACGTGCTCCAGTTCTACTGTGGATCATGTACCTATATTTGAACTTTTATCTAAGGCTGCTGCGTTTTTTTCATTAATTACTCACTTACTACAGAAATGTTCAAAGGAGGCGCCCCTTTAGAGACGAGTGTACAAATACCCGCCTTCAAATGTGCCTAAATAGAATTTGGAGGCGGGTGAAGGGGTCACCCCCCTCCAATTACCTCCCTAATTGGAGGCGGGTGATACCTTCACCCGCCTCTAGTAAGCTAACTGGAGGCGGGTGAAGGTATCACCTGCCTCCAATTAGGGAGGCAATTGGAGGCGGGTGACCTCCAATTGTCTCCCTAATTGGAGGCGGGTGAACCCAAAACCCGCCTCCAATTTCAAAACACGAAAACGATTTTTTTTAAAATTTTTAATACTAGATCAAAAATTATCTTTGTTTTGGACCGTTGAAAATAATTTTGAAAATTTATCAAGATTTTAGCGAAGCGAAAAATTAGTAGATAATAAAAATCACAAGTTTTAGAAGAAATATATACTTTTGATTTTAATATTAAATACATAAGTATATGTAGCGTAGTGGTAAATTTAATGTGCAAGAGTCAAGTGAAACTCCAGACGCGAGTTCGATTCCTACTAAAGCCATAAAGTGAAAAAAAAAAGAAATTAAATTTTTTTTACGAGGGGTTATTGGAAATGCACGCGCCTCCAATAACTCCCAAAAGGGGAGGCGGGTGCGGGCCCCTCCAAAGGAAGGCGCCCGCACATGCAGCACCCTCCTCCAATCTCCCTTAGGACCCGCCTCCTAAGGGAGATTTTGGTGTAGTGACTTTAGGTTAATTTTTCAAGTAATTTATTTGCTTTCATCTATATATGAAGTCAGCGGTGAGGTCTTGTTGATTGCATAGGCATAAATGTTGCCCTTCTTTACCTCAGCCAGTGTTGTAGATGTCATAATATTTGAGGTTTGCGAAGAGTGGTTATTTTTGTAATAATTCTTAGAAAGTCCATTGAAAATTTTGAATCATTGATCTATCGTATTAATATAGTAGATTGACAAGGAGAAGAAGTATACATTTTTTTAGGTAAATGTTGTCCTTCTTACGTACTATCGATAGTTGTTGCCACCTGTATGCTAGCTAAGCTAATGCATTTTTATTAGGGTGGAAATTTGTGAGGGTTACTCGGTTCAACTTGGTGCAGTATCGCGTTGACATTTCTCAATTTATAGAATATTAACCGTTTAAGTATTTGTGTCGACATATTTAACCAGCAAACCTATCAAACTCAAATCTTATTTGTTGCTTATATCACGTTGTATTATAAGAAATAATACGTATTAGGGTTCACAAGTACTTTACGTGTTGACATTATTAGCCTGAAATGTTTTACAAGTTTAAGTATTTGTGTTATTTACGTCGACTTGCGAATTCTTCAAATTTCAACCATAATCCATTCATATCGTATCGGATCAGTTTTCAATTTTTGTGTCATTTCAAACATTATCACCCCATACCTTTTATACCCTTAAATGGAATCCTTGAAAATCTCCAAAAAACCTCCACCCACCACATACTTTTAAGACTCTATTGATGCCCAAATCAAACCCTCAAGCTTTAGGGTTAGGTGCAATTTCCTTAAACTCGATATTAACCTCAGTTTTTGCACTGTAAAAAGCTACAATTATTCACTCTAATTACCTAGGTAGGTAGGTAGGCAGCCCCAAATGTCAATGATTAATTAAAATAATCAGTAATTAGTGTTAATTATAATGGGGTAATTAAATTTTACATCAAAATCAAACGCTACGTCGTGGGATTGAGATTCTATAGTTGTTTTTATAATCAAGGGTTGAAGTGTAAGATGCCCCTATGACTTGTTATTGGCTGATTAATTAATTAATTTCATGCTAGTGCGACTTTATATTAATTATTAATAATGATAATGAGCTTAATTATTGTTTAATTAAAGTATGAGGTCTTGTGGTTACGTAAGGCATGAGCTATGCTGGTAATGTCAGCAGAAATTTTACGGTTGAATCACTTCTGGCTAAAGCTGGCCACTAGTAAGGTCGTAAAATTTGTTTAATTTGGTTAAATATTTTTTTAGATTAATTACAATAAATTTATCACATAAATTATAGAATGAAATTTTAATATATTTATTAATTACAATTTTGTGCTATAACATCGATAACAAATGATGGACGAATATTAGGAGATAGAAAATGGAAAGAAAGAAAATCGAGCTCTTACTTCATGGATCATACAAACGAAGTGTATCATTCAACATCAAAAGTTTAAGAAGAATGACTTAAAACTATGTTGTGACCTGATTTTCCACCGAAGTCCGTGAATTTGCCCAATCAAATTACATGTAATTGAGAACTAACTACTCTAGAACACTTTAACGCTCAAATCAGTTTGAAGCAAGTATAACTTTTTCAGAATTATACAATGAGTTGATTGCATAAGTTCGGAAAAGTTATACTTGCTTCTTTCTTATATGAGTATTAGAATGTTCTTGAGCAGTTAGTTTCCAATTGCAAGTAACTTGATTGGGCGAGTTCACGGACTTTGGTGGAAAATCAGGTCACAACAAACTCTTTCTCATTAGAGACTCAAAACCTTCCGAATCAATTACCTCTCGATGTTAAGTGTAACGATACCTAGCATAACGTAACCAAACCCTAACATACCCTAGACTTTTGGTCATCGTCCGGCTTGAATTATTCAAGTGCAAGAGTCAAAAGTGTGTGATTAAATTTAGTGAAGCAAAATAAAGAATGACATTTTAGCAATCGTCACATGAATTACGTACGCATTTACAAAATGACATGAATTTTAATAAAAAGTTGACAACCCACTACGAATCTTTAACCTTAAGTTCACCAAATAAGTTTAGGGAAGACGGTGAGCGGTGTTGCGACATTCAGGTGACGTATGCTATGCGGGTGACTTCTATGAGTTTGTCACAGATTTGACGTCATCAGTTATATTTATATCGCATAAAAAACTACTTAATTAACGAGTAATACATGTACATAAAAAGAAAGAAAAAGAAAACTATATATATACTTATAAAATGATTCAATGTGATAACCCTTGAGTGCAGCAATTTGCATTACTAAACCCTTATCAAATGAACAAATCATTTGGTGACGAAATTATAGGTTTATCTGATATACAATAAATATATATATATATATAGAGTTAAAATTATAGTATTTGTTATTGTGAATAATGTGATATTTATATGACATTACCACTAAACATTTTTACAATATGACAAAACATTTTATGAAACACGACTTTTACATTTGGAATGAAAATAGCATATAGAAAAAATAGCATAGAGAAAAGCGTGATAATATAGATCGAGTGAGAAAATTCATAATGAATTCTCATAATGACAGACGTTGTAATCACATGAAAGAATGCTAGTGGATAGTTAAAATTGTATAATATCACATCAGTTACTAATTTTTTTTAATTTTTTTAATTTTCACTCTCTTAATTGTTTCTTTATAAAAAAATTACTATAAAATTTGCATTTATTGTGATTTCCATTTATCATATTACATTGATACAAATAGTTATTTCTTATTGTGGGTAGAAAATTCAAGGAAAAGTTTGGCTTGGATTAAGCTAGCTAGCTAGCTAGCTCAGACATCCAATATTGTAGGTCCCAGATAATATTGATATGATTAGCAAAATAATTGTGGGATGCAAATTGGATTATAATATTAATAACTAAATAAATACTAATAAATAAGTGGAGCCACGTGGGTGATCTTATAATGCCGAGGCAGGCCCGGCCACTTCTTTGATTTAACGTTCTTTTTCATGGGCTGCTTTATTATTTTATTGTATTAGATTTCGTTGATTAGGCCACTTGACTATTTAATTTAGTACTAATATGGATGCTTTATTATTACGGATTGGAATTTAAATAATTAATCTACTGCTTTTTTTTTTTTTTTTTTCTCACTTTTGCTATTGAATAACTCCTAAAATCCTATTTTTGATCGAATTAAATGTACCACGTTTGTCTTCCAGAAACAAAGAATTAATTCATCCAAGACACAATAAGACGAACGAGAGCTTCTCGTATACTCCCTCCCTTTTATTAGAATGGTTCACTTTGACTAATGTACAACTTATTATGAATGTCAAGGTACAACACATAAGATAACTAATTTGACCCTCTTTATTCCTTTTATATCCTTATTAAGTATGAAATGATTATAGACCACACATAATTATATTAGTAAATGTAGGAGTAATAAAAAATTTGAACGTGGACACTCCTATTTGAACAAAAAATATTTATCAAAGTAGACTCTTTTAATAGAATAGACGGAGTAATATTCTAGAATATATACGTTACTTCAACCAACTCCCATATCTTCCGAGAGGAGTTGGCCATCCAAGAGTATTTAAGTTCCCTTTGGAGGGGTGCGATCTATGGTTTGAAACATAGACAGCATTTCTGGGGTTGCTAGTCACAAAAAATAGGCAGTGCACCCACCAATTTAAAAAACCCAAATAATTGATTGTTATACTGTCAGGAACCTCATTCCTCATTATGTGAGGCACAATACATGATTGATTCAAAAATATTAAAAAGAAAAAATACGTTACTTCATTTTAGTAGAGGTTTTCTAAAATTAATATTTTTCTAAAAAAGACATTTGAAATGTAAAAAAGCATATTATAATAATGTAAAAACTATAGTTGTATATGGTATAGAAAAAAAGGGTAACAATTAAGCATTGTTGAAGTCCTCTTTTTCGCCGAAACTTCTGGACTTGTTCGCTAAGCAACCTGCACTGAGGAACTAATTTTAGTGTAAATCTGATGCTAAAGTTAGCAAAATGCAAGCAAAGCGATAATGGATTATCCAACTAAATTCCCATTACCTTTTTCATAAGAGTCGGAAGGGTATTTATAGACGTAGATGCCAATGTGCTCCTCTCATAGAATCATATGATGACTGTCACTGGACTCGACCAAATCTTTCTTAATAGATTGATTCTTTCCCATCCTCTGGTTGACATCGACAGAAGTTCAATAGATTGATTTATTATAGCTATCCTTAACTACTGCCTCGATTTTGGCAATAAGTTACCTCTTTACGTACTATCTGCCAGATGAGATCATAACCTGACAACTACTGAAATATCTGTAAAGCTTGTATGGGCCTTAAGAACCCAGTGAAATTTTTGATTTCGGCACAAGCCCATATCCAACAAGAATGATGATAAATTAGGAAAATACTATAGTCCATTCACGGGACCATTTTTTCTGTGGATGCATTATTCATGTAATTGCATAACTCATTGCATAGACTATTATCCATTGAATGAATGATCCCGTAATAGGGACTATCGTCTTACCCGATAAATTATTATAAAAATTTACTGTGTAAAAAACCAAACTAATGCCAAAACAGAATAAAAAGTTGAGATGTCAAACGGGGTGACTGTCAGCAACTTAGCCTGAAATTCTGAAAATTAGTCGTTAAGCTTTGGGATATTGAAATGAGCCCAAAACTTCAAATCCCGTTAAGCTTTATTTTGGACATGTCTTCTAATTAATTGATTTCGTAATTAAATCTAATCTTTTTTTATGGGCCTTAAGAAATGGGCCGATCCATAGACCTTCACTCTACAGCCCAAAGCACTTAAACTTATTTTCTTTCTAGAAAAACCTCTCTTTCAATTTTTTTAATTATTCGTGTGGTCCTTTATTTATGTCAATATTGTTTCCTAATCAATGACGAGGATGTGAATTTTTTTAAGAATAATTTAAATGGATTTCTTTTGTCCGTTCCTAATTATTTCATTTAATTAAATCATTAGAATATTAATTAACCTGAATTATTATTGCCCTGTTGATTTGTTTATTTATTTATTATTGAGGTGGTCCTGTTAGTCCTTTTAAATTTGCAAAACCAATCAAATAATAAATATATTACGTCTATTCAAAAAGAAAAAAAAAAATTTTTATTTCTAAACCATAATGTTTATAATATCTGAGCGGACTAAAGGCTAGACATTGTGATTTCCCTAAGATTTGATGACAAAATTAAAATATGAAATTTAAAGTCTCAAAATATTAAATTACAATATCTGGTAAAAACTTAAATTTGAAATTGAAAAATAAGGTGAAAATTTGTAGTCCTATTCCAAAAGTAGTACTCCATCCCGCCTAATTAATGGAAAGGTCATAGTTTAAAAAATATTTTGTATCAATGTAAAAGTAATGTTTAGGTTTTTTTTTGATTTATATATTCTAGATTAATACATATAGATCAGAAAATTTTACTGTTAATTAGTTATTTTATGTGTTATACTTTTAAACTCATAAATTTTCTTCTTTTTTTTTTTGAAAAATATTACTTTTCCAATAGAACAAACGGAGCTATTCTGACACTCTTTACTTTGCACAAGATCCTTTGTTAGAATGTTCTCTCATTCTGATGCGAGAAAGATTAGTAAAAAAAAAAAAAAATTCCCCAGAGATTTTTTTTTTTCCTTTGTAATGTGATCTCTCATTTTTATTTTTTTAAAACCAAATTTAGGGTTTTGAAATTTCCCCAAAAACCAACGCATTATGAATTATATATATAATACATCTTCATCATTCAGAAGGCTAACTGGACCACATTCAAACATAATGTTTGACTTTTGCATCGTCAATAGATTATATGACGAATGGGTGAAGCGAGATTGCTTTCAAAGTTTTCTTTAAATATAATTACATCCATTTTCGATGATTACCACATAATTGACACCAAGGACCACAAGGAGAGGGGGGAAAAAATCAATTTTTTGTTACGCGAGTAAATCCTATGTGTTGGATGTAGTGGCGAATCCATAAACAAATTTTGGAGGGGAGCCAATATACTTATAAACTTATTTTTTTATAGATAAATACATTGTAAAAAAAAAAAAGAAGGGCAAATTTCTTAAAAACCCCATGTGGTTTACGAAAGTTATTAAGAACCCCCATGTGATTTAAAAAGCTTGAATAACCCCCCTGTGGTTTTTCGATATCTGTAATCGTTAGGTTTTTGGTTAACTTTAACGGTCAACCTAAGAAGTCAACCAAAAACCAAAAGGGATAAGATTACGAAAATGACCTAGCTATCACCGTTAAAGTTAACCAAAAACTTAACGGTTACGGATATCGAAAAATCACAGAAGTGTTATTCGAGCTTTTTAAATCACATGGGGAGTTTTTAATAACTTTTGTAAACCACATGAGGGTTTTAAGGAATTTACCCAATAAAAAATAAAAATACACTAGTAACACTAAGACAAAGGAGAGTTGGAGGGGGCTGGGGACTATCCCACCCCCTGGCTCGGGCCCTGGTCGGATGGTACATTTACCCTTTCACATGCAGGAAGGATAAAAATGTAATTTACAATCCTATACGTGAGAGGGTATATATCTATATTATTGCCGCGGAAAATTCACATGTTTTGCCGTTTAAACAAATTACTGCGATTCAGTAGTAATTGTAGATCAACAGTTTAACTAGTTAATATCTTTTTTGATCGAATGAGATTTCGGTTTAAGTTATTATGTCGTACTGTGTTTATATATGTATCAAAATTACTTGCGTTATTTCATTGCAAAAAATTTAGTAAAATAGCATCGTTTTAAAGCGAAAATATATCAATTCACTAATTTAGACAGGCGATATTTGAATTGCGAGTTCCTCCCCCGGCCATATATAGTAGACTGGTTAATCTTTCGTTGTTTTTAAAACATTAAAGAAAATAACATGCGTGATACTCTCTCCGTTTCATTAAATGAATCCACTTTAAAAAAATATTTTTTCGTTTCAATAGAAAGGTACAGGTTTAAATTTTTTACTCTTTTTTCCCTTACTAATATAGTCATGTCTTCTGATGAAATAGAGGGAGTATTAAACTATTTTCTAAGGACAAATTAAGCTCCAGATTTTGTTTGATTGGTCGCTCATTCTGCCGTCATGTAGTTTGGAGTCTAACCTGATATCTGAATTCCTCGTCCTTATCCTCCCTCATTCTGATTTCTTCTTTCTCTTCTTCTTCTTCTGCATTCTTTCTTTTTTAATTCTGATTACTTGAGTTTCTAATATTAATTCAGGTCTACAATCCTAACAGAATTAATAAATTCAATGGCCCAATAGCTCAAATATTACTAATGTTTTTGGACTCGCTCTAAACTCGTGAACTCGGACGAGTCTAATCGAGTTCAACGAGTCTAGGGCGAGTCCAGTGTGGTTCCAGATTTTAATCGAGTTTCGCTCGATTTAGGAAGGTTAGCTCGTAGACTCGGCCGGCCGAGTCTACGAGTCTATGACCGAGTTTGACAACTATGAGTCTAACAGAGGTTGATAATGAATTTTGTTTTCTGTTTTTCCTTTTGTTGGCGTGGCCGCTTGGAATTTGGATTTTTGACGGTGCTGTTGAATTCAGTATTAGAAACGAGATTGAGGCATAGTTCATTATGTCTTTCTAAAATAATCGTGTTTCTCTATTAGAAATGGAATATTTTTAGTTAGACATGGAATATTTTTAGTTAGACGAGAGTATTAATTGGATCAAAATATGTTCACTCAAGAGATGCCCTGTTTATTGATGTTATCAGATTTTCTGTCTGTCTTACCTCTTCTGTCTTTCTTGTTTATCTTCTCACAATAGAATGTATGACTTACCTATCATCACATAATAAAACCCATGAAAGATAGAGATAAGGCAGACATAAGATCTCACCGACAGTGTATTTTCTGACCATTTCAAAAAGAAAACATACTTTTTTTTCTTTTGTGAATCCAAACACTCCTATTATTGTTGCAAAAAAAAAAAAAACTTGATAATTTATTTCACTTTTATTTATTTTTCATTTCTATACAAATCTATATAAAAAAAAAAACAAAGTTTATCTCAAAAAGTATGCCCTCCCCAAGAAAAACCTAAATTCCCATTTTGATCTCAACTTAAACGTCTATATATAGTTGCCTGAAACATACGAAACTATGCACATTGAGTTAGAGGTAGATTGATCAAACTAGAAGCTTATATAAGTATGGATGTCCTTATGTCAAACTGGAAGGATGTTCAATCCATGCCCGCAAGCTATGTGTTTCCTCCAGAAAAAAGGCCTGGGAAACTATATTTCCCCGACTGCGAAGATATTCCGATCATCGACCTTCAAAAACTTCATCTCCCCGACCAACGATCTCAAGTAATCCACCAGATTATCAAAGCATCCCAACATCTCGGATACTTCCAGGTTAATACTGACCGATATATACTTTCAGGGTGACAATTTGGATCATATATATGAGTTAGCGAGTCACTTTTACTTGGTGTTTAAATGCAGGTTGTCAACCATGGGATTTCTGAAAGCTTAACGGAGGAGGCAATGGGTTTGGTAACGGAGTTTTTGGGGATGCCGGCGGATTACAAGGCGAGGTTTTACTCGACGGACATGAGCAAGAAGTGCAGAATCTTCTCCAGCACTTTGAACTATGACAAAGAAGAGTTTCATTATTGGAGGGATAATTTTACCCACCATTGTCATCCTTTGGAGGATAACATTCTTTCTTGGCCTGAAAATCCACCAAGATACAGGTATAAAGAACATGGGAAAATCGCAACTTTGGTCTCTTTTCTATATACTCGTTACACTTTTGGTCAATATTTTATGTTTCGTTGCACTTTCTGGTCCCAATGACCTGCTGTAGCAGATTTTGTAAGTCATTTTGGAGGTGATTGTGGTAATTTTTTTAAAATTGAGTTTTGCCCAAAATTACTTACAAAACCCGGTACAACAGGTTATGAAGAGGGACCAAAGTGCAACGAGATATAAAAGAAAGACAAAAACTGTATTGAAGGTAGAAGAGGGACCAAAATTGCCATTTTCTCTAAAGATCATCATTTCATTAATTAATTACCTTAGTTCATTTACAAGTTATAATTTGTGATCCCGACACTCTTTTAATGGGACAAAAGAAGTATTTAATTTATCTGTAATTTTAATTTAGCAGTGACATGATTTTTTTCCTGCAGAGATGTTATAAGTACATATTCTGTTCAAGTGCGGAAGTTTCTGTTGACAATCTTGGATTTGATTTGTGAAGGACTCGGGCTCCGACCCGGTTTCTTTGAGGGTGAATATACTAAAACTCAGTTGTTTTCTGTTAATCATCACATTCCGTGCCCGGATCCGAGTTCGACCCTGGCAGTGCCGGAGCACTTGGATCCGAATGTTATAACCATGGTTCACAACCGTCAAGTACCTGGATTTCAACTCTTCAAGGATGGAGAATGGCTTAACGTTAAGACTTTGCCCACTGCAGTTTTTGTCATCACCGGCCTTCAATTAAAGGTATACTCATTGCTCGTTACTGTCCCACATAAAGAGTTATATTTTTAATTTTTGAACGAAAAAAATCCTGATCCTTAAAATATATGTTGTAAGGATTATAAATGTCACACGTACTATGGTTAAAAATTTTGTTGTTCTTGACCACTTTCATTTGTTGTTGCCCATATTCTTATTAATATAGTAATACGTGATATACAATTAATTCAAATTTAAAAGTAGGTAGGCTGTGAGTGAAATAATAAATAATACTCTTCTCGTTCCATTATCCTTACTTATTAAGTATGGATTAATTATGAGCCACACATGATTATATTAGTAAGGATATGAGGATATGAGGAGTAAAAAAAAAATTAAAAGTGGACTCTTCTATTAAAACAGAATAGATGGAGTATTAAACTACTCGTTTTTTTATTTTTCAAAGTCGATTCTTTCAGTAGGACAGAGGAGATGAGTACCGTAAGATCTTTAGAACTTGCAATCACTAATGGGATTTCCATTGTGTTCGATGAAAATGACGTGTGTGTTTATATATAGGTAATAACCAACGATTTGTTCACAAGTCCGGTTCATAGAGTGGTGGCACATTCCAAAGAGACTCGAACCACCATGTCTTCCTTCTTAGTGCCATCAACCGATGGCTTGATTGAACCGGCTGAGGCGTTATTAAACCCAGAAAATCCTGCTGTCTACAAAGGTTTCACATACGAAGAATTATTTGCTGCCTTCACCGGGAAAGGTTGGGGTCTTACTCTGGAAACTTTCAAGAAATAACGGATGTAGCAACTCCGGTCACAAATGAGTTAACAGATCACAATTAACATGTCGTGTTTTTCGTCATTTGCTAGCATGGCTGAGTGATTTTTAAGTTATTGTACCGAAGAAATGTTCAAGGGATATATAATCTGTATCATAAATAATTCCATGTGTGTCGGTTTCATCATTCGTGCTTAAGTTAAAATTTTCAGTTTGCCGTTGGATTAATGTTTGTTGTAATCAAAAGCTTATTGCTGTTTTCAGTTTCAGCCAAAAGAATCGAATTATGCATTTTCAGATACTTTTAACCCTAATTTTAAGGACATATATTTTATTGTTCATTTACAATTTCGTATTTAAAACGTGCGTGATTTAACTTTACGGCATAAGATTTTATCCCCAATTAACAATTATTGTACCATATAAGATAATACAGTCGGATACATTTATGAAGATAACAGTGTAATTCATTTGTCATAATATTTAATTTCTTTTCTTTTTGATTGTAAATTCATTTGGATTCTGAATATACTTATAAAAATTTAATTTTATCAATCAAAACCATTATTTAATTTATTTCAAACCCATTATTACATTCAATATATTCCGTAATTATAGTTTTCCTTCGAATGGATATTGAAATGAGCCCAAAAATAATTCTGATGGGCCTAAAAAATTGGGCTGGTCCATAGACTTTCACTCCACAGTCCAAAACTTATTTTGATTTCTTTCTAGAAAAACTCCTATCAATTGTTTATTAATTATTAGTCGCGTGATCCTTTTATTTATGTCAATATTGTTTCCTAATCAATGACGATGATGTAAGGGTATCTTTTAAGGATAAGTTCAATGGATTTAGCTTTGTCCACGCCTAATTATTTCATTAAAATATTAATTAACCTGAATTATTATTATCCTGTTGATTTATTTATTCTTGTGGTGGTTAAGTTAGTCATTTTAAATATGTAAAACCACTCAAATAATAAATATATTATGTTTTTTTTTTTTTGGGTAAGTGGCTGGGAGGCATGGTGACCCTTTATTAATGAACTTTACCTTGGCAGTACAAAGATGCAAAAATGCATATGCTGGAAAAAAAAATCGACAAAAAGCACAAATGGTGAAAAAAATACATCCGAATAAAGGAAAACTACGTGCATCTAAGGTGATCGAACCCCTAAATCGAGCTGGAAAAGTAGTATGCCCAAAGGTCATGGATTCATGAGAGTCACTTGCCAAACAAGCCGTTGCGTCCGCAATCGCGTTCGCTTCCCAATAGATGTGGGTGAGAGAAAAATTCGGAAAATAGGCTTGAATCCGAACTATATGTTTCAAAGCTAGTGGCGCCGGCCAATACCATATACCCTTTGAGAAGGCATCCAGAAGAAGTTGTGAATCCGTCTCTACCCTAAGGGCCTGGATAGCCCACCTCTGATAGGCCAAAAGTCGAAGTAACAAAGCAGCCGCTTCTGCCTGAAAACTTGTAAGATACCCAAGATAAAAAGAGCCTGCAAATACCACAAAACCTGTAGAGTCCCGTAGTACAAACCCCCCCCCCCCCCCCCCCCCCCCCCCCAATCCCCACTCGTGATTGACCTGGGTTAACGCTAAAGGATCCATCTACATTCAACTTGAAAACCCCAGGCGGCGGCGCAGTCCAAGCGATCACTCTGGGGACTCGTTTTTTCCTATAATAATAAATATATTATGTCTATTCAAAAAGAAAAAAAAACTTTTTATTTCTAAACCATAATATTTATAAGATCCGTGCGGACTAAAGGCTAAGACATTGTGATTTCCAAAAGATTTGATGGCATATGGACAAAATTAAAATATGGCATTCAGGTCCCGTCTAGACAAGTATTTCAAAAATATTTTTAAACCCCGTTTGGTATTAAGACTGGATTCAAATCTTAGTTTGAATTGTAATTTGAAAATATTAAAATTACATTAGAAATATAAAAATATGTATTGAAAATGTAAAAAAATTTATTGGAAATGATGATAAACTATTTATACAATGCAAAATGAGATTCAAACCTTGGTTTGAGTCATGTTACCAAACATGACCTTAATGTTTTTATTAGCGTTCTCATAGTATAAAAAATGTAAAAATGGCGTTTGAACAAAAAAAAATACTTCTTATGTTCTATTAGAAGAGTTCAGTTTGACACATCTATAATTTATTATGGATGTCAAGGTACAACACATAAAATAGCTAATTTGATACAATTTATTCCATTAATGTCCTTATTTTTTAAGTATGAGAAGGGCCTTGTAACCCCGAGGTCATGGGCTCGATTCTTGAGGATGCAAGGGTAAAAAAAAAAAAAAAAACTATGATTTGCTAGCAATGAAATTATTCCCAGAATAACATTAATTTTGTAAATTTTGTAGGAACAAAATAATTAAGCTCCACAATTGTCTGGCTTCACGTATTTTGGAGTGTAACATATATAGGATGATAATGAATTTTCTTTTCTTGAGATTCAGAAAAACACACCATCTGTTATTTTTAAAAAAAACTCGTGTTTCATTAATTATTAGAAACGAGTCATTATTAGTTGTAAGAGTGACTTTTTAAATTTGTTGTTTGTCTGTTTTATTGGATTAGCTGAGTAGCTACCCTAGGCCCTGTGCAAATGGAGCCTTTGCAAAATGATAATTTTTAAAATTATTTTCTATTCTTAATTTCTTTAATTTCACATTAAATATTTGAAATTAATTACTAAATTTCAGCTCCATTACTTATTCTAACGATTCAATTTTTATATGCCAAAAACTTGTACTAGACCAATCAGACTATCTGACCCAAGTTTTTTTTTTTATAAGAAACAAACGATATTTTTTTTAAAGACACGACGTGAGTATCGAGTTTAGCCTCAAAAGTATCACGTGCATGTTATAAAGTATTGATTGTAAGGGTTAAAATTTTGTGTATAACATCTGATCTATCCAATTTAATTACTCATGTATCGTCTATTTTATAAATATATTAAACAAATAAATAAAGCCTACTGTTGGATTTATAAATATGGCCGAGGTCAGGAGGACGACGAAGCCAGAAGAGGGACGGCCTCCGGTAGGCGAATGAGCCTCAAGGCCCAAGCCAGGGTGACCCAGAAGGATGTCCGGTTTTGATACTAAGAACCTTCCCGATAACGTGGCTCTTTCCTTCCAGTTGAAGATACTCCTTATTTCCTTGCTTATAAATACTCGCTCATTTCTGTGATATTTGTTAAGATAATGATTTAGCCATCGGAGTGGAATCGGGAAGTTAGTCCCCACTGTAGTATCACAGTGTAAGATAAGTCCCGGAGCCCGGCGTGGAAGAAGGCTTCAACACCCACAATTTAATATATATATATATATATATATACATACATATATATATATATATCGATTTAAAGAGTTGAGGTATAGTCTAAAAATAAATAAATAAAAACGCATCGAACCATTCGGTAGATCGTACAGGAGATTACCCATTTTTTTAATTAAACGTCTATATATAGTTGCTTGAAACATAGGAAAATATGCGCATTGAGTTAGAGGTAGCTAGATTGATCAAACTATAAGCTTATAAGTATGGATGTCCTTATGTCAAATTGGAAGGATCTTCAATCCATGCCAGCAAACTATGTGTTTCCTCCGGAAGAAAGACCTGGGAAACTAAACTTCCCCGACTGCCAAGATATTCCGATCATCGACCTTCAAAAACTGCATCTCCCCGACCAACGACCTCAAGTAATCCACCAGATCATCCAAGCATCCCAACATCTCGGATACTTCCAGGTTATTACTGATCAATACTTTCGGATGACAATTTGGATCATATATATGAGTAAGCGAGCCATTTAACGTGTTTAAATGCAGGTTATCAACCATGGGATTTCTGAAAGCTTAACGGAGGAGGCAATGGGTTTGGTGACGGAGTTTTTCGGGATGCCGGCGGATTACAAGGCGTGGTTTTACTCGACGGACATGAGCAAGAAGTGCAGAATCTATTCCAGCACTATGAACTACGACAATGAAGAGTTTCATTATTGGAGGGATAATTTTACCCACCATTGTCATCCTTTGGAGGATAACATTCAATCTTGGCCTCAAAATCCACCAAGATACAGGTAAATTAAGATCATCATTTCATTAATTAATTCTCTGTTTCGAGTTATAATTTGTGATTCAAAAATAATTGTACCCCGACACTCTTTTTAATGGACGTGATTTTTTTTCCTCCAGAGATGTTATAAGTACATATTCTGTTCAAGTGAGGAAGTTTCTATTGACAATCTTGGATCTGATTTGTGAAGGACTCGGGCTCCGACCCGGTTTCTTTGAGGGTGAATATACTAAAACTCAGTTGTTTTCTGTTAATCATCACATTCCGTGCCCGGATCCGAGTTCGACCCTGGCAATGCCGGAGCACTTGGATCCGAATGTGATAACCATGGTTCACAACCGTCAAGTACCTGGACTTCAACTCTTCAAGGATGGAGAATGGCTTAACGTTAAGACTTTGCCCACTGCAGTTTTTGTCATCACCGGCCTTCAGTTAAAGGTATACTCATATCATTATTCTTCGTTCCGTCCTACGTAAAGAGTTATATTTCTAATTTTTTTAATAAAAAAAGAGTCCTAATTCTTGAAATATTGTAAGGATTATAAATGTCACGTAATATATAAATTTGTGATGGATGGTGAAAACGTAACAAACATGCGTGTTACAAAAATATTAATTTTAATATTTAGAAGGGTCGCTGTTATTGTGACATTTAAAGTTATCACGGTCTTTTCATTAGCAAATTCTGTATACATAGGTAATAACAAACGATTTGTTCGCAAGTCCCGTTCATAGAGTGGTGGCACATTCCAAAGAGACTCGAACCACCATGTCTTCCTTCTTACTGCCATCAACCGATGCCTTGATTGAACCGGCAGAGGCGTTAGTAACCCCAGAAAATCCTTCTGTTTACAAAGGTTTCACATACAAAGAATTTTATGCTGCCTTAACTGGGATAGATTGGGGTCTTGCTCTAGAAACTTTCAAGAAATAAGGAGTGGCAACTTGAATCACAAATGAGTTGACGGATCACTATTAACGTGTCATATTTCCGTGTCATATCGATATTGATTGGCGGCTGAGAGATCTTTTAAGTTACTGTACTAAAGAAATGTTGAAGGGTATATAATATGTACCATAAATAATTCCCTGTGTGTCGATTTCATCATTCGTGCTTATGTTGAATTGTTCAGTTTGCCGTTGGATTAATGTTTGCTGTAATCAAAAGCTTATTGTTGTTTTCAGTTTTCAGCCAAAAGAATCGAATTATGCATTTTCTGAGGCTCAGGATCTTCTGTTACACTTTCCTGTTACACTATGTGTTACACATCTTAATAACTCAATGTTAATATTTTTTTTTAAATTAAAATTTTCACCAATGCTATTCATTGGCATTCTACATAATTTTAATATAATTATTTTATTTTTTTACATTAATCTTGTATTTTAATATAATTTTATAGTATTTTTTTATTTTTTAATCTCAATAAATTAAAATAAATATACCCTAAACCAAAATGGGTGAACCCCTAGTCCAAAAATTTATTCTAATGCTAATTAATATCATTGGTGAAAAAATTAATTTAAAAAAGAATATTAACGTTGAGTTATTAAGATGTGTAACACATAGTGTAACAGGAAAGTGTAACAGGGGATCCTAAGCGACTTTCTGATACTTTTTACCCTAATTTTGAGGCACACGTATTTTTAACATTCATGTATATTTTTGCGTTTAAAACGTGTGTGACTTAATGTTACAAAAGATTTGAAGTAGTTCAATGAAAATTGTTAGACCCGGTTGGTCTTAATCCTTATTTTGATTGATGAGTTAATAAATATGAGAATTAATTTAATGGTTCTTCTAAGTGAAAAATGTAGAAACGGAAAGGAATTGAAGAAAGAAGAAAAATACGACCCGAGTATGTCCCAAGGTGGGACCCACGGTGTTTCTAAGTCAGAAAATGAATAGAAGAGTTCACGGGTGAACCAACGCAAAAAACGGCGAAGAAAACGGAGTTAAAATGAAGAAACGGCAAGCAAACGAAAAAGATGTCAAATCTGGCCGACAAGGGCTGACAGCACGTGCGCACAACCTGACAGCCGCGCGCAGAGGCACGCCCCACACAGCCGCGCACATGCGCTGACAGCCGCGCGCAGAGGTGCGCCCATGCTCTGCGCCAGAGGTGCGCCCATGCTGCGCCAGACGCCCACGCTGCGTCAGACGCCCACTCTGCGCCAGATGCCCATGCCTGCGACAGGCCTGCGACTGTCGCGGCTGTCGCAGAGCCTGTCGCGGGAGCTTCGGGTTTGCAAATTTTTGTCCGTTTTTTCAACTATTTCAAGAGCTCTCTTCTCTTATAAATACCCCCAATTGAAGAACATGAAAGGTTGCTCTCCCCAACATCTCCTACACTTTAACAACACTTTCAAGCTTCATTTCAATTATCTATATGTCAAATTAGCTTGTTAAGGTAGGATTGTCAAGAGGCACTTGTGCCCTGTTTTTGTGACGAATTGTAAACTCCATTTGTGGAGTATTTCATCCTTGTAAACACATCTAGAAAAGTCCTAACTCAAGAGTTTGAGTGTAGGCAATTTGTATTTAAGAAAAGTCCAACTCTTGAGTAAAGAGTTAGGCAAGAAGAAAGGGGGAGCAAGTAGAAAGGAGAGTCCTAGCTCAAGAGGTTGAGTTTAGGCAATTGTAAAAGTCCTAACCAAGAGTTTGGTTGAGGCAATTGTAAAAGTCCTAGTTTAGAGTTAAATTAGGCAAAGGGGAGAAAGTCTTGATCAAGAGGTTGATTGAGCAAAAGTCCTAGTAGCTAGGCAATGAAGTCTTGAGTAAGACCCTAAGTCCTTGAGGAAGGAGCGGGGGCAAAAGATTCATTGTTAGCCATTAGGCAAAGGAGTCTTAGTCTAGAGTTAGATTAAGCAAAAAGTCCTAAATTCTAGAGGTAGAATTTTGGCATTTGTAAGGGTTTGAATTACACCTTTAAGTGATTCATTTGAGAGGGTTAGAAAATCCCAAGTTGTAGAACTTGGGTAGTGGACTAAGATTCAAGGGGAATCCAAACCACTCTAAATCGGTTGTGTTTTGTCTTCTTTTACTTTGCTTTTATGATTTGCAAAACACTAATCACACACCTCACTTAATTTGTAAACTTTGTTTTTACACTTGCTTTGAAAATGGTTTTTCAAAGTTGTTCTTCATTGTAGAAAATATTTTTAAAAGTGTCAAGAACCTAATTCACCCCCTCCCCCTCTTAGGTTCATCTTAGGTTGCTTATTGATAATTGGGTTTTCAATTGGTATCAGAGCTAGTGCTCAAATTTGTAGGTTTAACAACCTTGAGTTTAAGATCATTTTTGCAACCTTTTTGATTTTTAGAGTCTTATTTGCTTGCTTGATTATTTGTGCATTATTTTCCGCAATTTGCACAAAATGGCTAAAGGTAAGAAAGCCATCAAGAAGGTGACCAAGCTAGCAAGGACTTGGGATGATTCCTCAAGTGAGGAAGAGAAGGAAACCACAAGAAGATGCTTAGTTGGAAGTGATCTACAAGAGGTAACCAAATCTTCCAAATCTTCGTTAAATGGTAGTATGCATGATAGTGATAATCTTGATTTTGATATGTATGAATATGTCACTAAATTGCATGACAAATGTATAGATGCCTTGAAAAAGAATGTTATGCATGAAAAAGAAAATTAAATCTTTAGAAATTCATGTTGCATCTTTAAATGAAGAAAACTCTACTTTGAAACACGAAAATGATGAGTTGAAAAACAAAGTAGATGAGATGAGTACTTTGCTAGATAATGAAGATGCAAAGTACATAGATTTGAAAATGTATTACGAAAATGCCTTAGATGAAAATGAGAAATTGCATGAAAAGGCTAGTTCATATGATTTGTTGAAAAATGAGTATGAATGCATGAAAAAGAAAATTGAAGACTTGAGTGCAAGTCTTGAAAAATTGACATTAGGAAAAAACAACTTAGAAAAGTTGTTAGGTAAACAAAAGGTAGGAAATGATAAACATGGCTTAGGTTATGAAAATAACCAAAATTGTGATATGCCTTCCACTTCTACTACCTTTGTTAATGCTTCAAATAGTGATATTAAATTTGCCTATCCAACTATTGAAGCTAAAAAGAAGACTAATCATGCATGGTTGTATGAAAAGAAAAAGAAGTCTTCAAAGATTAAAAATGATGTGAATTTAATTGATTCTTCATTTTATATGTCTAGAAAAATGCATGGTCCCCATAGGCATAGTGAAACTTATTGTCAATTTCATGATTTTTCTTTATGTGCCCCAAAGAGAGATATATGTATGTTAAATGCTCATTATGCTCCTAGATACATAAATGTGCATAGTTCATTTGAAAATGAACCTAGGAGACATTGTCATAAGAAAAATAATTCTAGAAAGAATCATTGTGTTCATATGCCATTAAGTATGCATAATGTTGTAAATTATAATAGTATGCCATATGCTTATAGAAGAAATGTTAGGAAAGTTCATTCATTAAATGCATCTATTATATGTAATTATTGTGGTAGACAAGGTCATATTTCTTCCAAATGCTTTGATAAGAAAAATGTGAAGAAAGGAAGAAAGGTATGGAAAGTAAAGGAACAAGCTAACCCCTTAGGACCCAATAAGTATTGGGTACCAAAATCTTGTGCTTGATTTCCTTGTAGGTCCTTAATGCTACTTTATGAATTAAATCTCAATGAAGAGATATTTGAAAAGTAGCAAGGATGGTTAATTGGAGCCAATTGGTGAAAAATGCTAAAATTGCAAAAATGGCTTCAAAAATGGTAAGGAGCACATGGATGCTCATTTGAGGAAACGTATATCATCTCTAACTCACTTTGAGTGCTCCATAATTGATTTGATGATTATATGTCAATTGAGTGGAATATGATGTACATGTGTGACTTGTGCTCAAAATGATGGATATGTGATATGAAATGTATGTTATGCTTAAATAAAAATTGTATGTTAAATTCATATTCTTGAATCATTTTGATTGAAAGCATGTGTTAATGAAAGTCTTTATGACTTTATGAGCTTTATTTGAAAATAGCTAGAAGTTTGACTTTATGTTGACTTTTAGACTTTTGAAATATACATGCTGTAGCTTATTCGATACTTTAAGCATGAATTAAATGATGATTTGAAGTTGCTTGCTTGAGAAAATTAAGGTTTAAATGCAACTATCAAAATGAATGCTTTGTATGCTTAAAATTGAATAAGTTTGACAAAGTAGTTGATTTTGCTTATATGCATGCTTTCAATGGTTTGAAACTATGTGCATAAACTACTTGAGTATTTAAAGTTGCATGAATGATAAAATGATTTATAGAAACTTGAAAATTGCAACTTGCAAAATTACTAGCTTAATGTGTTTAAGCTTGAAAAGTGTTGACCGGTAGGTTGACTCCACACATATGCATGATCTAAAATGTTTCATTGCTTTTATATGTTGCATATGTTGATTAAAACTTGCTCATGTGCTTAGTTTGGATTTACATGATGAAATGGACAAGTTTTAAGAAAATAGGCATTATTTTAGAAAAAGTTTGACTTTTTGTTAATTTTCAAGAGTATGCATGAAAAGTGAATACATGAATTCTTGAAATACTTTATATGCCTAATGGAACTTGCTTGCACGAAAAAAATGAAGTTTTTAAACTTAAGAAAAGCAAAGTTCATGAAAAGTTGAAAATTTTGCATGCTTGACCAACACGTTTACTTTGACATGATGCATCCTAATGTGTGTTAGATGCATGCATGTTTATCATTAGGGTCATTTGAAGTTGCTTGCATATTTTCAACTTGTTTTGAACATGAGTTGATGCCATATTTCAAAATTCTTAAAAACTCATGTGTTTAAGACTGGTCATTCTTTAGTGAGAATGAATCCTTTAATTGTCATAGCTTAACTTGCTCCTTAAATTGAATGAAGCTTGTATGCTTCTTAATTGATTAGTTAAGCTCTTTGAAATGTTTATGCTAGAATTTAGGGGGAGAAAAATTTTGAACTAGCATTGACATTAGATCTTAAAATTGGTTAATTGTCAAAAGATCGATTGATTTTGCTTAAAATGTCAAAGAAAAAATTTTCATATTTGAGAGCAAATTCAATGTTCAACTCATGACCTAATTGATTTTATCTATTTTTGAGTTGTACAGCTCTTTATTTGTATGCATCTTTCACATTTTATTATGCATGCTAAGTCCTTTTTGTGATGTCAAAAAGGGGGAGAAAATATTATGGAATTGAGGGGGAGATTATAAATTGAGGGGAAGTTACTCAAATTTATAAAATGTTCATTTATTGTCATGAATTCCATATTTGTTTTGTCATCATCAAAAAGGGGGAGATTGTTAGACCCGGTTGGTCTTAATCCTTATTTTGATTGATGAGTTAACAAATATGAGAATTAATTTAATGGTTCTTCTAAGTGAAAAATGTAGAAACGGAAAGGAATTGAAGAAAGAAGAAAAATACGACCCGAGTATGTCCCAAGGTGGGACCCACGGTGTTTCTAAGTCAGAAAATGAATAGAAGAGTTCACGGGTGAACCAACGCAAAAAACGGCGAAGAAAACGGAGTTAAAATGAAGAAACGGCAAGCAAACGAAAAAGATGTCAAATCTGGCCGACAAGGGCTGACAGCACGTGCGCACAACCTGACAGCCGCGCGCAGAGGCACGCCCCACACAGCCGCGCACATGCGCTGACAGCCGCGCGCAGAGGTGCGCCCATGCTCTGCGCCAGAGGTGCGCCCATGCTGCGCCAGACGCCCACGCTGCGTCAGACGCCCACTCTGCGCCAGATGCCCATGCCTGCGACAGGCCTGCGACTGTCGCGGCTGTCGCAGAGCCTGTCGCGGGAGCTTCGGGTTTGCAAATTTTTGTCCGTTTTTTCAACTATTTCAAGAGCTCTCTTCTCTTATAAATACCCCCAATTGAAGAACATGAAAGGTTGCTCTCCCCAACATCTCCTACACTTTAACAACACTTTCAAGCTTCATTTCAATTATCTATATGTCAAATTAGCTTGTTAAGGTAGGATTGTCAAGAGGCACTTGTGCCCTGTTTTTGTGACGAATTGTAAACTCCATTTGTGGAGTATTTCATCCTTGTAAACACATCTAGAAAAGTCCTAACTCAAGAGTTTGAGTGTAGGCAATTTGTATTTAAGAAAAGTCCAACTCTTGAGTAAAGAGTTAGGCAAGAAGAAAGGGGGAGCAAGTAGAAAGGAGAGTCCTAGCTCAAGAGGTTGAGTTTAGGCAATTGTAAAAGTCCTAACCAAGAGTTTGGTTGAGGCAATTGTAAAAGTCCTAGTTTAGAGTTAAATTAGGCAAAGGGGAGAAAGTCTTGATCAAGAGGTTGATTGAGCAAAAGTCCTAGTAGCTAGGCAATGAAGTCTTGAGTAAGACCCTAAGTCCTTGAGGAAGGAGCGGGGGCAAAAGATTCATTGTTAGCCATTAGGCAAAGGAGTCTTAGTCTAGAGTTAGATTAAGCAAAAAGTCCTAAATTCTAGAGGTAGAATTTTGGCATTTGTAAGGGTTGAATTACACCTTTAAGTGATTCATTTGAGAGGGTTAGAAAATCCCAAGTTGTAGAACTTGGGTAGTGGACTAAGATTCAAGGGGAATCCAAACCACTCTAAATCGGTTGTGTTTTGTCTTCTTTTACTTTGCTTTTATGATTTGCAAAACACTAATCACACACCTCACTTAATTTGTAAACTTTGTTTTTACACTTGCTTTGAAAATGGTTTTTCAAAGTTGTTCTTCATTGTAGAAAATATTTTTAAAAGTGTCAAGAACCTAATTCACCCCCTCCCCCTCTTAGGTTCATCTTAGGTTGCTTATTGATAATTGGGTTTTCAAAAGTCATTGACAATACCAAGAGATTATTATCCCTAAGCTAACAAATTATTGTAATATGTAAGATAATACAATTAGAGACAATTATGGAGATAAAAGTATAATTCATTTGTCTAAAGTCAAAAATTATACACCCTCTTTCGTCCCACTCAAATAGTCCACTTTAAAATTAAAAAAATCTTGTCTCATTTAAAGTGTTAATTTTGAATTTATTTACATTATATATCCTTACTAATATAACAACCAGTAGTTCCCTATTAACTCTTACTTTTAAAGTACGGATATAAATAAAAAATATGGTGGTAAATTACTTATTTTAAATGTTGTACCTCACAACCCCTACTAAGTTGTACATATTTCAAAGTGAACTCTTTGAATGGGACGGATGGAGTACTCTTTATCAGTATGGTTTACTATACTATCTTTAATATTTTGAGTGGAATCACGTTTACCCTTCCTGAAATTTGGGTATAATTACGAATCGAAATCAACCTTGTTGTTTCGCAATATTTCATTTTCATCCCTCTTAAATTGTTCGCACTATAAAACAAAACACGTGATACATAAAATCTGCAAAATAAATCTTGTGAGGTGTAAAAATTATAAAACAAATCATCTGGGTCATACAAAAGTTACGTTCTTTCATTTTCAAGGTTGAAGGTTTATCAATTTATAATTTAGTAAAATAATAGGGTTGGTTTTGTAATTTGGGTCGTTAGATGGGGGTAAGTTGGGAAAGTACGCACAAATCGGATGCAATGTTTGCAGACAGACTACAGTACTTTCTATAAAGGCCCAATAAATGTGAGCCCAATTTGACCCACAATATAGTCGGCTACGAGCTAATAGCCATGCTTCGAAACCCAGATCGGACGGACCGGTCGGACTGGACCCGGCCGATTTTAGTGTCAAAACCGGGATTAGCATTAATTGGTCAACTTTGGTTAAAATTCAGTTAAATCGAGTGGTCGATCCATTTTTGAGACTAGAATTTTAGCTTTTAATATTTTGAGTAATGATAGATTCAGCAACAAATCATAGCAACTCATGTGATATGTATTTGTTGGCTATATTTTTATTAATATCACATAATTAGTCAATGAATGCATGTCACACGAATTTTTATGATTTGTTACTGACTCTATCATTACTCTAATATTTTGGCTTGTAACTTCCAAATTTATTTATACGTTATCATGACGCTTTTCGGTTTTTTTTTTTTTTTCATTTCAATTAGGTTGTCTCAGTGATCCATCAATCTTTTTGCTTAATTGATTGGTGGTCCGGTCCAATTAAGAAATATCTTAAGAATTAGTACTAATTAAAATCCAATTAACTCTAATGGGGAAAAACGTGGAACTCATTTAATTGCAAGTTGACCTTTGAACGGGCAGCTTTTAATGGCAATTCTAATCTACGGCTAAGGCTAAACAGGAGAAAACTATGAAAGCTAAGCTTCGGGGTTGTCAGAATGTCAGCTGTCACGAAAGGGACATTACAATGCTTTCGGGACTCTTATTAATTTCACTCTGGAGATAAGACAGCTGATTACGATTTTTATTTTTCTTTTTTTCTTTCCAGATTGTCCAACATCCTATCTTACATATTTTCCTGACAACGTGTGACTCATAAATAATTGTATTATAAGGTTTGTTCTTTTTCATCGTTTTGAAAATGAGTTTTGAAAAATAGTTTTATAATGTAAAAAGTGTATTGAAAATGTAAAAAGTAAATACTGAATAATAAAAAGTTATATTAAAAATGATGAAATATAATTAAAATATATTAAATTTACTGTTAAAACCAAAATCGTTTTCAAAATATAACAAAAGAATGTGCCCATAGTTTCGTGAAATAATATTGCATTCTGGTTTGAAGACAAGATGTTCGATAGATCATAGAGGGACAGGGGGGATCTCCTGTTTAGGGGACACACATGGGGTGGGCCCCACCTGTGTGAGGGGGCAAACAGGGGATCTCCCCTCATAGAGAGAATTTAGGAATATAGCTTCTATTTGAAGACATGTTTTTCAAAATATACTTTTGAAACAAAAGCTAAATAAAAAATCGCAAAAAAACATATAAGAATGATAAGAAGTTATTATGAAATATAAAATAAAAATAGAATAACAACCTAAAATAACAGACATAATTAATTCATTACGTATTGTAAAACCAAATTTGAAATTCCTTTTTTTTATCGAAAATATGATATATTTTCTCACATGCATCGAGTGAAAGTACAACTAACCGTAACCGTGGAGACACTATGTGAGAGAATATCCTATGTTACAATCACAAGTGAGAAAACCCGCCTGCAAAACAAGTTTTCACAAGAATGGAATAATTACTACTTTTTCTCTTTGTCTATTATTATATTATAACATATGAAGAAATTGCTTGTTACATTCAAACCTACTAATTCCAAATGAGTACACACTGTCCATATTTGACCAATTATATGTACTTCTTCGTTTCGTTAGAATAGTTTATTTTGTAATAGTTTCTCGTTTCGTTAGAATAGTTTATTTTGTAATACTCTCCGTTCCGTTCGCTCGCGCACTATACCTAACAAAGAGTATACATTGAATTTGGATGAGAATGAGATTAGGCCGAAAGTGTACGCAATCTCCAAAATCAAAACCAAAACCACATTGTGAATTATCCCATCCACTCAGTTTATGCATGCCTAAATTTCCAAACCCTCAAATACTCAAATTAATATTCCCTAGTCCACTCAACAAGGCAACATGCGTAAGTAGCGAATTCAGAAACTCTATTTTAATAATTTTGGAGAGGATCCAACATACATATAAACTTATTTTTGATAATTAGATACATTGTAAAAAAATTAATAGAAAAATATACACTAGTAATAAAGGTGCAGAAGAGGGTTGGAGATATCTGGGGACCACCCTAACCCCCCTGCTTCGCCTGAGTGTCGATCATATCTTTTTTGTTAAATTTTACAAACGAATTATGAGGTTGAACAACAAATTAATTATCAAATGGACCATATAAAGTATATCTAATTAAACGAAACGACTGAAATGTGTACGTGTAATTTTAAAACCCTTCTTAATATATATATATATATATACACGTGTAAAATCTAACTGAAAAACCAACGAAAGTTTGACTATACTTGATAAATATTATTTAAATTATCAAGAAGATTCTTTTTTTTTTTTTTTTTTTGAAGAAATACTTCATTCATGAAAGTAGAAAATCTACTGTCAATTTTACACCATAAATAAACAGAAAGAATTGACATAAATAATAATCGAACCCTCAACATCTTAGTGGCCAGCCTTACCCACTAAAAGCTGCGCACTAGCTCTATACTATCCACCTCTTATTAATTTGCCAAATGTTCTAAACCTGCATGGACCATTAATTTGTACATGTCTGGATCGATGGAATTGACTAAATATTAAAAGCAAGCTAGGAAGGAGGGGAGTAGACTTTGGAACCACGGACATAGTCTTTGTACAAAGTGGGCCCATATTTTGGAGGATTCAACTCATCAACCAATGCTTGCGCCGGCTCCACGACGGCCTCAGCCGGAGGGTTGACGAAGATTGCGATGCTCGTCCTCGTCTCCGTCGAATTCACAGCTCGATGCTCCGGGCTCTTTAATTTCCCATTGCTTATAATCTACAATTTTAAATCATTATTCACGACTAACACGTGAGATTCACACACATTAATGAAGGTAGCAATAAAAAACGTTATATCACTCTCATTTTAAATTTTAAACCATTTTAAGACTGTTTTTGAAACTGAACAAGGAAAATAGTTAATAGATGAGAACGAGACTACTACTCAAATTAATTAAGGACAAGTGAAATGATTTAAACTTTCCTCTTTTGATTAGTTTTTTCCCATGAAATTAAATAAATTAATGGCTTGAACGTGCTACCCAATCAAGTTGCACCCATGCACGAATGATTAATTAATTGTAATTGGTACCTTTCGTTACAAATAAATTAATAAACATTTCATTTGTTGGAAGTCTGATTTGTACTTTGTTTTCATACGCAGTAATGTTAATTATAAAGAAGAAATTAAAGTTTAACATTCACACATACCGCCAGCTGGTTACCGACGTTGACGACGAATGCATTGGGAAGCGGCGCCACCCCCATCCACTCGCCGGCGCCGTCCACAACCTGAAGCCCGCAAGCATTTCCGTCCTGGAGGAGCACCGTGATAAGGCTCGGATCGCAGTGCTTTAACAATCCTAAAGTCAAACTCGGGTCGGGGCACGGTGGATAATGGTTGGCCACCATGTTTTGAACTTGGCTCAATTCCTTAAAGTACCCTTCCTCAAGTCCTAGACCTTCGCTAATTAGCTCCAAAATCCTCCCACTTAATTCTCCGATCTCCTCTAAGTACGTCGCAACCACTTCCCTGGAGACGGGTTTTGAAAAAATAGTCATATCGTGAATTGTACCATGCTTTAGCAGTTTCAATTAGAGCGAGAATTAACTAACTAGTTACCTGTAACGGGCTGGCTTTACTGGCCAACGTTGCATGCATTCTTTTAGCGGATGACAATCGTGTTTGATGCTATCCCTCCACAAATGAACGCCGTCCTTGGCGAAATCAGTGCTGTCCCAGTAGATCCAACCTCCATGGCCGCCGCCGCCTCCTCCTTGAGTTCTACACTTTTTGTCCTCCGTAGGCATTTTGAAAAAATCTCTATACAAACTCAGTGTCTCCCTCACAGTGGTTTCGGAAACTCCGTGGTTGATCACCTGCATAGATATCCATCCATTCATACATCGGTTTCACTACTACAATTCGGCCTTTCTAAACCCATTATTTTTAGGGTATTTTGAAAAAACCGGTGTAAAAGACTCGAGATTTATTTTACCTGGAACAATCCGTATTCTTGGCTGGCTTTGATTATTTGTTGAACTGTGTTTGATTTATCGGTGCCGGAAGTGGCGTTTTGAAGGTCGACGACTGGGATTGTGTTGCATATCGGGATTGGAAGCTGCCCCGGACGATCCTCCGCCGGAAAACTGTAATCAGCCGGGACTGATTGAACGTTAAACCATCCTAAAACTTGGTGATTCTCCATGAGAATTATTGTTGTTTCCAGGCCGCCCGGACAACTAGCAAAAGCAAGAAAAGTAATGATCGAAAGCTCAGGCTGTTAATTAGTGATCTGGTTGGTTTCCCATATTTAAAAAATGGGAAGCCTGACCCCTTAATATAGTTGGAATTGATTAGTCAACTAATACAAATGTATTTGTACCTCGTTAATACTCCATCCGTTCTATCGTAAAAGTCTTGTTTAAAAAGATATACAATTTTTTCTAAGTGTGAACGTATAACACAAAAAATAAATAATTTTTTTCCAATTTCTTTCACTTGTGTCTATATCTTAACCAGTGAGACATTGTTCATTACTCAAAAATAACTCTTTTATTAAAACAGATCGAGTAGGATTTATTTATTGCAGCACCCATTGCCAACTTCTCTTTGACTTATTCACGTTTCTTTGTGGAGTACGGCGTATAGGCCAGTTGGATTAATTCAATGCCCTATATGCTTACCCGTGCCTATATTCGGCTTTTAGGACTGAAACAAGAAATAAAAGTTCCAAACTCCAATGGGAAGACTACACCTGTTCTTTTCGTTTTGGTTTGATTTTAGTTTCGATTTCAACAGTAAATTTAATATATTGTAATAATTTTTCATCATTTTAATACAATTTTTTATCATTTAACTATACATTTTTACATTTTCAATACACTTTTTACATTATAAAATTATTTTTCAAAAATTTCTTTTCAAAACAATTAGATAGAATAGGGTAATATACAATCCAATTTTTTTAGTGTAGCAACAATGTTTCATGGATAGCATGCCAGGATTTTTTAGATAAGGAGTTTGACACTACTACGGCTGAATCGAACCTCTGATATCTAGGTGATCCGCATGGCACCCTAACCGCTGGGGCACTAAATCGTTCCTTATCCAATTGAAATGAGTTAGGAGGGGAGATATTTGCTCGTGTTGTGTCTCAATCCTAAAATAAGTAGGGATGCACTATTATTTGTATGCTTGACAAATGGCGTCCACCGCAGGTCGCCGGAAGGCCGTAGATAATGGAGAAACTAAACCTAAAAGTAATTCATTGGCTCTCAGACACAAGAGGGCCCCAGGCGGTTGCTTTGTGCTGGACGGTGCCGTTGATATTTAAACTTTGGCTCACGTCCCACAATTATTTTCAAAGTTAAAACTATTCTTCTGCGGTCTCTAAATTTGATTTTTTTTTTTTCTGTGGAGTTTTTCGTCCAAATTTCAACTAAAGTCAGCCTAACGTCGGCAGAAATATGATGAACATAACCCCCAAAATATTAAAATATGAAAGAATAATTAAGGTGACAAGAAAATAAAAATCCCAATTTCGCCGGCGTCAGGCCGATTTTTGTGGAAATTCGAACGATTGATTACATGGGTATGGGAATACTCAAATATAAGGAATGAAAAAAGAACAGTTTTAAGTTTGGAGATAATTAAAAGTGCGAAATCAAGTCAAGTGTTTCCACCAACAAAATTATTATTTCATAAACGATAAACCGGTCGATGCATGCATATGTGATCATTTTCGATTTAATCATTTACTTGGGATCCTAATTTGTCATGATTTATTAAGTTTAATAATGACAAACAAGACATAATATGTACAATTAATTAGACAGAAGATTGTACTACTATTATAGATTCGTGTACAAAATAGGAGAGAAAAAGTTCTAAGAAATGATCAGATTAAACCCTTGAAATTATGTGGACGATTCAATCCGCGTCATGCAAGAGATTTGTCAGCGATTCTACCACGAGACTATCCTCTCGAACCCATAAAGTCAAACTCAAAGTACTCATGTGTTGTGATTTAATTTGTTCTCTACTTCCCCACATCATACTGTCTAAGAATCTAAAGTATAATAAATATTTCTTGTAATTTGATGGAAATAGTGGGAAATGAATGAATCATTGTCACTTTTGACTAGGTGGGCGTAGGGGGTTAAAGATGCAGCAATTATTTATGAAAAAATAAAAAAATAAAAAAATAAAAAATGACGTTGATGCTTGATTGATTCAATCTTGGACTAACTTTTGAATTGTCGCTTTCAATACTCGAATATTATTGATGATGCTGTATTTAAAGTGAAACAAATAACCTTAAACTAGTGTAGAAAATCATGATTTGATTATGTAATATATGTAAGTTTAATGTTTCCACCTCCTAAAAAAGTAACAAATGGGTGAAAGTTGCCCAATATTTTTTTTTTTTTTAATTTTTGGTGGCCTAACTTGCCTCCACTTTTGATCAATCGGGAAAACAGGGTCCTCAATCCAATTTAAAGAAGTCATGCATTAAGATTTTCTATTTAGGGTAGGATTTGATAAATTTGTTTAGTTTATTTCTAATTTAGATTTAGTTGGTTTTGGAAAACTAATTTTGGTAAGGATTAACTATGAGTTTAAATAAAGAAATCATGGGATATAGTTTTCAGTTGAGGAGGGAGTTTGAAAGGTTAGAGATGTAGAAACCTTGCGGCCCTCTACCTCCGGACTATGTGATGTGTGTGAAAGATGATGCTTTGTTGTGAAGTCTAAAGTCATAAGAGATGAGTGTTTTTGCTTATGTCTCTGACGTTCATAGTGTGTGTTGTTGTTGTGAGGTCGTAAGAGGTGCATGTTCATGTTTATGCCTCAGATCTTGTAATGTTGATGTAAGGTGAGTAGGTAAAACAATTTTGGTTTGCCCCGCCTTTGATTGATTTAGGTGGATGAAGGTCCGTTGAGATCAAATCACTTTTAAAAAAAATTTGTTGAAGCTTTCATATCTTTGTTTAATATGAATTCCTACTATTAATAATTGATTTATTAGATTACAATTTTTATATTGAGTTCGTATACATAAAAGAATGAATACGATCAATTAAGTAATAATACCCCTTTTATATGCAATCTTAGATTTTTTTTTTTTTAATTTTAAGGAATACTCATTCATTTTCGGGTATGAAATGCTCCTCATTCACATTATCATTTTTGGGGACCAAATGCATACAAAGTGATTAATTTCTCATAGAAAACAACACAAACGAAAACACAATTGTAGGGTTATTTTTAGTTACACATTTGTGATTGTACAAATTTCTACATTTTTATTGACGCTTTTTAAAATATTTTTAAGGCAGAATTCAAAATGACATCATACATATAATTAATGGAAAAAACTACAATCTCATTTAGAAATTATTCATTCATTGAATTTATTGTTGGATGTATCACTAATTCAATTGTATACGCAATTACAAAAGTCAAATTCAGTGACTAAATTGTTCTTTTAACAAAATTGTAATCTCAGCCTTAATTATATATGTAGTGTGTGTCGGCGGCTGGTCACTTTTGGCTACAAATGTGTGTTCATGCTGTTTTTCCAATGCAACTTCTGTGAACATTTGTAACGAAAACCCTCGTATTTTTACGATCGATGATCCATCATTGGCTTGATGAGGACAAGGAAAAAAATAAGTTCCTCTACCAAAGAATTTTGGTCTCGTATATATCAATTAATACTCATATTTTCTTCTCTCAATATAAGTAACGTTACATTTAATCGGGACCAATTTCAACATCAATGTGCATTGAACGTCAAATCACTATTAAGCCATAATTTATACGTTGTAGAAATGTTCGATTCTTTCTTCTTTTCTTTCTTTAAAGAAAGTTTTGGAAGAAATGGTCATTTTTCACCAAATTTGACAGCGAGTTGCGTCTTCTCCATATTTACTAATCTAATCTTACATATAAAAAATAAAAAAATTCATCGTTAAATTAGATTAATCAAATAGTCACGAAAAAAATTTCGAATGCAGGTCAAATAAAAAAAAAATGACACGAATAATATTAATCTAGGCTTAATCACTATTTACCCCACTGTGTTCTTGGTTTTTGACTATTTGCCTCTCAATATTTTCAAAACTAACTGGTTGTCTCCCGTGTTTCTAAAATTAATTGTTTGCCCCCCTCTTACGAGTCAAACCATTAAAATTTTTAAAAAGACAAAAATACCCTTATAGAATGCTGACATCACACTCTCAAGTTTAAATAAAAAATTGAACCGAATATACCACCATGCATTGGCAAAACCACTGGGAAAAATGCCCGGCGATAATTTTTTCCCTGGGAAAAAGGTTCGGCTCTGGAGAAACGGCAATGGCAACCGCTTGTTTGTGAGAACCGCAATTGGAGCGGGAAAAGTGCAGCATCGGCAATAATGGAGTTTGAGGCTCGACTCCGGATAAACGGTAGCGGCAGCGGTAGTGGTTTGGAGCAGGAAGCTGTGATTGTGTATCTGAGAAATCTTCACCCTTTTTTTCTTTCTTTCTTAAGTAACATGCAGTTAATGCTTGGGGTATATTCGTCTGAAAATTTTTACTTAAACCTGAGAGTGTGATGTCAGCATTCCAAAGAGGTATTTTTGTCTTTTCAAAGACTTTTATGGTTTGACTGGTAAGAAGGGAGACAAATAGTTAATTTTATGGTTTAACTGGTAAGAAGGGGGGGCAAACAATTAATTTAAAAATACGATGGGATAAATAGTCAATAACATGTGGGGGGTAAATAGTGATTAAGCCTAATATTTTAGGATAAAAATCAAAAACCTCCTTGAGGTTTGGACAAAAATCAAAAACATCCGTGAGGTTTCAAAAAAATACCAAATAGTCATTTGACCAACATATGACCTCCCATTGACCGGCATCTTCTTCTTCATCATTATTGTCGGTATCGGCATCGTTTTCATCACCGTCGTCGGCATATGATGCCAATGAATCAAGCCGATGAAGATGATGTCACCGATGGTGATGAAGATTATGCCGACGACGGTGATGACGCTGATGCCGCCGCCGATAATGATACTGACGATGATGATGAAAACGATACCGGTCAATGGGAGGTTATATGTTGGTCAAAGGACTATTTGGTATTTTTTTTGAAACTTTAGGGATGTTTTTGATTTTTATCCAAACCTTAGGGGGGTTTTTTATTTTTCCCCAATATATTATAGTCAACTAATAAATGACCAAAATTTGAATCCTTTACAATTCGATTCGACTGGGCTCACTAATACCCCAAGTTTAAATGTAATACAATGATTTTAGTATCACTGGGCCAGTCCCCTTATTTAGCCCATCCACATATATGTAGATTCCACCAATTGGAATTCTGAAATGGACCATAAATTCATCATCGCTGTGGTCATGAGGTCACCCACGCTTCAGCTGCTTGGGTCCGTCACAAAACAACTCTCTCTTTTTTTATTTCTTTTTTTTTTTTTTTGGCCCCCCCCCTAAGCACACAGGCCAATTGAAAACTTCTGTTACAATTCATCTCATCTCACGTTGTGTGAAACGAAAACGACTGTAATGTAATGAAACAAAAGTTGCATTGAAATCCTTAATCCCCAGAATGAAGAAGTGCAATCCTCAAGATCCTCACTGAAACATGCAAACTAGTGAAAGATTCAATCTTTTCTTATTTTATTCCTAATTTATCGTGATATGTAACCAAGAAAAGCAGCCCTTTCAGATCTTTGGTTACAGCTTTCAAACTATAACATGTCTGGTTTGATAATTCAAAGTCAACTAAGAATTATATATGTTTTCTCCCAACTTTCCTTCTTCATGTCTAAGCATCTTCAAGCACTTCCATCCCTTTCATTTAATGCCAACTCATTTCTTAATCATTTTTCTCTGCTCTCTCCCTTTCTTCCTCACTTGTTTTCATTCAGATTTCCAGATCTTGCTGACATTTTCATTCCTTATATAACTTCACCTCAATCTGTCTCCCTGATTTTCTTTCTTCTAAATGGATAGATTCATCATCCATGAATCCCAGCTTCTTACTCAACCTCCCTCCTCTCCTGTTTCTTCCAGTTCCGGCAATGGCAATGGCTTCCCGGTATTGGCCATTGCGGTTCTAGGCATCATGGCTGCAACTTTCTTACTAGTCAGCTATTACATCTTTGTCACCAAGTGCTGCTTCAGCTGGCCACAGCTTGACCCTTTGAGGCGCTTTTCTTTCAGGCGAACAAGGCCTGCCGATGACTTCTTGACTGCCTACTCGCCTTCGGTGGTGCACGGAAGAGGCCTGGATGAAATGCTGATCCGGGAAATCCCCACTTTCCAGTATCACAAGACTGAAGGAGAAGAAGGGAGCAGGCTTTTCAAGTGTGTGGTTTGTTTGACAGAGTTTCAAGATCAGGATATGTTGAGACTTCTTCCCAAATGCAGCCACGCCTTCCATTTGGATTGCATTGATGTTTGGCTACAAAATAACGCTAACTGTCCGCTTTGCAGAACAAGCATTTCCGGGGTAAACAGGGATCATCATCATCATCCACTTGATACGATTACTGCCCCGAATTCTTCTCCACAAGATCCTCAGGCTTTTATGAGAAGATTGATGGGAAGTGACGATGAAGATTTCGTTGTGATTGAAGTGAGCACAGCAGAGGAAGGAACTCGCACTTTACTGCAAAGGCAGCAAGAGAGGAGCGACTCCAGCAGACAATTGAAACTTACCAGGTTGAAACCAAGGAAGTCTCACCACGCATCCATAATGGGAGATGAATGCATTAATATCAGGGAGAAAGATGATCAGTTCTCCATCCAACCCATCAGGAGGTCGTTTTCCATGGATTCTGCAGTGGACCGCCACGTGTTTCTGTCAGTTCAAGAGATATTAAGGCAAAACAGGAACCTCACTGGGATTAAAAACAGTGATCAAGAGTGCGGTAGCAGAAGCCAGAGATCAATATTTTCATTCGGACAAGGGCGAGGATCTAAAAGAGCAGTTCTACCTGTAGATCAATTGTAGCAAAACAAAAAGCAATCAAGGAAGATAATGTTTTGTGTTAATTAGCTTGATTCTCGATCGTTTGTTCAATTTTTTTTCCAAGTGCAATTACCTAGCTAGCATGGTAGAAGTAGAATGGTAGGTATGATGTTACACTTACACGGAGCGAAATGTAGGTCATTAGGACTTGTGAAATCATTGTTAAACCAGTGGCAAGATAAGATTTTTGTGCAGGTGCAAGGGTTCTTCCTCATGAATCAAAATGATTGATGTTTCCACTTTCTTCGATCTAGTACTTCTCTTCTCTAGAGAATGAAGCCCAGCATAAAATACATTGATGATATGATGAGAGGATAAAACTCAACACGAAGAGTGAAACTGAATTCACCACAGGGGACCCATTTTCTTACAAACAATGAGTGGAGTGTAGTGGAGGGCTCAACCAACATCATTGTCTTTTCTCTTTTTTTCATTTCAGGGTCAATCTCACAAAGTCTCAAGAGTAGAAGAATAGTTGAATACAAGTAGTTTAGTAGCCAAAAGTAGTTTAGGGTCCCCTGTGGTGAATACAAGTAGTTTAGTAGCCAAAAGTAGTCGACGAAAGTTGTAGTGTAGCACGGGGCAGTTTTCCCTTTTTTTTCATTCGTCAAGTGCAGTGCAGCACTTCTTAGAAAAGTGGCAATAGTTAGTGTTTGACTTTACTTCGATATTAACAATATATGCAATAGAATTACTAGCATTGAGCCAAAAACAACTAAAGATGTCAGGTTTTGTAACTTTTGTTACCACTGAATACTAAACTACTAAAACCCAACTCCAAGATTGGTGTCATCACGTGTGAATATTTTCCAGTCAAATGAATCTCACCAAATCACCATATTCAAGGCTTAAAGTTGATCAAAATACAATCTTTAGTGCAAATATGCATTCCTACTTTGCTAGTCTCGAAGTTACTCTCTATGTGAGCACTGAAAACAGCAAAATGCAATAAAATTCAAGGCTTTGACTTTACATTTTCAGCGTCATGTTCAGATCTCTTTAATTTAAATGCTTACAGGATTTCACATGCCACCCCCATGATACTAGGCATCATTCTACGTAAAGACGGTTTCCAATTCTATATATCTAACTATCCTGTCGAGTATGTCTCACCCAAGACAATCAATTTTCTGCACAATAGAGATTTCTCGTCCTAGTTTGTTGGCAACTTGGCATATTTCAAAGGTCAATCTGAAGTTTTCCTAACATATGCAGCAGGAAAGAAAGAACCTGCATGCTTCATTTGTCAAGTAGCAGATGCAGAATTTGTCGATGGGGGTAAAGGTAAGGTCCTCATGATCGCCTCTTCTGAGGATGCCCCATATGCTTTCTTCTTCAACTGCTCAAGTTGTAGCCGAGCTCCTTTGACTTCCTCCTCTGCACTTGGACCATGGCCTTCCCAAGCTTCAATTGCTTTCTCCTGAAAGTTAATTGCCAGCTGGTAGCTGCACCAGTCCAATAACACCAAGGTCAAAAGACAAATTAGTCACTAGAAGTAAAATAAAATCAGGATCAAGAACTACACCGAGTTAAACAACAAGATTATCTGCATGCTAGTTTGGGTTGAAGAAAAATTAGGATAAATATTTGACAGCTTAGTAGGACTAGCAGTCAATTCAATTCAAGATTTGAACATATACAACTAAAACATACTCTCTTCTTAAAGGATCATGGGGGTGAAAGTAGAAGCATCCAATGCTGATATACTCGAGCACAAAAAGACCTTTTTGAGTGTACTTTGAAACGTCATAAAATCACTGATAATCAACTTATGAGCACATACAACTGTAAAAGCATCAGGTATAAGAAATGGTTCGGAAACTCAGAAATCCTTGATCACAAACAAGAAATGAAAGTACAAACAGTCAAAGCAGAAATCGTAATCCTTTGATAGCTATAAAATATTAGCAAAAACAAACATCTATGAAGTCATCGTGAATATGAAATGGTTCAGAAGCTTTAATATCCCACTTTTCACAAGGAAGCTAAGTAATTCTTAAGCACAAACAAGAAATGGAGGTGCTAACAGTCAAAATCGAAAATAACCATCCTTTGACAGCCACAAAACATTAGCAAAAAGAAACCTTAAAAGACCTTGAACTCACCTTCCCATGGCAGCATAAGCATTTGAAAGGTTTTGACATGCCTCAATCGAATCTGCATGATGCGGACCCAAAGAGACATCCATGATATCTTTTGCATATGCAAAGACTTGAGCGGCAGACTGAGGTCTACTTAACTCCAAATATGCTGCTCCCAGATTATTGTAAACATAACCAACCCCATAATGCTTAGTCCCAAAACTCTCTTTCAATCTTTCAGCTGCATCCTCCAAGTACGGGAGAGCTTGTTCAACCTTTCCCATTAGAAGTAGTAACCAGCCAATTCTTGCAGAAACACTTCCTACCGAGTGCTGCTCTTCTGCAATCCTTTCAAGCATTATCTGTGCTTTCTTCAACAAGGAGATTGCAGTTTCAAATTCATTCATGGTCTCATATTGCATAGATATTTCCATATAGGCCTCAGCAACTGCAGAGGGCGAGGTTGCTTCTTTCTTGTTAAGGATCTCCGAGGCAATAACGAGGCACCGCTTTGATTCACCAAACTTCTCCTGATTACACAGAGCCTTGGCCATGGAAACAAAGATCATAGCCCGATCCTCACTGTCTTTTGGAGTCTCGTTTACAACACCCTTCAGGGTGTCAATGGCCTCATCGTACCTTCCCAACGCAATTTGCATATTGGATGCATCAATTTCAGCCCGAAGCAATTCTGAATCGCGACCCCAACTCTTGAAGACCCTCTGAGACAACTGGTTTTGGTCAAGTGCCCTGTCATGCTCCTCCAGTCCAGTATATATAACACCAAGAAGCCTCCTGTCATGGGCTACTTCCAAGGAATTCTGCCCCAACTGCATTTTATGTATATCCAAGGCCTTCAAACAAAAGGGTAAGGCCTCCTTGAAATTCAAAACACCAATATATGCCTCTGCTACATTCCTATTAGCATTCCCAAGTTCTCTACAATCTTCCTCCAACATCATCTCTTTCAACTCCAATGACTTCCTAAGGTTAACTATAGCCTCCTCTCTCCTCCCAATTGCTGTCTTAGCATTAAACAATTCAGACTGGACGGCATGGAGAATGGGCCTAATATCATCAGAACTACAAGAACCATCTTCCTCCAGACGATTCAGAATCCTATTCGCCCTATTAAGATACCCCAAACTATCATTAAACCTTTGCAAACTGTAGCACAGAGAACCCAACAATTGCAGATTCATTGCAAGGGGCAGAGAGGGCTTTGAATCACCTCTATCAAGAACTTTTAAAGCCCTATTAGCAAAAGAAAAAGCCCTTTCAGGGTTCTCACCTTCTTGATCGAGTTTAAGCCCCAATTTCAAGCATGCCAATCCAAGCTCCCCTTCATCAAAGATGTTCTCCATCTCCTTAAACGCATTCAGCATATCAGCAGTAGTCTCTGCAGACTCGAAGGCCTCCTCGATTTGGGACCTTTCTTTGATTTTTCTCTGTCTAGAAGGCAAACGGTGGGCTGTGGAGGTTTGGTCCATAAGGGTACTGAACTTTCGGAATAAAAATTGGTTCTTGATCGAATTTGAGAAGAATGCAGCATCGGGTTTAGAGCAACTGCGGGAACGGCTTTCCGATCCATTTGGGGCAGGAGCGGTGATATTCGGTAGGGATAAAGAATCACTTCTGGGAAGAGCAGAGAAAGGGACGCTTATGGGGCGTCGCCGGAGCTGCGGGAGCAGTATGGATGAAGCTTTTCTCATGGTGGATTTCACAAGTTTCTGGGGGACTCGAAGTGAGTTATGGAATCGTTGAATGTAAAAACATTGAACCCTTGAAAAACCCTCGACATCGACAATATATATTATTGCTTTCACTGCCATTTTTTAAAAGCCAAATTTAAAGATTACTTTTGCTCCACATTTTTCTAAAGAAAATTAATTTAAATAATTAATCTAATTTAATTTAATGATAATAAAATGTCAAAATTGGATTTTATCTTTTTGAATAAGTGGATTATCACATATGATTTCTTAAATTTTTGTGAATATTGGATGTGGAGGTGGGTTCAAAATTGGATTTTATCTTTTTGAATAAGTAGATTATCTTTTTGCGTGTTGCACCATCTTACATGATCATTTAATACACTTGAAAGATGAATGCTATTTTTTTTATGAACTAAATAAATTTGCCAAAAAGTTTGTCATTGCTTGTGGATCATTGCTAATTTATATTTCATCATAAATCTACACATAAAAAAGAGGGAATGTTTGTACGAGAGCTCGTTTCTAACGGTTTGAGATCATTTCTCTAAAAATTTAAGATTAGAGTGTCTCATACCTAAAATGGCAAAAGTAGGGGAATAGTGGAATTCTTCCACCACCACCACCAACACCAACACACTAGTCCATAATTTTTTGGCACTAGAGTATCTCATTCTGTTTCCAACTGGTTTTTGGTCAAATTTAGCATGATTTGTTTTAGATGTCATTGAACATTGAAGAAATTGAACTATAAACCCAATTAGAACATGGCCATAACTTGAAGTATAAATTCTCATTCAGTGTCACGCATTTTAAATTGTCGATTTTTCTTCTTATAGCAATTGTCTACTTGTTGCACCCTATAATTGTATTTTTTGTTTACTACGCTCTCACAATCGACGGTAGGATCTACGTGTCATATCATAAAACTCACTTTCTCACCATTATGAAAAAGTAGTATAAGGAGAAGACGTAACTATAGTAAACAGAAGATTCCATTTCCAAATTCCAGCCCTTGCATATATGGCCGTCTTCATTAACTGAATTATTCATTGTTATCGTAATGAAAGCATGTGTTGAATTTAGCAAGCATGATGAAAGAGTCTAATTCGTTGATATATATTGAAGCAACCGCCTGCTTTTGTTTCTTCTTCCTTCCCTTGTTTCCCTTGTCATCGTTAAGTTCGGCGAATTGATACTGAATCAAATTACACCATCCAATCATTGTCGTTAGTCCTAATGATTCACTGATTAAACTAATTTAATCCAATCATGCTTAAATATTGCTTGTCGATCGAGGCGATTCTTCATTCATTCCTCACAATTTTGCCTCATCTGGATTGAAGAAAGAAAAATGGAGATGAGGATGCGGCAGCTGGGCACACCCCAACACCCATCGTCGTCTGCTCGCCCTCAACAATTCCGAACACCCCAGCACCCTTCATCGTCGTCCATGGCAGCCGGACCTAACAATTGGGATTGGGGCGGTGCTCAATCCCTTCGATTTGATCATTTTCGGACACCCCAGCCTCAATTTCTCAGAACAAACGATCATGAATATTACTGGGATGAGCCTTTCAGAATTCCCCAACATACCGGAGAAACTTACTGGGGCACCGTCGACGGGAAACGGCAGTTCGGAACGCCGCTGAGCCCGGCAGCTTTTGGAAAGAAGAATCATGACGAAGACGGCGTTAATTTAATTGGGGAACCTCGTCAATTCAGTACCCCGCAGCACCCGGCGGCGGCTCAGGGGATGATGAAGAATCGGTGGGGCACAGTTGATGGAACTAGGCAGTTTGGGACGCCCCAGCATCCTAGCGCGTTTCGGGAGTTCCGGACGCCGCAGCATCTATCTGTGGGGAGTAATAATTGGGGCGGCGCGTCGCCATTGTTGGCTAGGAACATACCTCAAGAGTCCCTGGATAGCAGGTATGAGAGGCTCCACAGTACTCTGCGAACTCATCAAAATGTGATCTTTGCGGCGGCAGCGGAAGATGACTACGACGACGACGATAATGACGACTTCATGTACTCTTCATCAAGGATTGAACCCAAATACGGTTTTGGATCTACCCCGAATCCGACTCCAAACCCTAACCCGATTCCGAAAACTCGTCGTCGTGGATTGCTGTGGAAGTTGATAAAAAGGGAGCCCCGGGATAAGAATCCGAAAGTACTAGGCAATCCATCCAAGACGAAGAAGAAGAAATGGTTTCCCATATTTGACAGGCAAAAGAAATGGCCAACTGGTTGGTAATTGGTATTGTTTTAATTAATGAGTAATTAACGGTTAATTACCGCAAGATATTCAGGCGGAATGAAATGTCACGGGATGTATCGTTGGGCTAAAGCCTCCGGTACTACGGATTATGGCTTGTTAGGACTCGAGACATGTATTTATATTTTTGTGAAATTCAAAAATAAAGTAATTTTTTTAGAGTGACAAATCATGTGGTCAATCCTATTCTGGATAGCAGAAGTTGACAATTGCATTTTATTTTGACCATTAGTTTTATGAGATGCTCTTACTAATTGGTAATGTAGTAGAATTTAGCTTATGAATAAAATGATAGGACAGTTTAAAGTGGTTATGAATTTAATGCCACAATTAACATTACTCTAATTTTTTAATATTTTTTTAAATGGATATTTTTATGTTTTTAACTTTTAGTTTAAGTCATAGTTTAAAACCAAACTATAATATTGTAATACTCACCGTTAAAAAAAAAAAAAAACATCAATTTACAATATAAATTATTTATTACATTAATTCACTCATGCTATTACTTTCTATATTATAACAAATATAAACATACAGTGCGCCCCCAAAACTCTAATTGGGAGATCCACCCATAAGCCAAAGGTTCGATTGGGGTTGCCGTAAATTATATATCTCCCGAGCACATTTAGCTAGTTTCCAGACAGTCATAGAATAAGGGAAGAAAATGTGGACTGATGCGTCTAAAGTCACATAACACATGGTAGATCAAAGGCCCTGGAAAAATGCTCCTCCTCTGCATTACTTCAAAGGTCGGGATCACAACCCTACAAGAGCACCGTAAGAACAGTTGCACCATGGGTGGGACTTTCAACCCTAGAATCTTCTTCCAAGCTCTTTGTGGACTCGCGCTTGGGGCAATCATGTCGTTGGGGACATTGAGAAAACTGCGGTAGGTGGTGCATATTGTGTGCTTCCCATTTCTTGCCGAAAGAACAAACATATTATAAAAAGGAAACGCAATTAGAAATCCTCACATGTTATAATTAGAACTATAACACAGGTTTCCGCAATCACAACAAATAACGGGGGACTTTTGTGCAATAAACGTCGATAATTGACCTAGTACCAAATGAACTCTACACTAATGTTTTTAAACAAGGACCGGGCATTGATTCGGCGAAGTCACGGGTTCAGGGTTCAACCGGTCCGATCGATTTAGATCAGGGGTTGGCTTGGTGACATCACTACGATGTCATAAATATATTTATAATAATATTAATTAATACAACTTTAAATCTTACATGTTATGTATATTTATTATTCTAAACTTTTTTCTTTTTACATAATTTTAAATTAAATACCACCTGATGTGCATAAAATTGAAATCTCCATTGGGCCTTGCCCTATTAATTAAAAACTAAGAAACAGTTAAAGATAAAGAAGCCCAGATCCATGTTCAGGTCAGAAAGATCACACAAAATGAGTCTCTGTTACAAAGTTAGGTCGGTCATATAATCTTATATTAGTCATGAAGAATTGAACAAGAAAACTCACTAAAGCTTAGGTCGGAATAAACTAATCTTAGATCGGTAGACCTTATAGCCCAGATCGGTATGATTATGTCGGTATTATTCAAGAATCCCAGGTCGGTAAAAGCTTAATGAAGTTAGATCGGTCAAATGTTAAAACTCATCCCTATTTAGGTCGGTAATTTATGTAAGATTAGATCGGTGAAGCCGACCTGAAATAAAGATAATAATATAAAATATCATGGTAGGGCCATTATTTTAATGTGTGCAGATCAATTATGACAAAGGGGCCAAAGTTAAAGCCAGTTTTCCGGAAAAGCAAAAAACATCATTGCAAAAGGAATAATTAGGAGCGTATGTCTCCATTATTCAACGGAACCATCAAGAGTAGCTTATAAATACTCAGGCACAAGCCTCATTCTGGTAGGTTCCAATAAGTAATTTCTGGCAATTCTCACTAGCATTTCTGAAGCTATTCTCTCATTTATAATTTCTTTGAACACTTGTTCTATAAGGCTTATCTCTTTCATATTACTGACTTGATCGTCGGAGCCTATACAGGGGGGAAAGCCCCGCTCCTTTTCTGAATTAATCATCAATTGGTGAAAGGAGGAGTGCAAGATCATCAAGCTTCATCATCTTGGCCGAGCTCAGCAACTCAGATTATTCCATCATTTTCAATTTTGTTCATTCCCTTCACAGCACAACTTCATACAAATTGGGCTATTACTGTCTTCAAGAGTTCATTGGGCCGTGAAGAAGCATCGCTCCCTTATTGTAATTTTTGCGTCACATCACCACCCATGAATAAAAATATATACTTTTTTTTTTGACGGAATAAAGAATATATACTTGTTTTTCTTTCTTTAATTATATTCAATTAATAAGTCACTTACTATAATTTTATAATGTTTAATAGAAATCAAAATAAAAATTAAAATAAATAAATAATAATAATCATGTGATAGTTTGGGAAAATGTCGAGTTTTTTGGCTTTTAGAAAGTTAAGGCGGTTTAGAAATTTTATTATTATTAAAAATTAAATTTTCTTCCCCCCCAAAACCCTAATTGAGAGATCCACCCATCTCTTTGCTTTCACCTTCCTGCAGCCGCCGCTCATCAAATTTCCTTACCTCTCTTCTTTCTCTCGGCTACCAACCCACCACCCACCACCTCCATTCTTCTTCTACATTTCTATCTCTCTTCTTCTCCCATCAATTTTTATCCTGCCTCCATTATTCTTTTAGGTCTGTCTCCATTCTTCCCCCAGTCATTTGTCCTGCCTCCATTCTTCTTCTACTGCTCGGATTTGAAATCTGGGAATGGAATAAAGTTGCAAACAGACGAAGAGAGAAAAGATGGGGTGATCCGGTTTTCACCGGTTTATGAGCAGAACGATTTTCGATATACACTCGGACCGGATGCAGGGCCGATTCCCGGTCTGACCGGTCGAACCGCTCGGTCCGATCCGAGTTTGAAAACACTGTTATGAGAAGGGCGCTTAGCTGGAAATATCCGATTTTATTTCCTGGCACTCATTTCGGTCGCCGGCACCGACGTAGCCGATTGCTATCAAGTCCCCCGAGCTCGAAGGTAAAACGAGAATTAGTATCGCGATTATTGATAGGGCATCATCCCCTTTAACGATTTCCTCTTCTTTTTCAATGTTTTTTGTCGATTTTTTTTACGAATGTTTTGGCCCTCAAATGTTTTCGTGTGCTGTTCCGTTATCTGAGCGCTCAGTGATGTTTTGCTTTGTTAGATAGAAACTATGGGTCGCGGTGTAAGATTTACCGGGACTTCATCCTCATGTATTCTTTATCGTGACTTGTATGCAATGGGTGTGGGTGTCAGTTAGTAGAATTATGGAATCGTAATATTTGTCACTGCAAAAGATGCAATTATTATCAAGTTGGATTGTGAGATTTGGGTGATTAAAGTGCGCCGCCTCACTCCGGGGATAGATGCGTAGATTGAGTTTAATATGGAACGGCATCGTCCATGGCAAATTTTGGAATCAAATGATTGTGGGGGCTAGAAAATAATTCCTGTTAAATCAAGCACTGCATTGAGCTGACTAGGCTATGTTAGAGCAAATTTGGGTTGTAGCCTGTATACTGGTGCTGTTTCTGATTTGGCTGTTCACGTCCTAATTTTAGTTCTGTAACCTTTTTGCTGGACTAGTTTTGAATTTTCTGGAGAAGGAGCTTTTCTTGATCTAAATGTACTTCCATGAGTCTGCTAAGGTAGCTGAAGAGGATCCCATTTTCTGAATCTCTATCAGTTTGTGGCCTACAATGCAAGCAACTCCCCAGTTATACTCTGTTTTCTACTTCTCCAGCAGGTAATCTGTCGATGTAAATCTGTTGGTTTGTTTGCCTAGCTAATTTTCCAATAACTTGCATTCATTTAATTTTATATTTCAAATCCATCATAATTTGCATATTTGATTAAATTGCAGTAGTAATTCTGTCGGAATAGCTCACCGGACAAGAATAAAATCATTGAGCCCGAGTCCACTTGCTAGAAAACTGGACTTTGCTCCACAATCTTGGACATGTAAATTTCCTGGACCAGTGCGACAGAGCAGATTATCTGTTGTTCCCTACTCAAATGATGGTCACCCGTGTGTATCTGTGTCTGAAGAGAATAGAACTACAAACCAAGCCTTAAATCATGATGTGGAGACTTTTCTGAATAAATGGTCACCTCCCAGGTACTTGTGGAGGGGATTATCTGTTCTTATCTTAACTGGGCAAGTCATTAGTAGGGTTATCAAGGGTAAAGTTCACTGGCGGAATACCCTGCAACAACTGGAGAGGGTTGGACCTAAATCTGTTGGTGTCTGCTTCTTAACTTCAGCTTTTGTTGGAATGGCTTTCACTATCCAATTTGTAAGGGAGTTCACCAGGTTAGGGTTGAATAGAGCTGTTGGTGGAGTCTTAGCCCTAGCTTTTTCACGGGAGCTGAGTCCTGTAGTCACATCAATTGTGGTTGCCGGTCGTATTGGGAGTGCATTTGCCGCAGAATTGGGAACTATGCAAGTTTCTGAGCAGACTGATACGTTGAGAGTTCTTGGTGCAGACCCTGTTGATTATCTTGTTATACCAAGGGTGGTTGCTTCCTGCGTTGCTCTACCATTTCTAACCCTAATGTGCTTCACGGTTGGAATGGCTTCTAGTGCCTTTCTGGCTGATAGTGTTTATGGTATTGGCATTAATATAATCTTGGATTCTGCTCAGAGAGCCCTCAGGTCATGGGATTTAATCAGTGCCATGATCAAGTCTCAGGTTTTTGGTGGGATCATTTCCATTGTCAGCTGTGCATGGGGAGTTACCACATCAGGCGGTGCCAAAGGAGTTGGAGAATCAACGACTTCTGCCGTGGTTATTTCTCTTGTTGGTATCTTCATTGCTGATTTTGCTCTGTCATACATCTTCTTCCAAGGAGCAGGGGATTCACTAAAGAATTTATGACTCCTCACTGAAGAACTTTGTGAGTGTAATGGATCGTTTCTTGTACAACTGATTGTAACAGAATGAAGTTGATTTGTTGTAGTTGGGTGTAACTAGAATCTGGTGTTCATTTGTGCTGGTTATCTTCATTCTGTTTCATGAGGGTTTGGTTTATGGTATGTTATAAATGTCAGTTCTGTGAGAACTTTAAGGTTACTACTTCTCCATCACTTTTGATTTTGGAAAAGCATGAATATAAAGCAGATAATCTAGTTGATACCCCAGTTGTTTTGTTACCTTGTCTCCTTAACTATTAGCGGTTGAATCTTTTCTTAGTCAGGTTTAGCTGTAAATGATGCTGTTTGAAGGGTACAATTGGAACTTAGGAAAATATTATAGTCTTTTCACGGAACCATTCAGTCACTGAATAATGGCTTATGCATACTTTTGCAATTGCACAAGTAATACGTGATAGGCTATTATTCAATGACAAAATACAACATCAAGTGGTTTATTGTTTATACAATTTTGTGTCATTTTTGAAGCATGAGTTATGTATAATAATTACTCATCGATCATGTCTTGTGAAATTTATTCAAATGCTAGGAGAATGAAACGAAAAGCGGATTCATTTTTAATGGAATGGGGGTGATGTCTATTATTTACGGCAAAAATTGAATGCAAATGTATCTAGTTTATAGTATCGCAATTCGTATTATAGATTTTACGATTTTAAGATACTAAATCGATACTGGTTATGATTATCTTGGTTTCATCGGATACCTTCACAATGCACTGTTGCATGCGTTATCATTTCAAACGATACCTCACCCTCAAGATTTCAAGTACTGTAGCTTTGGATGGGCAACAGTATCGTTCCTCCAAGAAAATCATTCACAATGCATAATAAGTCATTACTAATGGAAATAACCTTTTTTTTTTTGGAAGAATTTTAATATTTTCCATATATAAATAGTCGTTATTAAACTTCCCTAATATAAAATCACGTAGATACTAGTTAATAGTTGACATTGATACACGCGTAAATATTACTCAATCGTCTAATAAAAGAGTATTATTTTAAAAAAATGGTTTTTCTTCTATTGGGAGAATCATATATTTGCTTATTTATATTACTTTTTATATCTTTATTAATATAATTATGTGTAGAGGCTTGTAAACGGAATCCTAAACTAGCGACTACTTGCACACAAATAATGTGTTTGAGAAATGTCTTGTAAACGGAATCCTAAACTAGCGACTACTTGCACACAAATAATATGTTTGAGAAATGTCTTACTGAAAATCAAGTATTCACAGTAAAATGGTCACGTGCTGATTTTCCTCCTTTTGGGCATAATCAACATATTCAATATAAAAGAAAAAGTGACAAATTAGTTGCTTTTATTGTACTACCTTCAAATTTATTAAAAATTATTTTTTTAAAACAAAATTGTAATTGTTTATTCATTTTTAAAAATTACCTTCATAGGATCCCATTTGACCTGAAGTAGAAAGAATATTAGATTAATCAGATTTGTCGTTTTCAAAGTCTTTTCTTCCTTCTTTGTTCATAGGACGTCTGACTTCTATGAACTATGAAGCTTTGAAAAGATCATCATTCATCAACCATTTATAACTACTGAGCACTTTACTTTCAGTTTTGGTGACTTATAAATTGAGGCTAAATCTATTGTACCGTGTACCATTTACAAACTTTGTATCATAATAAACTTTGTTATTGTAGTACGTGATTGGTACATAATTAGAGGTACAGAGGATTTGACGTGTTTGAATGAATTAAAAAGATGTTTGGATGGGGGAAATTAAGGGATTACAGCCCAGAACTTCACAGACGTTGAAATTGACTTTGAGCTACAAAAAGATCAAAGCAGTACTCATGATATAAAGATTAAAAGAGAGACCAAGGTCAGATTTTTGAAGATTACATTGCTAGTGAAAAGCTCATCTACAAAATCTACTTTTTACACCACTAAAATGATTATGGTGGTGGACAATTACGTGTTCAGACAGAGAGAGAGAAAATCATTCATGATCAATGAGTATGATATTGAAAATTACACATAAAAGAAAAGAAAAAAAAAAAAAGTGGCCACCGGATCCAAGAACTACATTATGAATTTACTCTCAATGACCAATTGAATGTGTTCTTGATCATTCTGGGTCTGGAGAATTAATAGAAAATTTTGAAGCAGTAACTCCATCATCATCATCATTCTTTGTCTCCTTGTGTAATGATGTATGCATTAATTTCTACCGTTTCTTGAATTTCTACACTTCTCATCGGTGATTAATTTGTAGTAATTCAGAAGAATTAGTGGCCATTATTAGTGTCAACAAAAGCTTTCATTGAATGGTCTGCTAAGATGAACAATGATTATGATGATAAGCAAGGAGAAAACCAAGCTTATGACCAAGAAAGATCATCGACCCGGGTAAAACACATCCGACAAATTGAATCTTTACGGGTTAAAGCAACAATTTTTAGGTGACTGATCACAAATTTATGGACACGGTATAATTTCACTGTTTTCTTGTTTTTCTCCTATATTTGTCTCTTTGCTCTTTTATCACCAGTACTAAATCCATCTCATCAGCAGGTGCAAAAGCAAAAGTTTAGAGAACCATGATTAGGAATTGATGAACATAATCCCCTGAGATTTCACTGTTGCGGTGAATCATCAAAAAGATTGAGTCTTGATCAGGGATAATGTAGATTGTAGAGTAGGTCTGTTGCCCTTGAATTTTCATTTGGAATTTTTTTTTTTTTTTAACACAGGATCTAAGCCAACTTATAAGGTGGAAAGAAACACCAAGATTAGTCAGTTTGGCACAGAGGGCCGAAGCCAATCATAACCATGAGCTGCCACTCAATGGCCGTCGGCTGGCATATAATGACCATGAATTTTCCACTTGGAAAACCATAAAATGAAGGGCACAAAGGTGGAGGGAGACATAAGGGCTGTTGAAGTGTGAAGGTCTCACTACTTTTAGCAGTAAAAATCATTTGGAGAGTGAAAGTGCCACTGCTTTTAGGCCTTTTAGTTTGTTTTAGCAGTGAAAATAATTCTGGGAAAGAGCCTTGAATTGGGGACGTTAAAAAGTCCGGATTGATAGATGATGAAAGGATAAGAAGCATTTTCTTCCCCACTAGAATCATAATGTTTGCCATTTTAGTAGACTATCCCAATACTCAAATTGTCCCCCGCATTATTTTCCACAAATCATAGCCAAAACCCAAGTTCTAACTTTGCATTAAACCTACTATCTCACAATGTAAAAGACAAAGTGGATGAAATGATGACACTTGCCCTTGATTGACCAAGTTAACATTTCAATTTTCAAGTTCCAACCCACCTATACATCTAGCAAGACTAGCATCATTGAAAAAGAAAGAGTAATCTTGATAAACACTCTCAGCTGGTGCTGCTTTAGAAAATTACTATACTGTAGTATGAATGCACAGAAAAAAATTATCAGAGGCAGAGGATGCTGGTGGGCCGGGGTGAAATGAATGCCTGACGGGGTAGGGGTTATAATGGTCATTATAGGCCGCGGTTGTTGATTCTGCCGAACTAAAGGCTTTCTCCTCTGTATATAAAAGGGAAAGCTTCAAACTGGTTTTAACTCATAGGGTCACTTTCCTCTTCCTTTTGCGGCCAACTTTATACGTCTACTCTTTCTCAGTACCTCAAGAGTATACTGAAAATGGCGATAAATGCTGTGTTCAAGCGCAGAAGGTACTCATCCCAGAAAGCCTATTGTTGAAATTGAACTCCTACTGCTAAATATTTCAGTTCTTGGTGGTAAAGAGTAGAGTTCTTTGATGTCATTTAGCATAGTTTTATGAGATGCTAAGATTCATTGGTTTACAAGGTTTTCATTTGTGGTTCAAGAATTTTGATGTTCATGGTTTGATTATGGACAGTTCTGCCGAGGGGTTTTTCGGATGTTATCTTTCTGCTTTCTTCATTAGTTTTCTTGGTTTGGTTGGTGTTTGAGAAATTTAGTAGTGCTCTTTGTGGGAATTATAGGTCTGGGGGTTTGGTTGTTTGAGTGGGGAAGGAAATGAGGAAGGAAGATAGCCTGCTATTACCAACTGTGGGACCGCCGATAAAGCGGAGAGCAGGGTTGAGAAGGAAGCAGGCTGGAAGAGGATCTTACAGAGGGAGCTAGGGATTAGAAGGGGAAAAAAAGATTGGGTTTTTGGTTCAGGGTTATCATCTGTGAGGTGTAGAATTGATTATTGGGAGAGGGGTGGGTGGCTTAGGATTTTTTACTGAAATTGGAGAAGCTATGGGGAGCCAGTTGCACCAAACACTGAGGTGTTTGTGTTCTAACACTGGGTGGAAATATGCTGTTTTTTGGAAGCTCAAACATCGGGCGCGAATGTAAGTCCTTTCGATCGTATTCTTGCAGTGTACAATTGTTGTTTTGGTGACAATTTGATGTTTTTGTGATTCAACTAAAAGCAAGAAATGTAGTACAGGCTTATTTGGTTTCTAGGATTCTTTGGCATGTCAAAAGCATGCATCAACAAGTTACTATTGAAACTGGATTTGAGATTATACATTACATTTACATTATTTTTTTCTTGGAGTCTTACTGCATAATTCCATGGTGTACATCTGACATTTCAAAAGTTATGGTACCTCTGGCACATTTGATGAGAATATAATGATCTTTTAATAGTTTTGAATACTATCAATTTGTGAATTTGTTACAGTCTGCCCCTTTTCTGGATTATTGACTCGCGCTATGACCTTCAAGTATTTTGGTTCAAGAGTTTTCTTCCACTTCGCAAGTTTGAGTTACTTTAACTATGCAATGTGGTATAGATTATGCTTGAAAAGCATTTCTGAAGCACTTACTTTTTGCAGGGTTAGCCTTTTCATATCTCTTAGCATACATAATCCAGGTTCTTATCCCTTTGGCTGTCAAATTGAAATGGATGCAGGATGCTGACTTGGGAGGACGCATATTACGATGGTGGTAGTAACCAAGAGAAGAAGTGTCCAAGTAAATTTGTGAGTAACTCGCAGGTTGGGCAATGCTCACATGATCCTCTTGGAATAGCTGTGGCAAAAATGTCTTACCATGTTTATTGCCTTGGGGAAGGGTATGAGTCTTGCAGCTGTCAACTCGCAAAGTTGTCTTATTTTTCCATTTCGTATATTTAATTTTGAATTGGAATAGGAGGTCATCCTTGATCCCTTATTGGCGTTTGAAATATTTTCTCAACTTATCTTTCTTGTCTCTAAAATAAGCTTCATTCGCTGTTCGGGGATACATATACAGCCACCACTGTCCATTTTCTGCTTGTTTGCATCGAATGTTCTTGTAATGGATAAAGAGAAGCAATATTTCCTTTGTGAGGATTATGCTTAATCCAAAACCTGATTTTCACTTTGGTGGCAGGATTTTGGGGCAGGTTGCTGTGACAGGCAAGCATCTTTGGATTCCTGCAGATAAACTTGCAACTGATCCTTGTTCCCAATTTGAGGTGAGGACTTCGATATGTACAACATTTTGGCATGAACAATATTTGAAATTTTAGTTTACTCATTATTTTCTTCCTTATATTAGTGCATCTGACTTAGTGAATTTTAACCATTCATTATTATCTCACCATTTTGATATGGTTACAGGAGTATGATGGGTGGCAAGCTCAGTTCTCAGCCGGGATCAAGGCAAGCAGTACTGTTTTTCTGAGTCTGATCTTTGCTTTTAGGGTCACATCTGCCATGAACTTTTAGATTGATACTTTCTCTGGATAGTATATCATACTGCTTGGTCGGGGATAGTATTGCATACTGATGCCCTCGAATTATATCATTGTCAGATTGCCATTTGCACTCTCAGTTACTCATTTAGATATGATCCTACAAGGGTATCCACTAAAATAATCAATATTTACATCTAAAAGAAAGAACCTTAAGACAAAAATGGGTAAGGGAATGATGAATCATAGGTTTTTCTGTTATACCGCATCATAAATGTTGAAATGAGGCTGCGATATTGAGTTGCATTTGGTTTAATGTGAGATTTTTAGTTATAAGTTTTCATCTGTAATTCAATTATTTCTCTCATTACTTTAACAGCATGCTGTTTGCTTGGATTAATGTTTCTGTTTTCGCTTGTTGTTCAGACGATTGCTGTTGTGGCCATTGTTCCTCATGGAGTTGTACAGCTTGGATCTTTGAATAATGTAAGATAAAAAAAAGGAAAAACTTTTCCTTTGAAGTCCTTTTTTGTTGCCATTTCTGCCGGTTTCCCAATTTACTTAAATATCCTGGTTAGATCTTTACAGCAATCATGCATAATTTTTTTTTGGGTAATCAGATGGCAGAGGATTTTAAAATGGTGAACCATATCAGGGATATATTTTCTGAGTTGCAAGGTCTTTGGGCACACCAGCCTTCGTATGCAAAGCCTAGTTTCATGGGGAGTTCGTGTCAGGTAATTTTTCTCCAGCCTGTACATTTGCATACCATGAACATGCTTCTGTTTCAGGAGTATGTTTCTCTTATGTTATCTGCTTATTCCTTGTCAGTCAGATGTAACGAGCGCAACTGGGGGCTCAGAGTTTCATCATGATAGCTTACAGAATTTGGATAGGAACACTAATAAAGACAGAAAAAGTTCTTGGAATTCAACATATTCATCCACTGAAAAACTTGGTCGTAATTTTGGCAACTTATCTTTACCTGGGACCTATGAAAATAAAGTGGTAGATTTTGTTTCTAAACATGAAGGACCACAAAACTTTGTATCAGAATTTGGTGCAAGTGTTAAGTTGTGTATGCCAATATCTGAAAGTGTCTCTATTGAGAGGCTGAACCATGAGGAATTGACGGCAATTGAAGACACCAAGTGTGATTGTAGCAAGAACAATTCATATGATGTTTCTCTTTTTACTAAGGATCCAGTCATGGAGATGTCCCATCTTACTTCGGAAACTAACTTGACCGCTTGTAATGTTGAAGGAACAACATTATGCGCGCCCAAGGTCCCAGATATGCATTTGCATGAAGATCAGGCAGATGTGATGCACATGCCTTTCAGGTTTTGTGCAGGTTATGAGCTTTATGAAGCACTGGGGCCTGCTTTCCAGAAACAGGACAGTTATTGTGAATGGGGTGCCAAACCAAATGAAAATGTCATGGCTGTTGATGTTTCAGAAGGAGCGGGAAATAGCAGCCTGTTAACTGTGAACTCTGGTTCTGAGTATCTTCTTGATGCAGTGGTTGCTAATCTTCAACAAAGTGAAGGAAGCAAGAGTGAGAAATCATTTTGTAAATCGGAGTTACACTTGGGTCCCGAAAAGATCTCAGAACCTTGTTTAAGTGACATGGGTTCTATAAGTTCAGCTAGTTATAGGGGTGCACTGAACAGTTTCAGTTCCTCAGTTGCAAGTAGTCTTTGTTACTCCAAAGGCTTTTCATCAACCAGCTGCAGTAGGGGTAGCGAAACACTGGAGAAGCCGCAAGAACCGAGTAAGATGCAGAAGAAGAGGTCCAGGCCTGGTGAGAGTTGCAGACCTAGGCCGAGGGATAGACAATTGATACAAGATCGAATAAAAGAGTTGCGAGAGCTTGTGCCTAATGGATCAAAAGTAATTTGCTCGTCTTAGGCTTTCTGTTTTTTTTTTTTGGCAATCTCTTTCTGTTATATGTAGGCTAAAGTTTCTGGATGACAAAACAGTGCAGTATTGATTCACTTTTGGAGCGAACTATCAAGCACATGGTGTTTATGCAAAGCATTACCAAGCATGTAGAAAAGCTCAGTAAATGCCCTGGATCAAAGGTAGACATTAAATATGAAAAGAGTTTGAGTTACTGTCTGGCAATCTATGGTTTTAATCTGTCACTCTATTGTCTTTCTTGCAGTTTATGGATAAAGAAACGAGTTTCCGAGGCTCAACCTGCCATGAGCAGGGCTCGAGCTGGGCTGTGGAAGTGGGAAGTAACCTTAAAGTTTGTCCGATCATTGTTGAAAATTCAAATACAAACGGCCAATTACTAGTAGAGGTACGAATTTCGCCATTTTAGAAGTTGGTTGTTCTGCAGAGTGTAATGTTGGTTTGCTTTCATATTCACATTTTCTCGTTTGGTTGTTGTCAGATGCTCTGTGATGAATGCAGCCATTTCCTAGAGGTAGCAGAAGCCATTCGGGGCATGGGACTCGCGGTTCTGAAAGGAGTAACAGAAGCCTACGGTGAAAAAACATGGATGCGTTTTGTTGTAGAGGTACAAACCTTTCTTTCACGCCTTGTGTTCAAGTTTCTCAATCAAACTGTCTTCTTGAAAGTTATGATGTTCTTCTGCAGGGGCAGACCAACAGAAACGTGCACCGGATGGACGTATTATGGTCACTTATGCAATTACTGCAGCCTAAACTAAAGACTTGAGAGCAGAGTTATTTGTAACATGGAGTGTTTATGGTGCTTTTTTTTTTTTTTTTTTCATTTCCCCTGGCTCTGTGCTTGGGTGGTGTGCTTAGACGTAGACCTTGATCTTGGAGTGGAGATACACAGATTGAAAAAAGTTAGAGAATTACCTTAGGGAGACAAAGGATTATTGGACAGTTACAATTAAAACTGTCTAGTAGTTATTAACATGTATATGTTACAACATTCTCTGACAGAATTCCCGAGCTTTTTTCACTCTGTATATCATTTTGTTTTTCCTAAATGTTCTTTCTTCTTTGGCATTCTTGGAGTTTTTTTTTTTTTTTTCTAGAGAAATAAAATTGTATTTGATACATAAAGCATAGATTTGAACATGAAAATACATTTCAAACAGAGGAAAGGTTCCATATTCTGGGAGCGATGTTCATCACAGCTTGAATTGAGGCAGAGTTGGAATGCGATGCTTAACATTCTTCTGATAAACAGTAACGTACTCCATGTTACTAACTTCCCTGTACAATGGCGGATTGTTTTCAGACAGAAGCTCCTTTATTGGCCCGTATGGCTTGAACATATGGCTAGTGCTGGGGAAGAAGAAGCACGCGGTGGATACTCTGGAATCGACTGATCTCGCCAATACTCTGTGCTCCGCGCTCTTGAACTTGTCGTTAGAAATCAGCTGTGCAAACAGATAAATGAAAAAAAAAAAGATCGTTAATTCATTATTTTGCTTTCAAAACACAGAAAGATATGAAAAAGATGACTCGTAATTCACCTGCATAAGATCTCCAATGTTTACTAATAAAGCTCCAGGAACCGGAGCCACATCAATCCAGGAGTCCTGGTGAAGAACCTGGAGGCCACCTTTGTCGTCCTGTACGACGATGGTTAGAAAGGTTGTATCGGAGTGCTTGAAAAGGCCGAAAGTCCGGTCAGGCTCAGGGCAAGGCGGGTAATACAGGCACGAAAGATGCTCACTTTTCATGCATTCGATTTCCGCCAAATAATCCCGGTTTATACCTAAACTTTCCGACAGCAATTCGCATAAAACATCCTTCAATTCGATCATATGCTTCAGGTACTCGGTAACTTCATTTCTGCAACCAATTGGATCATGGTTTTCATTCCCAAATCTGGATAATTTTGAAGCAATAAGAAATGTACCTGCAAACCATGGGTAAATCTTCCGAGTCCACTACAGAATCAGGGAAATTGAAAGCCAGAGCATCTCTCCAATTTGCGACCTGGTTTTCCTCCAATGTTCCATTTATGGTAAAGAACCTTGCCTTTGGCTTTTGCCGTCCGTCGGCAGAGTAAAAGGGCATCTTCTCCTCTTTGGGAAGCTCGTGGAAGAGCCGGGTGGCTTCGAGTATTCCGTCCATCGCGGCGGCCGGAACTCCGTGACCCACCATCCTGAAAAACCCCCAGGTTTCCGCCGCTTTACGAATCCCCTCCACCGCCTCCTTTCTCCGATCGGTGTCGGTCTCAACTCCGCGGAGGTCAACGGTGGGGATCTCGAGCTGACGAATCGTTCCATTTCCGTCTGTCGATGGCTCGTTCAGAGGGGTCTGGATGAAGAACTTGGGGATCTCGAGGACGCCGGAATCCACCAGCCCTTTGACCCCGGCTCTTGTTTCTTCAAAGGCTGCAACTTCCTTAGCCCAGTATAGTCGGAACAACCGCCACTGTTGTGCTCCAGCTTCAAGTCCATGGTCTGGATCTCAAAGCTTTGATTCTGTTCTTGATGATAAATTCTCAGTGTTGCTCCAGCTCTGGCTCAATTTAACTGATGATCAAACAAATAGCACATGATTAGATCATGAAACACGGCTGTGGAGTGTGGAGGAGCCGCATTTTGCTGGGATTTCCTGAATAATATAGTTGATGAAAAATACAGTCTTGCAGCGTTGTTTCAATACTGAGCCAGACTAGCAACTCCTTTCCCATATGTATCGATCTTTTAAAATCATGAATGTGTGTTTCATCAGAAATAATACTCTATTCATCTGTCTCACTGAAAAAGTCTACTTTCAAAATAAAATCTTATCGAGTCCATTTTGAATTTATGTACATTACATACCCTTACTAATATTACAATGTGTGGCTCACAATTAATTCTTACTTCTAAAGTAAGGATATAAGTGGAAAATATAGTGATAAATTACTTATTTTAGGTGTTATACCCACAACCCACAATAAATTGTATACATTTCAAAGTGGATTTTTTGAGTGGGACGGAGGAAGTAACAAATATATAAAATCACGTCTCATTAAAAGAATTGAGTTTGAAAAATGTACAATTCGAATAAAGTAGTGTAGAATTTGCTCATCCAAGAGGCAAAAACAGACAAACTTTGCAGTATTAATTTTTTTTTTAATTTTTTTGAGACAAACACATACACACAGAACACACACACGGAATGGAACAACCCACTGGAAAACCTCAAAAGCCATGGTAACTTTGCAGTATCAATTTAGAAAGAACGTTTACTTGAAAATATGATAAATAAATAAAGAAACCAGGGATACATAATGTCTTCCAAAAATAAGTTACACGTGTCACGAGTGTTTATTTTTAGAATGATAAAAGGTCTGTTCTTTAAGTTTTGATTTTGATTTTAGTTTTGATTTCAATACCAAATTTAATATATTATAATTAATTTTTATAATTTTTAATATAATTTTTTACTATACAATTATACTTTTTAAACTTTTAATATATTTTTTACATTATAAAACTATTCTTTCAAAATCAGAATTAAAACTAAATGTCCTTGTTAAATTCGGCCTATTCTATTGGGTACGCTAATTTATTTGCATTATAATCCAATAAGACGGCCCAAATAATTGCACAAGAGACAAATAACGTTTCGAATATCCAAATTTTACTGGCCCACTGGACATTCGCAATGGCCCACCAAATAAATTATATTGGCCCACTTGATCGCAAAGTGGATTCTTCCAAGCCCAGCCCAAAGTACTCTTTTAGCAGATCTTCCCATTAGGCGTGGCGGTGGTGGCTTGCCGCAAAGGTCGGTTTTTTCTGCGCCTCTCTGTTTTTGGTTCCTTCCTTCTCTTTTTCTACAAATGGAATAACACCAATTTCTCCGTGAATCTTCTTGAAACTGCACCGACCGCAGCATAAACGACGTGGCTTCGGCTCCATTTATGTTTTCAAGTTCTTTTGTACGCTTAATAGTCTGTTCTTCATCTCCAAGTTATGTCTATGGCCAAGTATCAATCACTACAGCGTTTCTTGAACACGGGTAATGCTCTCTTATCTGCTTTTGGATTCCTTTTTTCTTTATATAAATGTGGTAAAAATGTTGTCTTTTACATTAGGGATTAATTGATTTGTATATGTTCCGTACTTCCCTTTTTAATGTACAGGTTTTAGGATTGGATTGTTGAGGAAGCAAGATTATCCGAGGTTCTTATTGGGTATTGTTAATCGGTACCAGTCCCAATTGTCCAAGCCCGAAAATGGAACTGTGGAGAAGAAAGACGTTGGGTTAAAAGATTCCAAACAGGGCTCTCAAGTACCTTTTAAATCCAATGTTGTCAAGGACCATTTCGCGGGTGTCAGCAGATATAGCTCGGATGAAGATGATTTCATGGCCAGTAGTAGTTATGATAATAAATGGAAGCTTGAATTTGCATGGCTCCCCAAGGCTCTTGAACCTGCAGTTCAACTCTGTAAATGGGCTCTACCCGCTGGTTCGTGCAATTAACTTCTTTACTTTCCTTATTTTAAGGTTTTGATGTTGACTTACATTCCTTCTTATGTGATATTAACTTCTTACTTTTATAAGAGAAATGTTTTTCTCATGTAATGAAGTCATTTGCTGTCTAAATTCAGTGTCTGTTTTGCTTGGTTACATTTTTTAGGTAGTGGAATTTGGGATAGGCCTCCTCCTACGAGTAGATCCCTTTCAGAGATTTTTGCAAGCATCCAACGGAGCAAGATTGGCCTTCAGGATTGGAGTCTTAGTGACCTTACTATAGGCTTGTATCTAATATATCTACAGCAAGCTTCCAAAGGTCTAGTTGAGGATGTCAAGGGTGAACAGATACATTCAGAATCGATGGTAATGATCAAAGCTCATTCCTTTTGTTAGTTTTTGGGCTTTTTTAATTCATGCATCCCTATTGCGGTTGCAAATGTGATTTCTGTTTGGTTTTCATGTTCTGTTATGTAATTCAGAATTTTTATTCGGTGAAGGATGCTTGTTTTAGGTTCATGATCTCATCTACTACATGGAACTAGCAAAAGGGGCTTACAAGGATAATCCTAGCATTTTAGCAAAGATTAGCATGCTTCGTGAAAAAAATGTTGTAAAATTTGTTAAGGACTCTAGTGTCTTGAGACCTGGGTATTATGTAGGTGTTGATGTGCGAAGGAAGAATGTAATACTTGGAATACGTGGTACTCACACTTTCTATGACCTCATTACCGACATTGTATCTTCTAGTGATGAAGAACTTACATTTGAGGGGTATTCAACACATTTTGGGACGGCTGAAGCGGCTCGATGGTTTCTTCAACATGAGATGGAGACTATAAAGAATTGTCTGGAGAAACATCAGGTGCTTAATTCTTTAGTTTCTTTGTTTTGTATTCTTATTATGATTTTATTTTCCTGGTATAGTTTTATTTCGGGTGACTAATACATCTACAGGGATTTAGGTTACGGATCGTTGGCCATTCTTTAGGTGGTGCAATAGCTTCTTTGCTGGCAATAATGCTGCGTAAGAAGCCAACTGAGGAGCTTGGATTTGACCCTCAAATTGTCTCGGCCGTTGGGTTTGGTTCGCCTCCTTGTGTCTCCAAGGAATTGGCTGAAAGTTGCTCTGACTATGTAACAACAGTAGTGATGCAGGTGAAGTAGACCTGGGCTCATGTTTTCACTAGTTTTGCATTTTGTAGAGCTTCTTATAGTCTTTTCAGTTGCAAGTTTTAATTATTGTCATACTCTCCTATCCCAGGATGATATTATCCCAAGGCTAAGTGTTGGCTCATTGACAAGATTGAGGAATGAAATTATTCAAACTGATTGGTGAGAAAATTACCCAACAATTACCAATATTTTTAATCATAGCTAGAAAGTCCAAATATTACCTCATTTATGGTGCCCTCCCTCCCCCATCCACCCCCCAAATATTTATTGTGCCGACAGGGAATTTTCCTCAACGGAACATCTTTGAAGGAGAACTTATGTTTTCTTTATTGTAAAAGCTAAAATTTGAATTCCTACTTTGTGTTTGACAGGGTTACTGTTTTGGAGAAGGATGACTGGAAAAGAATTGTAGGTCTTGTTACAAATGCAAAGCAAGTGGTGTCTTCTGTGCAAGATGTGGCACGGAAGCTAGCTGATTATGCAAATTTAAAAGGCCCAACCATGTTTACTGGTATTTATTTTGTTCTCTCCTCCGGGTTGCATCAAATGTTCTTTTGTTTAAGGCCATGTTGACTAAACATTTTACATAATACGATTGCTACTCTTGTGTGATGCTTGAATAGTGAGATTAGTGGCAGTGCAGTGCTAGTTTTAACTTTCACTTGCAACTACTTAAATACATCCATCTGTGCACCAAGCATGCTAGGAATTATGTTAATCACATGTCTGATGATTAGGCAGAAGTTTTACATCTATGTAATGTAGCAAGTCTTCGCATAGATTTAGGTTGATTGGGTTGAATTGCTTACGATATTGAGCAGATTCATAAAACAGGAAAACCAAGCAGAGCCATTTAGGATCATTCAGGTTACTCTTTCTGGAAGACAATCTTATCTCATAGAAAATCATAAGAGGGTAACGGAAGGTTGGCTATTATCAAACATTTTATGACAGCTATGGTAGTCATTCACTCTATGGTATTCAAAGTTTTAGAAACAATGCCATTTGGCTGGCCTGTTTTTTATGTTTTATCTTGCTTAGTGCTACTGCATACAGAGACTTGTAACATTGATTTTTGTGCCATCTCTTGTTATTTCTGTCGCGCACTCTCACGGTGTGTGTCATGAAAAGTTTATCAGAGTTATTCTTTAGGAATTCATCCAATCTAATTTGTTGTATGGTGTATTTTAATTTATAGTTGGTAACATCTAAGTATCACGGTGAAGGGTTTTTGTCTTCTTCTTTTTTCCCTTGGTAAATTATTGTCATCTTACTAAAGATGCAAAAATCTAGCAGAAATTGAAGCTGGACCAGCTAAAGCTCACTCTAGAGAAGAAATATCGTGTTCATTGCCCGAAGACTTGGTCGTACCGGGGTCTCTGTACTATTTAAAGAGGAATGTGGGCTGCCAAAACAATGGCAGATATATGGAATTTTTTACACTTTGGAAGAGGCATCCTGGTGAACACTTTGAGAGGATACTGCTTTCAAGCAACCTAATATCAGACCACAAATGTGATAGCCATATCTATGCTTTGAGGGATGTACTCAAAGGCTTGCCAGGATCCCCTGATGATAGTCTTTTCAAATAGAATAGAAGTTTGCAAGTTTCAAATTCATTGTAAAGCTGTATAAACTATAAAGTGATGTTGTATGATGAAGAAAGTGAAGCAATTTTGAGAGGAGTAAGTTTTTGCATCTTTGTAGCTTCCCACCATTTCATTGCATTGATAATATTCTTTAAAGATCCCAAAAGATATTTGGGTACACAAAAAATTGAAAGACTGTTTATTTTTAGTGGAACGGAAAGAGTAATGAAATACAATTCAGCGATCTAATATAGATACATCCATAGAAAATTTTGAAGGATCACCGTCCACATCTTCTTCCCTTGCCCTAAACAAGCATTTTTCTCCAATCTTGAGTTCGTTCTTGTTATAAAAATTTCTCCAACCGCTCAACATTACTTGCTGATTTAAATAATGGTTCACTTCAAGATCAAAAGAACCCTTGTTTGTGAACAAGGTCACAACTGATTTCCTCCTCAAATCATCGTATTTGGCAAGAAAAGATTTTGGGATGTTCTGTTCAGCAGCACCAAAAAAATAAAGAGATCAGATATCAGGTTCCATAATTTCCAACCAAGAAACAAAAATGTCACAGTAAATTATTCTTCAATTTACCAATAAGCTCTTGTTCTCCCGGCCGTTGATGGTCAACTCCAAGTACAATTCATCTTCTTGTTGCAGCTCTTCTACATTTCTGGCTGAACCTACATGAGGAAAAAATGGAGACAATTTGTTGCAGCAAAAAAATTTGACAAAAATGTGTATAAAACCAACCTAAAAGTATTGATTTACCAGAGCGTGTTCCAACTGAAGTGTTGATAAGAAAAGGATTTTGCTTGCTACAAGGAATTCCTACAATATTGTTAATCCATTAGAATCATCAAGAACTACAATTATGTTGTGTGTTCTGTGCTTATTACTTGTCACATTGTACCAAAATATAAAGCATTGAGAAACAGAAACTAAATATGTATTATTGGATCAGAAACATTACCTGATCTTGCAGAAATGCGGCTTCTTTTGGCATGCTTCCTTTCATTTTCGCCTTCTTCAGCATCGCTCATGCATCTTTTCTTTCCCTTATCCCTCGCTGAATCTGGTTTTTGAATGAACTCTTCTGGGGATTTTTCCGCAGAATCAAGATTTAGTTTCAAATCCAACATACTCTCTTTCATTTCAACTTCTTTTGCAAGATTCACCAGATTTTTCTCTTTCAAATCAAGCTCAGTTTTCCTTCTGTTCATTCTTTCCGCTGCTGAGCCCATCACATTTTCCCTCTTTTTTACAAGTCTCTGTTTTGTATCAACCTCAAAACTCATTTTCTGATGGGTATAAAACTCACCTTTTCTTTTTGACCGAACGTTTTCTCTTCCCACCAATTTTTTCTCCTTCGAATCGATCTCAGTTTGCTTCCTCTCCAAGATTAGTTCTTTCGCATCCACCTCGGCTTCTCTTCTCGTCAACGTGATCTCCCATGAACGAAGCTCATCTTCCCTTTTGTCCACTTGAATCTGACTCAACTCCACCAATTTAGAGGCACTCTGAAATTTCTCCTCTCTCAGGAGAACATCCTTCAGCATTCCATCCACAGATGCTCTCATTTCCCCGAAATGCATCTGCTCTGCTTCCATTTTCTGTCACATCCCTTTCAGAAACTTTTCTTTCTCGTCCAATTTCTTCAACCCTTCATCAATCCACTGTTTCTTTGAATCAAACCCGTCAAAATTCCGGCTTACTAATTCTTGAGCAGCCTTCATGAGATGCTTTTCCTTGGCCTCGATTTCACTCAAACATCCGCCGAATAAATCCCTAATCTTGCTCGAATGACCTTCAACATCCTTCATCAGCTGGCCCATCAGACATTCAAGAGGAGAACCCAATTGGAGTTTCTGTTGATTTTACAGCTAAAGCTTCAGTTTTTTCTCTCTTCTTTATCGCCTCTCTTATTAATGCACTATGTTCCAGTTTGTGAGTTTATATGGTTCTTCAGACGAATCACTGTCTCTGGCTTCTCTTTTGACAGGACTATGCATTTTGTTTGTTTCTTTTTTGTGGCAAAAAGTGTGGTGTAGGTTTTCTGAAACAAAATTGATGCCATTACTGAGAATAGAAATCAAAAGATTCGGTCACATGATCATCATATCTTTGCCTGAGACAGAGATGAAGCCGGTTGGGACTTGGGAAGAAGAGTAAATGAGTAGACCTAAAAACACATTTCGTCATTTATTCGGTGATTCCCATGAATACTCAAAGGTTTCCCAGGATCCCCTCTGCAGATAGTCTTTTCAGATAAAGCTGTATAAACTGATGTTGCATGATGAAGTGAGGAAGTTAATAGCTTCCCACCATTTCTTTGTTTTGAATCTTTATATTGGTGATTATTAACTCTAGAATCCGAGTAATATTATTAGGGGCATGTTATTTGCAAGTACCATTTTACTAAACACATGACACTTTTTAAAATTTTAAGTGGTGAAAAGATAAATATACCCTTAGTAGTTTCTAACTTTATAAAAAAAAAAATTTACCCAACTTTTTTAACTCAGGGAAAATCGCCCAAACCAGGCGATTTCCCCAGAGAAAATCGCCTAGGCAAGGCGATTTTTTCTCCCAGATAAAATCGCCCAGGCCAGGTGATTTTACCTAAAAAAAATGATTTTTCGAAAATTTAGTGGTCGTTCGCCGGAAAAACGATTTTCGGACGAATGACTGGGAAAATCTGAAAAAAATGCCTTCCTGTGGCGTTTTTTTCAGGGAAAATCGCCACAGGACACCGATTTTCTCTGGGAAAATCGCCCAAAGAAAATCGCCCATACCAGGCAATTTTCCTAGAGAAGGGCGATTTTCTCATTTTCTCAGAGAAAATCGCCCCGGTCAGGCGATTTTCCTAGAGTTAAAAAAATTGGGTAATTTTTTTATAAAGTTAGAAATTATAAAGGGCAGAAATGTAAATTCACGTATAAAAATTTTAAAAAGTGACCTACAAATAATAAAAAGTGGCCTGCTGATAATAATTCCGTATTATTAATACTATTTTCAGTAGTCGGAAGGAGCCGACTTTATTAATATATTAATATAACAAATTTCATTCTATCAAGAGTAATGATTAGTATTAGAATTGCACCAGAAAGGTAACATTTGAGCTAATTGTTTCATTGTGCCTCTTTCTTCATCCAGATTGGGCTTTGCTCATCAATGGACAAATGCTTCTGGACTGATCGCATTGGAATTGGATCACATCATAGGCCCATGATTCAGTTTCCAAGGCCAAAACCAAGAATGGGCTTAGTATTTGAGCGTAATTACTTCACACGAATGAGGTTCGGTCCATTAATCTGTATGTGATTAGAACTTAGGGGCGTTTGGTTAAATGGTGGGAAAAGGAATGACAATGGGTTTGATTGCAGGATATAATGGGTTTGGAAATGGGAATGAAACCCAACCCCTCTAATGGGTTTCACTCAAGTTTAATTATTTGGGTATGATTCTCAAAAATTCATTGTCAAACCCTCCAACCAAACAACCAAATTTTATCTGATTCCATTACTTCATTGCCAAATCCACCAACCAAACGCCCCCTTAGAACTAGATATGTCTCAACTCATGTGGCATGCATTCATTGGTTACATTTTTACAAAATAATTATTAATATCTATAAGTGGCCAATGAATGCATACCACATGAGTTGAGATGAATTAGTTGAGTAGTCTATCATTACTCATTATAAAAGCTTGGTAACTATAAGTTTGTGAAAATTATCAAACCAACTTTGAGATTTCTCAACTACCGTTATTCTTATGGTAGACATCTCAACTAATTCATCACAGTTTTTGTATAGTAACTCATGTGTCATACATTCATTGAATATATTTTATGAAACAATTATTAATATCACACAATTGACCAATGAATGCATGCCACATGAATTGCTATGCAAAAGTTTCTATGAATAATTGATATGTCTATCATTACTCTTTTTTCTAATATTCAAAAAACAAATAAATAACAAAAGGTCTCTCTGACCAATAAAAAGAACGGTAAGTAAACCAAATTAATTATTATATTATTATTTAGTCAAAGATGGTAGTTGTAATTTCGTTAAATTTTAACCAACAAAATTATAGGAGAATGAGAAGATGTAGTAAGACATAATTTCATTTTAACTCGACACTGTTACATAAGAGGCAGAGACTTTGGGGAGGGGAAGAAAGAAGTTAAGAAACCTTATCTTATGCAGAATTCTGCTAGTTTGCACTTTATATAGATAGAACTAACAAAGGTAAGAATCGAATTCTAACCTCTCGGTGATCCTCTATGCATTACAACCAATAAGATACTGGCTCGTTACTCAGTTGCTTAGTAAGACATAATTGTTGACATAAGAGAGCATTAACAAGTTAGACAATTGTGAAGCAGCCTAAAACAGGTTGGGCTTTTCAAAGCAAATGCCAACCAAATGATAAATTAGAAAAAGAAAATTTGGTGCCCTTTTCAGGTTCAAGGTCAAAAACAAAAGTTCATGTGCTCCCGAAGTGCTAATCTTTGCCTAAATTAAAATGTTAAAAATGGTCCAAGCCAGAGCTGTTGTCACAGACACCATTCTCTTAAAAAAGAATACTAATAAGCAGAAAAGCAAACTAGCAAAGTAGTTGAGTATATTATGTGTACATACATGGAGTTCTGTTTCTGGTGGGGGTATAAATGTTCCAAAAAGTGTCTTTTCTTCATGTATTTTACTCTTCTTCTCCACTTCTAGAATTGGGGGTTTTTTTTTTTTCCTCACTTTTTTTGACCAGAAACATACTAGAAAGTAGAAAGAAAGAAATATATTAACCAAACCTTTTGATTTTGAAACTTGAAAACAATAAAAACTAGCTAGGTTTCGTGAGACACGTGGGATCCTCTGTTCATTTTTCCTATCTTATTGAGATTTATCGTTACTTTATCTGTGAAAATGTTATTATTATTAACGTAGGTATACGAGGCTAGTCTTGTCATTGGATGGTCAAAAAAAAACTTGGGATGTGGAGAAAAATTAATGTAGGGGAGTGATGGAGAGACCATAAAGTATAATCTTTCTAATATAAGATGTGATTAGGTTTCTTAAATTAACCGCTAGTAGCTATTTAGTACAAAGTGGTCATCAGAAAAACCAAAAACATCCCTCTCATTAACTATCTTCTTGCTTTCTAAGCTTTGGGGAAGAAAAAAAAAGGGTTTATGTCCCTATTTTCAGGTTTAGACTTTGAATAATTGCCTGCTTATCAAACTACAACTTAACTTGATGGGAATACGAGTGAGGTTTTCCCTAAGCAAGGTTTTTAATATTAATTTAGAATTAATAATGTTTGATTACAAATGAAGTCTTGAAAATGAAGGTTTAAGGTTTTGTCTCTTGAGGACCTAGCAGTACTAGGTGGCAGGCATGAAGGCACCGATGCCATTTTCCTTACGAAATCGTTTCTTGTCCATTCTCCAGACCAAAGAAACTGAGAGGAATTTTTTTCAAAGTGGCCAACGTTCGTTGAAGGATATTAATTCCTCCTCCACGAGCTGTATTAGCAAACACACTAAGAATTTACTCGAGCCGTGTTTTATGACTTTGGAATTGTAGTTGAGAATAATTAATCTATATAATAATATAGTTGGACTGCGAGAGAATCGTGATCCAATCAGTAACACGTTTATACTCGAACACGGTGTTTAGAGGTGTTTTTAATATGGGATTTGTGACAATAGGGTGGTGCATGTCCCAAACACAATAATGACACTCCAAATTTGTCAAGAGACGTTGCATTTGGGACGTACCTGGACACCCTATTGAGAAGACTACAATTTCGTTACGAAACCATTCAGTTATTTGGTAATGATATTATATACATTATTAATGTCATTGCAATAGTTCTTGCATAAAATTATTATTAAAAACTGAATGATTCTGTTACAAAACGCGCAGTTGTTTTATTTTATATATATATAATACAAATAATTAATTGAGAAAAACAAAGTATGTAAGATAGAGGTAGTTGTAAAGAACTAATAAGACTAACCCCTTTGTTTTGTTTTGGTTTTAAACAATAAAAATAGGAGTTTGGAAACATTAAATTAAGCTATCTTCATGTACTACATGTATGGCATAATGACAACATGATTATGTGTAACTCAGCCCATCAAGTTGTTTTTTTTTTTCTTCTTTTCTACATTAATAATCAACTGGAGAGTCGGTCCTATCTTCTTCATTATTCGTTTCTTCTAGATTGAGAGAACATAATATAATTGGTTAAGAGGAAATGAATATTTGGAAATCACTTTAATTAGTTTAGGGTTTGATAAAAATTGAAGTAATTAAGAATAATGGGAATCATGATCCCACACACGTGCAAAGGCCCCATGGGCAACCTATTTGTCTGCTTGACCAGTCCATGTCCTCATCATTCTCCAACACCCCCTGCCCCCTTCACTTCTTCTCCATTCAACACGTATTAGAAAAGAACAAGTCATTGTTTCAGTGTTTGTGAAGCATAGTAAATTACCTAAAAATTAAAGGTTCGATATCTATCTCTGTTAATTCTTTTTATTTAGAGTGCAGTTCTAACATAACTCAGGAGGGGCGATAATTCATCCGTTCGATCATAATATTTGAATGTTGTAGTTTACCTTACTAAAAATTACGATGAGACGGGAGGGTACAAAAAGTTTTGATGAAAAAAATAAATAAAAAGAAAAATTGTAGAGAGGCCCAGCCCAGGAGATGTGGTAAAATAAGACGACCCGTAGTTTGTCATATAGCGGGAGGGGGTGGTGACGTGGATGGATTCGTTCAAAGTTGGGCCCACGAGAGCATCAAAGTATAACGATTTTTGGGCGAATCATGAAAGTGGGCCAAGGCCTCATTCGTAATTGGATTTGGACCCTTCATTTTGAATAGAGATCCGATCCACTCGTGCGGCGGGTCATATCAAATCCACCCTCCGTGTCGCTTTAATATATTTTCCTTTTCTTTTTTTAATTTATAATTGTACTGTTTTTGTCGCTTTGTTTGGTGTTCAATACGTCAATGTTTTTTAATTTGTATATACTTTAATGGTTTCAAAAAAAAGAAAAATTATACTTTTATACTACATATTTGTACAATTACTTTTATACTACATATTTGTGTACACTAGAGTACAACTGGGTGGGGCCCGCTTGGGGAACAATCCCGAGGAACCTTCATTCAACTATGTCTCTCTACGTTACCTTTTGTCCTTTCCTTTTTCCTTTTCCTTTTGTACCATTTTTACGACAATATGTTTAATTCTATTATTTAAAATGATAATTATAATCTTTTTATCCTATAATGTTTTAATGATAGATTAATGATAGATTACTCAACTAATTCATCTCAATTCATGTTAAGACCTTTAAATTACTAGTCGTTGGAGCACATCTTGATTAATTCCCAGTGTATTTTATTGACGAATGTAATATATACATGGACATATATATGGGCAAGGTGGAAAGGAAAATACACTAAATTAAGATGTTAGCGTTCATTTTACTACGATTCTCACCAAATATAAGATGATCGATAACTAGTCGATTCTAAAGTAAAACGGTAAAAAGTAGGAGAAGAGAATTAATTAATAGTGATCAACTCATTCATCATGGATTGTCACAAACAATGATAAAATGGAAGAACACTAAATTGTCCTCTACTTCCCTCACTTTGATGGACTCACAGTATCCCAATGAAATCTATCACACTGACTCCCTTTATTCTAATTATTATTAGTAACAATTTTTCACAAAAATAAAATAAAATAAAATAAAATTATTACAGATCGATCGAGTTAGTGAAAATCCTCCAAAACATGCACAGTCCTCTCACAGCTCCAAATTATTATTATTTAATTTATATAATATAGTAACTGAGTTAGCTTCTGAACGAAAAGTTGGAATGAATTAATAATATTAATAATATTGTGAAGAAATACGAGGCATGCACCTACTCCATGTCCTCGTAATAAGAATCGAATATATCGTACGTAAACTCCATATATAAATATAAATTGAGCAGGTAGAGGATATAAATTAAGTAGGCAGTGTTTGGGAAAATACAAACCAAAAATCAGAAGCCAGGAGAGTGAGTGAGTGAGTGATGATCGACAAATAAGATTCCTACACAGTTTCGAAAAGCTGAAACAAATAAACTATAATTAACTAGGCGCACGAATTGTACGTACAACTACGTTAATTAATACGAGTATTAATTATTATTTGGAAAATTTATTAATTAATTAATTACACCCAAGTGTGACTGATGAGTTGGTAATCTTCATCTCTCCCTCTGAATCTTACTTATAATTCTTATTTGATCAATGTATTATTAATAACTTTAGATTTAGGCTATGGTGGAGGTGGAGCGTGCAAGGAATATTGTTCATCAGTTGAAGTACGATTTTAGATAATCTAGTTAAGACAGCCTTCTTTTTATTTTTATTTTTATTTTTATTGTTATTGTGATTAATTAATACTTTGTGGTTCCAACATGGAATGGAACTATTCAGTTCATCTACCAAACCTTAAAAACTTTAACGCTCAATCTAAAAAATCAATCATTTTTAAAAGAGATAAAATTATGAAAATGTCCTTATTACCGTTGAAGTTAACAAAAAATTTAATAGTTACAGATATCAAAAAATCACAGAAAAGTTATATGAGCTTTTTAAACCACATAGGGATTTTTAATAACTTTTGGGCTTGTTTTTTTTGGGCGTTTTCAAAATAATTTTGAAAACAAATTTTGAAAAATAGTTTTATAATATAAAAAGTATATTGAAAATGTAAAAAGTAAATGTTGAATAGTAAAAAGTTATATTAAAAATAATAAAATATAATTAAAATATATTAAATTTACTGTTGAAACTTTCAAAACAAAACAAGAAGAACATGGTTAAGATGGATGTTTAGAGTTGGATAGCATTATAATGGGAGGAGTGACATGCTGTTAATTGATTGATTTGACCTCACAAAATTAATTTGTACCTACCAGACTATATATGCATGCTTTTTATCCTATAGAAATTAAAGGAGGGAAGATCCCTTGTGTGTCGGGAGGGCACACACGGGGCGGGCCCATGAAGGGCTCAATTGTGGGGTCTATCCTCTGTGTGAGGAAGCACATTGTATTTCTCAAAATAAGAGATTATTTGAAATTAAAGTGATGTTATGTTTTAAAAAAGTTTTAAAAATAAATTTTTGAAAGAATAATTTTTTAATATAAAAAATATATTAAAAATATAAAAAAATATAGTTAAATAGTAGATAATTATATTAAAAATAATGAAAAATAATTATAATATATTAAATTTAATATTAAAATTGAAAAAAAAAATTCTCGTGATTACGTTACGTGTGACTCTAGCTAGCTAGTATTGCTAATTGACTACCTAATCATGCTTTCATAATTTGGTAATTTGACTGTTTGATTTCACTTCCTTCCGTGACGGCGCAAAAATAAACGTATGTAGACATTCGCCGTCGTGTCTATAGTTGCGTGAATGTAACATTTATTAATTCCACTAATAACTTTTACCGGATTTTAATTGTTTTTTCTTAAGAATATATGTATGGATGCTGTTAAATGAATATAATATGTACACACATAAAGTAATTTTTATGGACTACTTAAATAATATTTTATAAAAATATTCTTGTTGCATTATATATATTTTTTCTCCTCTCTCCTCGATCTTCTCTCTACCCACGTCTTCTTCTTCTTCTTCTTTTTTCTTTTTTTTTTTCCTTTTTCTAAATTTTTTTCTTTTAATTAATTTAATTTTGGTATTTTTTATTTATGACAACTTTTTTTAAAAAAAAATTACCCTTTCATTTTCACCAATAAGCATTTTAAACCCCATTAAACTTAATATTTAGTATTCTAATTTATTCATTTTTTAATAATAATAATTATTATAATTTTTCTCTTACTTTCTTTTTCGCTAAACACAAAATAAGAGAACTTACCCTTTTGTGTTTTTCGCCATTAATTTTTTTTGTCAATCCCATTTTTTCATAATAAAATTATAATGATTATATTATGAACAAAATGAATAAATTAGAATCTAAAATTAAGAGAAAAAATTAGATGATTCGTTTTGTAGCGAAATGAGTTTCACATATGCAATTGCTAAAGCTAAAAAAATATTAGAGAAAGTCAGAACTGAAAAAACTAAAAAGCATAAATAATTAGTGTAGGAAGAAGGAAATCAAATTGTAGAACAAATAATGATAGAGGAAGATTTTGAGATCTTTTCAAAAAAAAAGGAAGATTTTGAGAAAAATTAATTGCAAGAGAGAGGAGAAAGGAAAGAAATATAATACAATAAGGATATTTTTGTAAAATAGCATTTAAGTAGCCCACAAAAATAACTTTATGTGCATATTTTTTTGCACATAATATGTGGAAATTTTAGTTCTTCTAATTGTTGCCTTAGTAGTATTTTGATTATTCCACTAATAATTTTATTATGTTTATAAGTTTGTCGGTTTTTTTTGTTATTTTCAGCTGGAAAGGCAGCAAACAAATCATTAATTACATGTTTGACCTTCTATCGTCAGTCTAATAATTTGCTTGACTGCTTCGATAATTCGATACTATTCCAATCTATTGAGGGAAAGGTAAATAGATAAAGATATTCTCATCAATCCAATTTCTCGTTCAATTTTCAGGTGAAAAATAAAAACGATCAAAAGTACCAAACTTACAAACTATAATGTGAGAATGTAATTGATATAGATAATTAAAAGGGTGGAGACTTGATAATTATAAATTGCATTTGCATTAGATTAAGGCTTAATCATTATTTACCCCTGTGTTATTGGTTTTTCACTATTTGCCCCCCCAACCTCCGTATTTTTAAAACTAACTGATTGCCTTCTGTGTTTTTAAAACTAACTGTTTGTCCCTCCTCTTACCAGTCGAACTATAAAAATTTATAAAAAGACAAAAATACCACTCTGAAATGTTATCATCAGTCTCAAGTTTAAGTAAAAAATTTCAGACGAATATACCCCAAGCATTGGGAAAAATGGCGAGCGATAATTTTTTCCATTAGAAAAACGTTCGAGTCCGGAGAAAAACCAAGCTTGGGGTATATTTGTCTGAAATTTTTTACTTAAACTTGAGAGTGTGATGTTAGCATTTCAGGGGAGTATTTTTATCTTTTCATGAATTTTTATGATTTGACTGATAAGAGGGGAGGCAAATAGTTAGTTTTAAAAACACAGGAGACACTCAGTTAGTATTAAAAACACGGGGGGCAAATAGTTAAAAGCCAATAACATAGGAGTAAATAGTGATTAAGCCTTAGATTAATCAATAATGGGACAAGTCATATGTTAAAAAAGTTGTTAATTATTGGCTGCAAATAACAGCTAATGAGTGATTAGTGTCAGAACTAAAGGTGAAAAGTTACTCCCAGGACTACTGAAATATTCTAAGTGCATGCACGAAAACTCATTTTAATGGACTTTTTTCAAAACTTGGTTTTTTTTTTTTTTTACTTATAAAAATTTAATGTAAAAAATGTATTGAAATTACCTACATAAATATATTGAAACTAAAAGAAACTATTGTTAAAAACACAAAATAAAAACAGAACTAGTTATAGCTAGGCCTAAATATCACTTGCTCCATTCAATTAAAAAAGTTTACTTGTTCTAATATATGTGTTTACTTTTAAATATTTTACTTTTCAAATCCTTACTAATATAATAAGGGGCCGCTTGGTTCGTAAAGGGGAATGAGAATGGGAATGAGAATGATAATAGTGGGGAATGATAGTAGAGGGAATGATAGATGGTGTTTGGTTCACAAATAAACTTTTTAGGATTAAAATTTATTTTTATTTTTTTTACATTTAAATTTTGATATATTATAAACTATTTGTGTTAAAATATATTATAATGATGAATTTTAGCACTTAAAATTTTTAAAAAATAAAAAATACACACAAAATGAGGAAATCAAACCCATACCCCCCAATATGCTAGGATATGAAGGATTCACTCAAAGGAGGGAATCAAACCCATATCCCAATCTAACCAAACAACAACTTTCATTTCCATACCCATTCCATTCCCATTCCATAGTCCCAAAACCCCAAACCAAGCAGCCCCTAATATATGATTCATAATTAACTAACACTTAAAAAAAAATAAAAATATTACTCGAAGTAGAATAAATGATAAAAAAGTTAACTGTTTTATATATTGTACATTAAAATTCATAATAAATTGTATATTTTCGAATTTGGAGTCATATTTTATTAGTAATAAACGGGTGATAAGAGAGATCCATCTTATCAATCCTAATTAAAGCTAGGTATTGAGAAGTGGAATCATGAACAAAAGTGGCTTTAAAAGATGGGAAAAAGAAACAAAAAAGAATTAAAGGGCTCAAAAGGGGCGGTGTTTTTGTTTGCTTGGTTGCTACTAGCGTCAATGTCATATTATTATTAAATACTTCTTCCGTTTTATATAAATAGTTCAGTTTCAACATAACATTTTTGTTCTAAAAAAGTGTTCGATCAGTCTGAATTTGTTAACATAGTATACCTTTTATTCTTTATTATTCATAATAAATTGTACAATTTTCTGAACCGAACTCTTTTAATGGGACGGATGGACAGATAGAAGTATAGAAATAAAGATTAGAAGGGTTTGAACATGGCAAATTGGCATAAATAGATAAGTCCTTAGTAGCTAGTGCATGTGTGCTCTTCTTTTTAGTAGTAATTAAAGACATTAAATTAGTAGTTTATGGATGGATGAGTAGGCTACATTATTGGTTAAAAGTAGAATAATTATAATGGATCCCATTAGTACTTAGCATGCCTTCTTGTCTATTTTTAGTCTTTAATTTGCCTTCCCATCCATATATAGTTTTACTTTGATATTTCCATCCTAATTTAAAGTGGCCAACAAGTACACATGAGTGATCGCCACTCCCCATAGCAACCAAGCAATTAAGCTTTAATTTATATATATATATATATATATATGTTTCAAAATTTATATAATTTATTTATATTATATAATGGCTGCCAGGCAGATGATCGATAATATTAAACCATGCAACGCACGACCCCAACTTTGTTGTTCAATCGACATCTGTCCATTATTAGCATTTCGCATGTGGTAATTTAGATCGTATATAAGGTAACGGATCACTTTTATCGTGTCAAAAATTGTGATGGTCGTATATGAGTTGACTGAATTACCTCCTCGTTAATTTAAAGTTTTAGTCATTGGAACACGATGGTAAATATGAGTGCTTACTAGTGAGTATAGTAAGCACTTATTTCAACCGTTTTATTATGACTCTTCTAATAGAAACGGACGGCTGAAATATAAATCATAATAGAAATAACATATATAAAAATAAAAAGCGATTATTTATTTCTTGAATAATGACTTGTTATACATTATTAATGTCATTGCAAGAGTCCATCATTACATAATACATTATTCATTGGAAAAATGTTTTGGGTTGTAGTGTTTCCCTTATATTATTGTATAATTGCATCAACCCTTGCCACATCTCTACTATTTCACATACTAATTTCATTGTGTCTACGTCATTCTTGTGACAAAATCATAATAACAAAAGTAACCTTCATTTATAAGTAAGTTAGATTTTCAGAAAACATTTACTATATGATTTATAAATTATGAATATAATTAGGTTAATAATTAACTTGCAAATTGGTTTGAGGGTTAGTAGTGGGTAAATAAAAATAGCGGTGGCCCAATGGATGTTAAGGCGTTCGATGGGTGGTTAAAACGTTAAAAGAAGGAAAGAGAGCTCGGCCCAATAGCCTTTTTAGAAGAAATTTTTTTTAAAAAAATATTTATATATAAAAGAAAAAGGAAAAAAAAAGAAAAGAAAAGAAAAGAGCAAGTAATAGTTGGGAAGTCATTATTATTAGAGAAATGTAGTGGGGCCCAAGTACACATTTGGGAATTGGGAGAGGTCTACATGTTGGAGCCATTAATTTGTGACAAAAGAAAAGTGAATAATAATAATTAATGTCAATGAGGGGTTTCTTTAATTAATTATTAATGCTAATGACACTATTGCTCGACAAACTATGACCTCTACACCCTTAAAATATACCCATAACACCTCCAAAAGGAGAACCCCCTTTCTTTCTCTACTAATAATGATAACAGTATACTCCATCTGTTTCATTAAACGAGTCCAGTAGTACATTTATTTACGAGTCACAATATACAGCTTCAAAGTGGATTTTTTCTGATAGAACGGAAGGAAGGAGTAATTATTATATTTAGCTAGCTAATTAATTTGATTAATACATACTTTTAGTTATTCAGGCGGCTCTATTCTAGGTGTCAGTATCTCTTGTTTTATTCCTCTTCAGAATATGCTCCCCCCCTCCTCTTTAAGTGTACAAATTAATTGTGCATGAAAGTTAATTTTTTTTACTTAATTTTCATCATTCCCTAGATAATGGAGTTTTTAAGAGAAGTCTCCTCTCGGTTGATTGTAAAAATGTTGGGATCGATCGAGAAATGACACGACAATAAAAAAAAGTTTTTGCTAGAAATTTTAGAGGTCGAAAGTTTAAATTTCAAAATTTAGTGTTTGGAGTCTTCTCTTACCCATTATATCCATAAACAACAATGTTTATTGAAAGTTATAGACTATGATCATATATATAGTATTTGAATAATTTAGAATTTCGGTTTCGGTTTCGGTTTTGTTTTCAATCCTACTAAATATATTAAATATATACATACAGTATTTAATCAGTGAAGTACAGTAGGTCGTAAGACTTACTGATATTAATTTGACTTTGACCAAGTACTTCCAAGATTGCTCAAAACAAGGAAGACATTTGCCATAATGTTAATAATCTTGTGTCATTGAACTGTAAACCATGCGAATTTCTAACAGATTAAATAAAATAAAATAAAATAAATAAAACAGAAGAAAGAAATTTGAATTCACCAACCAAATTAAGGTGCAAATTAAACTAGAAAATTGTCATATTGATTAACCTACCTTAATTAATTAAAATTAAGTATGCTTCTGGCCAGCTAGCCATGGCTAGCTAGCTAGCTTCTTTGGCTGATCATTAATTAGTAATCTATCTTTACAATGGACAGACATTCTTAATTAATTTCCAAGATACTCTATGAAAAAACCTCAATGAATTAATGGCATTTATAAGTTAATTTTAATTATTATTATTATTTATATATATATATTGGATTAATCCACATGTTTTGCAATGTGCATGTATGGTTCACCAAATTAATTTCTATGTGTTGGTCTAAGGCTCCACTAATTCAGTAATAACATGATAATTATTAACCATTTAATATTTTCTAGGATGTTATCTAACTATACCATGTCCGGAATAGATTAGTAAGAAATTTAGAATGAATGTAATTTACTCATCTCTTTATATATATATATACATAGATATAAATTATTATTATTTTAAATATTTTAATATATAATTTTTTACATTTTTAGATAAATTTAAAATATAAACTATGTTCCTTCATACCATAACATTTCAGAGATATATATACACACTAATTAATTACAGGAATTAATATTATAGCATTAATTATTTACCACTAATTAACCCTATTTAACCCAAGTCTAACCACATAACAAGAAAAAAGGGATTGAAATATATAAGATCCAATCATCAAGAAGATAGGAACATGATTGGTTTCATTTCATGGGCTAGGTTTTTTGTCCTTTCAGAATGTTGAAGGGAATCTAAAATTTTGGGAAGAATGAAGCATATGGAAAAAAAAGTATATATACTTATATTTATATATTTCTACCGGGGGATAAAAATAATGATATCTGTAGCCCAATAAGGGAACCTGTTATAATTAACAAGTCTATAGTTTATCATCTCTTCAACATCTCTCCATCAATGGTGCTTATTTATAAACACTCTCATTCTTCATCTTCTTCCAATTCATTCATTAGCTTCATCAAAAATAATTTCATCAAATTAACTTATAACTAAGATCGATTGATAGATCAAAATGACTGGCTCTGGCTCACCTTGTGGTGCCTGCAAGTTCTTGAGGAGAAAATGCGTGAGAGGCTGTGTTTTTGCTCCTTATTTCTGCCATGAACAAGGAGCTGCCCATTTTTCAGCAATTCACAAGGTTTTTGGCGCCAGCAATGTTTCCAAACTTCTTGCTCACTTGCCGGTGAGTGATCGCTGTGAAGCAGCCGTGACCATCTCTTATGAAGCTCAGGCAAGGCTTCAGGACCCCATTTATGGCTGTGTCTCCCATATCTTTGCCCTCCAGCAACAGGTTAGTTTTTGCACAAATTCATCAACTTTTATAGGAAATTGAATTGAACCCTTTTTATATCTTTCCAGCGTGCTAGATTAGCTAGTGCAATTTGAGAAAATATACAGCTGAAACCATTTCTCAACCATACTGTTAAAAGAAAATTAGGGTTGGAAGGGGTTTTTAGACGACCCCTTCAGACTCCCCTTAAATACGCCCCTGAATTGATTCATCCTAATTAAGTTTCTTATATGTACACAGGTTGTGAATCTACAAGCACAACTGGCTTTCCTCAGGGAACAAGCTGCAGGGCAATGTGTGGGTAATGGCGGAAACCCTAGCGATAAATCGCAAGCAAAATGTCTGCAGAATTACTCACTAGACTTGCAGAGTTGGTTTCAGCAAGGAAATTTTAGCGGCAGCAGCATTCCTCATCATTTTGCTCATGATTCCAATAATCAGGGTTATAATATGTCACAACAACATTATAATAACCACAACTACTCTAATGTGGGAAACTTTGAAGAATATTATTGTGGTATTAATAATTTCCAAGGGGAAAACAGCTCATCAGGAAACTATGAAGAGGGCTCGCAGTCAATGGAGGAGGAAGAAGAGCAGCAGCAGCAGTGGAGATTTGCAGATGACAATATGGAAGATCTTCAGTCAGTAGCCTTCAGATATATGCAACATTAATTAATGAATTCTTGATGAGATTAATTAATAATTAATTAATTAATTTCCGGGGGTAGATAGAGAAATATGATCATTATATATAGCTATAGCTTAAATTTTGTGATAAGGGCTTGAAGATATATATATATCTATATAATTTGGTTTTGCTGTTTAGCTTACATAATTAAGCATGCATTTCTCAGCTGCCATATTAATCTGTCAGCTAGAAAACCCTAGAAATGTTTTCCTGGTTTGATAAGCATGGAATTCAACCTATGGTTGTTTCCTTAGATAGGTTGAATGATTGTATACTAGCTTCTTTAATCTATATATATAAATCAGCTTCTCTCGTGCGAACAAAATCACCTTTCTTTAAAAGACTAGTTGGCTACTAAATACTCCCTGATACATTTAAATTTTTACTCCCCCGTTCCATTAGAGGGGTTCAGTTGTCCAACTGTTTATGAGTTGTAAGATAGAACTCTAAAGTGGACTCTTCTAATGAAACGGAGGGAGTATATCCCTCGGTTGAAGCTCAATACCTCACTCTATATATGAACTTCCTTCCTACCATTTTGAGTATAGATTTGAGTATATTTCTGCTGATCAATAGTCAAAACAAACTCTAATTTTCCTTCCTTTTTTATTTGATCTAGCGTATTTTGTTAATTTGTTTACGTGGGGTATAGAGCTATGTAAGTGTTGGTTGATTTATGTTATATATATATATGCAGAACAATATCATTTTAATTGGTCAACATTGATCATGTTAAGCTGGTTTTCCATGCATTTATTATGTTAAGGGCATGGTCTCATGCATTAGGCGATCCCGAGGAAATTAAAAATTGATTCTTGAAATTGATCAATTATAATTAATGTACTCATGATTTAATAGAGTGAATTGGTAAACCTAACATCGCTTGATCATTGAATCTGCAGCCTTTTAGGTGTTTTTTATGTATTAATGTTGCCTGCCTTGGAGGATTAATATTTGTTCTTCACGAACTCTCTGCAGGTTGTGTCAGAAAAAGGTAGATATTTTCTTGATCTGTTTACCTTTAGGTAGAACTTTGTTAGGTGTGTTTTGTTCCTTGTTTATTTTATTAATAATTAATAAACAATATTCTTTGATTCCTTAGGGTCAATATATGGTAGCTAGTTGTAGTATTGAGGCATTATCTGTCAGTTCCTGCTCCCTGCTGGTGCTGGGTATGGAAGCTTCGGTTTGAGCTACCATGAAAAAAACATTGTTCTTAATTAAGCTAATTATCAGTAAGAGTGAACTTTAAATGAGAATTAATGTTGATTTCTCCATTTGTTAGAGATTGCAGCTAGGTCATTTGTGCAACATTGTATCTGGAGAAGACAATGATATGCTAGCGGATGATCAATCATATCTTATATATGTACATGATGAATATGCATGTATTGTATCGGATCGTAGTATTATTGGATTCTTTTAGTGTAGCGGGGAGGAGAGTGTAAAGTCTATATATATATATGTTTATATATATATATATTTATATTTTTTTTGAAGCTTATGATTGAAATATATTTGGAGTTTGGTTAGGAGGTAGCCCTACTTGTCTGCATGTATATATGGAATTCGAGTATCCTTAATTTGTTGTGGTTGATATTTGGATAGAGTTTTGTGGCTAAGGATTTCTTTGCTTCGAAACCCTTTGATGATATATTACTTTTTATTAGCCAAAGCCATAGCTTAAATTTCTGGCCAAGTGTTCATCAATCGATTTAGTGATTGTTCTGTTTGCATGTGTGTGTGTGTGTGTGTGTTATAAGCTGTTGTTGATGATAATTAAGATGAGATCTCATCTTATTCATGAAAGTCGAAGGAAGGAAATTTAATGATCTCCGGGCACCATGGATATATGGTAAGTTTCTGGATGAGACGATAGCAGAAGAGCACAGTATTTCTTCCTTTCCGGCCAGCGGCCGGCCATTTAAACAAAGGAAAAGGAAAAGGAACACAAGGAATCTAAGAGCATGCAGAAAGCTTAAAAGTATGTCAAGGTTTGGCCCAGAGAATTTTGACTCTCAGCTGTTTCAACTTTTGGTGATAGATTTTCATTACGAGTATATATTTATTTTTCTCATTCTTTTTTCTACTTTTTATTTAAGTATATATATATGGGGTACGGATATGGAGTAGTGGGATTGCTCGTCCCACTCAACGAGTCCACTTTACAAATGGAGGATTATGATATACAACACTTAAAATAAGTAATTTGACTTATAAAGAGTAGTTGTGTATCAAACGTTATTCTATTAGTAAAAGCATTTATGTAAACAAATTCAAAATAAACTCGTTGAATGGGACGGAAAGAATAATATTCATTTAATACTTAATTGAAAGTTTTTCATTTCTGACCGGCCCTTAAAATAGCCCATTGATCAAGAATTTCTAACTTAGACATTAATTAATGAATATTAGGCTTGTTCTTTTTGTGATCCAATTGAGGAATTATTGTTTGTGGGAAAGAATATTTTTATGGATGGAAGTTCTTTTAGAAATTTGGGTAGGAAAGAGAATAAAAGTGTAATAATTATATTATTTTTTTAATGTATGTGATTTTGAGATTTAGAGGTAATTTTAAATTTTGAATTTGAAATTTTGTAAAAATGATGTTTTTTTTTAAATTTTTTATGGGAAATTTGTGGAGGAAAAGTGATGATTTTCCGAAAATGGAATATATTCTATTTTTCTGAATTGATATATACCGGCTTTTTGTCCATTTCTAGTGATCGAAAAATTAGTGTAGATTTTTACGTACAATTTCATCTTTAATATGGAATTAATAACGAAGCATGAAATTAAAGATAATTTTCTTGAAATCGTTTTTCAAACCTTACGTTCTATTTAAAAAATAAATTATAATACTCTTCTACTCAATTGGACGATAATTGATTAATTAGCTTGGAAGAATGCTAAAAATATATTATTCAATTTAAACAATTTTTCACCCAAATTTGTAGAACAATACCTTCAGAAATGATAGTATAAAACACAAATCCCATTCCTCGAAACATAAAAGTAACCCTAACTTCTTCTTCTTCTTTTTTTAAAGTATACACTATTAAGTGTCTGACAGACATAAAAACTTCATTCTTAACAATGAAAAAATAATGAGTAAGTCTAATTAATTAGTACTATTAATCAGTAAACTATACGGGACTGTTCTTTTTTATGAGTTTGAGAACAGTTTTAAAAACAGGTTTTGAAAAATACTCCCTCTGTTCTCAAATAAGCGGCCATTATAGGAAATTATTTTGTTCTCAAATAAGTATCCCTTTACACAATTCAAGACACAAATTTTAAATTGTTCCAATATTACCCCTTAATTAATTGATTTCACTTGATGATACTCCCTCCGTTCCATTAGAAGTACAACAAATTAGACTCTTCTAATAGAATAGATGGAGTATTATTTTAAATGCACATACATTACATACATTCCCATTTGAAATGTAGGCAAACAAGAAAATATAAATAGAGGTACAAAAATAAATTCACTCATCTCTTTAATTTATGTGTTTTTTCTATAATGGTTACTTATTTGATAATGAAGAGAGTAGTTTTATAATGTAAAAGTGTATTAAAAATATTTAAAATATATATAAATGAATAATAAAAAATTTGTATTAAAAATAATAAAAATAATTCTAATATATTAAATTTGTTGTTAAAATCAAAATCAAAATCAAAACGTAAAGAAAATAACTCACATATGATATAATGATCGATGTAAGTATTAAACTGTAAAGCCAGCAGTGCAGGTGGTCAACAATAGTGTCCCGGAGTCCCGTGTCCTTGTTGTGAACCAGTTTCCCTTTCCTAGGCAACGCGCACTCACACACTCAACTCACGTAAGTAATCATAGCCGAGTCCAGATTCTCTGTCTAAATTTTCATATTATATTATATTCATAGAGGGTAAAGTCACATTATTTTATCTTATTTTATCACTTACTTCTTGTTCAATGAATTAGTAACAAAATATCTAGCTTAGTTATCCAATTATATATGAATAACAAAATAATGTTATTTTATTAGGAAAATTGATATTTTTTATACTAAAAGTTTAGACTATTTGTAATTTTTGTACTAAAAATTTACTGAGTTTCAAACTTATGATTTATGTTTATACTTTGTTGTATTTTTATTACCAATATCTGCTATAACAGATTTTACGTAATCAAACCGAAGTCAACAGTAATTTAAGAGTAGAAAAATAAGTGGTTATTGTAGAAAAATCACACAAATTAAGGATATGGATAAATATCTTCTTTATCCCTATTTTTAAATGAGAATGTGTGTAATGTATGTGCATTTAAAATGACACTGTAATTAATATCATTAAATGAAATCAATTAATTCAGGGATAACATTGAAACTTTTTAAATTTTTTGTATTGAAATGTGTAAGGAAACACTTATTTGGGAACAAATTTTGTTTTATAATGGTCACTTATTTAAAAACGGAGGAAGCATTAGTGAACATAATAGGACATGAAAACATGGACAGAGGATTCGGACTCTTCTCCGTCTCAGTTAAGGTGAGAAAATTCGTTAGCCCATTTCATTTCAATTTTCCATTTCTCTATCTCGGTCTTCATCTAACAAAGTAGTATACTACTCTTTCGGTCCCATTCAAAGAGTCTACTTTAAAAATTGTACAAATTATTATGATACCTAAAATAAGTAATTTGATCACATATTTTCACTTATATCCTTACTTTATAAGTAAAGGTTAATTGTAGACCACACGTTTTTATATTGGTAAGAGCAAGTAATGCAAATAAATTTAAAGTGAATTTTTTTAATTGAACCAGAAATTTTTTGAAAGTGATTTTTTTAAATGAGACGGGGAGAGTATTAATTAAATAGTTAGTTGTATCAAGAAATTGATATTCCACCACACCATTGACGATAGAGACCATACCATGCCAGACCAGAGTAACCAACTTCGGCCCAATCTATCTTTAATTTCCTCTCCCTCACTCCCACCCACGTTACGTTAGCATTTTTATTTTTATAATTATAATTATAATTATAAATATAAATAATCGACCTATTAAAAAAATCAAGTATTTCTGAATTATTAATGGAGTACTATATTTTTTTCTTTCAAAATTTTCTTTTCCCCATTCACATTTTCACTTTGGTGTATAATTGAATGTGGGAAGAAAAATAGAGTAATTGTTTGAGAAGGGTATTTGGAAATCGTTTCGAACTTTGTACAAATTTGATTTCTCACAATGTGATTATTAATTTTTATTTTTCTTTTACAAACAATCACTTTGTAATCGTTTCAAACTTTCAAAATTTTAAAAATATCTAAATAGTTTTTGAAAAATGGAAGATTGTTTGACGTCTACTATTATTATTATTATATATGCAAAAATTAATATCATTGCACTTGAAAGTTACCGAGATTAACCGTTATTAACGAAAAAGTTTATCTTCACTAGTATTGCCAATTTGTAGACATCAAAATCCCTCCCTCGAAATGAGGATTGGGATACAGTTTAAACTAATTAATTAACAAAATAAAGTTGACTAAGAAACTCATTATAAAATCCAAATTCTTCACCAAAATAAAATAAAAGGAAAACACGTCGACGGTGGGGATCGGTCCTTAGCTACTTTTCCCTTGCCGACCATTTATTTATTTTTTTTTTTTTTAGTAAGTTTCACTTTGCGGTCTGCTTTCTCGATCTCACCGTGGGTCGGTCATCCCCCTTCTCCAAAGGTATCACTTCCAACGTATTTAAACTAAAACTGTCCCGTTATCTCAACGAAAGAGTCGTGTTTAACAAATATAATTTTTTATGAATTTAAAACTATAATAATTAAAATAATTAATTTATTACAATTTAAAAGTATTGAGAATAGATAAATAAAAACATAATTCTTTTACTGAAACAAAAATAATTTTTTAAAATCGGCCGGACTCTTGCAATGGAATTAACAAAGGAAATATAATTATAATTGTGAGGGAATATCTAACTTTTCATGGTGCGATCAATGGATCAATTGATGCACGAATGTGAGACTATTTTTTTGACTCACTTTCTAAGTGCACTTCTTATCATATATAATTAATATAAGTAATTAGTTTCTTTTAAAAACGCCGAAAAATGAAGTTTGAAAGAGGTTACGCCGCTTGACTTTGTCAATTTGCACCCGTGGCTATGGGCTCGAAGTCTATATAAAATTCCTACCTAAACTTGTCTTTTCCATCTACAAATTCAGTTTAACTACTAAGTACTTTCTTTTATAATTAATTAGTTCAAATTGAAAATCTTAATTTTTGGTTTATGATATGCTCAAAACAGTGTGTTATCTCTAGATTCATGTTAGAGTTGTATAACGCCAAAGTAACTATCTATGTTTTACGAGTGTTTTTCTTACTCGCCGTTCGATATCTGGCCAACTGAAGTAAGACTCACTTTTGTGGGTTTTGGTTATCTCAAGCCAAAACAAATAATGCAATTCAAATAAACACAAGATATATAATTAACTAATTAACATTGATTTGTTGATCATTATTTTGGTTAGAAATAGTACTAGCTAATTAATTAGGATTAACATTTTTTTATTAATATTTTTTTTTCTTTTGATGAATTGAAATGACAGAATTAGTTGAGGGTGCTAAATTCTGATGTAAGTGAATGCAGTCAATTAAGGGAACACATTGTCTATCAATTCAAGAACAAGGGTGTCTAAGATGCATGTATTCTATAATTAATACTTTTATGTTAGGTAAACCTACTAATTAATCATAAATTATAATTAAACCCTAAACCCAAATTAATACTAAAGTGAGAGTGGGGTCCTTTTCAACTTAATTACTCTTCCCCAAACGTGTGCTTGTGCTTCCTCTTAACAACAATGATTATGATCCCCCCCTCTCTTCACTAATCAATCTAATTCCTCATTTAATTAACCAACATCCCGACTCATGTGCGCACAGTCCTAACTCGTAACTATTGTATACTAATATCAAAACGATGTCGTTTTGACGTAAACAAGAGCAAATTAGCCTTGGAAGTGGCATCATTACACGTGTGTTGAGATTGATCAAGTGCTCTGGAGTTTTTTGTCGGGATCAATGAAGTTTTTGTCAACGAAAGCCTCTCGCACGTAGGACACCGTGCTTAATTTAGGATGTGTTTTTTTTGTTTGTAATTCCAAATACAAATGCAACAAAACCAATCAACCATGCATCTGTTCCTTAACTTGTACTACTTCTAGTTCTATTAGAGAATTTGTTTTATCTTCTTCAGAAACGACAGAAGAACGTTCAAATCCTCTCAGATTATAATAATTTGGTGGATAATTTTAGCAAATTGTTGCATATTTTGTTCTTTTCCCACTTGATGATCCATTGGAAAACCATAAAATATAGCAAGATCAACAACTTTACAAGTGAACAGAGGCTCCAAAATGTCAAATAATAGCTTCTTGGTGTTGGTGATAGAGATCATGATGCTGCATTTGTCTTTCCAAAGTTGCAGAGGTCAACATATAGACTTCGATATGATGGATTTCCCGAGGTTTTAGCCTTAGTTCAGACGTTAGGAACTTACGACTTTAAGAGACAGATGAATTAGGGTTCATCACTAATGTTCAGTTACACTATTTATGATATTTTTTACACGATATAAATTAAGTTAGATTAAACTTAATTAGGTTTACAAGTTAAATGAATCGACACAAATAATGAGAATAATCAAATGGATAAGATTAGGGTTAAAAATGTTGACAAGTGATATCGCCAATCCTAACATGCATTTAAATCAACACACAAATATAACACAATAACACGACACGAACCCAACATGAATCAATTTGAGTTTTAGCTAGTTTGCCAATTAAATGAGTTTTAGTTGATTTGTCAGTTAATAGTGGAGATTATCACTAGAACCCGTCGACCCGAACGCGCTTACCAAGACAGGCTACTAATTGTCACCACTACTGAATATAGTATTTCGTTTAAGTAAGGTAAAAAAGATGCCCGTTTAGCTACACTTTGATTAATTGGACTAGAAACTATAGGAAGTTCATTCCTAATTTGATCTCTATATACACATCTCGATCACTTAAGTATGATCCAGAAAGATGTTTTTGATACCAGAATTTTGCATGCATGGCTTCATTTATTCTGTTAATTTTTCATCATTCTGAGAGCCAATGCTTGGAGCTCACTCAAGTCTGTTTGTGAACTTCTCTTCTTACTACTGTACGCCTGGAACGAAATCATTTCCTCTCTGTCTCTCATAATCAGTTCTTGCATTCCGATTCCCACATCGCTGCTGTGCCCGAGCTGGGATTCAATAGAGCAAACCGAGCTCTGCGGAGAGAAAGAATTTGCATAATTACGCATCGGAAAACAAGGATTATTATTAATCCCTGCAGACGCCATTCCATTGTTTGTCCATTGAATTTCTCCGTGATTTCTTGAGGATTCAACCATGGTTTGTGCCAGCTGAGCTTTTGTTTGCAGTAATTGAGCTTGCAGGTACGCCACCTACCGAAAACACAGCAAATTTGCAACAAATTAGGACACATTTTTTCATGGGTTTCTGCTGAATTGTATTAAAGATTGAATCTTTTTTCAAGTACCTGTTGCTGCAGGGCGAAAATATGAGCGACGCAGCCATAAACAGGGTCTTTAATCCTGGCCTGAGCTTCATAGGCTATGGTGACCACAGCTTCACAGCGATCGGGAACCGGAACGTGCAGCAACAGTTTAGACACATTACTCGCGCCAAACACCTTGTGAATCGCGGCGAATCTCGCAGGGCCCTGTTCGGAGCAAAAGTACGGCGCAAATATGCAATCGGCGGCACATTTCCTCCTCAGAAACTTGCATGCACCACAAGGCGACCCAGTCCCATTCGCCATCGCAAGCCCAGATTTAAAAAGCAAAGAAAGGCTGCTTCTTGACACTTTTAAACCCACAAAAATTAAAGAAATCAGGCGCACGGGGACACTAGGAAATGGTGTAAATGTTGCAGGAGTGAAGGGATTTCTTCTTTTGTTTTGGGGGAATGAATGAATGTAAGGAATAATGAATGGAAGTGGGGCTGGGGTTTTGGTTTTTAGTTTTGTGGGTGTCCTGGGACAGAGTGTGGAGGGTCTTATAAGGGGTCAGTGGGGAGACAGGGGAGGCCTATTTGCAGGGTTCTAAGGGGACATTTCTTAATGGCTTATGCAAGACGAGTTTATATTTTAAGGCCACCCTATCCTTTCTTCAAAGAGACTTTTGAGTTTCTTGGCTATTGCCATTTTTATGTGGAAGATTTGGAAATGCAGAATGATGGGTTTTTAGGAAGGAAATTTTGTCAACATTTCGTGATGATTCTGCAACGCATTTAAAAACTTAACAATTTTCTATGTTGATTGCAACTTTCAACTAGTCCTGTAGAAAATTAGAAATACAAACTCAAGTTTAAGTAAACTAATATTTCTCCGCCGAACGCCGTACTTGGGAACTGATGCAGCTATTATTTTACCTTTTCTATATTTGCCTTTCTTTGTAGACTTTGATTTCCTTGGCCAAAACAGAAACTGGAGTGTTATTCACTTTCTTCTGCTTTTGTTTTTAGTGCATTTGCATAATATTTTGGTATGAATTCATGGCTCCCGTCCTCGTGGGATTCCATTAATTAATGAGGTAAGGTCACTTATGATTCTGACTTTGAAGCTTTGGGAAGAAGAATAATGGAGTTGGGTACTTGGAATTTGACCCAAAAATGGTCACGGAATCAGTGCTTTTTTTTTTTTTTGGATCCCAGCTTCGGATTTTACAACGTTAAATCGGAAAACCACGGAACTCCAAGGTTTCACTTCACTTCACCAGAATTGTTAATCTTCTTTTCGTGTCTCTTCGCAGCACCAAAGTTGATCAGTTACGTCCCGAAAATCTGGAGGGCCAGAGGACGTTACGTGTGGAAAACGAGAGAACTAGTAAGTCAAAACAACATTAATAGCCTCATCGTCAGCTCTAACCAAAGAAGATGGCAGTATGCGCCCACAAGCGTCTGCGCTGTGTTTCAAGAGCCATGGGCGTTGTCGGTCGCGGTGCCGCTACCACCACGATATCTCTATCTTTCACGTACTATGAACTGGCATTGCCATATCTAACTGAGATGAAATCATTTGCATACTAAAGAGTCCACCCACACAAACCGAAGTATCACAAAATGAACTCTTTTAACGGAAGGAAGAGAGTATAGTAGAACGAAAGAGCATTTTTCATTACTAACAAAAGCCATTTATACACCATGCAAACGAAAGGGCAAAACTTCTAGCTGGGAGAGAGCAAAAAAACAGTTACCAAGTTGTCACTTCTCATCAGAGATACAGCAAAATCGAACTCACACCACTTACCCTTTACAGGATGATTAAGCATTCCATAGCAAAATTCTGACAATGTTTATAGCTAGCCATACCTGCGTTACAATCTACTCTGTCCAGGTAACTCATCATTTGTGATGAAACCGCACCTTCAGCAAGAACTGTAACTTAACCTGCACGGACACATACATCGGCAAACAGAACTGCGTTAAATATGGCTTCTTCCAGGGTCTGGGATGCAGAAAGAGCTGAACATCACACACTGGGAGAGTTCACACTAGTTGGAACTGTTATCATAACCATTCCATTGAATTTGACTGTCATATTTTCAGGGGTTATTTGAAGTTTAAACTTGCAGGCCTTGCCTATATATGCACCCACACATCCCCACCTAACAACTTTACAAAATGAAAATGAGTGAAATTGCTCATGCGAGTTGACATGGTGAATTTATCCAAACTACGTATCGGTTTTTGAATGAATTGCTCTCACAGAAATCCAAAGCTAACGATACAACCAAATAGAACATCCTCGTAAATTCAACGTAAGTAAACTTGAAGTCAATATGATCGTTCCTGTTAATTCTCGTAGGTGCTTTACCATGCATGACCAATGAAAGTAATCGGTCAATTTCACAGAAAGTGGTCCGGCTGAGGAAAAGAAAAATAGAAATCTCACCAGAATTTTTCTAAGTTCAAAAGTAACCATTCCAAGTAAGAGGCGTTAGATTCAGAATATAACTTGTTTTGATTTTTATGTTTTCGGGAGTTAGATATCAATTTTAAACATCCCAGACTAGCAAGGAAAACCCGAAGGCAAAATCCAGATATCATAGTTATATTGGCAAAAAGATTATTCAACTAAAAAGGATAAACTTACCTGAGCTGCGTTATAGACAATGTATTCATTGTACATAAGCGCCGAGGCACCAACAGTTGATGGAACTGGCTTTCCACAAGGAACAATCACATCATCCCGCCACTTCACAAAGCCGGATTCTTGAGGTATAGTCTTTCCCAGACCTTTGGTAGAATGCTTCCCCTGAGGAAGCTCATCCACATACTAGAATATGGTTGGAAGAAACAAAATTAAATTGAATAAAAAGATAAAGCAATTATAGTATAAATTCTGTGGAAACTGTCTACAATCCATAAAAGAAGGGCAAATCTACTACATGATGCATTGTAGCAAGAATCAGATAATACAGAACTAAAGCAGAAATGTAGCAAAAATACAATTATGATCTAACCTTTGCATTCTTTAACTTGTACGTCTCTCCCAAGGCCACTTCACTAAGTAGCATGAACCCCACGGGATTATCTCGATTTGTGAAACAGTACTGAGCACTCTTACTCACCAAGTCAGCAAAATAAATTCCCTTCCCAAACTACAATTGCAAGAAAATTGTTTCAATTAGATCTCCCAAAGGATTACTGCAATATCCTTAGTTTTGTGAAGTATTTATTATAAAAACACAAATAAGAATAGGCAAATAGGAATATAAACCATGTAGCCAGTTGCTGGAGCTTCAGGGGGAGCAATCCTCAAACCTTGACTAAGTATACCCACAAAGTTTGTCAACCGAGAACCTAAGGAAGAAAATTTTAGATGTATTTTACATTTACTTAAGAAGTTTGACAGACAAGATCCCTCTCAGAAAATTTTTGGGAGGGAAGAGAATGATAGCTCTTCTAACTCAAAGTACTACAATAACAACATGAAACAACGCTGCATGTAGTACATGCTTCAACTTACCATGCCATAGAAGCATTTTGTTACCAAGTTTTGTTCTGTAAGGGGAAAACTTGTCATATTCTCCCTCCCTTTCAAGCGTAAACACTTCTTCCAATTCCAGAGACCATTCCTGAACACATTGCAAATATTCAGGACACAACACCTCTAAAGAATAGAAATGAATATTCTCTTGAGAATATATACACACACAGAGATTAGGAGAAGAAAACCCACTGTGTGTGTGGGAGCATGAGTAGTATGGAGGTACTTCTCAATCAATCGATAATCCTCACTGTCGTGGGAAAGTGGAGAAATTTCACATCTCAACTTCTTATATTTTGTATCAATAGAATCATCACTATCACCATCAAGCCCTACGAGTCGGGAAGCTACTTCAATGTCCTGAAGAGCTTCTAACATTTTAACCTACAAAAACAAGTGCACAGAGGTAGAATTACTTAGGCAGGGGAACAAATTGCACGGAAGATGAGTTTATTTATTTATTTTTATTATTATTATTTTTTAATGGAAGGAGGGAGAGTTACAGCAGCTAAGAAGCTTCTTCCAGACCACTAAATTCTTATTAGGATGAAGACAGGAAAAAAAGTAGGAAAACATGTACCATGATCATGGAATAATGGCTAATTTGTAGCCAATAAAGTAAAAAAACAAACAAACAAATAAATAAATAAATAAAATCTACCTTTGACTTAAAATCATCTTCATCCCTGATCACGTGTGGATGAATTGATGGTATAACTGTAAAAAAACGATTGCTTGCACCAACAATAAGACTCTCTTGCAAGGCAGGATCATTAGCTGCAACTTTCAGCAAATTCTGTATCTCTGTTAATGCCTTATAACCTAAAGAAAATACCAAAACACATCAGACTTCTAGCTAAATGTGAGCCTTATGATCAGTAATAATTTAGATTTCCCATTCTTCTGCAGATATCGATTGTGTGACAGAACAAACACCTACAACTATAAATAAGACATACCCTTCTGAATATTACTCTTGCTGAGTTTTCCTAGGGGCATCTCTGACATATTGATCTCAAATTCCCTCATCGCAGCCCTGAAAATGTTTCTTCAATAAACTACAGACATTTCTACACATAATAAGAGAACCAATCCATCAACAATATTCCCAAAACCTGTATGTCTCGACATTGAAAAGCGTTTTCATCAATTCCAATAATGCAGGTGCAAGTTGGCTCTTCGAATCATCAAAAATTTTCTGTTTTGACGCGTCTACACCATAATCCTACAAAGGAATTTGGAAACAAAGAAGCAACAAAATTCAAACTTCACATGGAATTGATTCATTTAAAAAGTTCCAAGGATTAAAAAAAAGATGGTAAGAGGTTACAATGTCCAGAGGATAATATCTGCCCGGTTGCTTCTGAAAGTTTTCCTGATCTTCCCATGCCTCCCAAGAGTTCCCAGTCTTCTCAAGAAACAAACGTTTAAATTCTTCTATTGCAACTGACTTATCCATCTCTTCTAATTTGATACCACCGATCTTTTCGTTTCCAACTCGGCCCCATTTCCGAAAAACATGACAGTCTGACCCGTTGTCATCTTGAATGATTTGAAGGACATAGTAACTTCATACAGAAAAGCAAGGAGGTTAGAAACTACTTGAGAGTATATGGTATACAGGTTCATGCCTCTTGAGTGATATTTTCTTTCTGTAACCTAGGTTCCCTTCTTGATCCAGTTTAGATTGCCCTCGGCTATATTGATTAGTCTCTAAGACATAAAAAGTTGAAATGATGAATACAAAGAGCAGGCCATAAAAGAAGAAACATCAAACAATCCGCAACCTCATTAAATAAACAGCCAGTCATCTTTCAAGTTAAATTGTAGGCATGAATTATAAGAAATACAAATTACTTCCAAGAACAAAATGTGGAATTATAAGGGAAAAGGAACAAGATATAGAACTGGAAAATCCATTCAGAGGAAGTACAATTTCTAATAATTTACCTATTAACACCAGTAGAGAGGTCTGACAAGTTCAAAGTTGTGTTATAAATGCTTTTCCCATCTTCAAGGATGTGTCCTGAATCTTGTAAGCCAGATGACTTGTGAACAGCACTCCGACCTTTCACTTTGACTGTGACTGTGCTATGCGCCTCGCCAATAGCCTCAATCTTATACAAGTCAAAAGGAAGCATCTTCAGTCTTTCAGTGCAGTCAGCCAAGTATTGCTCCCAAAGAATGGGTAATTTCATCCTCCTGCACAATTGAAACAAGTAAACTTACCCTAAAAAATAGATGGTCCATGTGCTCAGATAGTGGCTTTAAAATGTCCTTTACCTTGCCTTCCTTATCTCAGCATCTTTGTTACTTAAATCCCCACTTACAACTAAGCAATTAGTACCTGCAAATAATGGTCCCAGTTAAGGTTTCAAGCATCAATATCCATAAGGATGACACAGACAGCTTAATGGGAAATAAATAAGAAAAGCGCCAACCCTTTTTAATCTTCTCGTGAACCTGTCCACCAGCTTCTTCAATTTTGCTTTTCCATATCTCCTGCAGAAACATCCCCCTTGTAAAACATCCCTCGCAATGGATCAGAAATTCTATAGCAACATCTCAACAATGCTAACTAAAACATTTTCGACACTGAAACTACATTGGAAAAAAGGGAAAAAGTAAAAAAATGACCATACCACAGAGCTGTTCAACACCCCAGCAACAGCTACTCTTAGGTCCCCTAAGTTCTCACTCTTAGATGAATGGGAAATCCCCTTGGCAGCTTGATTTCTAGGTGTCGCCGTAGGTGTTGGTGGGGGAAGTATACGTACTGGTTTCTTTAACTTTTGTGTTTTATACCACTGAGAACCATCAATTGAACAATAGAAGAATAAATCATAGGCATATTCTAAGTAATGAAATTATTTTAAATGCATAAAGATACTACAAGTTGCCTCTTTGACTTCAATACCTTCAAAAGATATTCATTGCTAGTTTCTTTAGGGATTTTCCACTTTTCTTTGACACGTACTGGTTCAGGTGTTGAGTAAGAACACTTGGCCCATTCTGATATATAACCTTGGCATTTATACATTCCCGAGGAATAATGAAGATGTCCAGAACATAGCGGGCAACTAGCAAGTGGTCCAAAATGCATGCCGTCAGCACTGCCAAACAAGAAGAAGAAAGAAATGAGCAAAAAGATAAAATATGAACAGACAAGGAATACCAGAAAAAAGAGTCCTAACCAGAAAAAATGATAACCACAAATTCAGGAGAAAGGGCAAAATGGATTTACTTCTGGCACACACAATAAGGTATTACAGGGAAAGACATCACAATCATCCAATGATAAACAACCTCCCCATCCATCAATTTGGTTTTCCTCAAAAATGTGATTTACATCTGTGATAACTTGCATATCTCAATGAAATTACCAGATCTCTCGCAAATCAAGTTCTGATCCAGTTGAACTCTGATTATTAAGCTCAAGCATCTGTCGCAACTCAGCTGTAGAAACATATTTCTTAAGATCATCTTTAAGAGCCCAAAGTGCTCTGGTCTGTGCTTCCAATGGGTTCTCCACTTTGGTTGTTTTGACAATATCACGTGCCAACTTGTCATTGGTCTTGCAAGATTCTTTCTCATTTGCAGAAGGATCCGCATCAACTTTAGCATGTTTTGTTTTCTCATTAACATCAAGAGCTCTTTTCCTTTTACCAACAGACTTGGATGTTGGTTCTTGCAATGTTTCTTTATCTGTTCTCATGACAGAATAAATCCAATTTTTTCAACCAAACAGGATAGAAAGAAAAATGACCCCTTTTAACCAAATCTAAAAGGCAGATATAAACCTTTTGCAGTTGAAGAAACCGCCTTAACAGAGGCAAGAACAGCTCCCTGGTCAGAAGGCGAGAGGCTATCCCAACCAGGCAATTTCTCTACTTGCGTACTTGGTGACAATTCCATAAAACAGTTGGCATGGTGCCATGCCAAAGATTTAGGACCTTGACCATCAGGCTTGGAAGATATACGGACCTAAGGAAACATGAAGAGCACTTTAAAAGAATGAAATCATCCTCACAGCTTTTATTAAGCTGAGTTTTATGTAACTTTGTTCATACCCTACACATTGCAAGTTATCAAACAAATTTTAGCCACACACATATAAGTACCAAAGCAGGAATTCCTAGGAAATATCCAGCATATTATGCCTTTTTCTGAAAGACTGCAAACTTGTAGAATTCAGGCTTAAAAGAATAAGCACAAAAAAGTTATGAAATAATCTCAATGAAACATGCATTACAAAATAATTTCAATTAACATGCATTAAAAGTTTACAAAATATAATCCTGAATTGCAATTTCTTCAAGCATTTTTTGAAAAATGCCAAGTTAAGACTCAGAACCTCAAGCCAACTTATTATCCAACACCACAGATAGGTCAAAGCAGCAGAAGTGGAAACTAACTTTTTACTCAGCTTCTGGCCAACATAACACCATAGAGCATCCAGATCATAATGGAGATAACATTTTGAAATGCAAAAGGTAAGATACGAGAAAGCTACTAATATTTTAAAAGAAATACACTCTTGCTTGCTGACATATTCACTAGAATCCTTCATTATGAAGGATAATCCAGTGTAACATTTAATCATTAGCCACAAAGCAAGCCATTTTCTAAATACTTTATCCTCAGTAATCTCCTTAACCACACAAAGGGAATTGCTTATACAGTCTTAGTTGTGAACATATGTTAAAAGAAGTCAAAATGAGATCGTTTGCATACATCGATCAAACATCTTTATATGAGCTGATCAACATATAATCAGCATTTATTATAAACATCATTCTCTTTGGAAATTGTTGCAGCTGACAAGAAGTGGAAAATGCAAGCTAAATTATCTTAGTTATAAGTTAGAAACTTAATCATTCGAAACCCTTACCGTTTCTTTCATGATCTTTTGACTACAATGCCGACAAGAAGCACGGGAAGCTTTCGCCATTTCTATACCACTTGCTACCACAGCAGGGGCAGTTGCAGAGGCATTTGATGGCCCCCCGCCCTCTATGTACTTTCTAATCTTTTGTTGGTCTTCCCATCGAAGCAATTCCAAGCATTCTACATCATCAACTCTGTAACAACCCGAAAACAACAAAAACAACAAAGTCAGTGTATGCACCTCATCCATCTCCAAATCAACAAGAAAGCTATTCAATCACTTCCCAATGATTAATGAAGACGTACGATTTTATCTGTTTCGATTTCTTTAAAATGCAGCTAGCATGATTCCACAACTGAAACAAGTAAACAAATGAAATTAGAGTCATCAAATAAAAGTAGACCCCATAAATTGGCCGAAACAAAGACATCAAATTTGGGACTTTGATAAAACTATCGGAATAAGAAAAATACATTAAAAACCTAGCAATAAAAGAAACTAAATACCGATAGCGAACAAATAAAAATAAAAATCCAATCTTTGGAAAAACAGAGGAAAATTCACGCAATGGGGAAAAAGCAGAAAGACCCTAATGGTGAAAAAGGGGGGAAAGAGAGAGTACGGGCATGAAGCCATCGAATTGAGCGGCCTGAACCATTTTGCCAAGCCTGAGCGTTTCTTTATCAATGGGTGACTTGCAGGTTTTGCATGATGATCTCGACGACTTCGCGTACTCTGCCTTCCACGCCTTTGTAGGGCTCGCCATTTTTCTTTTTCTTTTTTCTCTTCGTCTCTGTTCTTTATCTTTTCATGTAAATGGAGATATCACTTCCAGACAATCTTCTCACACTCACTCAAGTAGAATCGATGGTTTCTGTAGAAATTGGGAGGGGGCGAGTTGCACGGCTGTCGAGGTCGCGGGGGACGGTCCGAGTCGAGTGAACTCGTGGCGAGGGTGTGATGTTTGACGAATCTTGACTCGTGTGTCGCTGTACTTGCTTTTAAGTACTTGGGAAAATTACATCTACCTCCCTCAGATTCAGAAAAATCACCAGATTGAGCCCTGAGTTTTGTAAAAATTACTAATACCCCATTGAGTAGTAGTAATAAGGGCGAATTACATTTACCTCCCGAAACTTAAACTTTGAGTATAACTACGAATTCATCCATGCTGTTTTAAAAAATATAAATAACTCTTTCAACTCATCGGAGGGCAAAGTCAAAACCGGCAAAATACAAATAATTTCTTATTGTTTTGATTTCGTTTTTTAAATACATTCCAATGTTTCTTTGAACTTTTTGGTCATTTACAACTTTTACGGTTTTGACTTTGTCGAACAAGGAATTATTTATTTTCAATTTTTTAAAATAGTAGGAATGGATTCGTAGTTATACCCAAAGTTCATAGAAGTAAATGTAATTTGCCCTAGTAATAATTAGTAGTTAGTTCTTGTGTTTTATTACCTCATTTGCGTAATTTGCTTATAATTAACAATGGACACTCTTATCTTTCTCATTATAAAAGTTCAGTGATACGAACATATAATACTCGTTATATATGATTGAGTCAATTTTGTTCTTAAGCTTTTAGAAATATAATTTTGAGTAATTTTGATGTCTTGTTAGCTACTAATCTTTTCAGTTCATAATTGTCCAAAGCGACTTTTTTGGGCTCTAGCATTCATACTCCAAACATTTTGGTCAAATTGACTTGGAAGTAACGAAATCTATCATATATTGGAATTTTTTCCATTAATAATGATTTTGTAATTATAAATTCCCAAAATAGGGATAATCTCGCTGGAATTCCCAAATTAGAGAAGTCGAAGTTGTGAACTTCGCTTTCTGTGTAAAGGCAGAAAGCGAAGTTCACAACTTCGCTTTCTGTAGGGAGGCAATATTTTGCCTGAAGTCGAAGTTCCGAACTTCGCTTTCAGGCAAATTTTGCCTTCCTACAGAAAGCGAAGTTCTGAACTTCGCTTTCAGGCAAATTTTGCCTTCCTACAGAAAGCGAAGTTCGGAACTTCGCTTTCCATAGAGAGGAAAATTTTGCCAGAAAGCGAAGTTCAGAACTTCGCTTTCAGGCAATATTATACGTTCCAAAGAAATCGAAGTTCATAACTTCGATTTCTGTAAAGCACAAAACCATGATTTATAGACTTATTCTTTCAGTTTATTTGACGTTGCCCACATTTTACAGCAACATCTTTGCGGTGAAGATAGCCAACAGCTTACAGAGCGACACCATCTATTGGAAGCGCGAACGCCGGCCACTGCAGGAGGCGACGTCAACTCCCGACGGCCAACGAACTAGGCTAGGTCAACTCCCGACCGCCCACCGCACCAACGCCGTCAACTCCCGACGTCAACAACAGCCATTGCCCACATTTTACAGCAGACATTGAGGGGAAGATAGCCAAAAACCAAAACAGCAAAACCATCTATTGGCAGCGAGAACGGCGGCCAACGAACTAGGCTAGGTCAACTCACGACCGCCCACCGCGCCAGCGCCGTCAACTCCCGACGTCAACAACAGCCATTGCCCACATTTTACATCAGCCATTGCGGTGAGCCCTCAAGTTGCTGTCCACAAAATCATAAATAATCTTCCCTTTTATGTATGATGAAATAATAGATTGCCATTGTGAGGTCAAATTACTGTGATGCTAAAACTCAGATTTTTACCTTGGTTTTGTTACTGTGATGCATCAACTCTTGTACCTTCGAATATACCTCAATGTTTTGGAGTTAAAGATTTCAGGCAAACTGTTTTCAATCTGCACACAATTAGAAAATTTTAATGTGAGGTCTGTATTAGCTTAACCATGAGATTGAACTATGTGTTGCAGGTGAAATTAAAAGTTAAATGTCTTCTTTGTTTTAACATGCAATTAGGAGCTAAATTTATGTTATGTTTGGTTTAAACTTGAGCTTGAGTTGTGTTTCGCATCTGATTTTATTTGATAAATGTCTTGCTTGTTTTAAAGTATAATTAGGAGCTAAATGTGTGTTGTATCTTAGTTTAAACATATATGACTTATTGTTGTCTGTGAGGTACTGCTGTACAAATCTTTTTGAGCATCGGTATTTGAGTAATGGTTCTTCTGGTTATTAGGAAGAGGGGTACTCTGGATGTCTTCAATTGTTTTGCATTTTGGATGGCAGTAGCTTCTTTTTGGGTAAAGGTCATAACAAATGTAATACATAGTTTGCTGCTTGCTATGTGAGTCCTCTGCAGTGATACTTAGCAGTTGGGTGTGGTTAAACCTATTAAGGGATTGATATTCTGAGAACCTCAGTTTTTTTCTAAATGAATAAATTTGACTGCAGGGCTCTAATCTCTATGTGCTAGCTTTGCTGAACTATAATGTTTTTTCCTCCCCTTAGTTAAAAAGAACATTAACGACTGCAAATAACTTATACACGTATTTCATTTGAAAGTAGAAAGATAGTGTAAAGAATTGTAAAGTAAGAAATGTGCTTATGTTCTAAGCTTGCTTTTTATATTTGTTGCTCTTCATGTGGAATCTTTGTATTTTTGAGAAAATTTTTCCTGATCTGTTTTGTATCAGCAGGTTGAGCAAGTGAACACATATATATCTGAACTTGCAAGCCTGACTATAAACGAACGTGCTCTGATTTATCAATGCAAAGATCTTTTGTCCAACTTAACAGCAATAGAGGTAACATAGGATTTTGTATTTTCCCTGCATAAAGAGAAACTGTTTAGCTTCGAACATTATCTGTTTCATTATTTCCAATCCACTTAAATTCCGAACTTCAATCCACTTAACAAATTGACTACAAATGAAAATCATGCTTTGATTGGGAAGCAATTTTTGGAGTTGAAGCTTTGATAAACGGAAGCCTCACCATTTTAAACCAAAGTCTTGAGTGAATAAACGGGTTGTTTCAATTTATCAAAAATAATTCTTAATGTTGAAAATATGACTTTATTAGTTAGCACTTCAAGCCTTTTCAACTCTTGGCTTAACTTGAAATGTTTAAGACTTCCTTGCCTTGCTTTGAACCATTGAGATTTTATTAAATGGAGGACTTTAATCTAACTTCTAAAGTTTAAGAAAAAGAGAAGGAAATCCACTTTGCTTTGACTTAGGGTCATATAAAAATTGGTTATATTTGTTGTGATGGCATTTTGGGATTGATGTTGAGCGCTTGAAAATATTTCAAACTGTGATAGATACAAAAATTTTACTGGAACTAGAGATTTAGATTTTAGAATGTGGCACTTTGCGGAAAAGGGTAAATTTGGTGTTTTCAGCTAAATGCAATAACAAATCTAATGTTATACTTTGAATGCTATTACGATTGAAATTATGTTGGTGAAACGTAGGGCTGCCAACTTGATTTTGTTTCCGTTTATGCATAAATTTGCGGGTAGTGTTCTATTGTGTACTTCTTGTTTCAACTGTCGCTTTTGGTGTGACCGAAATGTAGAAAATTTTGTATCTGTTGGTACTGTAAGTTGAGAACTGAATATGGGAGCGTGGTAACTTGTAATTCTTCAGGAATACTTACTTAAATTGAGTGCCCAGAAGCTGAATTCAGAAAAAGAAAATACAGAAATAATATACCTCAATGTTTTGGAGCTATAGATTTCAGGCAAACTTGTGCTTTTCCTTGTGGGAAAAGAGTTTGTCGTGGTAGAAGCTAGAGAATTAGAAAACAAACGCCAAGGCCGGAACCTGAAAAAAGTGGCTGTGAAACTCTTTTCTGCCATCACTTACTTTCAAAATGCTGTTTCTCAGTGTTGCTCTGTAGCTGTATACATCTGTTTGTATTTCAGATCTATGAATTGATATTCATATCTAACTACGGACATTATTGTGTTCTCACTGATTTTATTTTCTTCCAATGCTAGGCGTATCATTGACTTTGTTAGTGGAGTAGAAGAGTTCAACCTGAAACTAGTTATATGGCTTCCCGCGACATTCTAGGTAAGCTCAGAAAACTTCTCTGTTATGTAAGCTGAGGATGCAGTTCCTGTAACTTGTTCTTTGTGGCTCGATTGAGATGATCTTCTTAGTCGCTGGTTCTATTTTTTTGGGAGTATATGCAATTATCTAATTCCGTTATAGATTATTGCATTTTGTGTTTGTATCTTTTAACAAATTTAGTTAGGTAGGTAACCTAGATACAGCCATTGCATGCGGATATTTGAAAATCTAAACCCCCCTTTCATAAACTTTGAATGCATCCTCAAAGTACTTGTGACTACTTTGAATGCATCCTCAAAGTAATTGCGTCTGGCATAAATGTCTGAAGAACATCTCTAAGAACAGCCTGGACCAAATATTGTTCTGTTTCTTAATTGACAGGGTGTATACATTGTTAACATGTGATCTGTGTAATTAATCATGATTAATGCATTTGAAATTGTGATTTTTACTTTAGGGGTTCAAATGGAGGACGGTCGGTTATGTCCTGGACCTCAGGATACATCCGTGCTGTATCTACAGAATAATCATCGATCTGAGCTGGTTTGGCAGGATGCGGATGTCCCCGTTTTAGACATAAAACGATGTGATCATTATTTATGGGAGGGTTACCCATTTGATCAACGAGTTGAAGCATTGCTACGGGAAGTAGGCTTCTATGGTGTATACGTTGGCAGTAAAATAAAACTGGATTGGCATTTGATAACTTCACTTATAGAGCGGTGGAGACAGGAGACACATACTTTCCACCTTCCAGTTGGCGAGGCAACCGTTACATTGCAAGATATCGCCGTTATTTGGGGCTTGCCAATACATGGGTGGCCAGTTATTGCCGATGAAAAGGTCCGCTCAATTTTGGAATGGCAGAATTTGGCAATTGAGTTGTTGGGGTATGCGCCTGACCCCGACGATTTCGATGGTGATCGTTTGGTACTGAAGAGCATAGCAAGACATTTAGATCTTCACCCACTCACACCAACTTCTACAGTTACTGAGGTACATCAGCATACTAGGTGCCGTTTAATGGAGTTCATCAGTTTCATTTGTCCTGACAAGTCTGGGACAAAGTGCAAACTAATGTACTTGCACCTGTTGGCAAATGTACACGACATAGGGAATTATAGTTGGGGCAGTGCGGTGCTTGCCTCATTATATCGAGGAATGTGTAGAGCAGTGAAGAAGGGCACAGCAAGTGTTTGTGGGCCATTAGTACTGCTGCAGATTTGGGCTTGGGAAAGAATTCCAAAACTTCGCCCAACGATTCTCAATGAATATATTGCTCAAAATGATCCAAATATGGCAGCTGGTCCACGTGGCTGCAAGTAAGCCATCTAGTACTTCAATTTTTTAATTTTCCAATTGTCAATTTAGTTTCGGATATTTAGGATACAATTATGCTTTCCGATTTGAGAGATAATGCCTTTTTCTCTTATTTACAGATGGATGATGCCTTTAAGCTTCCCAAATGTAAGCATAAAATGCACTCATTACCATAGTTCCAATTCCACTGGAGATTTACAGCCCAATTTCACTTCTAGAAAATTCTACAGTTACTCCACAACGATTCTCTCAAACCAATGCCTAGCAAAACATCATTTTAAGCCCTAACATTGTACTGAAATCAGATTCAAAAACTGCAGTATTTTTCCTTCAAACGGTAGAATTTCTACTTCTCAAATCAGCATAAAACTGACCCAATACAGCAGCGAACACCTACAACTTCAATAAGAGCTTGAACTTTTAATGAGGCTTTCTTTCAAACATGTTATAGGCATGAGAGTCCACTCAATCACTCAATTTCTTTCCATTCCCTTGACTTCGTAATTTGCACCCATGTAAATAATGAATTACAAAAACAAACATATGAAGCCCAACCATTCAAATATCAATGTTAAACAGTAAACAACCAACCTTCTTTAAGCTGAACAATCCACGCGCAGCAGCTTCGACGGGCGCGGCCTTGTACGTGGGCGGGACCTCATGTCGCCTAATTCGGTTGCCGTCGTTCCCGCTTGCGTGGATGGTTTCGCTGTCTCGGTTTTTGCCTAGCTTCACCGCAAATGCTGTTGTGAAATGTGGGCAAAGTGAAAGAAACTAAAAGATACGAGATGGATAAGTCTATTAAGTTGGATTCCTGATTTACTGAAATTTAGGCACAATACAAAGAAGTCGAAGTTGTCAACTTCGACTTCAGGCAAAATATTGCCTTTCCACTGAAGTCGAAGCTGCTACCTTCGACTTCAGGCAAAAAAATTTTCCTACAGAAAGTGAAGTTCCGAACTTCGCTTTCTTTGGACACCTTCGACTTCAGTGGAAAGGCAATATTTTGCCTGAAAGCGAAGTTAGCAACTTCGAGTTCAGGCTTTCTACTGAAGTCGAAGTTGCTAACTTCGACTTCAGGCAAAATATTGCCTTTCCAAAGAAGTCGAAGTTCGGAACTTCGACTTCAGGCAAAATATTGCCTCCCTACAGAAAGCGAAGTTGTGAACTTCGCTTTCTGCCTTTACACAGAAAGCGAAGTTCACAACTTCGACTTCTCTAATTTGGGAATTCCAGCGAGATTATCCCTATTTTGGGAATTTATAATTACAAAATCATTATTAATGGAAAAAATTCTCATATATTGCCAAGGTATTCACCTAGCTGCCTCTCTCTCGCCTCTCCCCAAACCCTAAATTTCGTCATCTTCTTCCCTCATCTTCCTTCATGGAGGACGAGGACGAGGGAAACAATTCTACTTTTGTTATTGCTATCTTTTATTTGGTTTGCTTTAGTTTAATTTTATCCATGTTTAAGTTGTTTTTCTCTCCCTTTATGGAGTTTCTCTCTCCATCTATGGTGTTTTGCTCCCATCTATGGTGATTCCATTTATGGGCAGGGTGTGTGAAGACTTGGTTGAAGATGCAGTCTCGAAGCTTTCGTCAGCAATTAGTAGCATATTCGTGACTATCGATACAAGATTTGTTCAACGATATAATTCTACTATGTTTAAATCTATACTATATATAGATTTGCAGTTTAGTAGATTAGGTACACTGTTGTGATTCAGATCTGTTAATTATCATATCGAATATATTGTAATCGATTGTATTGACTGCTTCATTGTAATGTATATTTGCAGTTTTTGTTTTCTAATGTATATTTTATGTTTTATATTGTAACCAAATATATTTTTAATTTTCAAAACAAAAAGGTGCAGTTAAATAGCGGAAAATGAAATCGAATACGATAAAATAAAAAACAAAAAAACAAAAAAACAAAAATAAAGTTGTTATAAAACATACTCCCTCTGTTCCATTAGAAAAAAAACTCAAACTGAACCCTTCTAATGGAACGGGAGAATAAAATATACATTAGGAAACAAAAACTAGGGTAATGCGAAAAATAAAAGGTGAAAAATGCACCAGCCGGGAATCGAACCCGGGTCTGTACCGTGGCAGGGTACTATTCTACCACTAGACCACTGGTGCGGTTGTGTTTTTAACTTCTAACTTGTTTAATAATATTCATGTATACATTTATTTCAACAGCCAATACCAATCCCCATCCCAATGGAAAAAAATTTCACCAGATTTTACGTTATCATTTCTTTACATTTGGGCAGTCCAGTTTTTATATGATATATAATATCATGGTTTGTCCCATGATTTTGTTTCATGGACAATGTTTTGACAGCTGTGGTTTAAAACTGAAATGTCCAAAATTGATGAATATTTGTACAAAATCAATTTAACACCCAATTAATTTTAATATTTTTAGTCAATTAAACATTTCTTTTAAACCACATGAATGTAACTTGTTTGTGGTGCAAAATCAGAAGGTAAACTGTATTTCACCGTAATATATATATATATATCAAAGCCAAAGGGCTTGGAGAAAACTCTTCAACTCTTCCTGCTTTATCAAAGAGTTTGGTTTAATTAGTACGTTTTGAAGTCTCAAACCTACCCAAAAAAAAAAAAAAAGTAATTAGGTGCAGAGATAATTTAGTACTCATTTTCTTTGCAGGCCAAATATAACTTCATGAATTATGCAAATTGATTAATTAAGTGCACAATTAAAGAAACTATAAGCCAGCACTTCATGCCACTATTATTAGATACTCTTTTCTTTTCGTTCATACATTTGATAATATTTCTCCTAAAATAATATTATAAAGTGGATTTTTAAAATGAATCGAGGAAATACAATATTATTCCCATGCATGAAGCAACTAAGCACTTGCATGTACACGTTATATGAAGTGTATATATATTCTTACATCCTATTAAAAAAAAAAAAATTCACTTTGTAATACCAAAAAAAAAAAAAAAATACTATATATATATATATAAAAGGTTATTGAAGGAACTATTTTGATGGAGCAAATTAAGTTAATTTCTACAATAATAACAACAATACTAAATCAAAGCTCCCAAAGTATATATATGATCACAGGTGGAAAATAATCAAATTCTGATGGACGTACAAGAGCTTCAACATTAACAAGGATTCATCATCAGCAGCATTCACTCAGAAACACGTATTATATTTAGGAAATTAAATAGAGTGCTTTTATCAAATTAGGATTAAGAAATTAAGTAGATTTTTTATTTTAGAATTTAATTAGAGATGCAAATTAAAGTGATTAAATCCACCTCATGAATCTGTCTTACTTTGGCATTTGCTGCTGGCTTGGCATGGCATGGCCTGCCCCTTCATCTTCAAGCTTTCCACCTCTGCAACTGCAACTTTATACATATATTTCCTCTCAATATATAAAAGGGTTTAATTAACTAAACTTATGCACCCAAAAAAAAAAAAAAAAAACCCATTTTTTAAAAATTAATTATCAAGAACAGCTTCCATTTATTCCACAAAAGAAACAGCTTCCAACAAAACTCGTAGCTGTGGCTATCCACACACGATCATCCATCTTCGTTCTCATCACCAAAACAAATTAAACTTAATTATATATTCATAAAATAAAATTAATAATTAAGGAGCACCAAGTCGAAGCTCCAAATCCAGGTCGTCTTCTTGAGTAATCCTGCTTTTTTCAACATTAACTTGATCATGTACTGCTGTAGACCCACATGGCATCATATTAATGTTGAAGTTCATCAAGCTGTAATTATGATGATGCCCGCCGTTTGGAAAGAACACCGGTTGCGCCGCCTCGGCCCCCGCCCCCGCCGCGGATGAGGATCCCATCTGAATATTGACCAATTGACGATGATGATGATGATGACGTTGAGACGGATGGTGGTGATTAATCTGGTGGTGGTAGAACCGAGGATGATCATCCACTAGGGTTGAAGAAGGCTTGATAATATTGTTGTTGGACCTGGCCCTATCCTTCCTGTGGATGTTCATATGTCCCCCTAAAGCTTGAGCCGTGTTGAACCCTCTTTTGCAGAAAACACACTCGTATGATCTCCCTATCCCTAAGCTGCTCATGTTATCTTCATAATCCTCTTGATGTTCTTGATCTCCAATATTAATAATATTGGATTCCATGCCAAATTGATACAACTTGTAATTGGATTTTGAATGAATTAAGGAGAGGGGCCGGTGAGAAGGGGTTTATAAAGAGGAAAAGTCTTGATCAAGAGGTCGATGTTTACAAATCGATCATGATGAAAATATCTTGGATAAGAGATTGAGACTTTTTTAATGGGACGGAGAGAGTAGACTCGAATGAACTGAAATGATTAGTATATTGATTTTAATTACTTTAAGGTGGCTTTAGAGACTGGTTCTGCAAAGGGCCGGCTTGATTAATTGCTCCCTGCGGAGACATCTACGTCTACCTTTTTGCAATTATTTAAATATATCATGGACGACTATATTTTGCTTATTTCTTAATTCATTAATTATATCATCGATCCATCCAGCTTCTCGTGTACTTAATTTGATTAATGTGCCTTTCACACAACATATATAGTAAAAAGAAGAAAAAAATTTGCATGAAAAAGACTGTTGTATGGTAGAATGTATAATTAATTAAGCGTCTAGTCCATAAGGAATGAAACGAAAATAAACCGTCCAAAATATTTTGTTTGATCATGTTTAAGTTAGTGAAATAACGTTATAGTTTCAGTGACGTCGTTTTATGTAAAAATATTTAGTAAAATGAAGTAGTTTCAGTGCGCGCGCGCACACACACATATATATATTTCATGGTTACATAAAATTAATAAAAACATGCTATTGCTCTCTCAACTTATGATATGCTTTAACTTTTTTTATTTATTATAAAAGAAACCTAAATTAATTTAATTAGTCTCTCAAATTCAAGGCGTGATTGATTCATTTAGCTAGGTCTAATCGAATGCTAATCATGATGAGTGCCAATCTTGGCAGTATAACAACATTGATTGAGCTTAAATGAATCACTTAATTATTCAAATTTAAAGATTAAATTAAGAGGATGATTCCAAGATCAAAGCCGAAATTTGTATGATATCAATTCCAACAGTGGTGTTTAGTTCTCGCCCCAAACGTGATGCCCTCAATAGTGATGTTCAGTCGTTCTCGTCCCTGACGTGGTGTGTAAGTGTAAGTCTCCAATAATATACTTGTAAGAGTATATAATACTACATGTGGGCTGTATATATATATAAGTGCCCTAGTGCCCTAGAGTACGTGAAAAGTCACTAAAAAAAAAAAGAAGTATGAATCGTTGCGAGACGAATCCCAACCGTAAAAAAAAGAAAAAAAAAAAGAAAATCCCTAAAGTAAATAATTTATTCGGCACTAAGCCTCTATGGATCCGGCTGCCCGCAAATTATGTTGAGGCACGTCAGCGTGGTAGAGGGGTTTTAGTTTACCTTAATTTCTTCATATAATGTATATATTTCGTTGTTTGATGACATAAATTAAAATTTAAAAATATAAAGAAAGTTTACGTTATAAACCTCCAATTAAATCATCCAAGCAGAAAATTATAACGGTGGCATTAATTAATTATAATAAGATGACTTTTTATTGTATAAGAGAAGTGTCCATTGTTGATGAGTCAGCTGGGATTAAGATTTAAGAGGATGCAATCCCAACTAACCAGTTTGATGTACATGTTTTTCTTACAATTACAAGGTTTCTTTAATTTCCCATAATTTATGAGGATCTCACATCTATATATCATCTGCCATATACGTACACAAAATCGTATTAATTAATTAGAAACAATGCTTTATTTTATTAGAAATATAATCACAGGTTAAATTTAATATGCGATTCTTCGTCAACAAAATTCATAGTCACAATATATAAAGTCAATACACTAAAGGCTAAACTCAATGTGCAATACATATGAGGTCAACGTGTGTTTTATAACATAATTGTGATATAAGAGTTTTCACCAAAAACTAAATTCAATATATGCACCATTAAACCATCACATGCATACAAGTTATATTTATATATATATATATATATGCATAATAATGATAGGCTTTAGTTTACTATCTTAGGGTTTAATAGGAGTATTCCTTTACTAGCAAAAATTACTTAATTTGAACAAAATATATAGTCACGAATATCTAGCTAGAATTAGAAGCAAAACTTCTCAATATGGCTACTCGAAAGAATTTAACTTCTTACAAACATTGCATTATATGATCCTCTTTAAGTCATGCTCATGATAAATAAAGTCCCTCCTTATTTCTAAAAAAAAAAAAGAAAAAAAAAACAATAATAAATAATAATACGTACGAACATTCTTTCCTATAAATATTCGATTGTATCATCAAAGCAAGTGAATGAATACTTAATAGATTGTCTTATAGTGTTGTGATATTTTGCTAAGAATTAATCTCACTTAGCCATTGGAGTGGAACCACAGGTATCACTGCGTAGGACGAGTCCCGAAATCTCGGCGTGAAAGAAGGCTTCAACCGTTATTCAATGTTGTTTAATGAATGTAATCTAGAAATTTTTTTTATTTTATTTTTTAAGGGAAAGGGATTAGGTAACTTCTTGGATGGATGGTGTGGAATTAAAAGGAAGAGAAAAATATAAAAATGTGAAAAGTTTGTTGGTTTGTTTTTGTCTATTTAGAAAACTGAGAAGAGGATCGAAGCTAGTTGCAGTTGTATTCGCACGTAAACCGCCCCTTTTGTGTCATCACACACAGTCGCCATCACATTCCACACGTAAATTTAAACTTGCTTATCAAACCTATGTGTCGAACGAAAATTTATTCTTAAATTTTGCGACCAGTCTTATTTCGATACATCAATTTGTCGGGAGCTGACATATATAGGAGTATGGTTTTATATTAGTAATTATTTAGGAAGATCGATCGGAAAGGAAAACTTGGAAAATGAATTGAACCATTCAGATTATGAGGTCAGACGCATCAAAATCAATCCTTAATTAATTGCTTATACAATCATCGCAACTTGAAATTATAAAAATCATATAGTATTATGTAAGTGGTTCGAGAAATATATATCATTCCTTTTTTATTTATATCTAAGGCTTCTATTAGTTTCATCCCTAACTACAAAGTCTACAACAAATTGTCTCACTCCTTAATGGGTTTCCATCTCAAGGCACGAAGTAGCGGAGACTTACTCGGAAATTAGAAAGGCTATTGAAAGACCGTCGTTGAATTGACGCACAATTACCAATCAATCAAGCATCTAACATTTGTTAAATTTACACTAGGATTATTGAAAATCAAGTAAAGTATAAATTTGGAATTTCATTCAATTAATAACCAAGGATTACAAAACATGCATGACAAGCATTTTTTTAGTTTTTATAGGTAAAAGTCGTTCGGAATCGATATCAAGCATAAATCGAAAATTTTTCAAGTCTCAAAACCAACATGGAATCGATCCACTAAAGGAAACAAGAGTAATGAGAAAACGACAATTAATCAGACATTTAGTCAAAAGATATCTTGTCAAAACAAAAGTTACTAAAAACGGGTTTATGAGGACCTAAACGATGAAATTTGGCCGAAATTCATCATAAGCCATTGGCAAAGCGACAAGTCTTGTTCCTGCCCATTTCCCATCAACCTAGGTCCACGAATCCTCAAAATTCTACTATTTTTCCTTGAGCTATCAATCTTCTCTAAATATGCCAACACCGGTTTTTGCATCATGACATGTGAGAATTCTGACTGCGCCCTTGAACAACTCAAATTATTAGTTTTATAAAAGGGTTTAGATAGTATCATTAACGTGTTTTTGCTTGGAAAAACCAAAAAGAAGAAGGCACTTTCTTTCACCATCCTTTGTGGCCCTTCATTGAATTACTTTGCTAACAACATTAGCCAAGAAGTCTTTGTTTTTTTGACCCACTACTCAAATATATTTTGTGCCTTAAAATTTCCAGGTAGTTGCATCATGGGGTACATATTAATTATTAATCCTGACTTTTAAAGATTGCCTTTGCATGAATAGAATCTTAAATTAATTTAATCCCATTAAGTAATATTTTATTTTATTTTCCCTTTTTGGGGTAAAGTCAAGAAGTGAACACAAAAAAAAAAAAAAAAAAAAAAACCCTTTGAAGATCCCTTTTCTTTCCAGCTATATATCATATTGCTGGCCATGCAGGCCTGATATATATATATTGTTTGCATGCGTTTAGTTTAGGACAGGGTTATTGAGGTGGAAAGGGGGATCAAATGCATCACCAATATATAGTTAAATACATGCATGAATCGATCAAAAGGATTAAATTGAGAAAATAGTATACTTTTAAAAAAGTTTTATTTTTCTTACCTGTACTGATATAATAATGTGCGGTCCATAATTAATTACACATTGAGAGTAAAGATATTAGTGAAATAAATTATGACAAATTAACTATTTTAAGTGTTGTATTGTGAAATTCATAATAAGTTGTACGTCTTTGAAATCGGATTATTCTAATAAGACGGATAGAGTAACATTTTTTTAGAAAAAGAAAAAAAAAATATACAGAAATTGAGAAGCAGACAAATTGAAAGATATGAAGCGAGTAGCAGTTAAAGCTATTAGAAACAGTGTGTCTATACATGCATATTATTTGTGTTGAGATTTTGACTGAGTCCCATCTGGGCTGGAATGTGTTTTAATGATATTTTCAAACTGTTCATTTAATTATTAACAATTATATATGTATATTTTTTAAAGAAAATAGATGAAATATATAAATAGAAGTGAAAGTAGAACTAGAAGAGCTTAATTCGTTGCTAATTCTCACACATTTCATAAAACTGTTACCGTGGGACAGATATCCTTGGCAACGACAGAAAACTGTGGCCAAGGGCAACATCTTAATTAATTGATGAGGGTTTTAAAATGATTTTTAAATGTATTAGAAATATAAAAAAAATGTGTAGTTGAAAAATAAAAATTAAGAATAATAAAAAATGAATTAGTATAATATTCAAAATTTTGAAAAACATGGAAACGATGATGACCGAAATGATGTGATTTTGGTCAACGGCAGAAATAGATGAATTCCTGGTCAATGTTCTCATGATTAATTAAAGCCGGGACTTATTGACCGGGTGGTTTTTCCAGTCCCCAGTCCATGTCTAATCTCCAATTACTATTCCTGATTATTATTACCTGTCGCTCTGATTATCACAAATTAAGACACCCAATTAGTTGTTAAAGATAACCATTAAAAGTAGGAAGGAACTCTTAAATAGTCATATAATAATTAAACTTTTTTTATTTTTTAAATACTTTCGGAAAATAAAAGGCTAAAAAGATAAGCCCTCTTTGAAATTCCACTGTAGTAAGACCAATAAAAATGGATTTGAATATAAAACCTAGGACGGTTCTTTTTGAGCGTTTTGAAAACGATTTTAAAAACAAGTTTTGGAAAATAGTTTTATAATGTAAAAAGTGTATTAAAAATATAAAAAGTAGATGCTGAATAGTAAAAAGTTATATTGAAATGATAAATTATGATTAAAATATATTAAATTTACTGTTGAAACCAAAACTATTTTAAAAAAGAAACAAAAAGAACAGGCCCCTAATATCATTACGAAGACTTATATTTATATATATATATATATTTTTTTTTTTCTTATGCGTGATCCATAATTATTTGTCCTTATGGTGGCCAGCCATCCAGCCCCCTTGCTGCTGAAAAGAAGTTGGAACCTAAGAAAGGATGAAAATGAGCAAAATATGTGTTACTACAAAGGCGAAGGGGAAGGGGAAGGGGTAAGGTGATGATGGCACTGACATATTATTTCCAGTCAAAACTCAAAAGAGGTACCTACCATTCGTTTATTGGGAACATGCACAAACCTTGGAAAATACAAAGGCACCATGAGTAGAATGAAGGCAACAGTAGTGCCTAAACGTACACCATTTGACTCTCTCTCTGTGTCCTAGCTTAATTGGACTAGATCCTTGCATATATAAATGGAAAATGTTGGGAATAGATAGATGGATATACCACCAATCTCCAAGATTTTCTGTCCAAGTTTTAATCATTCATTCTGTCCTCTTACTTTTTCTTCAAACAATGAATGAATGAAATCATCCAACTTGTTTCAATTCTTGAGTAGAAGGAAGAAGATATGTTCGACTCACGAATTAGCGTAGTCATGTTTGAAATTGTAATTACAACTTATAGCTAATAAATAATTATAACTGAAGATATCATGATTAAACCTTCTAATGGAATTGGAATAGGAATAGGAATAGTATATTAAATGTCGTTGCATGCACTGATGCACACTGTAATGCATGCGTACGTACAGTTCCTCCATTAACGCCTTTATCATAACCTTTCCCAGATCTCTCATGACATGAGTTCCCTACAGATACAAGCGAGTGGCAGCTCGCTAGCCCTTCACTTGTTTGATTTCGTGACTTTTGTGTTGGTGATACTGTTACATAATCAATCTATATATGGTCAAAAAATTCTTCAAAGTTCCATGGAGCTAGTTTCCCAAACTTGGCAAGAATAATGATATGATACTGTTGACTCTTGACCTGACCATTCCCCGCGAAATTAGAGAAAAAAAAAACAGTAGTTTACTGTACGTAGTTTCAAACTTTCAGTCACCACACCAAAGCGCGCAAAACTTATTTGTACTGTACAAATATAAATAAACTTTCAGTCACCAAAGCATTGTAATTTTAAGGTTCACATAAATGCATCATATATGTACTATATGACGATTTCAAGAAGGTCAAATAAAATAAAATAGAAAAGGGACGGACATACGTAGTTTTTAAAGTTAAATCGCAAGGAAAACACCACAATGGCCTGGACGTACAGGTCAACCATGCAAGCAGATATCTGCAGCTATGAAGATTAATTAAGAAGAGTAAGAGAGATGGACCGACCTAGCTACAGCCGAAGCTCCAAATCAAGATCGTCATCATCATCCTTTTCCTCTCCTCCCATGCTTAAGCCTAGTTTTACCTCCTCCTCCTCTTTCTTCATCCAAACCAGCTGATCAGAATAATCAACAACATGAGCCCTTTTCTTCATATTTAATATCCCAACACCATCACCATCACCATCCCCATCCCTTCTTTTCATTACTACTTGAGGAGACTGAGAGTGAGAGATCATGACAGCAGTAGCCTTTTCCTGATGATCACCATCTTTGGAAATGGAGGCTGAGGATGCATCTAAGGCACTGGCCATGGCGAGGGAGGAAGAGCAAGTTAACAACAACTTGGCTACAGATTCATCACAAGCAGGAGTGATATTAGGGTTAGGGTTTAATGAAAATGAAGATGAAGGAGACATGCTGATGAGTCTCATTTTAGCCCTGTCTCTCCTGTGAACATTCATATGCCCACCAAGAGCTTGAGCTGACTTGAACTCTTTCCTGCAAAAACTACACCTGTACTTTCTTTCAGACCCACAAATATTATTACTCTTACCATCTAACCTCATCATCACCTTATGGTTCCTCAACTTTTCACTATTTATCTTCACTTTCACTTTCTCTTTCTCATCCATAGCCCCTTGGCCTTGGCTTCAGTTCAGGAGTATCAATATTTATATCAAGTGGAACATCAACATTAATATTATAGCTAGCTCTCACAAGGTAGAATATATAACTACTCAAAGGGGAGGAGGAGATAGATAGATAGATAGATAGATAGAGCTCAAATATTGACTCTTGAGTGAGGAGGAAAGGCTAGGCTTAAGGCTTTACTGTTGTTGTTGGGAATTGATTTTGTAGTAAAGGCAGATCAGTAGTACATACAGCGTACTCAACTACAGCCTGCCTGAAATAGCTAGCCAAAAAGACCAAGACTCAAAAGTCAGTGTGTAAATACCCACCTCCAAAATGCAAATGTCTGTTACCAAATATAGATGTTGCTTTGTCCGCTTCCCTTCCAATTAAGCTCTAACTTTATTGCCAGATACAGCACAGTTGAGATCTGGATGTTCAACCTACATCTCATCAGCAGCAATGTATTACATCTACTACTTTCTTTTAAATTTAGTGTCTCACTTCACTTGTGTCCCAATCTAACTTTACCAGTGAAATTATGACACAAAAACAAGCAACAAATTAAAGGGGGGATGTAAACTTCATTCATTTCATTATTAGGAAATAATGAGTAATTTCTCATTAGAAGTTATTAATTAATGAACAACCCTTGGCAAGTGCTAGCCAGAGAAATTGCAGGCATTTAGCTTCCAGTATTCATTCATCATCCCATCTTCAGTCAGCTCGAGGCAGGCAGTAAGAAGCTGAAGCCTGAATTCTCACGAATAAGCGGTGGTGGTTCTATGTCTGAAATGTCAAACTGATCCATTGATTTCGAGAGATCATCGACAGAGAATGGAATGCTGCAGCACCAGCCACCAGGACATGATCAAGAATATACATATCCACATTATATACTCCATGAAGAATAGTCAAGTAAAACAAAAAGGGAAGAAATAGAGTGCACTAACCTGGAATCATCATCCAGCAGGAAAGAACTGCTCACTGGATTGTTGGAGTCTTCCGTCATTAACACCCGCATATTACTTATAACCTATACCCCCATCAAATATGTTAAACCAGCACAAACCTTCGTATCAAAACAATTATGATCACTCCAATCAAAACAATATTATACTAGTTCCTTCTTTTATCTCAATTCCCCTTTTACAAAATGGAAAATAAAGTCGTTTATGAAAAATGCTAAGATTCCTGCCGCTAATAATGTTTTTAGCATTAGAAACATGACTCTTTTATTGAGACAAAGGGAGTAATATCCGTTCCCTAAACGTAAGGGCCAAATTTACTACCGAGGGTTACAGGATACCCGTTAAAATCATAACTGGCTTAGCCTTATAACCTACCATCCCGCTTCACAGTTAGAAGGATCCTAATATCTAATGCTTGATGACGGACAGACACCTCATTCTCTTCCAAGAAAGATCATAAAAATTAAAAAAACCAAGTCCCCAACTGAATATTACTTGAGGAATTTTATTTTCAAATTAAAGTTATTTTAGGATATGGAAAATGTAAAGTCTGAACACTTATTTTGGGAAGGAAGCAATAAAAAAACTGCATCTAGATCCAGCCTAGAAATATCACACAGGACTTACATCTGGGGAGAGGCTATGTGTGCCATATTTGTCATCCCAGTACATTGTGCTGATTCTGTACAGTTGTTGAATGCTAAGTACCTATGTATCATCATCACTTTGTGAATAACAAGATCATAGCTCGTAATAAATTAATCGAATACAAAAATTTTGGTGCACTACTTACAGGACACAGATCATGACTTATTTCATCCAGAGTTTTTTTGGGCTTTTGATGTATCACCTAATTGAAAATCAAAAACACAATCATGATTTCATGTCTAAAGACTACAATAAGAACATCATTAATTTCATGTCATTATTTGTTATGAAGACCTAAATAGTTCCATCGTGGAATAAACAATGCTTTAAATATATAAACAAATAGAGCAGCAAAAGGGTACAAAAACAGATGGCAGGCACTGCCAATTTGTTTAACTAAAGTAATACGCTTTAGACAGTTTCCAGAGGAAGTAGATATGGTACCAGGAACCCAATAGCTTGTCTAATATGTTTAAGCTCGTCCCAGGATGAACCAGAATACTGCAGAAAATTTGTTCATTAGTCAAAAAAGCCTTCCAGCTGAGACAACTTACATCGAGAAAGCACAAAGCAATATTACCTCATCAGTCGCATTATAGCACCAGTGTTCCAGTTCAGCCAACCCAGCCTTTACATATTCACCGTTACTAAATGAGCAGCATTCCCGTCTGAGCAACAGACTATAATGATAAACGATAGCACATAAACAACTGAATTAGAACCACAAAGTAAATGATAGTTCACAAATAAATGGACAAAAACAAATGACTTAACCACCACACCTGTTAAAGAGTTGAACATTTATGAAAGAAAATGTTTGTGTGAACACTTTGCGTACCAAGAAGGGTGGAACCTAAAATTGAAGATAGCTCTGCATTATCAGAAGGAGTGTAATATCGGAACATTCTCAAACCAAAAAAAAGAAAAAGAAGAAAAGGAATATCAATCATAATAGGCACGGTCTACTTAAAATAGGTTCATGGAATAAAAAGGGCTTACATTTTAGCCAAATCAAAAAATGAGAAGAAGACGTGAACCAATTGGATGTGTTAAAAAATACAGTCAGCAAAACCAAAATAAGGCACAAGAAAAAGAAAACTGAATGTTGATCAAATTAAATTCTTACATTATTGCCTTTCAATGTATTCAGACAGCCTGATAGACTACTGACAATTCCTTGCCAATGAGCAATTAAGATTTCCTGAGCAGCCGCATTTGCAAGCATACGCGCTGTTGTCCCCTTGATTAAGTTTCCTCTGGATATTCTGGGTGCCTAATGCAATTAATCACAAACTTTTAGATCAAAACCAGATTCAATGCATAGATCCCTTGATAAATGAGTACACAATTTTCATGCACCTGAATGCACAATCCTAGCAGCGGAGCGATCTCTTTCTTTAAATTATCACGGATCATTCCATAGAGCTTTTCCACATAAGCTGTAAGCTGTTGCTTAAACAGCAATGCAGGGTATTTAGCTTCAACTTGGCGTAAGATGTCCACTTTGCCACCCAAATCAGTGTCTATGAGGGACAGGTTGACACCTTGAGGAGTTCCTCGAAAACTCTGCAGAAGTTTTATTAACATGTATGTACTTGATGGAACAAAATCAAGAACCTGGCCACCAAGATAGGATTTACCTGTGTCATCCTCCCAAATAGAGTTGCTGATGTAGACCGGCGGTGTTGGGTAGTTGTCCCAGCACTTCCACCAGCTTTCAATGTGCGCTGCAGCAGCAGTAACAAAGTTGCAGAGTTGGATAGCCAATAAGCTAGAATATCATTATTGTCTTGAGTCTTCTGCTCAAAAGAAAATTCTGATCAGAAACGTTTAACCCAGAATTGCAGTTAAAAGTGATTGTTTTCAATTAATTACCTCAATGGCATGGCCTATGGTTTGTATAATTTTATCAAAAATACTTGTCCTTTCAGCTTCAAATGAATGCCACTGTCTAAGGCATTTGTAGATAATGCAGGCAGCAACTGGTCTCCCTTTCGAGAAGCCTAGGTGCTGGGCAACACAACGGATGAGCAAGTCTTGATACTCCTGTTGCTTCTCATTAAGTGATTTTTGTGGTCTTCCCTCTATCTCTGAAGAATCTCTTGCGATCATCGAAGAACTACGTAGATCCTAAAAATATTGCAATCATATGTGAATATAAGCATAAGATATTGGGAGAAAAAAATTTAATCTACCGTCTTGCGTGTAGAACTTACTATGCTAGCTTTTGAGCTGTCAGCCCGCTGCCAATTTCACAGAGTGGCAAAGATTAAAAGGTGTAAGCAATCAAAAATATACCATAGTCCCATATGAAATATTCTGCTTTCTAATTTACCTGCATACTTTTCCTAGAGCGACTGGAGATCATCTTCTGAGTTTGAGCCATAGCAAGTGCCTGCTGGCGAAGAACTTTATTTTCTGATTCTAAGTTGGCAAGTTTCTCTTCAAACCTATTTTCACGAGGAGAATGTATCCATTAACTGTACACTCACAACACGTTCAGAGAGTATAATTTTGTTTCGAGCACAAGTCATGAACATGTAAACTGAAGCAGTATTGGATAAAACAACCCATTTTACTATCACAAATATACAAAATGCTAGAAATTCTAATCTTACTTCTTTCAATCCTGATTCATCAATTTGTTCATGAGAGCTACTAACAATTTTAGTCCATGTTTGTGTGTAATATTTCCAACCCCAAGAAAGCTAATGAATCAGAATAACCTTCAGCATATTTTCATCTCAAAGCTCGATAAGCTGATGACATAGTTTTAATTAATGATATCATTAAACAAGAAATGTAAAGATTGCATTGAAGGGAAAATGGCACCAATCAATTGTTAAGTGCCTAAATATTCAGGACCAACCAGAAATACATGCATATGAAAATATATAAAGGAGATAAAGATAGAGAGAACTATGTTATCCGCAATGGAACAGCATCTTAATAAACTGAACCGATGGAACTCCTAACTTCTCTAGAAGAACAATGTCAAGACATTCAGATGCATAAAAAGAATCGGGTATAAGAATTTCCACTAAGAAATCAAAATGTTGATATCACCCATGTAAAGTGTAACAACTAATTGTGCATAAATGAAGTGAAAAATAACATTAAAGGTCAAATCACTCTTAAAATATAAAACAATATTAAAGCTTTAACTGGATCATGTTTTCAACTTCAAATGGTTATCCTTAGGAAAATCACATGCCTGACAATGTTGTGCTTATTTCTTTCAAGAAGTCTGCGAGAAGCATTGTCAATTAATGTAGATGATATAGTTATAAGATGCATAATGAAAATTATGGCCCTAGAAAGCCTCAACAAAAAGGTTAGTCTAGCCAAAGAAAAGGAACTCTAATTGGATCACTTGCAAATAAAAAGCAAGTTTGATGTTTCAAAGACTAATATATGATTTAGTTATCCATTCATAGCAATGTAAGTTTATCAGTTCTATTTGTTTGGATTCTTTGTAGTGTTTCAAAATTCTGAGTTGTGTGGACATATCACAGCCAGAATTCATGTTAGGATGATTTTTATAGCTCAAAAATGACATTAATGTAGTTAGCTTCTACCGTTAGCCGAATTTGACTAGTGTAGAATGTCAGTTTCAACAACTGTTTTTTTTTTTTTACTCCCTCTTAATCCTTTAGTCCTTTCCACTTGTTATACAGTTCATGGAAACTACTCACTGCGCTAACTGCCTAAATCCCCATGAACTTCATAGCAGAAATGTAAAATACCCTGGTGCATAGAAGCTCCAGCATGTGTAGGGTTTGGGGAATGGCTATGAATGGCCTAATGTACAGCCTTACCTTATATTTCTATTAGAGGTTATTTCCATGGCTTGAACCCTTACCTTATATTTCTTTGATCTCAGCTTGTGCTACATCAAATACTCACAAAAACTTGTCCAAATCAGGCTTCATTAAGCTCTCATAGTAGTGTAAATAAAACAACCGAGTCCACTATCCTCTTCATCTTAATCCTCTACCCAGTCAATACTTAAGGTATTCTGCATCTGGTCATACTTACAGTTAACAGAACTCAAGATGTCTAGAAATTTTCGAGGACACTTCTACAGGAGCTATAGTCAGTCAACATAAAAGAGATTGGAGGGGTGAATATTTCATGACCAAAGGATGTTAGGAAAGAATATCCCATGGCCAATAGGCAAGCATAATTTTCAAGAATATGTTTGCCCACTTCCTGTACAGCAACAATTACTCTATGGTTCTGATTCCATGATTTTCTTCTTAGCAGATCACTTGCAGGATTAACATAAAGAGACCTACCCAAGGGATGACCAATAGAATTGCTGAACTGAAAGAAAGACAGTGATCAAGAAGCTCAAAGCAAGAGCTGATAGAAGAAGAAAGTGAATTATTACAGAACATGAAGAGGAGGAAAATGAAACCTGAATGAAGGGAATCAGCTGGATGTTGCTTATGCGGGCCTTCCACTGGTACTGATGTGGGAGGGGGGATAACATCTTTCTTCTTGGAGAATACAAAGATTGTGAACTATTATTAGGGAATTTGTTTAAAACCGGAGCAAAAAGGCCTTGGACCTTTCTATATACTGTGCAATAGCCTCTTAGAACTTATTAGAACAAGACATAGGAACAAGCCTTAATGCTTCTATTCCAAGGATCTGGCTGACAAATTCCCCTCTACTGTACCCTTTATAGCCTAAAAGGGTGAAGGGTGAAAGATGATATTGCAGGCTACACAGGATGCATGATCATTTCGAAGGTTCCATTTGCAAAAAGAGACACCATTCACTGAAGGAGAGAACTCTAATGATATCATTAAGTACATTTTCGAGCTTAACAAATCTCCAGTTTTGTTACTCATATATAGTTTCTAGAGACTAGTCTTATTGGACAATAAGCACCCCAATATCACTTAATAAAATTCTCAAGTTGAAGGAATTCAATTGATCATGAATCATTAAAAGACATGAAGGACATTATAGTGACATCCGAAACAAAGCATATAAGATTCATCAATTTAATATATTTTACTTGAAAAGGAAAGAACTCTGTACACGATATAGTGAAAATTTACCAGGAGCATCATATCTATCAATTTTGGCTAGTGTAATACAAAGGCGTGAATCTATTTTGGGGAAGTACCTACTTAAATGCCAACATCAAGTCAGAGTGTCAGACAAACATCTAGCTAGCACGGGTATGGGTACAACAATTTGTAAGAGCAAATATCCTCAGAAGAAGTCATCGAATGCCCCCTCCCGCTCATTTTCCCAGTTTTCAGATCCTGCACAATGCAACCAGAGGGTTTTGGGAACAAAATCTTCAGTATCTAAGGAGCAGAGGAGCAAGACCAAAAGTTGAATGATTGGGTAAATAGAAAGAAACCTAATAAGCAAAAGACTGCTGGATCATATACTGATACAAGCTATGAAAAGAGTTCAAGTGCAGACACAGGAGACTCTTAGGAATCTAGACTGACCTGAGAATGCAGCCGCTGAAAGTTCCTGAACTACTAGCTGAAAAGCACCAGGATTGAATGAAGAAAAGTTTGCTGGAGTCGAAGCAGAGGCTGGAAATGTGAAATCAGAATCAGTAGATGTAGTGTCGGAGGAAGTGGACATGGCATCACCCTGACTGTCTCTAGCAAAGAATTGTGAAGATGAACTGAAGTTGGATGAAGATAAAATCATTTTCAGCTCCAAGAATTGGTCCGACATGCTGTATATCATCCTGAGGCACTAGATCGTATCTAGTATTAGTCAAAAACCACAAGGGATCTTATTCTACACTTGAGTTAGTAGATGCATCTCCGGCAGCCAAGTGCAAAAATCTACAACCCAAACGAGTCATACAAGGAGTCTAGTGGATAGAATCCACTGTAAAGAATACGCTGAAAAGTAGGATATTTTGTTCTCTCATAATGTTTTGACAGACATCAATTCTGCGAATGGTACTCACATTTCAGTTCTTTCTCCTCCACGATCCTCCTCTAAAGCAACTACTCGAGGTTCATTAATTTATCACCAATTCAAATTTTCACCATGACATGTCTTTGCGTATACTTACTGCCATGAACATACTCTAAACTAGTACAATGTCTGATAAGAACTCTCATCATTGACAGTAAAAGCTTCTTCCAAAGTTAAGCACTCATTTATCACCTATGCGCTCTATGATTTGATGGTGCGCTTCCCTCAATAAAACTTTGTAAGGGATAAACCCATGATTATTACAATTATGCAAAGATATTCAACGCAGTTTCTAAGTTGGTTTCACCATCACCAAGCAGCGAAGGTTCAAATGATAATGCATATATTTGTAGGGAATAAGAGAAGTACTAACAAACATACAACACAGAGAGCCCAACATCAGAGTTCAGGGCATGAGACATCAACCTCAATCTGCACCGAGGACTATGAAAGTGCACAACAGTTGCATGGAATAAAATATCACATAAAAGGTTAATTAATATGTACCTGCTACTTAGAGATGCATATACCGAATAATTCATTGATATAATTCCAGTAAACCATATACTCATAGATCCTGGATGTTATTGTGGGAAGAAAAACCATGTTTAGCACAAGCAGATATTCCAGTCTGGGGCATCCTCTTTACACACAAAAATGAGAGCAAACGAGCTTAATCAATTAGCAATTTTCATTGATGTCCTAATTTCAGTTTAAATGCCAATGAAGGCCAAGTGATCCCTCAAAAATTAAATGCATATGAAAAAAAGTAAAAACCAAAGATTATAGCCAACCTGAATTTATATTGCCACTTTGCTGACTATGAATTTAGATTGGCCACTAAAATAAAGTAACATTTGAGTATACCTCAAATGATGGTATTTCTTCATCTTCAACAAATGAGATACTGAGTATATAAATGTTGGCAAGTTTATGCTACCTATTCAAAGATTCCTGAAGTTGCTGAACTCTTTTTTCAGTTTCTTCTAATTTCTGATGCTTTTCTTCACTTGAATTTAAAGCTTCTGCACATCTCCTTTCAGCATCATCAGCTCTTTTCCTTTCAGATTGTAGCAATTCCTACCAAAAAATAGATTAAGAATTACATGTAACAACGGATCACAAGAGAATGATAAGAAGCATGCAATAACATCTTCAGCATTACCTTTAGATTTTCAACCTCAGCAGTTAGAGCCTCAATCTTTGCTGTATCTTCAACAGGAACAGGTGTTTCTTGAACAACAGAAGAGGCTTCTTCAACAGCCTTCTGAGCAGCCTCTCGTTCCTTTATGACCAATGCATTAGATTCATCTATTTTTCTTTGCATTTCTTGCACGGACTGCTGTAATTTTGCTATTTCCTGGCCCTTTGCCTCTTCCAAGTCAGTCTGCGAACATATATGTCAATTGGTATAATACCACAGAGAAGCAAGCTTACTGCACATGTGAAATAATGATAGCCTAACATAAATGCCACTAGTTATGAGTAAAAAATTTGAGAATCAAGCACCACACTCAGCTCAACAATGTTTGATTGCTGCAAACAGGAACCAACTAGCCACAGAATTTTGGGAAACACTGGATACTACAAAGGTCTCTTGCCTACAACCACCACCAAAGCATATAGCAAAATTGTAGTTGTGTATTTCAGAAGTGGGGTTTGAGAAGTGCGAGGCAAAGAAATTTGAAACGTTTCAACAGAAGTACAAAGCTCATCTCCTCAAAGGAAAATTAAATCTCTGTATATGGAGCATATTACCCTCATGCGTTTCTCCAACTGCAAACGCCAGGTAAGTTCTTCCACCTGTTTTTCAAGTTTATCCTTTGCTTGTTGCAGTGCCCCTGTTTCTCTCGCAGCCTAAAAATACAGAAGACTACAGTCAAACATGGAAATCAAAGGGTATTAAAACACAAAATTAAGCTAATTTTCGAAACCTACCATCTTCAATTTTCGAAGCTCTTTTCTAGCCGCCCTGCCCCTCCATCTACATTGTGTTATAATCGATGCTGTTATAAGTTTCTTAAAGTATGAGAGAGCTCTATGACCACGCCAATCAGCCTGCAAGAGTCTTCTCCTGTTAAAAGCAAGAATGCACATACTAGATATTGCAACTAACATTAGAGGCTAGTCAAAAACCTGTACAAGAGTTGCTGCCTTGGCTTGTTTTCTATGTCTAAACTCCTTATGTGCAGCCATTGCCCGTATTCCGGTCTGTAATACAATTCCTGTCAACTTTAAGCTAGTGTACTTTCTCCTTGCAAGATGTCCACGCACTTTTGTCTGTATCTTAAGAGAAGCTGCCTCCTTCTTCTTATTTTCAAATACCTTGCAAGAGACCATTCCTGAAAGCAACAACATCACCAAACACCCCCCCAACCCCCACACACAAAAACGAAAAAAAAAAAAAGAAACAGCTTGAGATATCAGAAGAATTCCAAGGTGATACATCATATCTAGCAAAGGCAATATTAAGGAATAAATATATTTTCACAGCAAGAACCTCGACATATAGATTGTATGCAAACTGCAGCGTCCTGCATAGCAAGAAAATGCTTGCGGGTAAGGTGAGTTCTTGTCTTCCTTTGGATTACTTTTGCAGCATTGTTTAACTTTTGAGCTCTTTGTGCATCCAGCTCAGCCATTTGACCAGCTCTTAGGAAAACCTTTGTTTTCCCTATCTGCAAACATCATCCAAAACGATTTATGATATTCTTTGACAAAACTGATGGAATTTAACAGGGCAAAATATACAGATAACCAAAACCACATGATTGAGATAAAGAAAGGAGCAATCACTGCACGAAACAGGAGCCATGATATGCAATTCAATGCATAAATGCGAATATGAAGAAAAATGTAGCTAATTAGTTATTATTCTATAATAGTAAGAGAGGTAACAAACACAGGAACCCAAGAGATGAACACAGATTCATCCAGAGAAGTAAATGAACTCAACCTTGGCTATTATTAAAAAACAACAGATAATACTAAAAGAGCATTGCAAAGAACTTCAGTTTTTGTCTTTAAGCACAAGAAGTCAAAAGAGCAACATCAACAAGAAATCCTTTAACTACAGAAGAGCAATAGGGAAGAAAAAAAAGAACACACACAACCACAAAATATTTTAAATCAAGATTGATAACATTCTTCGGCACATATTCAGTCAGAATATTCTCTCAAATACATTGAAATTAAACTATACATGCTCCATTTCGTGTCATTATATTTGAACATTCCTCCAAAAGGTAGAAAAGATAGTAATACCTGAGCTCCTTTCATCCCCAATTTCTCCAAAATCTTTTTACATGCAACTTTTTCCTCAGGACTGATAAGATGGTTTAAATTAACGAATTAGGTCAGAAGATTGACAAGAAGTTAACTTACCCAAGAAAATAGTACTGTCAAATAACTGAAATAGCTTATGCTCCAATTACCAAGAAAGAGAATTACTTACTTCGCCTCCAAGACCTCTGGTGCAAGAAGACCAAACCGATTCAGAAATTCAAAGAATGTCTTCCTTGTAGGGTAACCAGCACAACTGATTCTAATTGCCTCTAAAACACCCTATGGTAAATAATATTTAATCCCAAAACAAAACGTGTGAAAAACATTTCTCTCAAGAATAACTCATCCATTTTGGGAGAGGATGGAGGAGTTAATTAAACTACACTTACACCACAACGCAGCTGCTGCATGACGTTGAGATTCTCAAAAATAGCAGGTTTCAGAAGATTATTTGGTTTAACACATCTAATATAGTGAGGTTCTGTAGAGTTCAACGTTTCCATCAACTGTTGGAGTTGTAACTGCACCACTTTTACTGAAAGATTAGTTTCTGTATTGTTGCATATAAAATCCCAAACGACTGATAATTCAGAACCTACTATTAGGTACACTCCCTGGTGCCTCAAAACTAGGGAGCAAAGAAAGCCAGTTGAAAATTATACCTTGAAGCGCGAGCCAATAGATGAAAACTTAGAAGATTTGTTTGAAGACTTTGTAGTTTCTTCAGGAAGTGGAGGGAAAAGCCCAGCTGCAAAAGAACATTTAGAAGTAGCTAACAGATCTTGATGTTCAGGAACGACATAGTCCTTGTTCTTATCCAAAAATTGATCAGACTGATATAGAACCTGAAGAGAAAGAAAAGCAAGAAAAAATTAAGTAGAATATACTGTATGTTCTAGTAGTAAAACTTGTTCAAAGTCAATAGAGATCCAATAATTCCAATCACCTCGCCAGCGTAATGAGCAATTGTGAAATCAGTGCGTGATAACTTTGGTTTGATAAAGCGTTTGTGGGATTTGAACGTCTGATAGAGCTTTTGTGAGAACGTTTCATGAGTTGACTTGGGAAACATACTGGAAACAATACAAATATCATTTCAAAAGTTGTAAACGAAATACATTTATACTTTTAATCACTCACTCAAAATTCCACATGGAAACAAGATGAATACATGCAGACGATAAAGAACAACCTACCAGGCTTCATCAAGGAGAGCAATAATTCCTCCAGGTTTCTGCAAAACAGAAACAAGAAGAAGAAAAACGATAAAAGAATACTGAGAAGTTAACTCTGGCAACATTTCACGATAATAAATAGTGGGATAAAACAAGCTTCTTTGTAACTTAAACTGGCTGAATGACTACATGGACATCAAATGACAGTAACATTGTACAGCCCAAACATTTCCAAGCTCAGTGACCAATATTTTTCATCTATATGGACACCATTTGAAACTGAATAGAACTTATTTATAGAGTACACAAAGTTCAAGTTAAGTTCAAAATAACATTCCTGACTAGACATTATATTAGATTTACAAAGGATGCTGCTCAAAGGTGACATGGGAAATAAATTCAATTCATCAAGAATACAAGCAGAGAATGACGAAAATAAAAATTGATCAGAAGAATAGAAAACTAACTACAATCTTGTGAAGTGTAGACAAAACAGTTAAAATAGAAAATTAGCACTTCTGTACTCCAAATCAAGAGACCTGGGTCGTCATGATAATTTAGTTCGCCTAGACTTCTTCTCCTACATAATTTATGGAATCCAGACTACAATGTCTCCTATTTATAAGCACTCACAGTCATACTGACTACCAACAATTCGTTGCAGGAGAACTGGTTCTGAAGAACTTTCTCAAACTAGCAATATTTTCAGAATAGATATCATGGAAAGGATCTGAACAACCTTTTCAATAAGATCCAACACATCTTGATTATCAACAAACTCTATGTAACTCCAATCAATTTCTTCTTTTGTGTATTCCTCCTGCTCCATCTTGAATACGTGCTGTTGAAAAACCAGAACACTCAAATTATAAGTAAGAAATCAGAAGATGCTGCTACCAAATATGTCACCTAAATACCTGGTTAAAATGTTGTTGCAGCTTCTCATTTGTAAAATTAATGCAGAACTGTTCAAAACTGCATATAGAAGATATTTACGAACATAAATCAAAGAAAATAATCACTCAACTTACTATGTCATAATTTTTTTCTAAAATAAAACACCATCTACCTATTTTGTTTGAAACTTTCAAAACCATAAATGTCAAGAACACCAATTAAGGATTTTGAATTCGGATCTTGGCCAATAGAGACATTAATCTTGTCCACCAACCTGGATAAAATGAATACATGCATCTGTTTGGTTAGTGAATTCAAAGAAGATCATAAATACCAGGTGAAATCAATCATTATGTATACCAGTCAAACAAACGAGAATATACGGTCTTTGCTAAACCATCCCTACTAACAGCGGCAGCATCAGGATCAAGACTTCTCTTGATAACCTCTTCAGGAGTAACCATTACACGTTTCAGTAATGCATCTTCCAATGCAACAGGATCGCACCTGTCACAATTTAATATTATCAAATCTAGAGAATAAAATCAAAAAAAATTAAATGAAAACCAAAATATCACGGCACTGATCTTACATAAATAATTCTGCTGTTGTTTGAAGATGGAATTTGGATTTGTCATCTTTAAGAACTGATGAATCAACTTCACTACCCTTGGAAAATTGAATATTTCCAAGATGGAGAATAGCAGCCACAACCCTAAAAATTGCATCCTGCATGAGAAGAAACAAGTTAGTTGATGCCCTTGGAAACAGAACAAGAAACTACATGTGAACATACTGAAATTAAGAACAAACCTGTTCTTCTTTACTTATTCCAACAACATCCATGGCCCTCCTTGTGGCAAGATATTCATGAGAATCATTAACTCCAACTAGCTCATAGCAATTTGATTGATTAAGATAGTGAAAAGTTTTAGGATTTCCCAACTTATATTTCTCAACTTCCTGTAAAAATCAGAACTCTCAAGCAGAACCTTGCTGTGATAAGTTGCTCTAAATAAAATAATTATTTTTCTTCAAAATTAATTTAAAGAAATACTTATCATACGAAAGGCTGGAGGTAACAATAAGGCAAATTACCTCCTGTGGTGCTGCACAAAGAAGATAAAAACAGTGATAATTGCGTTCTGGGTCTGAAACCTGGCAAACACGAGATCTCTCAAGTAGATAAGTTCTAATAGCAGCTCCCGAAATTCTTCCATTCTTGTCAAACTGAATCTCAACAAATTTACCAAAACGGCTGCAAAAACATTATTGCAAGAGAACTAAGAACTGAGAATCCATTTCAAATACACTCATTAGCGGTGATTAATTTAAGATTTGATTATCTCTAACCTGGAATTGTTGTTCCTGACAGTTTTTGCATTGCCAAAAGCTTCAAGTACTGGGTTCGACTGCATTTGCATGAATAAATTAGCTTATGATATGTGAACGTTATGAGCAGGCACAGTAAACAAATTCTAAGAGATGGCAAATGCTAAGTAGCCCACCTAATCAAAGAAGGCGAATCAGGACTGGTAAATTTATTTACAAGTCTACAGCAACTCTTCAGTTACAAAGTACAGGGCAGGAATAATTTTCTGCCTAATTAATGCTTTCTTCGAGCAACTAAGCAGAACAGAATCTATATCTCCACAACGTACAGACAAACTTCATAATGGACTGAAAAAATTAAAGGATAGGAGCAACCTAATCCACAAGCTGTCAATATCTAAGCTCAAGTCCTCCCTTCTTTCCTAATCAACAACTTGTATTCGTTATTTTTAACAGAAAACTGTGAAAACAAAAGATCTGTTCCTGTATGGTATACGCGATTAACATTTCAGCACAACCTCTACACCAATGGTTAAAAAACATGCCCTCTAGTTTCTCTTCTTTCAAGTTTCTGCATTTCCCTGGAATCAAAACTATTTGTTGAAGAATTAGGAAACTAGCTATGTATGGTAGTTACCTAATCCCGTAGGTATCAAACAAATAATCAGAATCTGGTTTATGGTAACGTAAGAAGTAGTTACTAATTTGACTTTATGAAACAATGTTAGAATAGGAAACAAGGAGTTGCCTAAATCTGAATCCTAGTTTAATTCTGTTTTCTAGTTAGTTACTTAATCCTAGGAGATTTCAGTTGTTATCTTGTCTATTTAAAGGACAGACAATAAGCTTGTACGATATATATATTTTTTGAGTTCTAATACATGAGAAAAGAATTCTTCTCTCTTACCAAATTCTACACTATTAGTACACAAAGTTCTGTCCCCTCACATAATATTAGTCAACCACGAAGTACAGAAGTGAGTTTTAATAATAAGATAAAATGCATAAGTGAGAAACAAATTGAGTGGATAGCTCTTCCTTCTTTGATTTTACATTAGATTTTAACAGGAACCATAAAAATCAGTCCACCCTCCTTTAACCCTTGTAATCCTAATGGCTTGCAAGTATGAGGTTATCCTCGACATACAATTTTTAGTATTCACATCCTTTTGAAGCCTCATTGTCTTTTACAGAACATTAGGTGTTGAACTGGTCTGCTATTAAATCAAGCCTCATACCATTTAAGATATGGTGCATAGTTAAACCTGCAAAAAGGGCAGTCACATAGAAACTAAAATTACTGATATACATAGAAACTCACGTCATTATCCTCACCTCTAAAACTTGTTGTTCTACCGTCCTTCCTTCGGTACCTTTACGGCCACCCAAAAAAGCAAGGTACTGCATGAGCATTTTGGTTGTTTCAGTCTTACCAGCACCACTTTCACCACTGACCAGAATAGAGTTACTCTTTCCTTCAACGACCATTGCCCTAATTCATTTCAGGCAGTTCAGAACAAAATGTATATCACACAGTAGGAAGAATAATGCAAGACAATAAGAGAACGAAAATCACCGGAAAGCAACATCTGCAATTGCAAACACGTGAGGACTTAGTTCACCGAATGGCGCTCCCTTGTATTGTTCCATCATACCGGAATCATAGATATGTGGCAGTCTTTGGAATGGGTTAATGGCAATAAGAATACTTCCAGTATATGTCTGCCATAACGTTAGAGTAGGATATAATATTATGATAGGGCCCCCCATAGCAGCAGTAATTCATTGTTTTTCTTTTCCAGGTTGAAAAGAATGGAAAAATATTCGAATAAAAACTAGAGTATCTTACATAGATTTCATTGAGTTGATATCTTGAAGACAAGTTCTGCAGGACTCCAGGCTCGTGCAAATATGATAGCTTTGTCATATCATCAACTCCACCAGAAGGAGCTTCATCATCTTTGGGATATAGCTTCGGTAATTGCTCGACAACCTTGTTGAATTAGACAAACAGATACACACAAGTGATTAAATCTGAAGTTTTGCAAAAGAAGTCAAAGTGTATGTGTAGTTGCTTGAACTTCAATTGACAGCCATACAATGGACTGAATTGTAAATTCATTAGAATAACAATATAAATCAGAAAATGCTCAACCTTTATATATGTGCATGTAGCATATTATAAATCTTTCAACAAGCAAGTAAAAATATTCAATTGCCAACTAAAACTCTCAACAACCAGGAAATCTCTTCCTCCTTCAAATATAAGTTTCTGAATTTATGATACTTTTCACTATGTTCAGAAAGGATGCTACACATGGGAGATGAAGGAAATACAAAAACAGCCAAACCAAATAAAAAAGAAAAAACAAAACAGCATGTGCAGCTGACAATAACAATATTCCTCCCAAGCAAGTATATTTATCCCAAATAATAGTTCAAGCAGAGCCATATCTTTGACCCTTAAAACTTCTATTATGTGCGCATAACAGAATTGGAAGTATTCTTTAGAACAGCCTCTTTGTAAGGTCAATCTAAGATATTCTTAACTATCTATTCAGGTAATTGTGACAAGCCTTTCCAGTCCCAGCTCTTCTGCTTTCTTATAAATAAGTGCAATGAATCTCAGATCAGTAAAAGAAGCTACAACTTTAAAGATCATACATTTGTTTGAGTAAAATCATAGTTGAATAAAAGCTACACCCTACCTGCCTCCCATCAGATAGTCGGATCTCAACTTCATTTCCATTTATCTTTGTTACTTCTCCATCTATCCAAGCAGCAGATTGGTCTTCCACCCAAACATGACTTCCAACAATGATATTTACGGGAGTACCCTGCATATAAAAGTCAAATTTCCTTTTCTCAGAATTTGAATGCCTGGATTAGCATGTAACTTCATAGCAATACTTTAAAAGTAATTTATACATAAGAACTTCTACATGTTATAGTCTCTGCAACAGTGTAGTTGAGATTCATAATTAGATTTGGTGGCCTGGTATCTTGTATACAATGAAATTACAGCTATTATACTAATGCAGATTATAATTGAAATGAATCAATGTGAGTTTCTACCCCAAACAATATATTGACAAGAACAAAATCAAATTAATTCGATTCTCAACTCTAAAACATCCATAGGGTGAATCAAACTACTGTAACTTCAACTTAAACATTTCATGCTACTTTGATGATAAGTTCTCAACAGGAGTTGAGTTTATGAATAAACTAAGAATGAGTACTCTGATGTTTAGAAGATCATTTGAGCAGTAATAACATAACAAAGCGGCATTTCCCTTCCCCTAAGTCAGATTAGTAGCAGCACGATGGTTAAGTAGTTGTACATCCAGTATTGGTAGTTCAAGCCTCACAGTGAACTCCTTACCCATTCTGGACATCCATCACAGTTCCACTGCCACCCACAGCCCTAGATGATACAAACCCTAACTTCCCTCAATGCTAACCCACAACCTATACATCCCAATTTCTAGTTCACCACGAATGCCCTAAAATCACAAGCAGCAGTTCATAAACTTCCATGACGAGTTATTAATCAGCCAATAATGGCATCCACTAACAGCCTGTTTGTCAATACCTGAGAACCTAACTCTGTATGAGCAACCTATATGCGTAAAACTCGAAAAAAATATTCTACCCAATCCTAGGTGCAAAGAAGACGGCCAGTAGTACTCCGATATCTTTTCTAAACAGCAATAATTTACAGTTCATTGAAAAAGCTCGTTACCATTTACAAAATTTTCAAGGAAGTGGCGAAAAATGACTATGTCGACGTTCTTCCCAGTCTCTAAGCATTAATTAAACCGCTACAACACGCTGCTCTCTGCACAAAATTAACACCGATTGGAAGCGAAATTCTTCCGCGCAACTTCCAGCAATCGGATCAGCTGCTCTCTGCACAAAATTAACACCGATTGGAAGCGAAATTCTTCCGCGCAACTTCCAGCAATCGGATCAGACGGCGAGGCCGGACTCTGGACAAAATCGGCGATGACGAATGGCATCGACGGAGAGAGATCGGCGTATTCGACTGTCGCAAAGGCGTAGGGTTTGGGTCGAGCGGACAAAGGTGGTGTGAGTGACCGTTGATTGATGATCTTTGCTGTCTGATCTCCGTTGGAGGTGGATCAGAGACTGATGACATTGTATCAGAACCCTACGCGATCGGAGTCTTGTTGAATTCTTCACCGAATCTCTTGTGGCTCTCTTTCACTATGTGTAGCTGTGCGCGCGATTCATTGGAATTTCTGTGTGGATGTGTCCGCTACGGGAGGATTTCGCGGGAATTTTGAAGCCTTATAAAACGGGGCCCACCTGTAAAGTAAAATGCCAATTCACGATTCTGGATGAAGCAAAGCCGAATGAAAATATCTAAAATTAGGATTATGTCATGCTAAACTATTAAAATTATTTCATTTTATTTTTTTAGTAAAACCATGTTATTTTAACTAAAAATAACGTCATTTTACTAGGGCCTGAACAAAAATATCCGTGATTCGGTCCGATTCGAATGTTGGATTTATTAGGATATTTAATTCGCTGATTGCAATCATTTCGAATTTTTTTGGATAATCATAAACCAATCCGCGGGCAATCCAGAACTGATTTGCAAATGTCAAATTAGGTTCTTATAAAATTTAAATCATTCAATTTACAAATTAAAAAAGAAAACTAGAATCAACTCGAAAATTGCCATTTCAGATAAAAACCCGTGATTTCGTATAATAATAAAATTGAAATGTATATATATGTGTATATATATATATATATATTAAAGGAGTCTTAAGTGATTATTTATGGCAGTAGGTTAATTTCCCAGTTTCCCTTCGAGTTTGTGCAAAATGAGTCGTGAAAACGCAAAGTAGAAGTAGCGTTTTGATTTTAATTTCAAAGTTCAAATGCCAATGCCGTGTCTTGTCGCGTAAAAGCTGGACAGAATTAGAAAGAAAAATCAAATTAAAGTCATGGTTAGAATTCCATATTAATCTCAAACTTCAACCTTCAAAGCCTTAGACCCATCCCATTATGCAAAATGAGTGGAACCAGTAAACAATACGTAGTGTTTGTAAAAGTGGAGTCAAAATCGCGATTCGTATCATAAGATTTTATGATTCTACGAACCCGAATATACCACATTCATTTTAGCTCCCATCCTATCATATTCTAAACTTTTCTTTTTATTAAAATTTTTGTAATAAGAGAAGATTTTAATTATTTATCAGTAATTTAACACATATGCACCTTTTATTATGTTTTGATTTCTTTTTTTTTTTTTTAGGATCTTTTTCTTCTATAATATCATCGTATCAACGTAAATCTTACACTCAAATCGATTCTAGCAAACTATGGTCGTAAGAGTATAGCGGGGAGCAATAAGATAGCAATTAGGAAATTAATTAATTAAGAAGAGGTAAACGCATTGATTGGAGTGCACAGCAAGAAATCGAATTAATTTGGATCAAACTATATAGTATATATACTAACTTCTTAATTAATTTGCATTTTACTCTTTTTTTAGGGCGGATAAATATATAAATAATTTAATTGGCCCCAGAAAAACCAATAATTACACATATAATAAAACACTAAAATTATCATATTTTTAATAATAATCTTTTATCAATCCTGTTCATTCTCATATTATATATATGTTGGCACACAATGTTCGAAAATCTAATTATTTAGAACTGTAAAAGTTTAAATTTAATTAGAAAAAAGAAAGGAGATTGAATAATAGTTATGGTCAATGAAGAATTGAAAAGGTTGTTGCATAAATCGTGAGTGGACTTTTTCCAAGTCAACACCCGACCCGAGAATGGAATATTATTATTTTCTTGACCATTAATTAACAACATTGAATAAACTACTTTTTTTTTTTCAATTAAACAACAAATATTAATTTGAGCTTTCCAGAAACTACAGAAATAAACTAATTAAGAATAAATAAAAATGTTGATTACCAACCAAATTAAAAAAAATAAACATTAATTAAATAAAAAAGAAAGAACTCAGGAAATTAAGGAACTCCACGTAAGTATTTGGGTTACAAGAATATTTAACAATTTCTCTCAACACACCATACTTTTCTTTTCAACACACTGTACATTTATGTTTATATGTCATACTTTTTTGAACAATATGATACTTTGATATTTAAATTTTATAATTCTTTTAGGTGATACGTACTATTTTAAAATATACGATAGCTCAATCCTTAAAATCAGTACTTTTTAAACATGTGATATTTCAACCTTTAATTAATATTAATACATTTTCTTTCACGTAATACTTTTTTATAAGCAATGTACTAGTGCATGTTTTGAAGAGAGAAGAAAAAAAATGCGTGCGCACAAGTGCCGTTAGATAGTCCGACCCGTGGAATACAAGTTTTTCCATATAAAATACACAATTTTGAATACATATTCCAAATGGAAAATTTGCATTTTTGGACCCTCTTGTGTATCTTCGTTATATTTTTTGGCCCTCTTCTCTATCTTGTTTCACTTTTGCTCCCTCTTATTTCATATTTTGGCACTTTTAACCCTTAAGACCTACAAAACCGACTACAAGGTTGTGTAACTTTTAAAATTTTATTCTGACCCAAAATGATCTACAAAATCGGCTACGACAGATCAATAAATTAAAAGTGCGAAAACATGAAAGAAGAGAAACTACAAGTGCAACGAGGCATAAAAGACAAAAAATGATTTTCCCTGAGTAAAGTAGTAACCATAGTATATGGCAAGCAGAATAACCCGAAATTATAATGAGTACCAAAACTAAATTTCCATGACGAGTAAGACCAGTTCAATTGTAGACTTGTATGCAAATTCCCCATCTTCAGTCAAAATTCAAACCTCTTATGTTATTTCATCATACAACGTTATTTTTTTCCAAACATTTTTTCAAAGTCATACGTACGCTACTACTCCATTTCATAGTAGCAATAGTACTAGTATTGATTCCTATATAAACCATGCATTTCTCAACCTTTTTTTCACAAACACACACACACATCAATCTTCTACAATCAATAAAAAGAAAATAATGATGAACAAACTCAATGTGATCGAATTTTGTGTGGCAATACTACTGATTTTGCAGATCACAATCATGAGCACGACCCCTTGTGAAGCCGGAAGACTCGTTACAGAGTGCGGGATGAAAAATCGACAACAACTGCTGTTACAATCTCTGAGCAAACCTCCGACGCCAAACTGCGCCACCAACATTCCCGGTGTCCCATGCGGCCGGCTGGCAGCCGGAACCATCGGAAACAAGAACTTTTCCGCCGCGGCTCCTCCTCCGCCGCCTCCCCTCGTAGCCTACCCGGACTCGAAGCATATGGTGCAATTTGGCGTAGCCATGACAAACCGTAAATTGTTGTGAAAATTCTTCCCGACGCAATTAACCAATTTATAAGTTAACAAATTAATTTTGTTGCTTTAAAATTTATACCTTCATTTTTTTCTTTCATTATTTATTTGAAGAATATGTATATATTTAGGTTGTAACATGTATAAATACGACTCTTTGAGTGTTGTATCATTTTTATTTTATTATTTTTGTGAAATATATGTAAGTACCGATTTGATATTGAAAAATCAGAAAATCTTCATTATACAAAAGGTGGTGGTGGAGTGATAATTAACTAACATCCTAATTTTTACTTGTTAGATGCTAGTCTTCCCAACAGTTTCAATTTGGCATGAATATTAACGATTCAAATGGGATTGAGGACCTGTTCCATTATTTATGGGTACCACATAGTTTGATGGATCAGTATCTTACGCGAAAATAATTTGGGTGTAGGATCGAGATTGTAGAATTCTACGAAAAGCTATGTGTATATCCAAAATTATTGAGAAATTATAAAAACTATTATTATTCATGCTAATTTAATATTAAAAAAATTAAAATTAGATAGAATCGAAACTACCTAAAATCAATTTTGAATAAAAAAATTACTTGAATTTCGAATGTCCTTCTTGGAAAAAGGAAAAAAACAAAGGCAACTATATTAATTATATACTCTACAGCTAAGAGTAATTTTACAATTTTATTATTTTCACTATCTTATTATAGTATATGAATATATGACATTTTAGGAGGAGGGTTGGAAAATAGCTCATAGGAGATTCTTATAATACTTAATTTTAGGATATGGATTTGAAACTTGGGGATGCAATTGTTAAAAACAAAATAACATATAATATTTTAAAATAATAATGTGAACTCATAAGTAATGATACCTCTACTTTTTTGGTTCGAGCACACTTCACTTCAAATAGTTAGTTTTCACAGATAGGAGTTTCTCTCCTCTAAGAAAGAGAGGTTATTCTATACTTGTTTTCTCTCTGTTAGGTGCTCACTCATTTCTCTTTACTTCCTATCCATTTCAGTTCTTCTTTTCTTCCTCGTCATCAGCAATCATGTCGTGTTACAAGGAAAAATATACTGATGAGCTAAATGGTACCTATTTCATAGTGGGCTGGTGGTTACCTGTGGATGATTCGGCATTTCCCTCGGATAAGTCGAGGTACACTGTACACTATTTTTTAAAATTTTTTTACTTATATTGGTAATACCAACTACCAAATTATACCAAATTCCTCATGTATGTAATACCAAATTATACTCAAGGAAAAGAAAATCAAATATGAAAATTTAAACAGTAACATACTCTTGGACCATTCTGTATTTAATTCGATAATTTTATTGGTTTGGGCTTAACAAAAAAAAAAGGGGGGACTATTGGCTTGTAATATTATTGGAAGTTGTAATATGACACTTTTAAAGAACAAAAATTTCACATAAACTTTTTAAATAACCGAAAGACTACATGCCTATATTTTAAAAAATCAACAATCAAATGTCATGAACAAAAAATGTGGTGTAAGTGACCTTGCTACTTGAACTTGTCAACTCGATTCGTGTTAGACTTATAACTTTGAGCTACTCTAGATTTGTATTACTCGATAACTTGGTCAACTAGAATCGTGTTAGACATATCAACTCGAGTTGTGTTAGAACTATCAACTTGAGCTACTCTACATTTGTATTACTCAATAACTTGGTAAACTCGTGTTGTGTTAGACTAAAACTACTTGAACTTGGTCAATTCGAGTTGTGTTAGATCTAAAACTACTTGAACTTGGTCAACTCGAGTTGTGTTAGACCTAAAACTAATTGAACTTGGTCAACTCGAGTCATGTTAGACCTATAACCTCGAGCTATTCTAGATTTGTATTACTCGATAACTTGGTCACCTCGAGTTTGACAAAATCTGTCGATTACTAGAATTCATCACTGGAGTAAAAATGATCGTGGAAAAGGTACTTGAACTTGTCAAGTAATTTTTGTTTAGTTTATTTGTTTTAGGAAGAAACAATTAATCTCTCCATATTTTTATATGGAAATTTAGTGTTTTTTTGTTTATCCTTTCTGCAGATTATGAAAGTATCGCATTTTCTTAAGGAATTTTCTAGGCCTCTTTTGTTGGGAGCTGTCATTCTTGCGTTAACCGCTATTGCTGGGGTTTACAGTGGGTTAAGGAATTGATAGGGTTTACAATGGGTTAAGTAATTGCTAGGGTTTACAGAGGGTTAAGGAATTTTCTGGGCCTTTTTTGTTGGGAGGTGTTATTGTTGCGTTAATCGCTATTGCTGGGGTTTAAAGTGGGTGAGGTTTTTTTTTTTTTTTTCCTTCCGAATATTGTATCTTTATATCGTTTTTTGCTTCTGGCTAATTATCGTTCTTTCATGTGGTCGATCTTAAGGTATAAGACCCAGCTAGCGCAAGATTTCGGTTGGATAAAAACGTAAGCTCTTCCTATTTTCTATGTCGCACCTGCCACCTCGGGAAGGAATACATTATGTAATATGGGATTGTGATATGGTTATGTAATATGGGGTTGAATGGTTATGCTATTGATGGATTGTGGCGTTATATTGATGAGTTTGTGTTAATCAATATGTTAAATTTTTTTTTAAAAAATTTTTTTTTATCTCATGTTACCCACAATTATACTATAAACAAAATCTTATTTTACCTACTAAACTGGTCCTCATCGAACAACTTATCATCATCGAAGATAGTTTTGTTGGCAACAAGCTCATGCCCCTGTAGTACCCACAAATTTCATGTTACTAGCTACTATTTGCAATTAAAACGACTAAAATTCGATAAACAATTTTTTTTTACCACTTTCCGGGCACTGCTGATGCAACCAATGAAACACCGAACGCAGCCGCCACAACCCTCGGCGACGTCTTTTGCAACCAAAAGTGATGAAACACTGAACGCAGCCGCCACAACCATCGACGAAAAACAGGGAAGAAACCTAGATTATTAAGTTTGCAAACAAAAAAACAAAAGAGTTACTTACTTTTGATAATCACCATATCAATGGTATATTTTCACATTTCCAATTCCGACTCCTCTTACAAACCCAGATGAGATGAGAAATTGCTCTTAGATAATAATAAGTTAATAACTGTGTGACAGAGGAGTTCGAATTCGAATTATAATCCAGATCAAATTACCTAATTTCATTTTAAAAAATTAAGCCATTAAATTGCGGCCTGGTCATGAGCCTTAGACTAACCATCAATATTTGCCCCATCATATAATTAATAGATATAGGTGGCTTTTAAGGAGTGGGCATTATTATTTGGTTTGATTCGAAAACCAAACTGAATTTGAATTTATTAATTGCGAATGTTTGGTGTATATAATTTTCTTGAGTTGGAATTTTGTTTGTGTTGTACTACAATAACTCTTTTTTTTTTTTTTTGTTTAGTTTGATATTTGGATGATGCTTGTCGTTTTTTTAAAAAAAGTTATTTTGATTTGGGTTTCACACTTCTCATTCGAATTCAAATTCAGGTTCACAATATCTACCAAATGTTCAATTGGCTTCCTCGAATATGTTCGAATTCGGAATCTAAATTCGGTTTGCTTTCACCAATTTATTTCAAATTGGGATAAAAGAAATTCCATCGAATTGGGATTAGGGTGTCAAACAGGCGGTTTGAGTGGGTATTAAGTTAATGGGTATCCATTACCCATTTAATTAATGATCTTAATTTAAATGATTAATGAATAACTATAGATAATCATGAGTACCCATAATGCCCATAATACAATACAAATGCATTGGTTATTTAATGGGTACCTGATGAGTACCCATAACGGGGTAGCTATAATAAATCATTTATAGCATTTGATATATATTCTTTTTATTCATTTCTTTCAAAAAATGTTATTTCATTTTAATTTATTTAAAATTTGAAATATTTTATATTTAAACTTTTATCCTTAATCATATATAATATCTTTTTTGTCCAATCACAAATTTTCAGTTTTTTATACCTATAAAAACCCATGTCCCGACCCCTAGGCCACTCCGAAAAGGCAGCTCAGGCAAGGAACGATTCAAAGTTGCAACCCGAATCGACCCGTTTTTTATTTTTTTCTAAAAAAATTAAAATACGAAAAAAGAAAAAAAAGAAAAGAAAAGAAAAGAAAAAGGAGATCTGGGCATGACCCAACCAAAATATTAAAAAAACCATCCCCCACCCCCTGGGTCCACCTTCCCAGTCTCCACACCAAGGTTGTTAAACTCGTATTTTGAGTTAAACTCGTTTGAGGTCTAAAACCGGAATCGTAGAATCGGACCGTAGACTCAGAAAATAGTTTAAAAGGGTATAATTAATTCTAATAATTTTCTCAATCACAATATATGCACATATTTAACTATACTTGTAGCATAAAACTTAAACATAATAAAAACCATATTAAAGTGTCAAATTTTCTCGATCAGTCGTCGACTCGTGCTCCTCTCTGTTTCCCGAACCAAATTAGCGAATTAGGGCAGCCAAATATTTCAAAAAATTGTGAGATTAAATTTTTTGGGTGGTTAGGGCCGAAATTGGCCCAATTATTTTGGAAAAAACCCATCCAGCAGCCCAACCCATCAAAATTTGCAACCCAGCCATGATTTTTTGAACTCGGCCTAGACTCGTAGACTCGTCCGAGTCTAGGCCAAGTCTACCGAGTCCAGGCCGAGTCTACTGAGTCTAGGCCGAGTTCAGTACCGATCCTATGCGACTCTGACTCGATTCCAGGTGGTCGGTTGGTAGACTCGGCCAAGTCTACGAGTCCAGGACTGAGTTTAACAACTATGCTCCACACCTAACCAAAAAAAAAAAAAAAAAAAAAAATCTCCAAGCCCTTTCCCGTATCCCCAGCCCCTGGCCCTCACCCTGCCCCCACCCGTTATTAAAAAAATTTTAAAAATAATTTATGTCAAAATACCTTTTAAAAATAATTTTAACTCAAAATTTTTTATAAAATACTTGTCCAAATACATGCATATTAAAAAAAAATTAAAAAACATATTTTATAAAATCTTTTTGAAAGCCACTTTTAGAAAAATGTTTTTAAACTACTTGTTGAAATGGAGCCGAAATGTTTTTAAAATTAATTATAGGGAAAATGACATTTTTGGTACTTAAAGTTTGGCATGTTTGCAACTTTGGAACTAAAAGTTTACTCAACTCCAAACTTGTGCTTTATGTTTATACTTTATTGCATTTTTAGTACCAATACCTGCTATAGCAGGTTTTATGTAGTCAAACCGAAGTCAAAAATAATTTTGGGGTATTTTATAAATTCTACAATTTTGTAGGGGTTGAAAAGATATTTTTTAATATTATTTCCAAAACATTTTCGCTGTTTTTTTTTCTCCGCAGTCGACGTACAAGTTTTCTTCCGACTGAGGAGAGAAAACCACGAAAATGTTTTGGAAATTATATTAGAAAAATTATATTTTTAGCCCCCACAAAATTGTAGAATTATAAAATACCCTCAAATTACCGTTGATTTCGGTTTGACTACGTAAAACCTGTTATAGTAGGTGCATGTACTAAAAATGTAACAAAGTACAAACATAAGGCACAAGTTTGGAACTGAGTAAACTTTTAGTACCAAAGTTGCAAACATACCAAACTTTTAGTACTAAAAATATCATTCTTCCATTAATTTTAAAAAGTATACGTAAAAGTAAAATTTTTGAAGTACAATTAAACATATTTTTCAAGTTAATATTATTATATATATTTTTTGCAACATCAAGAAATTATTTTTTACTAACTTAAAAAATTAGGCTGAGAAAATAATTCAACAAAGAAAAATTAACTAGAAAAATAACTGAAGGAAAGAAAAAAAAATGAAAAAAGAAGCAAAACTAAAAATAAAAATAAAAAAATTAAGAAATCAAAAGTCCAGTAACGTTAATGGGAGAATAATATCCCATTGTGAAAAGGATAATGATACACTTCTCAAATAATCTTTTCAACTTTCTTAATTCAAGTGAGGTGTCATGCATTCATTAGTCAATAATGTAGTATCCATAATTATTTTATGAAAGTGTAGCCAGTGAATACATGACACATCTACTTGAGTTAAGAAAGTTGAGAAAATTATTTAAGAAGTGTATCATTATTCTGTAAAAAAATTATTTGGACATCTGATCTGAGAATCATTAAAAATATCTTGTGATATTACAAAGTAGTTTTAGTTGGTATAATTTTTCCATCGAGACCAGATCATTAATTCCAACTCTCTTGATAGAAAAAAAAAATAAAAATAAAATACGCGCACGTAAAAACATATATTGAAGGAGTCTTAAGTGATTATTTATGGCAGTAGGTTAATTTCCCACTTTCCCTTCGACTTTGTGCAAAATGAGTCGTGGAAACGCAAGTAGAAGTAATGTTTGATTTTTAAAGGAAGGATCTTGTAATCTCGAGGTTATGGATTTGATTTTTGTGGTAAAATAAATAAATAAATAAGAAAAAAGTAACGTTTGATTTTAATTGCCATGTTCAAATGCCGTGTCTTGTCGCGTAAAAGCTGGACAGAAATAGAAAGAAAGCAAATTAAAGTCATGGCTAGAATTCCATATTAATCTCAAACTTCAACCTTCAACCTTCAAAGCCTTAGACCCATCCCATTATGCAATGACTGGAACGAGTAAATAATACAGAGTTAGAATCACGATTCATTTTGTAAGATTTTACGATTCTACAAATCCAGAATAAACCAAATTCATTTTAGCTCCCATCCTATCATATTCTAAACTTTTTGTTATTAAGATTTTAATTATTTATCAATATTTTAACACATTATGTTTTACTTTTTTTAAGGATCTTATTATTTTATAATATCATTGTATCAATCTGAATCTTACATTCAAATCGATTCTAGAAAAATATGGTCAGGGCATAGCTGGGAGCAATACAATAGTATATACTAACTTCTGTGCGGTCAAATTAATTAATTTGCGCCAGAAAAACCAATAATTACACATATAATAAAACACTAAAATTATCATATTTTTAATAATAATCTTTTATCAATTCTGTTCATTCTCATATTATATATATATATTATTGGCACACAATGTTCGAAAATCTAATTATATAGAACTGTAAAATTTTAAATTTAAGAAAAAAGAAAATAAAAAGAAAGGAGATTGAATAATAGTTATGGTCAATGAAGAATTGAAAAGGTTGTTGCATAAATCGAGAGTGGACTATTTCCCAGTCAACACCCAACCCGAGAATGGAATATTATTATTTTCTTGACCATTAATTAACAACATTGAATAAACTACTTTTTTTTCTTAATATGAAAACTAATTAATCACACCAATATTCTGAAACACTCAATTAAACAACAAATATTAATTTGAGCTTCCCAGAAATTACCAGGACATACTAATTAAGAATAAATAAAAATGTTGATTACTGTTGGATATGGAAAAGATGCCAAAGTTACCGGCCGAGGGTCAGCCTAGGCTACTTCCGTAAAGTTGTCTTGGGCAGCAAGTTAGTGACATCACCGTGACAGTCTAGGAATGACACTGTACCTGTAAGGAAGCAACACGTGTCAGACTGCGAGAGACCTATCATGACGATCGAGGAGGCGATTATCTTGAGATAATGATGATCCTACCCACGTGAAGGACGCCATATCATCAGCTGACATGACACACCCTTCACTTAAATGCCTATAAATATTCGATCCAATATCATTTAAAAGGTATTGAATTTCTGATTAGTCTCACTTATACTTTTTTATTCTATTCTAACTTAAATTTTAGAGTAAAATTGGGAAATTAGTCCTAAAAGTAGGTTCGCAAACTGAAAGATGCATTCAGCTGAGCTCGGCGTTGATCAAGGTTCAACAATTACCGACCAAATTAAAACAAATAAACGTTAATTAAATAAAAAGAAAGAACTCACGAAATTAAGGAACTAACATTAGCGAGAAGGAAACAGTATTGATTAGCCCACGTACACACGTAGTATTTGGGTTACAAGAATATTCAACTACTTCTCTCAACACACCATACTTTTCTTTTTCAACACAGCATACATTTATGTTTACACGTCATACTTTTTGAACAATATAATACTTTAATATTTAAAATTTCTAATACTTTTTAAATATACGATAATTCAATCTTTAAAATCAATATTTTTTTAAATATGTGATATTTTAACCCTTAATATTAATACATTTTCTTTCAAGTAATACTTTTTTACAAGCAATGTGTGTTTTGAAGAGATCGAAAAAAAAAATTTGCGCACACAAGTACCCTTAGACAATCTGACCCATGTAATACAAGTTTTTGCGTATAAAATACACAATTTTGAATACATATTCCAAATGGGTAAAGTGGAAAAATTGCACTTTTGGACCGTTTTATATCTTCGTTATATTTTTTGTGCCTCTTTTCTATCTTGTTGCACTTTTAGTCTCTTTTTTCATATTTTGGCACTTTTAGTCCCTAAGACCTACAGAACCGGCTACAAGGTTGTGTAAATTTTACAATTTTATTTTGACCCAAAATGATCTATAAAATCGGCTACAACAGGTCAATAAACTAAAAGTGCGAAAACATGATAGAAGAGAGACTAAAAGTTTAACGAGTCATAAAAAAAAGACAAAAAATGATTTTTCCTGAGTAAGTAGTAGCCATATATATATATGGCAAGCAGAGTGCAGTTATAACCCGAAATTATAATGAGTACGAAAAACTAAATTTCCATGACGAGTAAGACCAATTCAATTTGTAGACTTGTATGCAAATTCCCCATCTTCAGTCAAAATTCAAACCCCTTATGTTATTTCATCATACAACGTTATTTTTTCAAAACATTTTTTCTGAGTCATACGTACGCTTGCATCGGGGCTAGCAGCCACGTACGCTACTACTCCATTTCATAGTAGTAATAGTACTAGTATTGAGTCCTATATAATCCATGCATTTCTCTACGTTTTTTTCACAAAAACACACACACATCAATCTTCTACCATCAAAAAAAAGAAAAAAATGATGAACAAACTCAACTTGATCGGATTTTGTGTGGCAATACTGCTGATTTTGCAGATCACAATCATGAGCACGACCCCTTGTGAAGCCGCAAGACTCGTTACAGAATGCGGGATGAAAAACCGACAACAACTGGTGTTACAATCTCTGAGCAAACCTCCGACGCCAAACTGCGCCACCAACATTCCCGGTGTCCCATGCGGCCGGCTGGCGGCCGGAACCATCGGAAACAAGAACTTTGCCGCCGCGGCTCCTCCTCCACCGCCTCCCCGGGTAGCCTACCCGGACTCGAAGCATATGGTGCAATTTGGCGTAGCCATGACAAACCGTAAATTGTTGTGAAAATTCTTCCCGACGTAATTAACCAATTTAGTTAACAAATTAAGTTTGTTGCTAAAATTTATATCTTTATTACTTTTTTCATTATTTGTTTGAAGAACATATGTAATTAGGTTGTAACAGATATGAATACGACTCTTTGAGGGTTATATTTTTTTTAATATATTTTTTGTGAAATATTTTAAAGTACGGATTTGATATCGAAAAATCAGAAAATGTTTACTGTAGAAAAGGTGTGGTGGCAGAGTAATAGTTAATTAACATCCTAATATTTACTTCTTGAGACGCTAGTCTTCTCAACATTTGCAATTTGGCATTGATATTTTTTTCCTCCACGTCTCTTTGTTTATTTTCCTTCATTTATGGTACCGTGGTTTGCATGATGGTGATCTCACGTGAAATTGATTTAGATGTAGAATCGGGATTGTAATCATACGTACTAAAAGGGTGCATATACAAATTATAAAAACTATTATTGTTTTACTATTTTAATATAAAAAATATCCCACAGAACTAGATCAACTACAATCAATTTGATATTTTAGAACCGTAACACATCTATGATACCGATCGCAATATTACAAACTATGATGGTACAGTCATTATTTGGAAAGTTGATGGTTTTTTACTGCTTTCCAATTAAACCACTACAGATGCAAGGAGAGAAACAAAATAAGCCTTGAAAACAATTGGGGACATCGGAGGAATTCGGATGATACCTCCCATCTATTACATTAGAATAGCTCAATTTGTACTATTGTTTTTAAATTTTAATAATAGAGATTGGAATCTGGAACGGAGGAGTAAATAATTTTTAGTATATGTAATGATATATATACCCTTTTCCCTTTTCCTTTTTGATACGTACTAATGCTTCTAGATTATAAATAAATGTAATTTAGTTAACTCTATGATGTAAGGGGTTACTTCCATTTTGGAAAAGAATGCTAGATCTAGTACCTAGGGACTGTTTGGTTTATAGGGATTCTGGTCAAGGAAAGTAATATGATTCCTCAATATTAAAATCATTTGTTTGGAATTGATTTTAATTAGTTAGGAAAGGAAAATAATTCCGCGCTGCAGGAAAAACAGGTGTTATTTTCCTGGAAAAAAAATCCATGTTCTAATCTAGTATTCTTTTTTCTGGGTCACAAATTTTCAGAAAAGACGCTCACTACCCTTACTTTTATTTATTTTCAAATATTTTATATTTTTGTTATATAAACCATAAAATTAAAAAAAAATCATAAATTGAAAAAAGGAATTATATATATATATTCTTGAAAAAATGTAAAAGATTATCTATGTATAAAAGTCATTTAACTAATTGGTTGCAACTAATCGTCCACAATATCACAATTTACTTTAGTCTAAATTATATCTATCTAAACTTTGTTTATTTTAATTTTATTTCCAAATATATATACTTAAAACAACATATATATACTTTTCATATATAATATTCTTTAAAGTTAACTTTTATTAACTATAAAACTAAATAATATATTAATGAAAATTAATATATCATATTTAAAAGTTCTAATTTCTCTTTCTTTTAAATTTGGAAAAAATAGAGTGACAAATTTAATGTTTTATTTTACAAAAAGAAAATTTGTTTTTCCAATTACTTTCTTACTTATCTAAATTCCCGCTAGACTAATAACTACATTAAAGATCAATAATTAAATCTATAATCTTTGTTGAATTTTAAATTAATTTTGGATGAGTAATTGACATGTAATTTAATTTTAAAGTTGTAGTTTAATTTATAACTGAATATCATTTAGCTCTTATTTAGGTTAATAATATTTTCATGAGAAAGTCATTAAATTTAATTCGAGGGCATTTTTGATATTAGTTTAGTTCATGTTTAAACTCCCAAATACATTTCTTAACCAATCCAAACACAAAAAAATATTCCTTTCTACTTTACTTTCCATATCATTAAATTCTCAGAAATTATATTCCTCAAAAACTTTACTTTTCCGTGAACCAAACAGGCCCCTAAGGTATTATGTTGCTGCAAAAATAAAGTTTCTAGGAACAATTCTATTTAGTTTTAACTTCTGTTGTAATATTTTCTTTGAGAACTAATAGTTTTTTTTATACTTTACTAGCTATTGATAATGCTAGTGATTATCGAGCTAGATATGGACTCGTGTTCAATGGCCTATGTTGGACACTTTGTAGGATAATTTGATTCATCAACTTTATTGTGAATATAATCTACTTATTTTTGGGGGAAAAAAAAAAAAGAGTTAACTCTATGATGTAAATTTGTTGAATATCTAATTAGCAATATGTTATCTAAATAAGATAGAGGAAAAAGGGAGAAGAGACCCTGAGCAAAGGGAGGAAAAAGGGAAATACTTTCATGAATTGGAACTGCTCTTTTTGTTTTTTTTTTTAATAACAAAGTCTGAACAATATAGTAAGGTGTATTGTGTGATAACTCCTCACACAAAATAAACTTTAATTGAATTGTAAATTACTACTAAAGCTAATTGCCTCCATTACTTAACAATTAATTAAACCGAGCTCATCCGTTGATCTTCGGGTAAGAGTCATTTTCAGCCGTTGATGATGTTTCTACCCATTACGTTGATGATATTTTATACCTAATTTTGGGTCTTTCAACCGAGCTCATCAGATCAAAGCTAGTTTTTTTTTTTATCTTCTTTTGTCTTGTGGGGGTGGGGGGGTTGGGTGACATATTTTGTCCCTGTGTACCCATGTTTTCCCTCACATTCACACATTCAGAGAGAGCCCACATGTGTGTACCCCCTGAATGTAAAAGGAGACATGGGAACACAGGGGACATACAACCTCCTCCCCTTTTGTCTATCTTTATAATGGCACAGAGTCAATAGTACTTACTACTTACAGAACTAGATCATGCCATGTTCTTTTACACAACTTCTTTTCCTGTTATACCAGTTTAAATTTTTAATTATTTTGTATCCCCTTATATTTGCACCACTTAATTTACTTTTGTTTTCTTACATTTCTTAATTTGGCCTATATTATTTTAATGTTAGGTGAATAAAATACAAATTTATATCATCTTAAACATGGTTTTTTATTATTAAAAAAAAGGAAATATTGAGAATATGATAGAAAAGTTTTATAAATATTCTCAACATTTATGATTATGTAATAATTAAATATGGTTAATACATTAACATAATGGGAGAGTAAAAACTCATGGGTCGCGACAGCCACATTTGGCATCCGTAAAAAATACCCTTTAAAAAACTCTTAATCTGTCCCACTGAAAAACCATGCATCAAACAAAATAAAAATCAAAAGGATGCTCACCCTTTCATCGTAAGTCTCACATTTGCAATGTGTCAATGTACCCTTTCATTGTAAGGCTCACATTTGCAATGAGCCAAGGTAGCTAATTTCTTGTATTCAAAAATAAATATTAAATAACAAACAAACATATGCTATGAGCAAAAAATAAAAAAGTTATGGTGTTACCAAAAAGTTATGTTTGGCACAAGCTCATACACTTGCATTAACTATAAATTTCATGTTACTATCTACTATTAGTACTAAAACGACTAAAATTTGATAAAAAAAATTTTTACTACTTTCCGGCCACTGCTGATACGACCAATGAAACATCGAACGCAGCCGCCACAACCATCGGCGTCGTAAACACCGAAAGCAGCCGCCACAACCATTGGCAACGTCATCTGCAACCAAAAACAGGGAAGAAACCCTAAATTATTAAGTTTGCAAACAAAAAAAAACAAAAGGGTTACTTACTTTTGATAATCACCATATCAATGGTATATTTTTACCTTCCAATTCCGACTCCTCTTACAAACCCAGATGAGATGAGAAACTGCTCTTAATTAATAATAACTAGGGGTGGCAATCTGTAGCCCGGCATTAAAATTTGGCACAAACCTAACACGAATTTAGTAGATTGAACATAACCCAGGAAAAAAAAAACCAGGTTAAGATCGACACGGAACACGAAAAACCCGTCAGAAAACGGGTTGGGTTTGTGTCAACCCGCGAGTTACCCGCATGACCCATTTAATTTTTGAACCATTAAGTAGATTTGTAATTGTGAAGAAGTTTTAGGGACATTATTGACATTATGGCATCAGAATTAGACATTATATAAAAGGAAAAAAGAACTCTAGGTTCACTCATTCTCTCTCTCTTTTTTTTTTTTTTTTTTTTTTAATGCGGTCGTCTCCCGCTTCAGTCTTTTCACTCTCACCTTCACATATAGTCAGTCACACTATCAGTCACTAGCTCCGATCATCGGCCTCCAGCCATGCGCCCCCTCTCTATCTTATTGCTCACGGTATCACTCTCAACCTCTGCTCAAGTAATGAACTTGCATCGTGTCTCTTGTTTTTTTGTTTTTTTTTTTGGGTTAAAGGCATCACTATCTCCTCTCACTTGATGTTGCTCCGACTCCAGTCCAGAGACAGCGATCGGCACCCTCTGCTCGCTTTCCCTTGTCCGATTGTAGCTTCGGGTAATTCATGGCAAAGCCAGGTCGGGTTCAGGTCTAACAACTTGACCCGAAATTCAAATCAGGTCAGGTTTGGGTTTAGGACTCCAGACCCGCCAACCAACGAACCTAAACCTGCCAACACAAGACACGGCCCGATTACCAACCCTAATAATAACTGTGTGACGAAGGAGTTGAAATTCGAATTATAATCCTGATCAAAATTACCTAATTTCATTAAAAAAAAAATTATGCTCTTAAATTGCGGGCGTGGTCATGGGCCTGATACTAACCATCAATATTTGGGCCATCATATAATTAATAGATATAGGTGGCTTTTAAGGAGTGGGCATTATTATTTGGTTTGATTCGAAAACCAAACCGAATTTGAATTTATTAATTGCGAATGTTTGGTGTATATAATTTTGCTTGAGTTGGAATGTTGTTTGTGTAGTCCTACAATAACTATTTTTTGTTTAGTTTGATATTTGGATGATGCTTGTTGTTTATTAAAAAAAGTTATTTTGGCAAATTACCTAAAATCCCCTGTGGTTAGCGAAAGTTATTAACCGACACTCTATGGTTTAAAAAGCTACGAACAACATTCTCATACTTTTCCGAGATCTGTACTCGTTAACTTTTCCATCATTTTTAATAGTCAAACTGAAACGTCAACTACTTTTCTTAACTTTTTAAATAAAATGACATATTTGCCCTTACAAATAAAATATCATATTTATCTTTAATGTAAATGACATATTTACCCTTAATAAACATAATATACAATGTAAATATTTTTATTTTGTATTATTTTAACATAATTTATTCTGTATTTTTTTACTTTCTTTTAAATATTTATAAATTTAATTTTTCTCTTTCTTGCTTTAAATTAATTAAGGGTTACTGCTTTTCTATTTTAAAATTTTGAATTAATTTACATCTTTCCTTTTCTTAAATTTGTTTAATTACTTTCGTTTTCTCAAATTTCTCCAATTTAATTATTGTTGTCCTTTTCTTTTACAAATCTTTATTTTTTCCATATTTTAGTTTTTGTTTTCCAAATAAGTGGCCTTGTTTTTTGTTTTTTTTAACAATGAAGGAAAATCTTGATTCTATGGGGATGAACATAAAATAGAAGAGCAAAGCATTTTCTTCTTGCACTTATTTGGAGTAGAGGCGTAAATCTTGAAGATGGAGACGAAAACTCGAGGGAGGCGATGGTAATATGCTCTTTGTGCTATTGTAGCAGCGGCGAAGAAGTGCAGAGGGGGAGAGGGAAAATGATGCGTGATGGAGAGGCAGAGGTGGGGAAGCGGGTTTTGGGGAGCGGGGGGGTAAGGAAGAGAAGGATGAAGGAGGGGAAAGTGATAGCGGCAGAAATAAGGTGTGAATAGAAGTTTTGGGGTCAATGAATGGATGTAGGTAAATATATATTATAAGTATAAAATTTATAAATAAATAAATAAATAGTCAAATGACAAAATTAACCTCCGAGCTGTTAAACATGACGGAGAGTTCAAAAGTTATAGATATTGGAAAAGTAGAGGGGAATTCTTCATAACTTTTTAAACAATAGGGGGTCGGTCAATAACTTTCACTAATCACAGGGAGTTTTAAGTAATTTGCCCAAGTTATTTTGATTTGGGTTTCACACTTCTCATTCGAATTCAAATTCAGGTTCGCAATATCTACCAAATGTTCAATTAGGTTTCCTCGAATATGTTGGAATTCGAAATTTTAATTCGGTTTGGTTTCACCAATCTATTTCGAATTGGGATAAAAGAAACTCCAGACTGAGGAAACCGAACCGGGCCACCCCTAACCGCAACTCATTTGTGTCACTTTGATTTAAGCCTGTCGCTGAATAAAATTATCAAACAGCTCAAAATAACCAAACCGAAAATCCAAATCAACTTGATCGGTTTAATGAAAAAGTGGCAATCCTTAAGCATCACTATTTACTATCAAATAAATTTAAAAAAGAGCAAGGAAAGCTACTACAATACATTAAGTATAAGGTTATTTATCTTACACAAACTAAAAGTAGACAGAAAGATCAACTGGAAAGAGTTGCAACAAGCTTTTCTTTGATGATTTCGGCTTCGCCACTGTGGGTTTTGATGGAGAAAGTATGAACAACGTCGCCATTTTCGGCCAAGGAAACATCGGGTTCTTTTGGCATTATTTGATGCTCCCTCATGGCCTTTACAACTCTACAAACCGGGTGAGAATCCAGGGGACAGCTCACTTGCACAACTGCATCTTCACTCCTCCGGTGAAGCTCGATGTCGGTTATGGCGGGCTGTTTTGGTCCACAGTTCACCATATCTTTCTCTGTTTCCATGATCCTGATCTTCTTCTGGAGATCAGTGATGTATGCAATAGCGTCGCCGAGCAAAGACGTCTTGTCCATCTTTGAGATGTTCGGGAAAACTGCCCTCAGCACGTAGAACCTCCACATTAACAGTCTAAAGTTAACAAAACAAAGTCCATTTTGTATTTCTAAAAACAGTAATACTTTCACTATCCCACTTAAAAAGTCTATTTTGTATTTCTAAAAACAATAATACAAAGTGGACTCTTTGAATGAGACGCAAGGAGTAGTTTTTAGTTTCTTTTTACTTATGAAGGGGTAAACTAGAAACAATTTCCCTCTCTTTGAAAAAATTATGACTAAAAACTTATGTTTCCAAAATTAAAAAAAATTCTCAATTACGATAACAAAACCCGGACTTCTTCCAAGTCCCATTTAAATGTGGCTAGTTTAAAAGAAACCACAAGATGAGCATCATTACTCATTAATTAAACCACATCGCATATATATCTCTTGGAAGTTTTTTTTTTGAAAAAAAAAATAAAAAAGAAAAAAAGGTCCAAATTACTATGCTTTCGATTGGGGCTTTGTCTCAACGACAACCAACCTATATATTCTACAAATTAAAATAAAATTTTATAAACTATGAGCCAGAAGCAAAAAAGCAGGTTCTAAATACTATGCTTTCGATGTTTTCTTTGCTTCTGGCTCATAGTTTAACTGTTCTCTATCTTTGGTTTTAAACTAAATTTGAAAACAAGTTTTGGAAAATAGTTTTATAATGTAAAAAGTGTATTGAAAATATAAAAAGTAGATGCTGAATAGTAAAAAGTTGTATTAGAAATAATGTAATATGATTAAAATATATTAAATTTACTGTTGAAACCAAAACCGTTTTCAAAACGAAACAAAAAGAACATGCCCTAACTAACAAACAAACACATGCCATGAGCAAAAAAATCGAAAAGTTTTGGTTTTTTACCAAAAAGTTTTGATGGCCACAAACTCATGCAACTTGTAGTAACTAGTAACCACAAATTTTATCTTACTATCGATTATTTGCGACTAAAATTCCATAAACAAATTTTTTATTTTTTTTTTTTTCCTTTTTTGACCACTTTCCGCCACTGTTGATGCGACCATACGAACGCTCGAGAAGAAACTGCCCTGGTGAAGGGCGTGATCGTCGGATGCCTATTTATGCTACCATATAGGGGCTATGGGCCTTGAGGACAATTTTTCAAGCCCAATGACAATTTTAAACCAGTAAACAGAAAAGTGGGCCCCAATTAGTTAATAGATCTCAGGCTCTGTTCCATTGGGCCATTTTCACACCAATACGGGCTGAATATATACACAAATTTGCGCAAATTGCCCACAACGCCAAACTGCGTGACAAATATTTCAAAAAAATTCAGGAGAAACTAAATATTTGAATTATTCATAATATTATTGTACAAAATTTGAACAATATTATGATTGAAGAAAAAAATTATCACATACTTGAGAATCTTTGTATTGATAGTAAAATTGCAAGGAGAGTAAATAAAGTATAAAATATTGAGAGAAAAAATGTGAGATATTATTGACTTTCCTTTTTTTATTTTTTCCATGGTGCCATCCTAAGTCCTACATGGCAACAAAATAGTATTAATGTAATATAATTTTGATATGTAATATTTTGGCAAATAATTTCGGGCCTGTTCTTTTTTATGGTTTTGAGACTTATTTTGAAAATAAAATTTAAAAAAATAATTTTATAATGTAAAAAGTGTATTGAAAATGTAAAAAATAAAAAATCATCTCGTGTGTAAGCAAATAGACGATGTGTGACTCCTTCCCGCTAAAACAATTGGCGCCAAAATCCCAGCGATGTAAT